>CM053770.1:517808177-518076525 GCA_028658325.1 Potorous gilbertii
GTGTGTAATCCCACCAACTACCCAGATACTGAAAAATTTCAGGAGTTACAAATATTGTCTTTCTATATAGGAATGTAAACAGTTCAACTTTGGTAAGTCCCTTGTGACTTCTCCTTGCTGTTTACTTTTTTTTTATACTTTTTCGCTGCCTCCCGAGGGGGCCTGAGTCCCAGAGACACCTCACTCCCCTCTCAGCCTGTCTCTCTCACTGATCTGTGCATCTGTGGGTGGAGGGACCTTTTATAATCTCTTACAGCACAATAATATTCCATTATATTAATATACCAAAATTTTCTCAGCCATTCCCCAACTGATGGACATTCACTTTGTTTCCAGATCTACAAAATAAAGTGTTGCTATGAATATTTTTTGTACATATAGGTCCTTTCATTCTTTGATTATTTTGCATGTGAAAAAATTCTCTAAAGCATTAATCAGAGAAATACAAATTCAAGCAACTCTAAGGTTCCTTCTCAGATTGTCAAAGACATCAAAAAAGAAAATGACAGTTGTTGAAGAGACTGTGGAAAAAGAGACACCCTAATTCAATGTTTGTGGAGCTGTGAAACAATTTACAACTACACATAAAATTTCTACACTGTTTACATCCTACGTCCCAGAAAGTTATCCCTATTAGGCCAGTACTCCAAAAATATAAAAGAAAAAGTGAAAGAACACATATATACAAAAATATTTACAGCACTTCCTTTTGTAGTGGCAAAAAACTAGAAATCAAGGGGGTGTCCAATGGATGAATACTTGCACAATTATGGCATCTAAAGGTAATGGAATATTATTTTGCTATATGAAATGATGAAAGGGGCAGCTTTGTAGAAACTAAGGAAGACAGGTATAAACTGATGCAGAGTAAAGGAGCAGAATGAAGAGAATCATTTGTTCAATAAAACTATAAAGAACAACAATTTTGAAAGGCTTAAGAACTAATTGATGCAATGATAAATCATGATTCCAAGACCTGATAGTGAAGCATGCTATCCACCTACTCAGAGGTGTCAAGATGCTCAATAAAACATACATTTTTGCCTTTGCACAATCTATGGATATTTGTTACAATGGTTTTGTTTTTCTTTCTCAACTGGGGGCATGAAGGAGGTGGAAGGAAGGGAAAGAAGATTTTCATTGACTGAAAAAAATAAAATTTAATTTTAAAGAAACTGCCTCTTACCTCTTTTGATCATTTATCTAATAAGGAATGACTTTTGTTCTTGTAAGATTTAATCAAATGCCTCTATGTCTAGAAATTTGCTGCCAATACTTTTCCTACTTAGCTGTTTTCCTTCTAATTTTAACTGCATGGATTTTGTGTGAAAGCGTTTTAATTTTTCACAATAAAAATATTCTTTTTCCCTTCTATGACTGCCTATTATCCCTTATTTCATCAAGAAGTCTTTTGCTGCTAACAGCTGTAAAAGGAATCACTTTTTCTGCTGCTCCTAAGTTGCTCATACGACCTTTCTATCCATTTAGATCAGACTATGCCTTATATGATGACAGATGATTGACTAAATCTAGATTCTGCCTTACAGCTGTCTAGTTTTCCCAGGAATTTTTGTCACATACTGAATCCTTATCCTATTAGCTAGAGTTCACTTGGGATTCACTGAACACTATGCTGCAATGTTTATTTCTGAATCTTGTGTTCCTAGTCTCTTACTTTTCAACTTTAACTAGTGTAAACCAATAGTAAATATTAAGAACCATAATTGCTATGTACCATCTTTACTAGTGTTTTCATTATTTCCCTTTACTTTCTTTGTGTTTTATTACAGGAAAATTCATTTTTTTCTTGCTCTAAAACTTAATTTTGGCAATCTAATATAGCACTGAATAAAGTATTAGGAATTATAATTTTTATTATTTTAGGACACCTCAATCATAAGGAATGCATTCTTCTATTATTTAAGGTTTTTTTAGGTAAAGAGTGATTTGGAGTTTCATTTATATAATTCCTCTGTGTGTGTGTGTTGGTACTCCCAATATCTTCCACAAAAAGTGATAATTTTGTTGCCTTTCTACTTATGCTTATTCCCACAATTTCTTTTTCTTATTCTATTACTACAGCTAACATTTCTAGGAGTATGTCAGATGACAGTGGTGGTAATAATGGATAGCCTAGCTTTAACACTGCTCTTACTGGAAAGTCCTCTAGTGTTTGTTAATTACATATGATGCTGGCTCTTGAATTTAGACAGATACTCCTTATCATATATTTTACTCAATATTTGTATGACTATTCATTAGGGATAGTGGTCTATATTTTTCCCCCCGTTCTGCTTTGTCTTTTCCTGGTTTGGGTATCCAAGACCACATTTGTATCAAAGATGGAATTTATTAAGATGCCTTCTCTTTCACTTTTTGAAAATAGTCAACATAACATGCTTGTGGAATGGAGAGTAAAACTGATTAGAATGAATGCTGCAAATTATGGGATAGTGTGAAATATGACTGGATAGTTACTACGCCACTATATCAAAAACAGTCTTAAATCAGGCAGAGAAGTTTAGATTCGATGCAGTGAGAAACTAGAAACAGTTGTAGGGCAGATGCTGAAGGCAGGGTGGATGTAATGTAGATCTCATGTAGCAGACCAGTGATTTGAGTATTTGGCTCAGGGTAAATTGCAATTGGGAAGAACTGGAGAGACAGAGACAGAATGACAGTCAATAAGCATTTATTAAACCATTACTATGTGTCAGGAACTGTACGTACTAAGAGCTAGGGATACAAAGAAAGACAAAAAACTGTCCCTGCCCTTAAGAAACCTACTTCCTAATGGCAGAGGTAATATGAAAATAACTAGGTAAATGTAAGATATCTATGGAAAAGATGGAAAGTAAGCTGAGAGTGGAAGTCACTAGCATTTTGTTTGGAGTGAGGTGTAAAGATCAAGAAAGGCTTCCTACAGAAGTTGAGTTTTGAAAGAAGCCAGGGAAATTAAGAGGCAGAAGTTAAGGGGTTTATGTAATACTGGAGTGTTCTTTGATCATCTAAAAAATGATCAAAGAATTCACTTGTAAATTTATCTGGTCCTAGGATTTTTTCCTCTTTAGAATTTCAGTTATGGCTTGTTTTATTTATTTTTTTCTGAGACTGGGTTATTTAGATTCTCTATTTCTTGTTCAGTTAACCTGAGAAGTTTATATTTTTGTAAATATTCACATTTCACTCAAATTAACAGTTTTTGTGGGACAAAATGGTTTCTAAAAATTTCCTTTATTCCCTCTTCATTTGTTGTGAATTCTTTTTAATTATTTATATTGATAATTTTACTTTCCACTTTCTTTAAAAAAAAAAAAAAACAGATCTGAATAGTTTAATTTGTTCCACCACTCCCCCCAAAGCAGCACTTAGTTTTATCAGTTCAATAGTTTGGTTGTTTTTGGCTTTATTCATCTCTTCTTTGATCTTTTGAATTTCTGTTTTTGTTTGGATAGGGTTTCTTATTTGTTGTTTTTCTAGTTTTTGTTCAATAGCTCAATTCAACGATCTGTTTTTTTTCTTTTATTGATTAAAGTATCTAAAGATTAACTTTTTTCCTAAGGACTTCTTTGCCTGTACCCGACAGTTTAATGTGATCTTGTTTTCATTTTCTTTGACAAAATCATGTGTTATTTCTATTTTTTCTTTTATCCACTGATTCTAAAGAATTATTTCATACAAAATAACATTTGAATCTTTTCTTCAAATGTCCTTAATTGTCTATAGTTTTTGTTGTGTTTTGGTTTTTTAAAAAAAGGATATGTTTAATTTTTGTGCTTTTCTGCATTTATGAGGTTTTTTTATGCTTTAACAAAAAGCCAGTTTTTGTAAAGGTTCTACGCATAGCTGAAAGATATGAATGCTCCTTTTTATTTTCATTTAATGATCACCAGAGATCCACAATATTCAACTTTTCTAGAATTCTATTCTAGTATTTCTTACTTATCTTTTTGTTAGATCTAGCTAGATCTGGAAGAGGCACACTGAAGTCTCACACTATTATAATTTTATTATCTATCTCTTTCTATAGTTTGATAATTTTTCTTTTAAGTATTCAGATGCTATGAGTATGTATTAAATACTGGTAGTATTTTATTATCTATTGTGCCTTCAAACATAATGTAATTTGTTTGCTCTTTTAACTATGTCTATTTTTAGTTTTGCTTTGTGTGAGATCAAGACTGTTATGCCTGTTTTCAAAAACTAATCTAAAAGATGATATTCTGCTCCAGCCTCTCATTTTAATTGTGTGAATCTTTTCTTTTGAAGTGTCTGAGATGCTTTTAAACAACGTATTGCTTAATTCTGCTTCCTAATACATTCTATTGCCCTCTTCTGTTTTTTCTTCATTCATTCCTTTATGTTCATTGTTATGATTGTTTATTATGTCTTTCCCTCCATCGTATACTTTTACATTTCTCCTCTTTTTCCCTCACCCAAATTTTTCTTCACCAAGAAGAAGGGTGCAGAAAGAGAAGGAATGTGATCAATGCTAGTTATCTATAATTGATCTGCTCCCACTTCACAGCTTCTTTTCCTAAGTCCCTACTGTATGAATGCTTGACTAGCTTTTCCTTAAAAGCTACTGAAATCATCCTAGAAACCTGCTTGTACTACTGAAAGATTCTTAGTAGCCTAAGTACAAAAGCCAACACCTCAGTGGTCAAGAGATCCTCTCATCAGCTCTTCTCTATGGTAAATGTAGAGAAACTGTGTCAAATTGTAACAATGCTTTTTGCTTTGTACCTTTGCTGAATACCTTTTACTCATTTTCTCACTTGGTGATGTAATCAGTTATTTGTTCATTTATTATGTCTATGCATAAAATTCTTGGATCTATATATCCAGCTTGAAAGTTCTCTTCTCAGTTTCACTGATTGCCTAGACATTTTAAACTGGATATTCAGTAAGCATCTAAAACTTAAGTGCAAACCTACCTTCTCTTCTAACTTCCCTTTCTGATGAGGGCCCCATCATTCTTCTAATCACCTAGATCTACAACCTCATTGTCATCCTTCAAACTCTCACTTCTGCTCATCTCACACATCTAATCAGTTGATAAATCTTGACGTTCTCAGTAGCTTCTCTCACGTATGTCCCTTTTGCTCTACTCATGGCTGCTATGCTGTTCAGAGCCTTACTACCTTTTGCTTAGATTTGCTATAGCAGTCTCTTAATTGATTTTTCAACTTCAAATCTCTTTCCACTCCAATCTATCCTCTACAGAGTTGTCAGTGATTTTCCTAAAGTGCAAATCTCACCACGTCACTCCTCTCCTTAACCAACTTCAGTGGTTCCCTATTGTCTCTAGGATTAAATATAAACTCTTTTGGTTATTTTTTAAAGCCTTTTACAATCCAGCCCCAGCTTGCTTTTTCAGCCTCTTAGGAGGTAATAAATTATACATTATCCTCCTTCCCACATAGGTTCAGCCAAACTAGCTTTTTTGCTTTTCCTCACACACGACACTCCATCTTTCATCTCCAAACCTTTTCACTGGTCATTCCCATGCCTGGAAGCAATTCTACTTTTTACCTGCCTCTTAGAATCTTTTGTTTCCTTCAAAACTCTGTTTAAGGGATACCTAAATGAAGTCTTGTTTAAATATTTATGTACCATTTCTTTTGTGTATCTTTTATATGTATTTATGTGCCTATTATTTCCCCTGCTAGACTTTAAGTCTCCTTTGATAGAATGTAAGCTCCCTAAAAACAGAAACCTTCATTTTTGTCTCTGTATCCCCAGAGCTTAGCAGCACAGTGCCTGGCACACAGTAGGCCCTTAATAAATACTTGATTAAAATTCCCTTGCCCTGCTTCCATATTCAATAAACAACCTTATGGTTATTAATTTCTTTTATTTATAGTTAGAAACCAAGAAGAAAATATCTCGGAAAACCTTCATGGAAGGGCATATCATTCTATAAATTAAGAAGTCGAATTTCTGATCTACAAATCAGTTTCTGAATTTGTGACTCAGTCCTCTGGAGCCTTATAATATAGTGCTTAGTAAAGTGATAATATCAAGATTCTGAACCTGAAAAGTTGAGAACCAGACCTTGGATGATGGTGATACTATCAACATTAAGCAAAATGAAGAGGACAACATGAAACAGGCTGCAAGTCTTACCTACCTTTATTAGATCTTAAATCATTTCCATTTTATATCAGCCACCCTGATTTCAGATGACACCCCACCAGGTATCATTCCAGTTTTAACTCAGGCTCCACATCCTTGGGTCAACCTCTGAGATTTTACCCACTTATTTGCTTCCTACATTGTCATACTCACACATTGTTCACTGGTCTCTGGAATAAATTCCCCCTCACTGTTAATACTGGTGTAAGATCCCTGTCGGGCGATGCGTTGTTGACGTTCTGGCACATAACCTGGGGGAGGTGAACTTCGGCCAGGGTTCTGGGAGCCTGTGGCACAAAAAGACAGTTAAGTATTTTTGATAATAACTTTTGATAAAAGTTCAGAGAAATGAACAGCAGGAAAAGAACAAGTATGTAGTGGATCAAGTGCAGGGTTTCCAACCCTTAAAGAAGGTTTATATATACCGTAAGTTACTACGATGTACTCCATGCTGAAGAACTATGATGGCTCCATACACTAAAAAAAGTGGTAGCACAAATCTATAAACTAGTCCCAGCTTTCCCTCAATATAACCTTTGGGACCTCAGCTCTTAAAAGCAAATCAAAAGTCCTATTCTAGCAAAAACATGAATCAATCGATAAAGAGGACATAAATAATAGACTGAGGCAAATGACAAAATAAACTCTGAGCAAATTCTAACTGCAGAAGCATAAATTGGCAAAATTCATAATTTGCTCTGATTCTAATTGATAATCAAACCTAGATGATATTTTCTAAAATTCCCAATCCAGAATAAAAACATCAAAATAGCTTCCAAACTAAATTCAAACTGATGTAAGAAAATAAAACAGCTTGAAGGAATGATCAAATCCAACCACAAATCCAATAACAATCATTAAATCCAACCGTATTTAAGGAAATCGAGGCCCAAATAAGGGAAGTGACTTGACCAAGGTCACTGGGGATGAGACGCTATGGCTTAAAAAAAATGTCCAGAATTCTCTTACCCATTCCTTGTGACTTGAATCATTCAAATCTTTTGAGCACAACATAATTCCTAAACTGACAACATTCTCTTCTCCCTTAGGAAGAGTCTAGAAAAAAGACCAATTCAGGATGTGGGAAGTAATAGTAGAAAATTCATTACAATTTTCATTGATAAAAGAAGAGAGTGTGGCTGTTTTACCCTGAAGGGGAATTCCTCTTCCCCTTGTCTTACTGCTACTTATTCCTGACCAAACCTCAGTTCTGGATTACTCCTCCCTTTTGTCCTAAGCATCTGCTGCTGAATGGAGCCAGAGGAATTATCACAGCCATGCCTACTAGTTTCATTAAAAAGTCATGTTAACTAGTTTTACCTAAGCACTCACTTCAGCAAAGAAGTCCTTTTATTGTACTAATTGATCCCCTATCTCAGTCCCCACAGATTTTACTCCAAAGCTTCTTTTCTTCTAGTGAAAATTAATTGCAAACTTGATGGCCTTTTCTCAGTCCTCATCCTTCTCAACCCATCTGGTGACAATCCTCTCCTCTCCTCCTGGATACTTTTTTTTCTCTTTGGATTTTTACGATACTTATCTCTCTTGTCTCTCCTCCTGTATCCCAGTCTTTGACTATGTCCAGTTTTATCGAACAAATATTTTTATTAAGGGAATTTGTTCTGTAAAGTTTGGACTCAGTCAAAGGGCCACACTTGAGGCCCTAGAGGACCACATGTGGCCTCAAGGCTGCAGGTTCTCCATCCCTGTGCGTGGATTTCTTCATTCTCTCTTACTACGCCCCTCTTTTATCATTCCCAATTCCTCACTAGTTTTCTATCTCTCCTTCACTACTGGCTGTTTGTATACAAACATACCCCTATCTATACCTCATATTGAAAAAACCCTTATATCATTTGACAGTCCCTAATAGTCATCATTCTATATCTCTCCTCCATTTTGTGACTAAAGTCCTTGAGAAGGATACAATTGATATCTTCACCTCCACTCTTTCCGCCGTCTTTTTAATTCGATGCAATCTGGCTAACAGACTCATTATTCAACCAAAACCATATTCGAGTTAGTAACGATTTCCTGATTGCCAAATCGAATGACCGTAGCCTTCTCGACCTCTCTGTGGTCTCTGACACTGGTAATCACACTGTCTTCTTCAGGGATTTGGGACACTGTTCTTTCCTGGTTCTCATCCTACCTATCTGACAATTCCTTCTGTCTCTTCATTCATATCATACCCACTAATAGTTGGGCTATTATCCCAAGGCTCTATCCTAGGCCCTTTTCTCTTCTCTCTCTACATTATTTCACTTGATGATTTCACTGGTTCCCATGGATTCAACTATCATCTTTATACATATGATTCTCAGATCTATATGTCTCACTCTTACCTCCTTCAGTCTCACATGGCCAAGTGCCCAATAGACACCAAAGCTTGAAGTCCTATAGACATCTTAAACTCAACATCTCCAAAACTAAAATGATTTTCTTTCCTCCCAGGTGCTTTCCTCTTCCTAAGTTTCCTACTACTATTTAGGAAACCACTATCCTCCCAGTCACCCAGGCCCTCCATCTCAGTATCATCCCTGATTCCTTATTCTCTCTGTTTTCAAGTCCAAAATCAAGCTGATTTTTCCCTCATAACATCTCTCATGTGCACTCCCTTCTCTCCTTTGATGTTGCCACCACCCTAGTACAGGCTCTCCTCATTGGACAGCTGAACTAATACAACAGCATCCTTTGAATGGCTTTCATTCCCTTCATAACCTGACTCTTCCCTACCTTTTTCAGTATTTTTCTGCCTTTTTTCCTTTCACATGCTCTTTAATCCAGTGACACTGGCCTTGAGGTAACTAGGTGGCACAGTGGAGAGAGCAATGGGCCTGGACTCCGGCAGACTTAAGTTCAAATCCGGCCTCAGGCACTTATTATCTGTGTGATTCTGGGTAAATCACTCTGTCTTTGTTTGCCTCAGTTTCCTCAACTGTAAAAATTGGAAAAATAACAAAATAGGGATAATAACAAATAGCACCTGTTATTGTGAAGATCAAACAGGTTAATATTTGTAAAACACTTACCACAGCGCCTGACACATAGTAAATGTTATATCCTCTTCTCTTCCCTTCTCCCACTTTCCTTGCTTAAGACACTTCCATGTCCTGACTCCATGCATTTTCATTGGCTGTCCCTCAATGCTGAAATGCTTTCCTTTTTCATCTCTGCTTCTCGATTTACTTCAACATCTCAGCTAAACTTCAATATTCTACAAGAAACCTTTCCTGATCTCCCTTAAGACTAGTGCTTTCCATTAGAGATTACCTCCAATTTATTACCTATAAATAACACACACACGTGGTTTGTACATAGTTGTTTTCATGTTGTCTTCCCCATTAGATGGTGAGTTCCTGAAAGCAGGGATTGTTTGTTTTCCTTTGTATCTCTAGCACTTACTACAGTGCCTGGGGCACAGGAAGCTCTTAATAAATACGTACTGATTTGACTTGACCCATTTCTCCCTTCACATCTCTGGCTTCTATTCACACAGTCACAACTTGATCCAGTCTCTTATCATTTCTTACTTAAGACTAGTGCAACAAATTCCTAATTAGTCTTCTGGCCTCAAAATTCTCTTCGCTCCAATACGTCCTCCACACTGCTACCAAAGGTATTTTTTCCCCTAACCTTAGACCTGACCACATCTCTTCCCTAGTCAATCAAATCCAGTAGCTTTCTATTATCTCTAGGATAAAGTGTAAACTCCTCTTTAGCTTTAAAGCCCTATCTAATCTGGCCCCAATCTGCTTTTACAGCCTTACTATAGAGTACTCCTCCACCAAACTCTATGATCCAGCCAAGCTGGCTCTCTCTTCTCTTCAGGTGACATTGCACTTCTCATCTCCACGTCTTTCCACCTACCATTCTATGTGCCTAGAATGCACTCCCTCTGACTCACAGAGCCCCTCTTTTCCTTTATAATGTAGCTCAAGCACTAGTAATCTACATAAAGCCTTTCTTGATCTCCTTTAACTGCTTTGGGAGAGCCCTCCCACCTACAAACTACCCTGTTTATCTTTATTTTATCATCTTTATATTAATTCTGTATCTACTTATACATGTACTTGCCTCTCCAGTTAGAATATAAATTCCCTGAGTGTAGTCATACACTCATTTTTCACTATATTGTTAGTTCTTGCACCCAGCAATACCTGGTGTGTAATATTCTGAGCTCTTAATGAATGCTTGTTGATTGATAGTTAACGGCAAAACGCCCATGGATGAGGCTAACAGATTTAGAGCGGGAAGAAAGCTCATCTAGCCTAATCCCATTTTTTACAGCTGAGGAAAATGAAACTCAATGAGGTTAATTGGCCTGTGGTTGCCCAGGGAGTGATCTCAGTTCAGTTCCTGTGACACGTAGGACAGCACTCTTTCTATGGCACTGTCTGCTCTGGATGCCGACTCAGGGTCATTGTCCTCCAGTTTCTCTTTGTGCTTGTTATTGACACAGTAACACTGATTCAGTTCCCTAATGAGGTACTCTAGACAATCTCAGATTCTTAGGAAAGATTCTCCTGAGAGGCTTAACACTAGGGTGATTTGGAGCAGGAATGTGTATTGTGATGGACTGAAGTAGACCACAAATACCTGACAAGATCCCCTCTGGATTATATGTAAATGACAACTTGGCAACTAGGCTTCTTCCTCGTGAGCTGGATGGTCTAGGGTCCAATGAAAAATTTTGAGGCATGTACTGCCTTTGGAGAAAGCAGCAAAACAGGACCTCTGGCACTAACACCTAAGTGGCAGTGCTTTGGAAAATACAAGCTTGAAGGAGCCTGGAGAGCCTACAATTGCCTGGCTGGTTTTGCTTCCTAAGAGCTACAGAGAGATTTCTACTGAGACTTCTTTATTGGTTTGTAATAGCATCCAGCTGAGGCTCACCACTATGATTAATGAATATTAGTTGAGCATCAGAATGGCCCTCTAA
Source organism: Potorous gilbertii (assembly GCA_028658325.1). Classification (NCBI taxonomy): domain Eukaryota; kingdom Metazoa; phylum Chordata; class Mammalia; order Diprotodontia; family Potoroidae; genus Potorous; species Potorous gilbertii. The sequence continues at coordinate 517,819,258 of CM053770.1, forward strand.
CTTACACTATTCACTCTGCCCTATTTTCACCCCCTTCCTCACTAGCTCTTGACAGCTTACACACTTCTAACTAGCTTCTACAATTTCTGAAGTGAAGATAAACACAAAACTGAAAACACTTTGGGGTAATCTTGCCAGCTCTTAGTTTTTCCATTAACTTCCTCTGATAGACATTGGTTTAGGGAGACTTCCTTTTCCTGTCCACAGATGTTGGCCTGTGTACAATAACCCCTGGCCTGATGCCTATCAGATAGCAGCTGCCTCTCTGCAAGCCACAGCATGTATTGGAAAAAGTGAAAGTCCCTGACTGGAAATAAAAGCTCAAAAATCTTTTGCCATTTTCTCCCAGGCTCTCCTGGGGTTGAAGTGTGAGCTTCACATGAACCAACTCTATCTCACTACCTGTAGGACTATTCCTTTCTCAAGGTCTAACTGTGATGCTCCTTCTTATATGAAACTTTCCATGATCATCCCAGGCAGAAATGCTTCTCTACTGTCTGAATGCTATGGTGTTTTATAATCAATTAAATGACAGTTTCATCACCTACTGCCTTATATTGTAAATATTTATATATTGCTTCCTTTCTCTACTAGACCATCTATTAGACTTTGCCTTAATGGCAAAGATAATGTTTTACACAAATTTGTATCCTGCAGTGATTAGCAGAATGCCTTCACTCCTTCAATGGATCTGTGATTTCACTGATGTGAGTACTACCTTTCATTAACACAGACTGAAAACCACTTCTAAGTTCTCACTCTATGTAATCCTGATCCATGTTTTCTTAAAGATACTCTACATTTAACAATGTGCTAGAAGTCTTCTGATTGGTCATTTTACATTTTATGAGTGAAAGTGCAATATTTGAGCCGTATATCAGTTATCTTAACATTTTTTAACAAACATTTTATTCTTTTCTTTTTTACATTACTGTTATTTTCCAATGACTTCTCTTCCTCCTTCCAAAAGAACCTTCCTTTATAACAAAGAAGTACATCTAAGCAAAACAAATTCCTGTGTGTAGATCACTGCCAGAAACATGGTGTATTCCATTTATGTAAAGGATGTGTATCTCCATTGCCTCCTGGGTCACTAATAGCTCTTACTTCTCAGGGATCATGGTTTCCAGGACCTGTGGTCATGAAGAATCATCAGAACTATGATGTTTAAAAAGATGGATTTGTGTGCCAGGGAGCAGCCTGAGATCATTAAAAGCACTATTCCTAAATGTATTTTAGCTCTCTTTCCCTCAGTTCTTGGCCCACCATCTTCATCTGTGGTGGCTTTCTTAAATACATATACTAACTCAAAGGACTGTTCGTCCAACTGCTTATCAGTACGAACAAAAGGAATTCTTTATCTATTGGGTTTTTTTGGCATAGCTTTTGAGTAGTTATAATCTTATTTAGGACATTCTATAACATTTTGGGGTTTGATGCAATAAGCATAAAATCATCTGCAAACAAGAGCATCTAAGAGACCTTACCATCTCTAAGAAATCTTTGACTCTGTCTCAGGCTCCTCTTAAAGGAAAATGCCTTTGGCAAATGCACACATCTCCTTGTACATCTTACCTGGTATTAATAAATGGAAATTCATGTTTGTATTTACCTTTATGATTGTAATATATGCAGACAACTTATTGGAGAAGAGTCTTTAAAGCTGTATTTTACTCTACCAAGGTAAAAAGCATTTTTTGGATTAAACAATAGCATGAGCTGTATTTTTTACAGTTTTCAGACCATTGTGTGTGTGTGTGTGTGTGTGTGTGTGTGTGTGTGTGTGTGTGTGTATGCATATAAAAAGACAGAACATTTCCTGCAAATGCTTCCCTGTTACTTCCTCATATTTTCACCAAGGCTACCCACAAATCATCTACAATTCACTATCTAATAAAAATGAGAGAAGCAGGTGTCCTCTCAATTTCCTCTTTTTTGGAAGTAGTATCATCTTTGATTTTTTTCTATTCTTTTAATATCTTCCCCTCACTAAGATATATTACAAAGTGACCCTTTAATGCTTCAGGACTGCATCCAGCCAGATTTCCTCTGTCCGTATGCACTTGGTTTGATCTAAATGCTCTTCTTGAATTAATCTTAAGTAACTTTTCTACTTCTTCAAGTGATACACTGAACACTGAGGTAGATGTTAAGATTTCAAATGTGCTGGTTCCACTACTGTTAAAAATGAAAATCAATCAGTATAAAAAAGTCACTTCATTTTCCAGTTATTTATTATCTTTTTGCCAGTTTCCGCTCTGAATTCTCGACCTGACAGCAAATTTCTGCAATTTTGTTTTTAACTTCCATTTTTAAGTTTTATGATTATGCTTATGATCTCCTACTTTCCTCTTCCACAGTGTTTTGCAAATGAATTTATACCTTAAACTGATATGCCCTTGACAGCTCTTCTTTCTGTCTGATAAGAAGATCAACTATTTGGTGGCTTATTAGTCTTTGAGATTTTTTAGATTCTTCAGGGATATAACTACTTTATTACTTCTTTCTAGGACCTCATCAAGACTATGTTTTCACAAGATGACATCTCTGCGTGGAGACGGGATATGGTCAGCAATATTGGAGATGAACCCGATCTCATCCAGGCTGGATTAAAAGGTTTCTGAGATTCCTTTTAACTTTAAGACTATGACAATTATTAAATTTCTGTAGGAAATAATGACAGTCAATATTAAAAGGGAGAGATGCATGCTAGAATTTAGTACCATTTAGTGGATTTGGAACTTGAATGACTGGATTCAATGAAGTTTAAGGTCAACTTGAAAAGAGGCCCTGAGGATTTTATCATTGGCCCTGTGCTGTTTAACATTTTTGTCAGTGATTTAGATAAAAGCATACAAGAGACAAATGCTTACCAAATTTGTAGATAATGAGCTTGTAATGAGAACTAAAATGTGAGATGGTGGAGTCAGTATCCTCAAAGACCAATCCAGAGCACTGAATTAAATCTAGTAACATTTAATAAGGATATATGCAAACCTTATGCTTGTGTTCAAAAATTCAATCCAACTCAATAAACATTCATTAAGTGTCTACTATGTGCCAGGTCAGGGATGGGGAACCTGTAGCCTTGAGGCTACACGTGGCTCTCTAGGTCCTCAAATGAAACCCTTTGACTGAACCCAAACTTCATAGAACAAATCCTTTTATGGGGAGTTGTTCTGTGAAATCTGGATTCAGTCAAAACGCTGCACATAAGGACCTATAGGGCTACATGTGGCCTCGAGGCTGCAGATTCCCCACCCCTGTGCCAGATACTGGGCTACAGTGCTGGGAATATAAATAAGAAAAAGAAAAACAGTCTCCATCCTCAGGGAGTTTACAATCTAATGGGAGACAACAATATATGAAAGGAAGCTGTGATGCTCCCTGGAGTCAATACCAATTAAAAAAATTAACTTCAGAAATACAAGACAAGGGAGGAAAAATTGCATATTGTTTGAAAAATGGGGATCTTAGTAGATCATAAGCTCAATATGAGATAAGAGCATAAATGTGGCAGCCCAAAAAAGCTAATGTGCTCAAAGTCCAGGACTAAGGAGGTGATATTCCTCCTGTACAGATCGTATGAGCATGTTCAGCTCTGGAAGGAGCACTTTAAGAAGGCTATTGTACACTCTCTGAATTATCAGAAAAGGGTGACGAGGATGGTGAGACGCTTCAAGATCATACCTTATCAGTTGAAATAATGGGATGCTTAACCTGGAGAAGGGAACATTTGGTGGGACATGATAACCGTTCAAATATTTGAAGAGTTTTCAGCTGGAAGAAATATTAGATTTGTATTGTGTAGTCCCAGAGAACAAAATAAGGAGCAGTGGGCAGAAGTTGCAGTCAGACATTTCATTTGTTGTAGGTATTTACAGGGGACTCTTGCTCAGGTATGGTAAGGTCAGGCAGCCTCTGAGGTTTCTTCCATCTCTGAGACTGTGTGGTCATGTGGCAAGAATGAAGGACAAGGAGTGGACAACCCTACGCCTATATCTGAATTCATGAAATGGGAACAAGAACTAGATCAAGAGATTCATGGGACAATACATACAAGTCACACAGGCTAAGAAAGTGTCAATAGGATGCAATGTACCAATGGCGAGAGAACCCACAAGAAAGAAATTATGGATCTCTGTAAGTATATTTTTACTTTAAAAATTTCTTATTTCTTAGAATCAATAGCTTGTTTTAATGGGTAAGTTTAAAGTGGCTGTAACTATACTATTTCTTATCATTTTTAGGCTTTTTAAAGATCAAGTTTTCCTCTGATATCTACTCATGGTACAGCAGTGGTTTTAGGTTTTTGACAACTATACAAGAGAAACATAATTTATGACAAATTATACATGGAAACTCATAAAACAAAGGAAAAAGTTTCAATGGCCCTTAACTTGGTATGGCTTCTTCTGCCTCCATAGCCACAACTGAATGGTAAAAACAGGGCAAAGAGTTTTAACAATAATACTTTTTTAGTCTGCATATAAACATTAATTAAACTTTTGATGCTCTAAATATGAGGACTTTATTCAAATACCAGCAAACTAAAATATCACTGGAAGGAATGAACTACATCAATACTGACATTCTCATGATAAACCAAACCAGAACACAAAGAAATGCAGTTAAATTGAAGGATGGCTCATAGGTTCTCCTAAGCCAAAGGTGGGGAACTTAAAGCCTCAAGGTCACATGTGGCTTCCACGTTGCTAAGTACAGCATTTTGACTGAGTTCAAATTTTACAGAACAAATTCTTTCACTAAGGTGATTTACTCTGTGAATTTGGATTCAGTCAAAGAACCCTGCTTGAAGGCCAAGTGTGGCTGAGGCTATAGGTTCCTCACTCCTGTGCTAAGCAAATAAAGGAATTAGAACATTTGGTTTCACATAGTCTACCTATGTGACTCTGGACAAATCACTGAGCTTCTCAGTGTCCTAGGCAATTCTCTAACACTATACATTGCAGAAAAAGTGCCACCCTGAATTGATAGAGCAAATTTTCTCACCTGGGAATTTCTTATAACAATGAAAACAAAGGACCAGTCCTAATCCCTATCATACTTTTCTCTGCCTGCTTTGTGGTATTCATGGTGATAATAAGCAAAAAGGTCACCAAGAAAATAACTACATCTTATGAGCTAATATTTGATTCAGAGGATAAAAAGTAAAGAATATTTTAAGAACTTGACAAGTACCCCCAAACTAAGACAATATATGCTCTGATCCTCAGTGACTTCAATGCAAAGGTAGGCATGGTAAAAATCATTAAAAGTAGGTTAGAAAATACAGTTCAAAGATGTCAAAGGTTTGTGGACTACTTGGAAGGCTTATACCTTATACCTATACAAGATCACAAATATTTTAAGAAAAGAATAAGAAGGTACTGGTGACAAAGGCCTTAAACCTGACGCAAAAGCACCCTTTCTAGGGCTGAGATGACTTGAAAAGGGAATGGGATGGTGGTACCCTCTCCTGAACTGGCTTACTGAGAACACAACCACTCATGAACCTTAGAGAAAACTAATGCTCATTATACATGCTTTCAGTTCAGCAGTGATTGCCTACAGTCAAGAAACTGCTGGATAAGCAAGAGTTTAGTTTATTATTCTGTATCCCCCTCAGGAAGTAAGCCACTTCTAGATAAGGTCAGCAATAGACTCAGTGAGAAACCCTCAAAACTCATCTCACTACTGCCTTGCACCAAGCAGTCAGGTTCCTCTGAAGAGCTGGAAGGTTTCTTCTTCAGCTTAAGCTACAGAGTAGGCTAGTATCTGAGTCTAACTCTATGAGTAGTACTGGATATAAGTTTTGTTTTGTATAAGTCATGCCAAGCACTACTTTATAAAAATTTTATTAAAAAATTTAAAAATAAACATTTTTTTTTTAACTACGGACTTGGTAAACATCAACAAATGTAAGTATTTCCACAAATGCCTTTCTTGTCTGTCTCTGTGAAGCTTCTTTTTCCTTTCTTTTACATATTCCATTGACACTTTTCCTTCGTATCAATTTCCTTAATTCTCGCAACATTTCCCTTCTTTGTAATAAATAAATGTAATTAAGCAAAAGAAATTTGCATTGATCATAGACACTACTGCATTACTTTATCATAATAGATTTAGCAGTAAAACTGTCATAGAGAGAAACACCTATAGGTATAGGTTGGCCAGTAAACAACAGAAAAGGGTGAGGTTTCTTGTACATATTACAAAATCCCAGAAATAGGTCTGGTCACTCAAACTCCATGAATCTAGTCCCAAAGACCATAAATTCTACTCAGTGATAAGCTTCAGTATGTTATTTTTTCCACAGACATCTATGTTAGAAGCTTCTTTCCCTGTTGAAACCTAGGTTCCTTTCGAAGAAACCTAGCTACTGTACTGAACAACAGTTATCAAACAAAAAACAAAAAAAAAATCCCACCAAAATCAACAGAGCCCCTTCCCTAAGCACTCTGATATGAAAATCTCTAAAAACTTCATCTATAGTATTTTTCTTGGTGGAAGAAATACATTCAAAGATCCTAAGTGATATAACAGATTCCATCTCTTTCATGACAAGTACCTAATTCTTCAAGGTAAGGACTGTTAGGAAGTCCAGTCAGAGAAATTACTGAGAAAGGGAGAGGTGGAGACAAGGTGGTGGATTAGAGGCACCCGGGTGAACTCTCTTAACATTCTGGTCTAAACAACTTTAAAATAATGCCTCAAATCAAATTTTGGAGTGGAAGAGACAACAAAAGGTTGAGATAGTTTTTCCAGTCTAAGAAAACTTGGGAGGTGGGCACTACCTTGGAAGACTGTTTGGAGCCCATACACACAGCAGCAGCTTCAGGAGCTCTCAGTCTAGTGATAGTAAAGAGATCTGACAACTGGTCAGAAAGAGATTACAAACCCTTTGCTGGCACTGGGTGTAGCTAGCACTAACTGGCAATTCTACTGCTTGTATGTAGTTCTGGCTTGCCGTTCTAAGGTGGAGAGAAGTGCTGGGGATCAAGTCAAAAAGAAGCAGGGGTCCTGGCCACAGTCCAAGGGAAAGGGAGTACTAGTACTGTGGCTATGGGGTACTAGGGGGCCTTCTTGGGTAAAGACCAGAATCCAGACCAAGAGAGGAGTGACCACACCCTCCCCTAGGATAATGTCACCTTGGAAGCACCTAGAACTAGCTCTGAAAACAGTGGCACAAAAAAGCTAGAAATTTGGGACAATGCTCCTCTATCAACCTCCACCCAAGATGAGCATAACCCTATTCTCACATAAAGTTCAAAGTCAAGAAACAGGCTGGAAAAAAATGAGCAAGCAACAAAATTGTTGAAGGAAGAAAAAGAAAAGAGGTAATGATGTGGGAGAAGAGAAAACAAAAGAGATCAAGAGAGATGAAAACAGGGAGGGGCAAGAAAATCAGGTAAGAAGGATGGTGGGAAGAGGTGTCAGAAAAATAGGCAAGAGGAAAAGGGAAAAGAGAGCAGAGAGAAAGTGGAGAAGAGGAGTTACTTACTGACGGAGAGATGCCTGTTTCTAGGCTCTGGCGGCGGATAGATGGTATTTACATCCCCCATAGACTGGGAAGCTTTGATCCGGACCTGCTTGGGCACTCCAAGATGGGGGGAGGAACTGGTCTGAAAGGATAAAAGGAAAAGATTGAAACAGGATTTTAAGGAATAGGGAATGCAAAGATTCCTCTATCTTGAAATCAACTTTCCCAGACTGTGGAAGTCTATATCCACAATGATTCTGGTGGGTTCTCAACCCAGGAGCTTACCTTACTTTCCCCAAAAATATCTGTTTCTCAGCCTTGGCAAATCATTTGCTGCTCAGTGTGGTCTAATGACCTCCGTGGCACATAGGCACTGGTATATAATGTCCCATTTTAAAAGATGGAGCCTAAGTCATGGAGACATAATAGGCATAGTTCCTATGAAGGCAGGAAGAAAGATCTACAAATTCCTCTTCAACAAATGTTGCATAAGGCCTGAAGAAAGCAGCAAAACAACCTCAAACATCTGAGTTATCTGCCAGGCACTGCAGAAAGTAGGAACTAAATTTCTAGAGGTCCACTCAAAATTATCTTCTCAGCCATAATCACTCCTTAATAAAAACAAAAGGATCTTAATTATTCCACATTGCCAACACTCACAGCTGAGGAACATGCTTAATACAGAAAAGAGCTGTTTTAGTAACCATTATTCTTCAGTAGATCAATGGGCTGGGAACTTTGGTGGCATCACTAATAATTTTGCCCATGTTTCCAAAATCATTTCAGGCAGAACTAATATAGGCTTCGAGCAACCCAAGCTTCCCTATAAGCTACCCACAGATGAAATGGGAAAGAAGGCAGAGAAAAATAGAGACTAGAAGAGAAGCTAAGTTATACATTCAACCAACGACAATAAGGCAGAAGAATCAAGCTCACATAGACTGTATAGGCTACTTTCCTGGGGGTGCAGAGCCCCACAAGCATCTAATACACAATTCCTGCCTTTGCACAACTGTACATTTTCAAGAAAAAAAAAGAAACTAAAGATTTAGAATTCCTCAATTCTATTTGCTTTGATTAGTAAGATCATTAACCTAGACAGTAGAAAAAAGTCTTCCAAAAAGATAGGCAGCTAGCAGAGTCTCAGGTTATCAAACCCCAAAATATGGCAACAGCAAAGTTCCTGAATTGACATGATATAATTGTGGAACATTTACTGCCCACTCTCTTTGGCAAATGGTCTTTCACCCACTGGGCCCTATCCTAACCCTGCACTCTCAAGGAGAAACCACTGGTCATGAGTTTAAAAAGATTCTGTTTCCACTCTGTCTGCTGTCCCCAATCTCCTTTTATGAATTCTGATTAATTGTGCCTCCTTTAGCCTAGGCCTGTGGTCCCCATATTCTAATCCTGCTTTCTGCATAATCAGTCCCAGAAATTCAGCAATTTCAGCTCTGGCCTCACCCTTGAGAGCCTCTGTTTTCCTAAGACCCAGGAAGTCTTTCTGGCTCAAGTCCACTAAGGTCCACCCTGGGTCTGGGACAAAACTGTGGAGAAAGAGCAACCCAAGCAGACGCAGAGACAGTCCTGTGTCTGGAAGCTGAGCAGCCACCGGGAGGAGAATTCACTGTTATTCCAGCAAACACAAGTCAAATTTGAGCTTCCCCTCTTGGGTCCCTGCAAAGCCTCTCTCTGGATTTTCTTGTGTCTGAGAAAGAAAAGTGAGAAGGCTTTACTCTGGAACTATCCTTGGGTTATGACTTCTGAGGATTCTGCCTTTTCTCAGATCACTACATGTTTGACAGTCAAATCCTACAAGCAATCAATGACCAATCAATGACTACTTCAATTAAGAGAAGACTCTCCAACCATGTAACTCTTCTGGAAAAACCACCAAGTCTTATTATTTGTCTCATCATTGGCCCTTATCATCTTCTCTGTCTGTGTCCTTCAGATTACTGGGCTCTGCCATCTGCTCTGCTCCTGAATCATAAATACTTCCTTCATTAATTCATTTGGATTCCTTGGCTTTGTCATCTGCAATGCTGATGTACCCTAAGGATCACGAAGTCTTTCCATTTGTCCTGCAGTTAAGCTCTCCTAAACGTATGTCTGAATTGGAATATTAATTTTTTGAGAGAGGAGGCTCTCGCTTTTTATATTTACAGAGCTTTAGTGCCTGGAATATAGTAAGCGCATAATAAATGCTTTTCCATTCCATTCCAAGAAGACTAGGGCAAATGTGGTACAGGAAAAGGACAAGCTATTTTAAATTGGAAATAAGAAACAGCCACAATACTGATGAGAGTGAGGACTAGGGATTAATAAATTATCTGGGTCAAAGCTTTTATATTTCTTTTCTCTTCACAAGAATAAAGGGAAAAAATCATTACCTGACCAAAACAAACTCTGTATCCTGTACTTCTGGAAAAAGATTCAACTCAGGATTGAACTTAGCTACCCAGCAACCAGCTCGAGTCTCCCCAAGCTGGACCTTATCACGTGCAGGGATGTCTTGACAAAGTGTACTGCTCTAACAGGAAATCAATGCCAGGAGGAAGTAAGTACTCTTGCTAAAGCCTTCATGGTACAACAACTCAGCTCTGCCAAGAGCCAGAGAGGAAAAAACAGTCAATGTGCTACATTGAGGAAGCAGGCAAGTAATGGGGGAGGGAAGGCATGCAGTCTCTAGTCAGAAATAGAACAGCATTGTAGTAAGCACCCAGAGAGGACTTAACACTATATTAAGTACATAAAAAAAAAGCAGTGGAGATTAAATACATTCTCTACACTCAAGGACATAAAATCTAATAGGGAAGGAAGGAAAGCAAAATGTGTATAGCTAACATAAATAAATAGAGATACAAGAATATAAGTAAAGGTTCACAATTAGGAAGAATAAGGATTGTATTATTAAAATAGAGAGTGTATGAATCAATCAAGGAAAGTTTCCTAGAGGTAAAGCTTGAGCTAAAAGAAAAAAAGATGCTCTATGACAAATAGGAGAAATGAAGTCATTTCAAGCATTCAGGGAATAATGAACAAAAGTCTTGAAGCAGAAGTTCTTAATCATCATTATGTAACAGATCCTGGCAGTCTGGTGAAGTCCATGAACCACTTCTCAGAATAATATTTGTTGTCTACATCAATAAATTAGGGAAAAGCTAAATTTCAGTTAGCATTTAGTGAAAATAAAAATGCATTTCTTTCCCACCAAGTTCAAGACCGTCTAAAATCTATCCAATCTTGCACTAGGTCTAAAAGAATTGCCAGACCGGGGTGCTGAAAGGGCCAGGAAGTGGTGCTAACTGATCACAGATGCAGAACAGACTACAGAGGGGAACCTGTACCCAGGGAGTAGCCCAGGCCATAGGATGAGAGAACCAATAAGTTCAGAGACAAACAAGAGCAGTGTGACTTCAACCCCAGAAACAGAGCACAGCCTAACTTCCAGAATCTAGCCCAATCCAAAGCCATACGAGGAATAATTAGGATTCCCAGATCAAAGTTCTGTGCCTCAGACCCAGCAGAGCTTCCCAGGTAGATGATAGTGGTTGAGTTCAGTAACAGTCTACTACTGATCAGACTCAAATCCTGGTCAGAAACTTGCACAACTCAAACCAGGGCGGGCAACAATCAGATTTTGCACAGGATCACACTACTTTGGAAGCACTGAAATCTTATAGGCTCCTAGCCTGAGCTGTCCCTGAAATCTTGGGGTAACATAATACTCAATTCCTAAAGAAAGCAGCAAGAGAATCAGATCAGACCTTCCCTCAAGAAATGCAGCAGAGCCCAGTCTTAATATCTGCTTCTAAGTCAGGAAGAAGGCTGGAAGAACGCCACCATAAAAAACTGTTATTATAACCTTGCCCAAGCAGCAAACTTCTTGGAATTTAGAATGGGTCAAATAGAATACATTGACTACATGAAATAACAAGAAATACTAAAACAAAATCAAAAGACTGAAAAAAATAGAAGAAAATGTAAGGTACCTCAAAGCAAAAACAAAAGATCTGGAAAACATCTAAGGGAGAAAAAATTTAAAAATCACTGGACTATCTAAACACCATGACCAAAAAAAAGGGCCTACACATTATATTTCAAGAAATCTTAAAAGAAAATTGCTCAGATCTCTTAGAATTAGAAGGCAAAGTAGAAACTGAAAGAATCCACTGGTCACCTCCTGAAAGTCCTAAATGAAAACTTCCATGAATATTATAAACAAAATTCAGAGTTGTCAGGTCAAAGAAAAAATGCAAGCAGTCAATAAGAAAGAATTCAAGCACGGAGAACCATAGTTAAATCACACACAATTTAGTGGCCATCACTAAAAAAAAAGAAGGGGAGAATTTATAATATGATATTCTATAAAGCTGTACCTGTAGTCAAGAAAAATTTATCCAGGAAAACAATATATTCCTACAAGGAAAAAATGGATTTATAATAGAATAGAAAACGTCCAAGCATTCTGGATGAAAAGATCTGAACTGTGTAGAAACTTTGAAGCTCAAACAGCGGAGTGAAGAGAAATAAAAAGGAAAATATGAATGAACAATGATAAAGAATTAAACAAGGATAAACTTTAAATTCTAACATGAAAGAGTCTCAGACACTCTTATGAACCCTATCATCATCATCAGGGAGTCATACAAAGAGTCTAATTATGATAAGGACTGGGAATGATTCTCTTATGTCTTGATAATCTTAAGAAAAGAATGAAAAGACAAGGAAAGGGGAATACACTGGGGGAAGGGAAAGGAAAGTTAGGGAAAATTATCTCATACAAGTAGGATGCAAAAGTAGACATCTATACAAATAAGGAAGAAGTTTGGAAGGCATGGTTGACACTTGAACCTCACTCTCATCTGAACTGGTCAAAAGAAAAATACACACACACACACACACACACACACACACACTTTACCTACCCTATATCTTTTATATAAGGCATATCCATCCAAAGTCAGGAATGAATTTTATCCCACCAAGACTCATGGATAACCTATGAGGTCAAATTTGCCTCCTTGCATTAGAACCTCTAGTTCTTGCTTGCTGCCAAAACACTGGGCATTTGTGGATACACATAGGAGGCTGTGGGCATTACTGCAATTTTTTTTGGATATTGTCTTTTGTGACTTTCTGGGTACTTCAGCTGCTATTATTCTTCATTCAATCTCTATAGTATTTAATTTGGAGAATGTATATATATATATATATATATATATATATATAAGCAGTTTTCTTATTTCTCCAACCTTTTTAGTTTAATTACCTTTTGATTAGATTTGCAAGATACCTGGCAAAAACATTCTTACTAGCCTACGCCAGGCATACTCCATATTGGGTGGGGAGCCAGTCATCCCTACATTGTAAGATGTGATAGAGAAATCCAAATCCTATTCTCTGGTACCACCTTCTTTGCCAGTACTTCACTTTCCAGATTAATTTTTCTCTCCTGCATCCTTTTCCTTTGATGGGCAACAGTGAGGAAATACAACCCATGCTCATAGGGTCTTTAGTTTCTTGCCCAAGGTTTGATAACTGTTCACAATAATTTTGGGTTCCTTCTACATCATTTGTACCCACATGAATAATCAGAAGTGGTAGTTGTGAGCTGTTTTCATAATTCTTGAGAGGTTCTTTGTTAGATTTTTGGACACTTCTCTCAAGAAAATAACAAAGCTTTCTATTACTGCCTTAGTACACTGAATTGCCTGTTCTTACTACTCTTCTCCTATTCCTCTGAACTTTACTGAATATTTTCTTACCTATTAGCTTCTGCGGTTCTATAACTTCATTCTTTAGAGGAAAAGCAAATTCAATTTATGCAGCAAAGAAAGGGTTGGATTTAAGACTACTTGTATGAGGGGACTTAATAACATAAAAAAATGCCACAATGAATCAGTCCAAGATTTCAGACTTGAGAAACAGGTATGATTGTGTTGGCATCCACAATGATAAGGAAGTAGTAAAGTAGTAAAGGTTTATCTAGACTAGGAGAATAGCTTTAATCAAATTAAGTTTAAGGCAGCAACAAGTTATCAGGCAGTGAAAATCTTGAACATAGTTAAGAGAGTTGGGAAAAAGGAAAAAGAAGGAGACACAAAGATAAATCTGAGAGTCTTATGGGTAGAGGTAACAGAAGCAGCCATTTGATGGAGCCTCCAGTGAGGAAGTCAGTAGAAGTGGAAAAGACTCAAGAAAGAGGCCTAGGGAATAACTAAGTTGAGAGAGGAGAAGGAGAAGGGAACAAGTGAAGGAAATTCCTAAAATTCAATTGGAAAGGTAATATAATAGCCAAGATTTGGCAGGGCAATAGATGCTAGAGACAGAGAGGGATGATCAATCCCAGAAAGCCTAGGAGAGAAAACAGAGGCCCCTGTCCATAAATGGGTTACTATTTATATTGGAGGAGGCAATTTGACTACAATGGTGAAGCCAGATTGAAGAAAACTAAAGAGAGAATTAGACATGAATCTGGGGTGGAGGGAAGACACAGTACATCTGAAAAACAATACGAATAGTAGAATAATGGCTAATAACTGATATATCCAGTAATAACTTTTTAAAGATGGGGGCACGCTGCAGGAAGTGAAGAGATGAGCTAAGGATTATCAGCAGGCAGAACATTAAGACAAGCAGGTAAATAAGGGGTGTCTTGAAGGAGAAGGCTGCTACAATTATTTCAAACTTGGATAAAATCACTGCTGTATAATGAAAGATTTATTTGTAAGCCCAGCTGATGAAATTCCAAAAGCAAAATCTCATTATTAAGGTTGCTCTTAAAGGCAAATTTGTAAGGTAAGAGATTGTGTCTACTATGTATATACCTTATATGGGGCATATATCTTATATGTAGAAATTTTCTTTTAAACTGATAATAACATTAAAATTCAATAATAATTTAGTAGATAATACTTTCCGCAATTGATAAATGAGAAAACTGACACAGAATGGTAAAATGACATCAGTGGTAGGGTGAAAATAATAACTAAATGGTCTTATTCCCAGTTTAGTCTTCTGATCATTAGACTATCCTTGCACTTCATCTTCTCTTATAAGGAAAAGGTATTTTGATGAGATATCTAGACTTTCCTCACAATTCATCAAACATTTCTTGCGTATGTCCTAGTATTAAGCAAAGAAGGAGGAAGGGGAGGATGAGGAAATACAAAGATATGATTTCTGCCTTCATAGTGCTTGCAGTTCACTGATGGAGCAAAACAAACATTTGGCAAAACAATTTGAGAACCGTTATTAAGCAACCCTTAAGTATATAAGAAGGCACAGAATGAGAGAATAACCAGAGAAGTGCTAAGAGTTAGTCAGAATCACAGAATTTCAAAGTTGGAAGGAACATAAAAAACCATCTAGTACTTGACCCAGAATTCCATCTACCATATTAATGACAAGTGATCATCCATCCTCCACCCAGAAATAGCATCTTGAGGGATTGGAATTTTGAGTGCTGGCACTTGAAGAAAGTAACATGGGTAGACAGGAAAAGAGAGGGCATTTCAGGAGAGGAAAGGCAGCGTCGAGGGGAGAACGAGCAGGGATTTGTAAAGAAACCAGTCCAGTTACATCAAAAGAGGTATGTCAGAGTATACTGAAAGATGAGGTTTAAGAGAGCCAGGAACGACAATAGCTGGAGGGCCTTGGAAGCTGAGCTGAACTGATTTGATGTGATAAGTAAAAAAGAAACTACTATTTGTTATTTTAGCAGGTGAAATCACTTGAATAAAGGAATTAAACAGAAAAGGCCATTTTCTATTTTGAACACCTTCTAAGAATTTCCAGAAAATGGTCCTTACTATTCTAAATGGGTAACATGCACAGAGTACACTTTTGCAATGTTAGAAAACACCCTCCTGAATTCAGACTTCCTACCCATAGTCCCTTCTGCCTCAATGCAATGAGGTGGTGCAATTCAATCCCACAATACATCTTTGGAATAAATGCTTAGGGTAACTTTCTTATTACCTAATCTTGCCCCAAAATTAGGATGGGTGGGAAAGTCCACAAATGATGCCATCCAACATTAGCTCTCTACTACTTTTTGCCCCTTATAAGCAAAAAAAATAATGCCAAAAAAGCCAGCTCTAACTGGGTTTCAAAAAAAAAAAAAAATCTGGCAGAGCAAAAAGTGATTAAACAACAGGTCTTAGACGGGATGCAGTCCAACAAAACGTGTGCCATAACACAGACCTTTAAGAAAAGGCACATTCTCTGGCTTCTGATTGCTAATACAAACTGTCTGCCATTTAGGGAGACAGCAGCTGGGTTATTTGCAAGAGGTCATACAGGTCTGCCGGCTTTTTTCCATTGAACACAAGGGAGAGTTTCCTTCCTGCACATGCCCCAAGGGAAGGGCAGAGCTGCTGAAGAGCAGTGGGAGTTGGAGTTAGAGAACCCTCCAAATTCAAATTGTAGACAATCTGTGCTAGATGCAAATAATGCTACATTTTTCATGTTGCTCAGGATCTTTCATGCTGGCTTCAAATCTGACTAACAAGAGAGATGACATTTTTTTCCTTTGCTGTAAAGTCTGTTCCTTCCTCTCACATGCTACATAATCCCTTCTGTCCCACTTGCCATTGCAACAAAAGAAAAACAATCAAAAATTTCCTGGAAAAAAGTGCCCTTTGATTCTTCCACTTTGAGCTACATTTGTCATTTCATGCCGTCATGAAAAGAAAAGGGACAAGAGAAATATGGAGGACGGTGGGGGAAGGGGGCAAGTTTAATAGTAAAGTCAGTAAGAGTAAACAGCTTCCTTTCTCTTCTTTTCCTGTGCTGATTAGGAAACTCAACCAGAGGCCAATATAGCCTATACCTGGCATGTGAAAACAAGTTGAAGAGCATACTGAAGACTGCTATTCTCAGAAAAGGAAATTATAGCACTTACTAAAGTGCTACAAAAATAGATGTTTAACAAACAACTGACCAATGAATGAAGAACTTTAAGAACTACCTGTAGCCAAGAGCCAAGGAGGTTAGGTCTATTCCCTGACCCTACCAGTCAAAAGTCAGGTAGTTATGTTCTGACTTCTCAATGAAATCAAAAGATTCCCAAACAAATCCTGAAAATAAGATGAGTTCCCCATTTAGGAATTAGAATTTATAATTCCATCCAGATAGTTCCCACAACAGTGGGGACTGACACAACAGATGATGGGCTGGGTTTCTTTCATGTTCTTTCTTTAGAAAAATGGCTAAACTATGCATAATTCTTTTGAGGAAGTATAGCAAGCCTTCAGACAGGAATCAGTTCCTCCTCTTAGTTGCTAGAGCAGAAGAGATTAGCAGTTACTTACATGGTTTCTATCCTGGGACAGCAGCAATATTCTAAGGCTTTTCATACTTGAGCTTCTATCCAAAAGGTCAATTGCTTTATCAAGATCATCTTGATTTTTCAGCAGGATGGAGAGCTGTAATGTAAGATATAATGTAAAAGAATATAATGTAATACATAAGTCCAGAAAGATGCTTCATATTTAGGTTTTGTGAAAATAAGTATAAATTCAATTCAATTTTAGAGACTGACTATGTCTTTGGACACCCCAGGTCCTAAAATATCTAAAAGGGAGTCCCATTTATTGAAGACTGTTTTCCTTCCTGATGCACTGTTTAAACCAAAAACACCAGGTTTATTTGTCCCACCACTAAGATAGAATTTGGAAACTATTTAAGTGGTTCAACAGTTCTGCTAACAATATCAGAAGTATTAGAGAAGGCTATGTGGTACCATTGTACTAGATTTGGAGTCAGAAGATGTGATTTCAAAGCCCAGCTCCAACACAATGCTAACTCTATGAAAGAAGGAGGAGCAAGACACTTAGCCTCTGTGGCCCTCAGATGTAAAACAGGGATAGTCATATGTGCAATATCTATTCAAGGGGTTACTGGGGAGAAAGAGCTTTATAAACACGAGGCATCCAATAAGTACCAATTACTATTAAAATCAGGAAGGGATCTAAGAAAGCATAAATTGTTATTCAATGTGGAATATAAAGCCATATAGCACAGTAAGATTAACATCCCAAGACTTAGGGAAAGAATCTTATGTAATATAAGCAATGGACTTTAGGTTTTTAGTCCCTTCTTTTGATTTCCTTGAAAAAAAAATCATACAACAACAAAAAATCATAGACCAAATATTAAATGATTCTTATAAATGCATTGGTAGCATGTGTAGAGGTAAGATCTTGAATTTCCACAGCAAATTCTTCAGTTCCCAATATATCAAGAAGAGATGAGAAAGGGCACACTCAGGAATAAGAGAAGCTGTGTTGCAAAAAAACAAAACGAAAACTTGCTGCAAGGACACCAAATCAGGAGATTTTTATACTTAGGTCTGGGGGGCTTAAAAACAGCACTGAAGGAAAAGACATAAGATGGCGAAGGGATCTAAAAAATGAAAGTGAAAACCATAGTCAACTCTTACTCATTCACATAAATGGAGTGAGAAGAGTTTCATCTAAATGATGGACAATCTAAACATAGTTTATATTTGGCTTCAGAATGTCTTTCTACACATAAATTTGAATACAGGTATGTCTATTATTCTAAGAATTCACTTTGTTGGTATGTGAAAAATATTACTAAGAAATGTAATTCTTAACAGAAATTTTGGAAATATAGAGGCTTTTAGTCAACATGTAGATTGAAAAAGAAAATATTTCACCTTTTTGGAATGCCTGTATTATCTAAAACTAGCCCTCATTAACAGCATATTAGCTGACTTTAGTTAAGAGAGATCAATAGGATCACAGGGCTCTGTCTTCTCTGGAGTCAGTAAGGACTGAGTGGTGAAAAGACTGCTCTTTTTTCCTTATATAGAGGTCTGATGTGGAACATTCACCTTCTGGGAGCTCTCTGTAGTTTTTCTCCTGAGGCACCCTTATTACCACATTACCACTCCCTTCCTTAACTGTTCCTTTCTAGTTTCATCTTTTTTACATGTATACACACAATCAGCCATCTTATACTATGCGTTACTCAAAAACATAGATGTGGCATATTTAACCAAAAAATTTTTTAAAAGACCTCAGTATTTATCTAGATGTTTTTGATGTTTTAAATATTTAATCTGAAGTCTATTTCTCCCATCTTGACTCAAATTCTGTTTAAGGTAAAAAATACATTCTCTTGCAAATTTCACTATCAACAAAAAGGCTATTCCAAAAGAGATTTCATTATATTTCCCAGATTTCCTATACTTCTTAATTCCACATAGAAAATGTAAAGTTGGACATTCTAATTTTCATGAATTACAAGGCAATATATCCAATTGTTGATGTTATAATATGAACAAGAAATATTTAGGCTTCAAACTTAAAACATTACCTCTTGTCCCAGGTTTACAGGCTCAAACAACATGGAAAGTGCCTAATATATTTCAAACAAAATCATGACGTATACTTAAAATATGGGAGCAGGAACTATTTCACTTTTTCCTTTGTATCCCAGATGGGATATAGCAGCTGTTTAATAAATGCTTGATTGATAATATGAAAAGATGCTTCAAGAGAAACTATAAAGTTGACTCCCTGCTCAACTCTTACTGTACTTCAGTACCTGACAAAATCTGTGATTTTGATGGTGTGAGTTCTCCCTCTATTGATGAAGATAGCAGCCACTCTATGACTTAGAAGAGCGAGAGTTGCTATGACTGACAAACTCTGAAAAATCCTATTCTTTACGACCAATTCAATAAGAAGCCTCTCCATTTGGAGACTAGCTAGGCTGGCCCTCAGGCAGCAGGCAGAATATGCCACCAGACCCAGATGTAAGACTTTTCCATCTTGGGAGGATCATCCAAAGCTTGTACTTCACAAGCACAGTATCTGAGAATCTCAGTGACACAGAGAAGAAGAATTCAGTGAAGTTTCCACTCCATGTTGGAAATAAATACCATTTTTTCTCAGTTTTGCCTTATTAGCATGCAGGCACTCAGAGACTCTGTACCACAGATAATCCCAAAACTATACGAACAGCTTATTTAGTTATTCAATGCACCAACAAAAAGCCAGTTGCCATTTTTCAAACCTTCCCTGGAGGGAAGAAATCAAAAGGTCAAAAGTAGCATAAATCCCAAGAAGGACCCCGCCCCCTCCAAACCACCTAAACCCAAAGTAAAAGTAAATAAGGTAGAGTTTGAGAGGTTAAAGTCACAAAGTCGAGTAGGTGCTGATTTTCAATAAAATCTTGAAACTAAGATTTGAAACAAACTACAATATAGAAAATTTATCTGTGGGTAATCAAAAATTGAAGTTCCACAGGGCATAGAAACCTGAATTTCTAATTCTTGGATGAGGATTCTACCCAACAAGCTGCCCTGTCCCCAATACTGAGCCCACCTTTCCTCTTGGAAGCAGTGCACAAAGCTGGAAAGAATGGAGATCCCCCTCACACAGCTTAAAGGAGACTCAGAGGACCTTGATCACACCATGGGAGTCAGAACTACCCACTGTGAACAGGAAGGAGAAAAATGGAGATGCTTGTATTTTCTCCCCTAGAGGAAAGAGCAGAAATCAAGTTGCTGTGAGAGCTATGAAGATGGATTCCAAAGAAGGAAAAATACAGATGTGAAAGGGAGAAATAGAAAAAAGTCCTCATCTTGAACAAGGAGGAAGAAGGAGATGGGTAACTGTCCTCATCTTGGTCCCAGGGCTATCATTCTATTCTCTTACCTCATTATTCATATAATGGAGAACTAGAGGTTGCCCAAATGCTGTCTTCACCTTCTGTTCCACATCTTCATATCTCACAGGGCGGCTAAATGGTATAATTCTGAAAAGTAGAAAAAAAGCCAGTAAGCTATGTGTTTGAGAGATAGAGGGATATATAATTATTTTCTTCTCCCTTTCTTCAATTTCCCCCTCTACTTCTCACAGGTGTGTTTACCCATGTCTTAGGCTGATCAATGGCATACATGGGCACTGTTACAACTGAAAAGTTTGTTGAACTGTAGTAAGACTCCAGTTTCTGGATTATCTACACCAACCACTAAGGCTTGACCCAAATTTGCCAACATCAAGTATAATCACAACATTCACATTTTGAAGCTTAAAAAGCTTTGGCACAAATACCATAGAAAATGTAGAAGGGGAAGATGTGATAAAGAGAAGGAAAGACTGACTAGATGGATCAGTTCTATGATCTGAAAGGTCCTTTCCACTGTCCTTTATGTAGATGCCTGTGACTGTCACTTGAGTAATCTGATTTTGAGTAATCTGATTTTCAGAAGAGAATCCTAGGCTACACTTCTAAGCAATACAAATTTCCTTAAACTTCCCTTTCAAGAGTAACTTTTCTTCATTTTTATAGCTGACACTGCTAAATGATTCATCTACAACGAGAGCAGTAGTTGCATTAGTCTTTGTAAAATCTTTTTATATCTTGTTCTTATATCACTTTCATTTCAAAATTTATCCCTCTTCCATTCCCTGTCCAGTGATCCATCACTTATAATAAAATTGAAAAAGGAAAAGAGTAATTCAGCAAAACCAATGAATACATCACTAGTACCTGAAAATACATAAAATATTCTACACGTATAGTTTCCCTTCCTCCATTTATGCAGAGAGGAAAAGGAGCTATATTTTTCTCAACTATTCTTTAATGTGTTATTCTTAAGCTTCCTATTAACCACTTTAGACATTCCTTCTGCCTTGGGCACATCCACAGAAAGGTTAGACACCTGCTCAGTATTCTTAGGCAGCAACATTTTCTTCAGTTTTCCTGGGTAGGTTTATCATAGTAGGAGAGCTTTGGGGATTGTCCTTAAAGACTATCATGTTAGCTTAAAGTATCATTACTGCTATTACAGACTAAGTTTCCAATAAAGTTTACTTCAAGGTACATTTTCACATTCTGAGAACCTCTAACATCAAAGAAAAAGCCCCTGGGAAAACTGGGGGCTAGGGATAGGAAATTACCTTTCCCTGTCCTTTCCTTTAAGCCAATCTCAAATACAGACTGAGGTAGATCAAAAAGAGTCACAGAATTTGTAATTATAACTGAAATAAGTAGAATCAGGAAAATGACTACAACCATGTAAGTAGGAAGATTAATAACAAAACAAATGAAACTGAATGGTGTGAAATTAAAATGACCAAGATTGGTCCCAAAGAAGTAATATGAGAAGGTGCCTTTCTCTTCTCTGTATTATCTTCTACAGATAATTTCAGATTTTTGGATGGATTGGTTAGTTTAACCCTATGGCTTTTATTTTTTTTTTAATTCTTCATTGTAAAGGATGGCTCAAGGGTGGGGGAAGAGCAGTGTAGCTGATATAAAAACAAATGATATCAATAAAAATGAATTTTTAAAAGAAATCAATACATGAGACCAAAGCCATTTGGCAAAAGGTAGTTTACACTTGGCACTGGTGTACTTAAGATCTGTACAAACATATGCATCACACACAAACACTGAAATGACACTGCTCCTACAAACAGCTCCATACAAAGAGTATGTTAGTTTTTAAAGCTATGACACCAAATCCCTGCCATTCAGGACAGAAGTCCATTCCTGCCTGACCACCTTAAATATCTGTGGTTAGAGCTGGCAGTTTCTTTGATATGAAAACACACATTACTTTCTCAGTTCAAGTATGCTCACTGTAACTGCATACCACTTTGGGAATGAGGAATTCAGGCAAGCGTAAACTGTATAATTAGACTTACATACAACTAAGCTTTTTATTCAATATTTCTTCTGAAAAATCTCTCCTGTTCCAAGCTCTCTCAAATACTACTTTGGGACAGAAGTGTAAAAAAGCAATAATGTCAGAGTGGCAAATTAACCTCTGAGCTATTAACAAACAGCACAGAAGAGCTGAGTTCAGAATACAATTAAGTGAGTTTGTTCTCTTTACAAATCTGAGAATAGCACTGAAACCCCAAATTGGTATCAGGGCATTTGAGACAGCACACTGGCAAGAACAATGACCACGATTTTCTCAGGTATAGGCTAAAAGGCTGCCATATTTTCACTTTGTAATAGCTGCTACAACATGAAGGTTAACCTATGCTTCAGGTTAATGACTGAGTTGTTCTTCTCCATGTGTTTTTACAGGAGCTAACTGGTCCACCATCCTCTTGGAGTCACATGCACTCTCTCTTAAATTGTGGGAGAAGAATTGGAACTGTTCCAAGAATGCACAAGGCAGTCTCCAAAATAGGCTGGAGAGAGCTAACAGGCAGGGAATCACCAATGACTATGTTACATAGATCAAGAGTAGATTGTACGCCCCTGACAATTAAGGGGAACTGATCTTTTACACCAAGAGAAATGCTATTCCCAGAGATTCAGTTAGGTACAAAGAGTCTTGCAAGAGAGGGGTGGTGGGTGGAGGAGAGAAGCAAGGCAGAGAAAAGAAACGGAGGAGGGAGGGAGAGAAAGAAAAGAGAGGGAAGAAAAGAGTGAGATGAGAAAGGGAGGAGCAGAGAGAAAAAGGAGAAGGAGAGGGAGAGAGCGGGAAAGAGAAAAAAAAGAGGGAGAGATGAAAAAAGAAACACACCAAACAGTACCAGGATCCGAATTTTCTGGCACCAGTATTAGAAATATTTAATTTCAGAAAAGGTCATTTCTGTTACGACTAGAAACCATTTTCCTATCTCATGATGCAAGACAACTGAAATAAAAGTGGTAGAGAAAAGGTGTTTCTTACTGGAGATAAAAAAAGCTTACCTTCTCCCATCTCTGCTCAAAGAAGTTTGACAGCTTTCTATTCTACTGTCACTAAAAGGCTCTTACATCTGGAGAAAAGACAGGAAACCTTTCTTTCTCCCTGTCCTATCTATGAAGCCTCCCATGACTGACAATATTGGTGTATTAGGGAACTTTGTGAGCTTATAGGTCCATGCCAGCCTTCAGCTAACCCTGAAGCAGATACTATAAACAAAGCAGGAGCTTCCGAATCAGTGGTGGGAATGATCCCATCACATGGCTTACCCTCACTGTCTCTTATCTTCTCAGCAGTGAGGCCTAAGAGGATACTGAAGGCAGGATGCATGTAGGACTGAGAAAAGTCTTTGTCTTGGTTTTTTCCCCAACTGTTACTACCAACAAACGAGTAGTGCAATCTTGACTCCAGATTTTACCACAGCATAATAGTAAAAATACAGCAGTAAAAACCTCTTCCAGTTCCCAGATCAGGAATGGATGGTCTCTTGGAAAGCCTGTTGTGTAGCCACTACTCTTCTGGGCCTTGACTCCCTGAACTCAGAGACCACCCACTATAGGAAGACTCATCTCCCTAAACAGTGCATGTCCTAAGAGTTTTACCAAATCTGTGTCTCATCACCAGGGAGGAGGGAGACTTACCGCCTTTCCCCACTGTGCTCAAACTTGATCCTCACGTCACTCTGCCAAGAAAAAGAGAAAGACAGGTTAGGGATGATTACTTTGGTTGGTGATTTTCCAAATACGTATTTGCTGGAATACACATATAGGTATACTCACAAGAAAGGTCCTAGTTAGATCTTTAGCATAGCTTGACAAGCCCACCCCAGACCAAGTATTTTGGCTTTTCTGTCCATACAGACATCTCATTCTCTTTCCAGGCTTCCAGACTATCAGCTCTGAAGCTAACCTAAAAGGCGGAACATAAGGGGTCGACTCCCTAGAATGATGTGCCCTGTGTATTGTTGTACCCATGATGCTCCCTTCCTGCATTCATGGTAGGACTTTAGGCAAGTACCCTCTGTTCCTCCAGGTGATGACAGATATTATCTCTGACATATCACCTCTCAGCAAGAATAATTCCCCTTGGAGCAGTTTCCATGCCCTCCCTTATGGAACCTTGGCAGCCTAGTCGCCATTATTCCCTTGGAATAAACAGCTGACATGGTTTCAAGGGGACGAGGTATGAGATCAGATCATGCTGCACATTTCTTCCCTTATCAACATTTTTAAATGGGTGAGATTTGGTCAAAATTAACATTAAGGATAGCCTTCATAGTGAAATGCTAGGCTATCAGAGTTAGAAAGGACCTTGGGAATTACCTGATCTACATAACTCATTTTAGAGGGGAAAAAACTAAGGCCCAGAAAGATTTACTGACCTTCTAGGGTTATATGTCAAACTCCTATCTTCTCACTCTTCAGTGTGGGTCATTCATCCACAGCTCCCTCTTTACATACTCTCTGTTTAGGTTAAGAAAAAATAGGCCTGGAACCTTCAAATCCAGCCTCAGACACCCATTGTACGACCCTGGCCAAGTCATGGGGTAATAATAGCACTGATCTCTCAGGGTTATTGTGAGGAGTAAATAAAATAATGTCTGCCAAGTGCTTAACAAATGCATATTTCCTTTCTTCCTTCTAATTAAACTATTTCCAGAATTCAACAGGCCATCTGCTACCTGTTCACACTTACAGTGTTTGTTCCCTATGCCTAGAATACATTTTCTTCCTCATCTTCAACTTTTAGAACCATTCTTTTCCTTCAAAGATCAGCTCAGGGGCCACCTCCACCATGTAGCCATCCATCCATGAAAGTGTTGTCTCTCTTCATAAATACTCTTAGAACACTATGTCTGCATCTTTCCTTGCCTCCATCTCTCTTTCCGAGCTATTCTAACAGTTTCCTGTATACTTGTGATGTTCGTTTTTACCTCTAACTCCAGTATCTAAGAACAGCACCTTACACATAACAGACACTTAACATTCATTAAAATGATTTTAGTTGTCATTATCAGAACAGAAAACACAATCAACAGTAACAGAAGTAGATAACAAAGGAGGAGGTATCATAAATGAGAAACAAGCACATTTTAAGGGAAGTATATAGGGTGATAAAAACAAAATTAGATACATAGGAAAACAAAGGGAAAAGGAAGATTACCAGGGAAGAAGACATAGAGATTAAGTAGACAGGATAAAACATGGAAGCAAGCATTAATAAATTAATAAAGGCACCTACTATATTCCACGTAAGCATCAGAATGGAAAATGTATGAGGGGAAAAAAAGAGCAATGAGGTGAGCTTTAGAGAGAAGATGGTCTAGAAATCTAAGGAAATAGGAAGCAAGTAGAATGTACAGCTGAGTGGTAAAAAAAGGGAGTGGAGAGGCAAAATGTGGTTATAGTAAGGGCTCCTTCCCCAGGAACTAGGAGGAACTGTACCTTCAATGTACGAAAGAAACCTGGGGTTAGCTGATTGTAAAGCAATGTCAAGAGGGACTGACATTCCCAAAAGAGCTAACAGAAGACAGTAGATCTCTTAAATGAAGAAGTTTTCCTTTTTATGTCCCCTAGTATCATCCCTGCAGTATCACTCCTTATAGTAATGATAATACTTAATCTGGATATCAAACTTAAAGCAGCTCTCTTTTTCCCCTGTAGTGCACAAATATAAGTACTGTATTTTCTACTAGCAGCAATTCAAGTGTCAAACAAGCAACTACATCAAAAAACAAACACTTGTTTATTAAGCAACTACCATGTCCCAGGCATTGTGCTAAGCACTGGGAATACAAGGCACAAAGAATGAAATAATCCCTTCTCACGAGGAGCTTATAGTCTAAAGGAGGAGACAAGTACATACATACATATATACATATATATATATACATATATAATATATATGTATATACATATATATATATAATACATGTATGCAGCACAAATATAAAGTAAATAAATACAAATATGCATAAAGCAGCTATACATGACACTCTTTGAGAAGAGAGGCACTAGAAAGCAGAGAATAAGCAAACCTTCATGCAGAAGATGATGCTTAAGCTAAATCCTAAATGAAGAAAGGGACTCTGAGGCAGAGGCAAGGAGAGGGAGTGTCTTCCAGGTGGGGATGCAGAACAGCCAGCTGACTCATCCACCAATGTACATAAAGTTTAAATGGGAGACATTGAGAAAAAGGAAAAATCTCAGAATCACCACTCTTTCTGGAAGAGTTTGTGGAAAAGTTGATGGAAAATTGTTCTTAAGTGAGATTGTAAGGCAGAGACTGATGAGGCCAATAAACAGCAAGCTGAAGAACTTTGCAAAGTCTGGAAGGGAAGGTAGCCAGCAGTGAAAGACTATGTATGAAATGGGAAAATGAGGTATTACTGTCAATCTCAGCTATCCATGTTGCCTCAATGAGACAGACTGGGTGACATGAAGACTGTTATTGTACACAAAACCAGCTTCTTTTGCTGCTGTCTCCTCCTTCCCTTCAGGCATGCAGTCTGAGGTAATCACCCCAATTTGCCATATTATAGGTATGACTTTGAATGACATCAATGTGACTAAGTATCTCTGAGGCCAAGGTAATTTTGTTCATTTGGCTATAACCTATAACCTAGGGAATCTAAAATTTCATTTGGCTCCTTTTTCTAGCCTGGATCAGCATATTTCAAATTTCTTCCAAAAAGCTCCCCTCCAATAATTAAGGAAAATGAATGCATTTCTGGATGAGGTCACAAGCTAAGTATTTTTCTATATTACATTTGCAGGGAAAAGTTAAAATTCTTTATTGCTTATTGAGTCTAGCACTCAAAGCACATCTACCTGAGAATCTTAGAACTCTGACCTCCTCTTTTCACCTGCTTGCTTCTCTCTCTATGCCTTTGTTCTTATTCTCCCATCCAGAATATCCACTGACTTTTCTTTCTACTTAAATAAATCCCATCAATCCTTCAAAGACTGTTTGTTGAAGCCCAATATTTTTTGAGATTAGCTTTTCCAATTAGTCATTGGAAAACTCCGTAGAGTTTCCTCCTTCCTAATCTGATTTGCCATAACATTCTTTAGCTGTACCATACACTTTGGCGCTATCATATATAAACTTAGGTTGTTGTTTAAACGCTTCATGTAAGTCTCATTCTGCCAGAAGAGATAACAGATATAGAGACTATGTCTTACATTTCTTTCCTGTTCCTCATAGCATGTAGCATAGTGCTCATGTATTATAAATATAAAAACAAAAGAACCTGGCTAAGCTGAATTGTCAGTCGGTCAATAAGCATTTATTACAACCCTATAATATGCTAGGCACTGTGCTAAGCACTAAGGATACAAAGGAAGGCAAAAGATGGTTTCCACCATAGAGGAGCTCACAATCTAGTGGCATAGACAAAATGCAACTGGGAGGTGCTCAGGCTGCTGGGAGAGATCATAGTACAATAATTTAGGTCCATCCCTCCACAACTAATTTGGTTACAGAAAATATATAAAAGAGACAACAGAAGTGATGTAACTCAAAAAAACAAAAAGAGCACTGAATTTAGAAATAGAAGACCTGGGTTCAAATCTTAATCCCACCATAATTAGTTATATAACTTTGGGTCATTTAACCAAAATCTTAGCTTCTTCAAAATTGGGGGTTAGGGTTAATCTGTAAGGTTCCTTCAGGAAATAAATCATATGAAAAAGTAACAGGGCACAATGTCAGGAAAAAAGGGAAATATGACTATCTCAATTAAGAAAATGATTAGTGGTAAGACTAACTTCCACCAGTGCCATGAAGCTGCTATAGTAGAAATGCCATTTGAATTCTTGAAATCTCAGCATAAAGTTGGGAAAACGATAGGAGTGGGGGAAGGGGAGGAGAGAATCTGAGAAATACTGAATAGATCACTGTTTACCATTCATAGGTTTTATAGGATCCTTTTATTTTATCAGTGATCTCCTTAGAGTATACAGCTAGAGGTAGAATCTTTGGATCAAAAGGTATGGATATTTTAATCACTTTATTTGCAAAATTCCAAATTGAAAACAGATCTGATGGCTATTTGTGATATGAAAAATCTTCAATCTCCTCTTCCTTCTTCCTGGAAGCCATCATCTATTCTCACCCTCCTGATTCTGCATCTCCCTGCTATCTCTAATGTACATTTTTGAGTCATGTCAAGGATGAATTTCTGAAAAGGAAAAGAATTTTTCTCCAGTTGAGTTTTGTACTTCCATTTCCATCTGTCCAATTGTCCTTTTAAATTCTTCTGTGCTTTCTTTTTTCATATTTTTAAAATCATTGGTCAGTTTTTCTTCTATTTCTCTAATTTGGCTTTTAAAATCCTTCCTGAGTTCTTCCAAGAAGGCTCTTGTGCTTCAGACCAGTTCATATTCCCTTCTGAAGTTTCAGATGGGAATACAGTCTCAATGCTGACCTCTTTGGTATTCATATTTTGGTTCTTGTCTCCACAGAAAGATTCTATGGTCTTTTCTTTTCTGCTTTGCTTCTTACTCATGATAATCACCCTTTCCCTGGCTTTTGAAGTAGATCTTTGTGTCTGGGGCACAGGGGACTCTGTCTCACAGTTCTTATGCCTAAAACTCTGTGTGTTGTGGCCTCTGATTCTTTCAGTTAGAAACTAAAATGCTGCAGCTTACCTAGTGCTGAGCTGGCTGGTATTGGAAAGCAGAGGTCAGGTGAGGTCTTTTTGAGTTTCCCTGCAGTTACCCTGGAGCTAGAGGTATTAAGTAGGGGGGAGGGGTGGTCTGGACACAGGAGGTTTCCTCTGCTGAGTTAGAGCATAGGCAAGCTCAGCAGTTGGTGATTCCATTTACACCTGTGTCTTCTCTATTCCTCTAGGGTGCTAAGACACGCCTGGGGTCCTGGTGTTGGTGGTTGCGGGCTTCACCCCACTGGGGTTCAGGATCTTCTCCCAGTTTGCTGAGGTGGGGATGTCTGGGATAGCTCTGATCCTGCACTGGTCCCCTTCAGCCACAACAAGGGGGACTCTCCTTAGAGATTTTCCTAGACTCACAGGCTAAGAGGTTGTTTACCCCTTCTGCTGCTCTCACTGTTCCAGGGATTTTCCCAGGGAGATATTCTCTGGTCTCTTCAAGATCAACAAGGGGAGGGAGAGAGCAATTACTGATCACTCCACCATCTTGACCAGAAATTTTTTTAAAATAAGCACCGAAAATAAAATTTTTATTTTAATATGTTCTCATTAGTCTATTTGAAAGAAACACCAATTAAATGCATAAGTAACTATCTTTTCCAATGAATCGCAGCTTTCGTAACTTGGAAGGGACCTTGGAGGGCTTTTAGTCTAAGCAATAACTGAATAAGTATCTTCCCTACACATTATCCCTTATCATTCAGTCACTACTTTATTTCTTCATGAGGCAGTTCATTCTTTTGGATACCTCTAATTGGTCAGAAGTTTTTCCTCATATCAAACCTCAATCTGCTTCTGTGATGTCTCCCCATTACTTCTAGCTTTGACCTCTGGAGCCAAGCAGAACAAGTTTACTTTCCAACTCTTGAAAAATACCTAGCAAATCCCCCTGTTGGCAAATAACTTAAGAGGTAGTCTCTTCTGCTTTAGTCCTTACCCACAGAGTAAAATTCAAGGCAAAGAGGAGGAGATAAATTGGCAGAAGTGAGGACAGATTTCTCTCCTACTGGAATTTCTAGCAGTTAGGTTATTATCTCCAGAAATTTCAAAGATCAGACTAAAAGGACTAGTCCTACAGAATAGTACTCTACTGTAGACCAAGAATGTTTAACCCTTTCATCACTTTTTTCACCCTGCATATACTTTTATTAGGAACTAAACTCAGTGCCAGAATTTCCCCAAGTAACTTGGCTTCCTTTGTAAATTCACCACATATTAAAAATTGGAGGAAACCTGGAGCTTGAGTCTCTCCCAGTGAGGACTAGCACTGGTTTGGCTTATTCCTCCCGTACCTGCAGCAGGGGTTACAGAGTAGCTCCCTCTAGCCAAAGAAAAGGGAAGGAGTCCTCTTTACTACATGTATTACTATTGGGCTTGGTAGGAAGGTTCCTGGAATGTTGGATCAGCTCTCAGACTTCTTGGATATTTGTACCCTGTCCTACTCAACAACACTTAATAAATATTAATGAGTAACTGCCCATATATATGTAGTAAGGTAGGGAATGATGGATTAAACAACTAAATACAAAACAACACATCAGATCATGTCTAATCACTCAACAAGAAAGAGACAAGATCAGTATAACAGAGATTGGATATTTCTCCTTTTCCCTATCTGTGCTTCAATTAAATTCAGTTATTCAACTAATAATAGAAGAATTATTACATGATGTCTTAATTGCCAAACCTAGTAACCTTTTTCTCAGTCCTTGTTCTTGACCTCTCTGTAGCCTCTGACACTGACAATCATCATCTTTTCCTTGATACTTTTCTTCTCTCTAGGTTTTCAGGAAAATACTCTCTACTACTTTTCTTTCTATCTATCTAACTGCTCCTTCTCAGTTTCTTCTTTGCTGGATCTTCATCTAGGTGACACCCACTAACAGTGGGGTTCCCACAGGACTCTCTTCTGGACCCTCTTCTCTTTTTCTCCTATTCAGTTTTATTTGCTGATCTCATCCTATTATCATCTCTATGCTGATGATTCTCAAATCAACTTATCCAGCCCTAAACTTTCTGCTAACTGTCACTATGGCAACTCCAAGTGCTTACCGGACTTCACAAAACTCAACATGCAGAAAGTGGAATGTATTTTCCCCCATACTATTCCTGTCAAGGGCATCCTTCCAGTCTCCCAGGCTCATACCTAAGTATCACTCTCAGTTCTTCATTCTCTCTTCCTCTCTATAACTAATCTGTTGCCAAGGTCTATTTCACCTTTGTAAAGTCTCTTGCATAGGCCTCTTTCTGTCCTCTGACATTGCTATCAGCCTGGTACATACCTCTGTCACCTCATATCTGGACTTTTCCTGCTGACAAGTTGCTGACAAGTCTCTCCCCATTCCAGTCTATTCAGCTTTAGGAAGAATGGTCTTCCTAAAGTGCAGGTCTGCACATATCACCTTCCCCGGCTCAGTAAGTTCCAATTGTTCCCTAACACTTCTAGAATCAAATATAACATCTTCCTGTGAAAAATCTAATAGAGAGGAAAGCAGCTACATAGCTCAGTAATTCATGGTATTTATTTGGCTGCTCCCCCCTCCCAATATTAATAAAACTTCATATTTTTTCCCGCACTTTCAGTCTCTCTCCCTCCTTTGGGAATCCATCCTGCAATGCTCTCACAATTTTATCACCTACAGCAAAGACTTATCAATCAGTCAACAAGTATTTTTTAAGATCTCACATGCCAAGTACTGTGTTACAGAGCAAGGGATACAAGTACAAAGAGCGAAACAATCTCTATCCATGAGGTAACATTCTAATGTGGGAGACAACAAGCACATATTTAAATATAAGCTGCATAAATATCAAGTAAATATATATATATATATTTTTTTTTGGGGGGGGGGCGTAAAAAAGTAGTTAATATATATGGTCATTTGAAAGGGAAAGCAGTTTGGGTGAGATGAGGAAGATTCAAGAAACCAAAGAAAAAGAGAGACTCTATGAAGATCTCTTTTATGTCCATTTGGGCTGGTTTAGTTTCTTTGCCCCATCTTTATTCTCTTCAGTGCATTTCTACCTCCCCTATAAGTATATCTAGCATTATGACGTTGAAGTCAAATGTGATGACTCTTCAGTCTTTGATGGTGGAAAGTTTGTTATAAAAATCTTTGAAGACCTTTTCTATTTTTCTTCAGTTTGTTCCCTTGCCCCATCTTTGTAAATCTCAAATGTCTTTGGGATGTCTTTGCTTAGTTGGGCCTCTCACTGAGCTTTCTTTAAAATTTATTTTTAATCGTACATTGTTTCTCTCTGTTTTATGCTGTCTTCTATTGTCCTTCTCCACAAGGTTGTACAAATAAGATGATACACTAAATAGTGTGCTATTTGACTTTCATTGTTCTCCACATGGCATTTTCTCAACTAAGTCAAGAACTGGTTAACTAAGATGCTTTGTAAGCTCTTTTGGTTCCTTGGTACTGCAGTCAATTTATATAAGGTAAATTTCTGTATGAAAGGAGATTGCAGTGTTTTAATTGCCATATCTTTTTTTTCTCATTTTATTTTTCTTTCTACTCACTTTGATCTCTGCACTAACAAGTTTCTGGTCTATCACAGATGGCTGATTTTGGAATGAAGCCCATCTTATTAACAAGTCATTTCTTTTCTGTTAAAATATGATCAGTTTCATTGTGATGTATCCAGTGTTCCCTATGTCCAATGGTACCAATACTTTTTCTTCAATAAAATAGTTATTGAATAACACAGATCTTTAGCCTCTCTCCTTATGAATTCCTAATCCATATATTCCAATGTATTTCTTGCCATGCTCATCTGTTTCCATCTTTATGCTGAAGTCACCAGTGATATATTTAATATGGAAGATCTTAATGAGATCTTTAAATTTTTCTACTAGTTCATCACATGTAATTATGCTGGTACATAACAATAACTTTCATAGTGATTTTTTATGAGCAACGCAATATGAGATGATCAGTTCCATGAAATGATACTACTTTTGCCCATGGGACCATGATTAAATCCACTTTACCAGTTCTCATATTTCCCTTAGCTGCCACCATTTAGCTCGTTTCATTTATAGCAAGAATGTGGTGGTTAATTTCATTTCCTCCAGCAGCAGGTCTACTCACTGGTTATTGGACAATGATTTCACATTTGTTACACTAACAGCTAAGCTAAAGTTTATAAACTGTCTAAAAACTGTGTAACTCTTGGTATCTTCTGCCCCCTTTTCTGATACTTTGCTATTGTCAATTCAGAAGTAGAAGGGCCCTTTTGTTTTTAAACTAAAGGCTACTCTGTATTTTTCTTTGTTTAATGGGTTACCGTGGCCAAGGAATTCATCACCAAGAAGCTAAGCCTACTGATGACAAGCCACTTCATAATTAACTAGGGTGCTTCTAGGAAAGCAGATTCCCTTTACTGTAGCAACTGCACTAGAAGCCTTTCTAGCAAGACAAAACCTTCCAGAGTTTGTCTTCCACTGGCATAATTTGGAGAACACGCAGTCACCTCCATACCACAAGGAGGCATTAGAATATGACTTTGTGAAAGAGAAAATACATTAAATGTACAAAATAAATACACTTCCCCTTTAAAATCTCTAGTCTCCCTCTACCAGTTAAGTAGCTTCCTTAAATTCAGGAACAATTTTAGAGAACGTATAACTAGATAGAGCAGCTAAGTGGCACAGTGGATGGGACACTGGGCCTGGAGTCAGGAGGAATGGAGTTCAAATTTGGCCTCAGACACCTACTAGCTGTGTGACCGTGGGCAAGTCACTAACACTGTCTGCCTCAGGTCCTCACCTGAAAATGAGCTGGAGAAGTAAATGGCAAACTGCTCCAATTTCTTTTATCGAGAAAACCTTAAATGGGGTCATGAAGAGTTGGACATGATTGAAACGACTCAGCAACAACATAACTGAATAACATCAAAGTGAGATGTGTTATCTACAAAAACAGGATGTAAGTAATCTAACTTCATCACCCTTAAAAAGTATTCAACTGAGGAAATCAATTCATCACTCTTCCAACCTTAATATCATAACACAGATATTTTGTAAAAATTCATTTCAGTTTAAAGTATAATATGGCTTCTTACCGAAATTTTCTTTTCTTCACTGGCCCCTGCACATGGGCTCGTTGTTATTGTGGGACTGTTCAAGTGGGCTGAACTGCTACTGTTATGTTTTTTCTTTAAAAACAAAAACGAAAAACTATTGTTAATGCAATTTTATCTTCCATAAAATGAAGTAAACTACATGAAAGACAAAATGCAATATAGATAAACTGTGGTGCCTCTCAGCTAAGACCATGCAGTAGGGTTATTTCCTAATTATGTCTTTTTATCAGGAATCACCAGGATCAGTCAGTCTTTTTATTGACCTTCTGCCTTCACAAGCAGCTGAGAAAACAACCAATGATTTCACCCAGCTTGTAGAAGAAGAAGGAGGAGGAAAAAAAACCTAGCGGGTCTCTCTGACCTAGTAAGGCTAGATCAGGGCTTGTCTTAAAATGATTTCTTAGCTCTAATCACTTGCATTTCTTAAAATGTATCCTTCTTTCTCCCAGGGGCACCCAGGCTTTTATACACCCAAATTCTAAAATAACTTTGGCCCTTTAAACTCAAGAAAGCTTTTATTTTCCATTAAATAGTTGCTTCCCATTTGATTTCATCTATTTAGAAGGACAGTATCTGGATAGCATCACACCAAACTTTTGATATGAGAAAAGGAGTGAGGTCACCAAGCCCAAGTCTGGGAGTGGGGCCTTATTCTGGTAAAATATTCCTTCCAAATGGTACTTTGAATACCTGCCAGTCATACATGAGGGGATTCCCAAAACAATTAGACAGTATGATATGGAGGATTATGACTATGACAGCTGGAATAAAGAATACAAAAGTGAGTTCTAGGCCCAAAGAAGCTCAAAAGTAATAAAGAAAATAAAATCACATCGTAACTAATCACCACAATCAAGTTATATACTTAACTGGGCGAATGGGATTCTGGACTCCCTAATATTCCTAAAGCTAGAAAATACTGTGGAGACATATTCAACAGTCCTCAGAGAAAAGATAATCTATAGCCTCGTGCCTACCCAATCCAGGAGCCAAAAACACCCTGAGAAGGCCTGAGGGAATCTTCTAAAGTTAATTAAATCTTTATTCAACGTTCATTGAACTCACATATTTGTTGAATGAACAGGTGATTATCTGGCATATATCAGACCTGCTCAGTACGGGCAGAAATGCTCATTACTCCTTTTCTATGGTAGAAAGTGTCTAGGTAATAGTTAGAAGACACTAGAGGTGAGCATGGGGCTTTAATCATTACCTAGGTTTCTGAAATAATAGAAGCTCTTTTTAAAGAAGTTAATTTTCAATTACTCTAATAGAGGAAAGGGAGAAAACGGTAAGAATAAGAGGAAAACTATATTAAATAAGATTTTGGAATATACTTTTGGACAGGAAATTTACTTTCCCAAGTTTTACATGTGTTATTAAATTTTAAATAAACTAGTTTGACTGGATACATTCTGATTTGGAAAAAAGCCAATCTAGAATAAACATTTTGCCAGTTAACCCACAAAGCAAAATAGAAAGTCAAATATAGTCATTTTTGGTTCATCCACTCATACTAATCTCTCTATAGATAAACAAGAAAGATACTGTGAGAGTCAGAGATGCAATGTTTAGGGTTCAGGATTGGGGACTCTGAAGGTTGAAAGTTCAAAGGTCTTACACACAAACTTCCCTGGCAGATATTTTGACTTACCATTTAACAGCCCAGGGAGTAAAGGGTTGAGAAGGAAGAGAAATGGGTAATTATCATTCTAGTCAAGAGCATCAAAGTAAAGAGAAGCTCCTGACTTCACTATACATCTCCCACCTCAAAGGCAGACTTGCTGTAGAGAGGTCATCAAA
The DNA here is from genome assembly GCA_028658325.1 of Potorous gilbertii. Lineage (NCBI taxonomy): Eukaryota > Metazoa > Chordata > Mammalia > Diprotodontia > Potoroidae > Potorous > Potorous gilbertii. The sequence continues at coordinate 517,855,000 of CM053770.1, forward strand.
TCCTGCCAGGGCAACACTTACCTGTCTATTTGGGTGGCCAGTATCTTTGTTCTTCATGGTCTCAAAGCCAGGCAGCCTGTGACGTCGGCCCATCTGGAGAGCCACCAGATCTTTCATGATTGAATTCAATGCCTCCTGCTCATCTGTAATAAAAAGAAAAATAAAGAACAGAGCACTGAATTTTGGGTGTCAAGGGCATTTGTAGAAAATACCCAGCTTGCCATTGTGTGGCCCAAATAAGATCTAAAAACTTGTTTGTACATGGTACACACAAGTCAAGCTACATTAACTGAGAAACTAAACTTAAGTAACTCATTTTGTTTGTATTCTGATGACTCTCAAATTCAATTTCTGATTTTTTTCTCCTTCCCTATTTCATTCTGCAAAAAAAAAAAAAAAGTTCTCAAGCACAGGCTCAAGCCCAGAGTTCTTTGGAAGCTCAAAGAGGTAAAGTCCAGCCAAAATCTGGAAGAGGGGATCAGAGGATAAAACAACAGTAGTACCCAGGAAAAAGGAGCATTCTGGCTCTGTGACACATCCAGCAACAAAATATACCCCAAGTGTAATAAGTTCTTTTTAAAATGATCAGGTAGTTACTAGGGAGAGAAACTGTTTTTACAATAAAGCTAGACAATTACAACCCCTCCTCTTACAATAAGAAGATAGTAATTCTATGGTTTTTTTCTTGCTAACCAATAAGTACACTGTCACTGCTTTCCTGACTTTACTTTTGACTTCTTTTCTTTAAAACAGCATGAACACTCTGAGTCAATTCTCCATCCATAACATAATATCATGCTCTCTCTCTCTCTCCCTCCCTCCCTCCCTCTCTCTCTCTCTCTCTCTCTCTCTCTCTCTCTCTCTCTCTCTCTCTACCTTACTATCAAATTTGGGATTGATAAGATTCCTGAACTATGGCAGCCCAGCCAGATGAAACACTAAAGAATAGGAAAGAAATGTTACTCCACGTTGCTACAGTGATAGGTAAATCACATAAGGCACACCCAAACTAAGCTGGCAGACAAGATTCCAAATCAAATGAAGCTCCTACTACACAAAGCACATCATCATCTTCTCTGCAACTTATCTTCTTAGAAAATTACCTAGAATACTGAGAGATTAAATGAGTTGGCTCAGGGTCACACAATAATATGCGTTAAAGCTGAGACTTAACCCAGCTGTTCCTAGTTCTAAGGTCAGTTCCCTATCAGCTTTGCCATGCTGCATCATTCAAGCTAAAACAGAAGGGTTTATATTTGATCCTAGACTAAAGGCTACAGGGAGCTACCGGAGTTTATTGAGCAGGAAGTTCATATGATCAGATCTAAGCTTAAGAAGAATTACTTTGATAGCTCTGTGGAAGAAAGATTGGAGGAAAGACTTGACACCGGGAGATCAATTAGAAGGTTATTACAATAATTGAGGCAAACAGTGATGAGGGCCTGAACTAAAATTGTGGTTGTGTGAATGTTAAGAAGGAGTTGCATAAGAGAAACACATAAGAAAGGCAACTGAATAGATAATGTGGATTAAGGGAGAGTGAGTCAAGCACGATGCCAAAGTTATAATCTTGAGGAATTATTTGAAGTGGGGGGTGGGGTAGTGGGGTGGATATTAAATTCTATGTCGGACATATTATGTTTGAGATGTTTCCAGGACATATAGTTTGAAACATTCAATAAAAGGCTGGCAATGTGAGATTGAAATTTAAGGGAAAAACCAGAGCTGGATATTTCTCTCTGAGCCATCTGCATAGAGTTGAAAATTAAATGCATGGAGCTGATGAAGTGATTAAGACAGTGTAGAGAGAAGAGGGCCCTGGAGAGAGTCCTGAGGGACACCAACAGGGGTCAAGATACTGAAGATAAACCAGCAAAGGAGACTAAGGAGGAATGATCAAGGAATGGTCAAATTGGTAGGAGAATGAGTGCAATATCACAAAATCCCAAAGGAGAGAGTGATTATCAGTGTTAAATGCAGCTGAGAGGTCAAGTAGGTTCTGTGTGTGTTCGTCCTTCGTTGCCGAAGACCATGCCATCAGAGAAATGATGACATGACTTGCACTTGACTCTGTTATGAGTGTGGGAGGGCTGTGCAGGTCACCAGCCTCACTTCTCCTCCAGAGTCATCTGAATCCAGTGACCAGATATTCATCAGGATGACTGGAGATGACCCAGGATGAGGCAATTGGGGTTAAGTGACTTGCCTAAGGTTACACAGTGAGTTCAAGTGTCTGAGGTGAGATTTGAACTCAAGTCCTCCTGACTCCTGCACTGGTGCTCTATCCACTGCACCACCAAGTAGGTGACCAAGTAGGTCAAGTAGGATGGGAACTGGGAAAAGACCATTAGATTTGGCAATTGAAAGATCAATGGTAATTTTGGATAGCAGTTTCAGTCCAAAGGTCCTCAGCAATTGACTATATTGCTTTCAGAAACTAGATCTCAAATACATATTTACATATGTATACATATATACACTCACAAACATATATAATGTATGTACATCTCACACATAGGTAAGTCTTTACTTGCAACTGCACAAACAAAAAAAAGTATAAATGAAGAAATCATCTTGTAGAAAAGGGTATAGTTACAGGAGTTGGCTTAACAAGATACCAAATTTTATTTCCAAGAAGTTAATTGGATCTTGGCATCAGTTAATGATTGAATGTTTTAGAATTTCTAGTATAAAGCATACCCTTTCCTTTTTGGAATGGTTTGGCACTACCTCCTGAATGCGAGACAACTGATATCACTAATGTAGAGTCATAGATACTAGTTTCAAGTCAAAGCATATTCATTTCTTGCAGAGTCAGGATCCTATGCTAACTGAGAAAATAGGTAAGAAGAGAAAGTTAAGGAGCTGCCTGTTTTAGACATTTCTTCATGACTTGTTATCTTAGCATGATTCATAGAGACTTCATTTTAAAAAGAAAAAGGGGCTTAAGGAATACCTTATAATAGTGATAAGTACTATTTATATAGCATTTGAGATCTGAAAAGTGCTTTATATACATATCTCATATGATCCTCACAGCAACCCATGAAGGAAGTATAATATCTATCATCCATTTTACAGAGAGGGAAACAGACTTACAAGGAATCCATAATTTCATGATAAGAATACAGAAAAAAAATCTGTGTATTTAAACTTAATAGACGACACACAGACTAGGACTCATAACAAGTGCACTAAAGTCTTTATGATACAAGAACATATAAGGTAGTTGGCGAGTCCAGGATTAGCCTTTGAGTCGGTAGGCTGGTATGCTATATGTAGCTTTAGGATTTGAGGAAAAAAAGAAGGTAAGAGTAAACAAGGATGAAAAGCAGGTGTGTCCTTAGCAAGGGTTGGATACCAGCAGGGATGAGGGCAGCTGGGAAAGGGAATTTGGTATAATACTATGAAGTTCAAATATTCAGGAATTTTTACTTGATTCATTGGTCACTGGTTACTATTAGTGGGATCTCAGTAATGTAATATGATTAGTTAACATGTTTGGTAATTAACTCCAACTGGAGATACTTCATGTATGATACAGAAGTGAGGAGAAAAAGATACTGGTAATTTAACCAAAATTAAGGCAAAGGTTGCACCACTGAGGCTAGAAGCAGCCAATGAAAGGAAAAGATTAGAAAAAATACTTCAGTGGTGACAGGGAAAGTCACCGAACCACAAAATTTCAGTGTTGGAAAGGCACTTCAGTGGCCATCTTGTCTAACCCATAAAGCAAAAGAATCCCTACTCTAATATGCTTGGGACGTCATAATACAGTCTCTCTGCTGAATAACTCCAAGAAGGAGAAACCATTACCTCCCAAGACATTCAATTTTTGTACAGCTTTAATTAGTAGGAAGTTTTTCCTGATCTAAGTCCAAATTTGCCTCTCTGAATCTTCCACTTATTACTCCTTTTTTTTGTCCTGTGGGGCCAAACAGTATGAGTCTAACCCCTCTTTGATATGACCTTTGAATACCTGAAAATAATCATGTACCTCCAATGCTTCTCATCTGCAGTATGAAAGCCCAAATTTCTTCAGTTTTTCTCAAATGACACAGACTCAAGTCCCTTCACTATCTTGGATGCCCCCTTTAGACACTCTCTAGTTTACCAATATCTTTCCGCAACTGTGCTGTCCCAAAATAAATACAATATTCCAGAGATGATCTGACCAGGGAAGGATCAAAAGATAGTGTATCTAGAGCTGGGAGGGGCCTCAAAAGCTGTCTAGTCTAACCATCTCATTTGCCAGATAAGAAAACTCAGGTTCAGGGAGATGAATGTTGCCCTCAGTCACATAAGACAGCAAGAATCATTCTCTGACTCCAGAGCAAGTGCTCTTGGAATAAACACTTCTCATTTCCTGGAAACTGTTTCTTTTACTGTTCTTTTACTTTACAGTAGACTTTTATTGGCTACCACATCACACACCTCACTAACACTGATTTTACTGTTCTCCAGATCATTTTTCTGAAAACTGTTGCCTAACCAGGAATCCTTCCCCATCTTGTACTTACGAAGTCAATATTTAATCCAAATGTAAGACGTTACACTCATCTTGCTTGAATTTTGTCTTACTGGATTTAACACAATGAACTACATAGTTGAGATGTTGTACACCCATTTTTCCCTTTCCATTATTACCAATCTGACAAACATGAATATTTCTCTATATAATGGAGAACAGAAGAATAAGGCTATATATAAAACCATAAATCTCTATTAGGCACAGCTTTAGAGTTTTTTGTTTATTTCAGTTTAACAGGGTAATTTCGAAACTGACTTTATCTGTCTCCTTCAGAACTTCCCTGTGCTCTCATTTACAGTATGATTCACTGACATCTTTATGTTGCTATCCCTTTACCAGACTCCTTAGCTCCCCAGTCCTCTCCATAACTTTCCCCTTTAAAAAGAACAAAAGCCCTCCCTTACAACAAAAAACACACAGCTACACAGCACAGATATGCATATCAGCCATGTCCAAAAAAGTATGTCTCATTCCGTACCATGCTCTCAGTCGAAAAGTAGGAAGTATTTATCAGTCTTCTGTAGTCTCAAATGATCATTACACTGACCAAAATTCTTAAGTCTCTCAGGACTGTTCTGTTTAGTCACCTGTAAAATGTTCTCCTACTTCTGCTCACTTCACATTAGTTCATACAGATCCTTCCAGGTTTCTCTGAAGCTGTCCCTTTTGTCATTTCTTAGAATATAATAAAGTCAATACATTCATATACACTAATTTGTTCAGCCATTCCCAAACTAATGAAAACACATTTTGTTTCCAGTTCTTTGTCATAACAAAAACTGCTGCTATGGATATTTTCACGCATATGGATCTTCACTCTCTTTTATCTACTTGGGAATAGAAGCCTACTTTTAAAAAAAAACATTTTTATTCTCCCCACCCACCCATTTCCAAGTTCTCGCCTTCCTTCCACCCTTTCCCACCCACTGAGAAGGCAAGAAATGTAATATTTATTACACATATGAAGTCATGTACAACACATTCCCACATTAGCCATATTTCAAAAAGAAAAAGGAAGAGAATAAAACATCCTTCAATCTGTATTCTGAGCCCATCAGCTCTCTATCTGGAAGTAAATAGCATATTTTATCATGAATTCTTCTGAATTGTGGTGGATCACTGAATTATTCAGTTACTAAATCTTTGACAATTTGTTACTGTGTAAATTCTTCTTCTGGTTCTGCTCAAGTCACTTTTCATCAGTTCATATAAGTCTTGCCAGATTTTTCTGAAATCACCTCCATCACTTCTTATAGCACAACAGTATTCTATTCCTTTCACATACAATAACGCTGGGCAGCTAGGAGGTACAATGTCAGAGCGTCAGGCCTGGAGTCAGGAAGACTCATCTTCCTGAGTTCAAATCTGACTTCTCCCCCTTACTAATTGTATGACCTTGAACAAGTCACTTTACCCTATATGCTTCAGTTCCTCAACTATAAAATGAACTGGAGAAGAAAATGGCAAATCACTCCAGTATCTTTGTCAAGAAAACCCAAGTGAGGTCACAAAGCATCAGACATGCCTGAAAAACAACACCGTATCTTACTCAGCTATTCCCCAAGTGACAGACATCACCTCAGTTCCCAATTTTTTGCCACCACAGAAAGAGCTGCTACAAATATTGTTTTGTACATATGGGTCCCTTTCCTCTTTCTTTGATCTTCTTGGGGTGCAACCCCTGCCAGCAGTATTGCTGGTTCAAAGGGGATATACACAGATGAACAGATTTTAGGGCATACTTCAAAACTGCTTTCCAGAGTAGTTGGACTAGTTCATAGCTCCACCAACAGTAAAGACTGATATTAGTGTACCTCTTTTCCCTTATCCCCTCCTGCATTTGTCAGCTAATCTGACAGGGATGAGATAGTACCTCAAAATTGTTTTGATTTTCAGTTCTCTAATTATTAGTTATTTAGAGCACTTTTTCATATGACTATTGATAGCTTAAATTTCTTCTTCTGAATATTCATATCCCTTGATCATTTATCAATTGGGGAATGGCTCTTAATTTGGCTCAGTTCCCTATATAGTTAAGATATGAGACCTTTATCTAAGAAACTTGATGCAATCCCAGTTTCCTACTCTTCTTCTAATTTCTGGCTGCATTGGTTTTGTTTGTGAAAAAAACTTTTTAATTTTATGTAGTAAAAATTATCCCTTTTACCTCCTATTAAACTTCTCTATCTCTTATTTGGTCATGGACTCTTTCCCTTATCCATGGATCTGACAAGTGATTTCTTCAACATTCCACTATATATCACTCATTTTATCCAAATCATGTACCCATTCTGAGCTCATTTTAGTAGAAGGTATGTGATGCTGGTCTATGCCTAGTTTCTGCCAGACTACATTCCAGTTTTCCCAACAGTTTTTATCAAATAGTTGGAGATCTAGTACTACTAGGTCCCTTTCCTTCCCATTTTTTTTCATCAATTCCCTTGATATTTTTGACCCTCTGTTTTTCCAGATGAATTGCAATTTTTTTCAAGTTCTATAAATTAATTCTTTCACAGTCTTACTGGTATGGCACTGAATAAATTTAGGTAGCATTGTCACTTTTATCATATTGGCATGACCTATAAATGAGTAATTAGTATTTTTCCAATTATTTACATCTATTTGTATAAAGAATGTTTTGTAACTGTGTTCATATATTTCTTGTGTGTATATTTTGTGAGATAAGACTCCCAAGTATTATTTCATATACTCTATATTTATTTAAAATGGAATTTCTCTTCTATTTTCCTGCTGGACTTTACTGGTAATATACGGAAATGCAGATGATTCGTGTGGATTTATTTTATATCCTGCAACTTTGCTGAAATTGTTTCAATAAGTTTTTGAGTTGATTCTTTAGGGTTCACTATGTAAACCATCATATTATCTGCAAAGTATAATAGTTTTGTTTCATCAGTGACTCCGCTTACTTCTTCAATGTCTTTTCCTTGCATTATTGCTACAGCTGGCATTTCTAATACAATACAAAACCGTAATGGTAATAACAGACGTCCTTGTTTCGCTCTTGATCTTCATGGAAAGGGTTCTAGTTTATCTCCACTCTAAGGATATGATTGTTCTTGGTTTCAGATAGATACTACTTATAATTTAAGGATGCTCATTCTAACAAAGATGAAAAGTAGAGGTTAGAGGAACACATGAGAAGGATTAGAGTTCAGATGTAGTAAATTATCTTAGGTAACGAGATGCAAAAATATATCCACAATTATGTAAAAAGAGGGTATTTTATACCGTATCTTCCATCACCTGAGGAAAAACCAGCAGAGGAGCAGGAACTTTTTTAAGGAGTTCATTATATACTTCACCAACCATCCATTCAACTAGTTATGAAGCACCTATTCATGCAATAACATTGTACTAGCTGCTACAGAAAATACAAACAAATAACAATAACAAATAACAAACAATAAACAAAACACCAGATCTCTGTCCTCAGGTGAGTCGCATCTACTTATAAGCCACGAGGAGTTTACAACCCTCTTGACATCTGACAAGTTTCCTAGGGATGAGGATGCTTCTTTTATTTTTTGTATGGTGAGGAAAAAGCAATAACCCTGTGATTGTTTACAGGGGAGATACCTCTTTTGTTTCTTTATTTTATGTTTCCTGTCTGGTTGCGGATTGCTAGGTAACCTATAGCTTTGGGTAGAAGGGATAATTCAATGAAAAGGAGCTATTCCTTCTCCTCAAAACATGTTAAGGCACATCCCACTTCCTAAAATCATTGGCTGAAAATACAGAAATATTTTCAGAAACTCCATGTCCTCCAAAAAACCTGCTGCCCTAACAAATTTGCTTATGATCCTAAAGGTATCCCTTTTTCCTGTCAAATATTATTTTAATTTTTATTAGCATTTCATTCTTTTTTGGCTCAGTCCTGCCAAAGCAAGCATGACTTCATCAAGAATAGGTCATGCCAAATTAACTTCATTTTCACTTTTTGAAAGGATTAACAAATGAGCAAATGAGGGAAATCCTGTGGATATGGTTTACATAGATTTTAGCAAAGCTTTTGATAAGTATTTTGTACTAATTTTGAGGAGCCAATGGAAAATTTTGAAGTAGACAACAATACAATCAGATGAAGTCAGAAATGGTTTGGATAGCTGGACTCAAAAAAAAGTTGTTAAGTGTTCAATGTCAATGTTGCAGGAATTCTTCACTGGAGATCCCCAGAGATCTGTACTTGGCTCTATGCTGTTTAACATTTTTATCGATAACTAAAGTTATCAATAAAGGCATTTTCAATCAATTTAACAATGACACTAAATTTGGAGGAAAAGGATGACAGGATCTGAAAGGAACATCTGAATTTAATAAAATGATATTTAAGAGATACACACAAGTCATATACACTTAGGTACAAAAGAGTATCAACTTCACCAGTACAAGCTGACAGAGGCACGGTTAAAAAACAGCTGTTCCGGAGAGAGGGGAGACCTTAGGGGATTGAAAAGACCATAAGTTAGCACTGTTATGGGATCTTAAAAATCAAATATGATCTTGGGCTGCATTGAAAGGCACATTTTCCAAACAAGGAGCTGATAGTTCCATTATACTTCACTCTTGTCAGACTTCATCTAAAGTTCTGGGCACCACAGTTTAAGAACATAACTAAGCTCTAATGAGTCCAAAAGTCACATATGATTGTGAAGAGCTTTGAATTCATGACATGTAAAGATGAGTTTAAGAAACCTGCGTATTTTTAGCCAGAAGAAAAAAAGATTCAGGGGGAACATAATAAGCATATTCAAATATCTAAAGGACTGGCATTCAGAAGTAAGAATAGACTTGTTCTTTTTGGCCCCAGAAGACAAAACCTGGAGTAACGGGTAGAAGTTGCAAAGAGACAAATGTAGGTTACATGCCAGGAAAACCTTGCTAACAATTAGAGCTGTCCAAAAATGGAACAGCTTGCTTCAATAGGTGGTGGATTTTCCTTGTTTGAGGTCCTCAAGCAGGGGCTCTAATGACCAAATATTTGTTTGGTATGTTATACCAGGGATTTCTTTCATACACAGGCTGGACTACTTAGCTACTAAGGTTGCTTACCAACTCTCAAATTGTATAATTCTATAACATATGCATAAACAAGGTCAAATTCAAGTTAGCCCATGTATATATAATCTTAAAAGCAGAATAGTGGTCAGTTTCATAACAGAGGTGTACGCATTATTGTATTTGAATGTGGTGTACAAACTCGAATTTAAACAATCTCTGTGTAGAAGTCTCAGTATTATTCATTTTAGTAAGGTAACAAGGTGATTCTTCCCCCACCCATGGAACTTGCTAAAAACCAAGGAAACAACAATTATAGATAGATAACCCTCTGAACTCATCAGCAATTATATTTAAATTTAATTGTTTTGAATTTGTTATTGTCTCTACAATACAAAGTATTTACACAAATAGTTTTATGAAAAGTGAGAAGCACAACTGATTTTTGTTTTGGTTTGGTTTAAAAAAATAAAGGAAGAGGGAGTATCCATAAATAAAGCTTGGAAGCCACTGGTCTAACCAAACCACTTCATTTTACAGATGAAGCTACAATTCCCTAGCAGTGAAGTAACGTAGTCAGTGTCACTAGGTTTTGCACGCTCTTTGTCTTCATCATGTTTTATACAATTCTATTACCTTTACCTTATCCATTTCTAGATAAAAATTCTTTTTTGAATAAATGCAGTAGGGATAATGAACCTGAAGTCAAGAAGATCTGAGTCCAAAGATCTTATTTCTAAATTCAGACATTTATCAGCTGTGGGATCCTGGACAAATCACTTAACCTGTCTGCCTCAATTTCCTAATCTGTAAAATGAAGCAATAATAACACCTAATTTCCAGGGGTCTAAAAGTTTTAAATGAGAATAGAGGAAGTTGTATTTGATCCCAGAGGTAATACGGAGCCAGTGGACTTCACTGAGCTGAGAATAACATGGTGAATCAGACCTGTGCTTTAGAAATAGTACTTTGGCAGCTGTACGGAAGATGGGCCTCTGGGACTCAGAGACTGGAGGTAGGGAGACCAAGTAGAGGCAACAGTAATAGCTGAGGTGAAAGGTGATAAGGAAAGAGAGAAAAGGAGATAAATGTAAGATATTGTATTGGTAGCTCAGACAAGACTTGGCAACTGACTAAATATGCAGGCTGAGTGTGTGTACGAAGTGTAGGATGACTTGAAATTTCAAACTTGGGTGACTAGAAAGATGGTGGTATTCTTAACTGAAATGGAAAAGTTAGGAAGAGAAGCTAGAGAATGTATTTTGTCAGTTAGACAATCAATAAACAATTATTAATCAATTATGTTCCATGCATTGTACTAAGCACTGGGAATATAAAAAGAGACCACAGACAGTCTATAAACTCAATCAGCTCAGCAGTCTTATGAGGAGACAACAAGCAAATATGTACAAGTATACTATGTAGAGGATAAATAGAAAAATAATTAAAAGATAGAAGGCATTAGAATTAAGATAAGAGGAATATATGAAAGATCTATGACTCTATCATTGTGGGGAATTCCCAGGGTAATACCTCCTTCTACCAGCTGTCTAAGACTTCAAGTTCTAAGGAACTTCCTGAAGCACAGAGAGGTTAAGTATCAGCATTTCTAAGCCAAGTTGGAATGGTCAAAATCCAAAACTCAGAAACATTCAACAATAACCATTTAAAACAAAATAACATACCTAAGCCTTCACTTCTGGAAATGGACTAACATACACTATTACCATTTCTACTGTTTAAAAAATTAACTTAAATGCAATGGATTCTATAACGATACACACATATGGGTTCTAATTGCTTTTCAAAGGACTGACATCGGACTTTACAATTTTCTACTCCAGGACCATGCCTAAGCTAGCCACCTGGTTGGTTTTTTTAAATAAAAAATCTAAAAATGAAAATGCCAGAAATTTCATGACATAACCCAGCAGATCAAGAGTAAAAATATATCTTACGGGGTGGGGAACCTGCAGCCTTGAGGCCACATGTGGCCCTCTAGGTCTTCAGAGGGCCACAGGTTCCCCATCCCTATACTTAAATACTAAAACAAAAGATAGTCACCAAAGTTCTTTCAAAGGGTATTCAGAGATAGTTCTCATGACTACCACAGACAGAGACTGCTCAAATCTCAGCCAAATTCAAAAGAATCAAGTTGAGACTAGTCCAAATGAGGAAATTCTTGAGTTTGCAGGGTCTTCCAGGATTTAGACAGGCCCTAGTTATCCATGGTTCATATTGGTTCTAATCTTAACCCAAGTTCTTTGACCAGAAAAAGACACTCCTTTGGGAGAGGGCAAGTTAAATGTCCACTTAGTTCAAAGAACCATTCCAGATTGTCATTATTCTTCAGTAGTAAGGAGATTCAGTTTCCCTGGGCAATTATTTCTAGCTCTAAACATGTATTCCTGAATTAATTTCAAATGTTAACAGCAGCTCTTGTCACTTTGAAGACTAAAATTAGAAGAAACTTTTGGTACACCCAAGGAAAAAACTATACAATTCCAGACTTTTTAGAATTGCAATATATCAAAGCCAAAAGGAAGTACTTTCCAATGTCCAAACTAATGTCAGTCTTTCTATTATCAACAATCAACAAACATTTTTAAATGCCTACTATGTGCATGGTGTCAGATGCAGGAGATACAAAGACAAAAAACCGTCCCTCATCTTAAGGAATTTATATGCTTTCAGGAGAGATATGTATATAAACATCTACAGAAAAACACAAAATAAATGCACAGTAGTTTAGGGAGGGAGAGCACTAATAGTTAAGAAGGAAGAGGGTAGAAATAGGAAAAGGCTACACGTAGAAGTGCTTGATGTTGAGTGTTGAAGAAAGTAAGGGATTCTATGAGGAGGAGGTAAGGAGGGAAAAGATTCCAAGAAAGAGAACAGTCACTACAGAGGCATGGAAATAGGAGAAGTGCCAAGTGTGAAAAACTGAGAAAGCCAATTTGGCTAGATGGAAGGCTATTACAAGGGGAATGATGTATAATGCAACTAGAAAGGTAGGTTGAGGAAGAGTTATGATGCTTTTAAGGAATATTGCTTTGGCAACTATGTGATGGATAGATTGGAAAAGGAAGAGAACTGAGGCAGATAGATCAAATGGGACAATATTTCAATAGAGTAGAGGTGATCAAAGTATGAATTAAAATGGTGGCCAAGAGAATAGAAAGAAGGTATTGGATTTAGAAAATGTTGTGGAGGTAAAAATGGCACAATTTAGCAATTGACTGGATATGAAGGAGGTAAATGGTACAGTGAATGGAGGGCTGGGCTTGTGGTCAGGAAAATTTGAGTTCAACTCCAACCTCAGGCACTAGTTTTGCGACCATGAACAAGTTACTTAACCTCTGTCTACCTCATTTTTTCAACTATAAAATGAATATGATAATAGTACATACATCCCAAGCTTGTTGTGAGGATCAAATGCAATAATATTTGTAAAGTGCTTAACACAATACCTGGAACATAATAGGTCAATAATAGTAAGTAGTATTTACATGGAGACTACTATGTGCCCAAACCATGTCACAAACTAGCTATTGGCGGCGCTACATAAATGTTAGTTAGCTATAGTTAGTTATATGTAGGATGAGAGTGAGAAATCTGTGATAATGACAAGGTTGCAAATATGGAATACTAAAAGCATAGTGATGTACTTAACAGAAACAGAGAAATTTTAAAGAGGAATGAGTTTAGGGGAAGAATGGTAGAGAAAAAGAATGAGTTCTGTTTTGAACATGTTGAATTTGAGATATTTATGGGACATCCAGTTTGAAATGTCCACTAGGCAACTGGTAATGCAGGTCTGAAACACAGAGAAGAGGCTGGGGTGTATGTACAGATCTGTGACTCATCTACAGAGTGATGATAATTAAATTAGGAACTTGCTAGAGCTGACAGCAGTGAATAAAATCAGACTTATTTTCATTACTAACTCAAGTCCTTAAACTGACTTAGATTTAGAGCTCAGAGAAGTTCTGAGAAACTAGGGGTAACCTCAAAATAGAAGTATTGACAAGGAACATACCATTAAGTTCTCAAATAAGAATCAATTTTACTTCTTTCCTGCTGGGCTAGAGTTCAGCAAAAACAGCAGAGACAGCAGTTGGAACTGCCGATCTCTGATCGTACACTGACGTTTACTAGAACTGAAACATATAAAAACCAAATAAAATTGGCAAGTAAAGCAGATCTCAGTCTAGAAATTAGAACTTTCATTATTCATATCACTGAAATGGATATTTATCATCTTTACTATGATCTATTAAATATCTACATCTATTCATGGCACTTTATTAGGAAAAATATAAAGCAAATTAATCAATCACCGCCCTCTAGAAGTCACCTTTAGCTTATATGTATGTATATACAAACGCATGTATATACATAGATGCAGTCAATTAGTATCTCCACTTACTTTATAATAACAAAGCAAGGCTAAGAAAGTCAGGTTGGTTTGAAAGGATAAAATAATGGCACTGTCAGAATTCTGAATATTGGTTATTAATTCCACTCTGCTATTATATTACTATCAATGGACAAATTATTACCCATTTATTACCCACTGCTATCTGTGCAGTATGTACAAGATACCACACAAAGAAGATGTAAGGTACCCTTAGAAAAGAAGGCACTAACCTATCAGGAGGTAGGAAGGGCATTAAGAAACACTTGCTGCAAAACATTTTGAGCTGAGCACATAAGGAATTTCAAGAGGTGGAGGTGAAGAGGGAAAGTATTCCAGGCATGGGAAGCAGCCAACGCAAAGGCATGAAGACCAGAAACAGTATTTGGATTATAATGTATAAGAAATAGCCAAAGGGTCACCATGGCTGGATCACAGAGTCTGTATGTGGAGGGGAAGCAATGTACAAGAAAACTGGAGAACTATTAAGGAGGTAGGTTGGAAAAAGTTTTAAATGCCAGATAAATGTTTACATTTGATCCCCCAAAGGCAAGAGGAGTTTATTGAATAGTAACATGGTGATACTTGTACTCTAATAAAAATCACTACTGAAGTGATGTGCGACTTTACAGAGGATGGATTGTGGGGGGAGAGATGAGATAGGGACATCACCAAACAGGAGGCTATTGCAATAGTCCAGGGAAGTGGTAATGAAAGCCTCAACTAGAGTAGTAGCTATGTGACTGGGGAAAAGGGAAAATATACTATGAGAGATGTTTAAAAGGGAGGCAAAAAAAAAAAGATTTGGAAACTAATTAGACATGTGACTTGATAAAGTGCTGGGCTTAAGTCAGAAAGAGCCAAGTTCAAATCTGACCTCGGACACTTACTAGCTATGTGACCACAAGAAAGTCACTTAATTTGCCTCAGTTTCCTCACCTGAAAATGAGGATAGCACCTACCTCCCAGGATTCTGGTGCGGACCGAAGGAGATAATTGTGAATTGCTTAGGACCTGACACATTGTAAGCACTATATAATGTAAGCTATTATTATTATATGTAGGAGGACTGAAGAGCAGAGGATGACAATGAGGTTGTGAACCTAGGAAAATGGAAAGATTCCACTTCCAGCAGAAATCAGGAACTTCAGAAGAGAGTTGGGTTTGCAGGAAAAGATAATAATAAACTCGATTTTGGAAATGTTGTACTTGAGATGAAGAGATATCCAGTCTAAAATGTCCAACAGCTAGTTTGGGACATGATTTGGAGCCCAGACTAAGGCTAGATAAGTAACTATCAAAATCATCCTCACAGCAATGATAAGCAAGATCACAAAGTGAGAGAAAGAAATGAAAAGAAATGAGAAAAGAAAGAAAGAAATGAGAAGAGCAGCACCCAGGACAGAGCCTTGGGTATACTTACAGATGCAGCATACAATAGATGAAAATCCACCAAAGGAGCATGAGTAGTAGTCCCACAAGTAGCAGAACCAAAAGAGAACAATGTCATAAAAGCCAAGAGTGGCAAATATCTAGGAGGAAAGGGCGATCAATAATCAAAAGCTATAGAGAGTTCAGCAAGGATAATGATTAAGAACAGGCCACTGAATATGGCAATTAAGATATCAGTTGGTAATTTTGGAAAAAACAGTTTCAGTTAATTAATTCTGGAAGTCAAAATTCAGAGGTTTAAGAAAGATGAGAAGAGAGGAAATGGTACACTGAGCGCAGTTTTTTTCAAGGAGTTTGGCTAAGAACAGGATAGACACAGGATGATAAGTGACAGCAGGAACAGTAGAATTACACACATTTAAAACAGTAACTTCTTGAAAATAAGACATATATATTTTAGTAGACATTTTAAAAAATGACTTATAGTGCAACATATCCCAAATGTGGTTAGTTTCAAAAGCATGCCTCTGATCTAACTGTTAAGAAGTTACAAACCTCAAGTATTTCATATTATTGGTTTATTACTTTATCCACAGGAAGAAAACTTTTCTAGAACATTAAAATATTGGTTCACAAAGTAAACCAAAAGATGAAGGACGTTCCCTTGTTTTTACTATAGTTTCTATAAAATAAGAGACTTCTTGAAACCACTGAGAGTAAGAGCAGTTTTGTTTATTTAAATATCAGGTATCAATCACTGAGGCCTTCCTACTGGTACTCTCACAGAAGACCTTTCTCCAGAGTGCAACAGTCACCTCGAAGACAAAGCCTAGACAGGACAACACCTTCTCCGGAAATGTTATCACTTGGGGAGAGTAAGCAATGACAGAATTCAATGTCAGACTGCTAAGGCTATTCATCAGACTGCTAAGATTATCTAGCTTCAGATTATACTGACAAAAAATATGAGGTGTCCCAAAAGTCTTATTAGACTTTTCAACTATAATAGCCTAAATAGCTAACGGTAGTTTAATGCAAGATTTTTTTTTAAACTTTTGAAGTAGATCAGCTCTATCTTTTTTACATATCATATGTAACAAATATTAAGTAGTACATCTACAGAAGTTATAGGGAAGATTGAAAAACAAAAGAGTATTTCAATACTTTGATGAACTGTGATCTTACTGGTATGGGCACTCCCTCTAAAGATCCAGATCATGAGCCATTTAGGCCTCCTCATCTTGTGTCTCTGGTGCATATGCTCCCATAAATTATTCCACAGATGGTCAACTCAACAAGGAGTCTTCTTCTAGGTCTCTTGACATTACATGGGTAGCACTGGGATATTACATAGACTACCTATTATCTCTCATTCTCACTACATGACCAACCCATCTCCTCTTCCTGGTCATGTACTTCTTTAATATTTTTTATGTTGTTTCTTGAGCACAAGTCTTCATTGGTGGTAGGCTGCGATCTGCTTATTCCCATGATGAATCTTTCCACTACCCATTGAATCTGCAATTTTAAAGCAGCTAGGTAGTACAGTAGATAGAATGACAGGCATGGAGTCAAGAAGACCTGAGTTCAAATTCCACCTCAGACACTTTCAAGTTATGTAACTGGGCAAATCACTTAATTCCTCTCAAGCTCAATTTCCTCACCTGTAAAATGAAGGATTTCTACTTGATGGTTGGTTTCATTTCTAAAATCTATAATCCTTTGATTCTTCAAAGATCATAGTATTCTATGATTCACAATCATATAACATCACTGGAGGAACATCAGTGTTAAAAAGATAAGATTTTGTGTCACAGAAAAGCTTGAGGGCATTAAAAGCACAGTATCATTTCCTAAATGAAATCTAGCCTGTTCTCTTTCTTCTATTCAATTCAGGGAACAATACAATGTTCATCTGTAATCTGTCCAAGATACATGTAATGATGGGTGATAATAAAAATGACTTTTATTAAGGGTTATTCCTGAGCATCTTATTTAATCTTGTGTCCTAATAAGAACACAAAAAAACAACAAAAAACAGCTCCAGGAGATACAAAGGAAACAAGGGATACAACTAATCTTAACTCTAGTAATACGATTTTGTTCTACAGGACCTCATTAACAAACTGAAGGCAGTATGGTGCAGTATGGGAGTTCGTACATATATGGGTTCTCTGTTGGTTCTGCAACTAATCCACTGAGTGATCTTGACAAGTCACTTAATCTCTCTGGTACTCCATTTTCTCATTTGTAAAATATAATAGCTGGACCAGGTAAATGTTAATATGCTTGCCAGTTCTAAACATTCTTTTATTCTGTGTTTGAAAAACTCTATTGCCTTTGACCCTTTCAATGTAGATTTTCTTCCTTTATTAAATTATGTATTGAGATTACAGAGTAATATAAAAGTGAAGTATATTTGAAAAATAATCAGTAGTATGGCAATGGATTTCAAGCAATTAGTTGGATTCAATATAATACAAAACAACTTTTATCAAGAGACTACAACATAGAAAACTATGGCAGGGCTTGGGGGATGCACAGACCAAAAACAAATCAGTAAACAGTTCCTGCCTTCCTAGAGTTTATATTCTACCGGTTACTATAAAGGATATAAAATATTACAAGGCTCATGGCTATGTGTGAAATACAATGGAAACACTTCCTAGAATAAGGCTGTGCAGTAAAATTTGTAAATACGATAAAAGAAATTAGAGAAGCCATCCTTTTATGAGGTGATTTAGCACTATCCAAAATGCTATAATAGTAATAACTAGTAATAATAATGAAAATGAGTATTTATATAGATGCTCTATATCACAGTTATATAGAACATTGTTTTGAGTAACAGCATAATAGTGCTATTACAGATCAGTTACATAGTGACAGACTTACACACAGAGCATTATACATAATTTATATATATTATTTAGATAACATGTTTTATATATATATATATATATATATATAAAAAACAAACTCTTTTAAGGTTTGCAAAGCGCTGTACACGTTATCTTCATTCAGCTAAGAGACTGAATAAAAAAGCAAGACAAAATGATTACTATAAAATGCTGCAAGTTGATAAAAAGTGATAAGCAATTTTATAAATGAAATACCTTGACCATTAAGGACTTTCTAACCTTAACCACTGCTTGGAAAAACAAAATAAAACGTGTTTTCATTACTGTCCTTTCTGCAACACTAATTAGTTTGAAAACACAGCTTCCCCAAGCATCTCTGGAATGTAACTTTCCTCAAACCATTTATCTTATATTTGTTGAGTGGTGTTTTTAGAAAAGCTTTTGCAATAAAAACTTATCCCTTTCACCTACGTGGTAAAGAGCGTCTGTCAGCCTGTCTGTCTCCCTTCCTCCTCCCTCCCAGGCTGCCTTCTGCACTAGGGACCATAGACAGAGAAAGATCGAGCCCCGGGAGCAAGCCAGCCTGAGCGAGCCAAGGGAAGGAAATGACACAGGCGGGGCGGGCGGGGAGAGGCACAAACCAAGGAAAAGACACCGCAGCAGCTGGGCCTGCATCGGGGCCAGGCCGAGCCCGCCCCCCCTCCCAGGCTTCGGGGCTCCCCCTCTCCGCCCGGCTCGCCCCGGAGATGCCGGGAGCCCTGGCTTCCCTCCTCTACCTCCCACCGCGGGCGCCGCTTCCCTGAGACCTTCCCGCCGAACGGCCCCGGAAGGAGCTGCCGCGGGGGGCGCCAAGGAGGCTCCTCCGCGGGGCCGGGGCCTCTCCTCCCGGGACTGGCGGGCGGAGCTGGGGGCCCCCGCCCCGGGAGGCTGCAGCGGGCGGGGCGCGGGACCCCGGGCCCGGCCCCCGGGATCCAGTCCTGGGCGCGCGGCGGGGCGGGGCACAGCCGACACTCACCCATGGTGGCGGAGGCTGCGGCCGCCGCCGCGGGATCGGCTCCTCGACTCCGGGGTGTCACCTCCGCAGTCGGGGCTGCATGCCGAGGGCTGCGGGCCTGGTTCCGGGCAGGGGGTGCGGGCGGCGCTCAAGGCCCCCGCCACATCCCCCGGCTCCGGCTCCGGCTCCGACTCCGGCCGGGCGCTGGGGCATGGGCGGGTCGGCCCGCTACATCCCAGACCGGACCCAGTCCAGCCCGGCCCGTTCCCTCAGCCAGTCTCCGTCGGTCCGTCCGGTTGCAGTTCTCCACCTCAGGAACGCTCCGAAAAAACAAACCGCTGGTCGCGCAGCTCGCCTGGCTGTCCGTCAATCAGAAGCTGGTCAGCCAACCCCAGCCTTCCGCTTGGCCTTCGCACCCACCCCCATCCCCCCAATAGCCAATCGAGGAGTGCAAATCCTCCCCCCTTCTCTTCCCTTCCCTTCCCTACCCAGTGCCCATATTCTCCACAACGAGCTAATCCTCAACCCTACACTACGAGCTCAATCCCGCCTACTCTCATTTGCCAATCGCAGAAGAGGAAACCCTGGATGAGCCCACCTCCCGCCTGCCAATCTTCGGCACAGATCCAGTACTCCTCCTCGAGCAGCCAATCTCAGAGAAGGGCCTGACGTCCGCCCCATCTCTCCGCCTCTCCGTGGAATGGTGGCCTGTTCCAATCACTGACCCGGTCTCTGCGGCTCCGCCCACATTCCCGCAGCCTGTCACTCAGGAGAGCTCTGACTGGCCTTGGTTGGTGCCACACTTGCTGACTCGTTTCGGTGTTGAGTTCAGTCTCGGCGCGTCTTGGGGAAAAGTAATTGCCAGGGGCCGCCTTTTCACTCCAGTTTCCCGGGTCTTCCAACGCTTTCTCCGGAGGTTCCAGTGTTTTTCGAGGGCGGCACTCTGCCCCTCCTCTCCCTTCCCCTGCTCCGAAGCTCACTCGGGCTGCGTAACGGACGGGGGCGGGTCCCGCTTCCCCAATCTCTCGCCCCTTCGGTGCCACCTCTGCGAGCGGACCCACTCGCTCGCCCGGCCTCGGCTGAAGCTTGGCCGGCCACTCTGGCCCCCGGACCCGCTTGGGGTTCATTCGGCTTCCTGGAGCGTATACTCTTTCTCCTAACGCCCAGTCACCGACTCCCGGCCCTTCCCCGTCACACCTCTCCTGTGCCAGGCCTGAGGGTACAGCTGGTTAAAAAGACCCTTGGAGATCCGAGGGCTTTATCTGACATGTCCGTCTGCTGCCTGTTCCTGTACCGCCGGGGAACACCAAGGTTTTGATGATGTTTTACATCCCGGTTTTCCCCAGTATTTCTCTTCCTCCCCATCCCAGAGAATCATTCCATATAACAAATAGTATTTTTTAAGACAAAAAGAAAAGAAAAAGAGGGGGAAATCAGCATCACTAATACCTGCATAAAAAAAATCTGGCATTGTACGACAGTTGTGAGCCTCCCGCCCGTCAGACTTCTATCTCTACTTCCCGAACTCCTCTTGACAGACTCGGTTATCAATATTTGCAGGCTCAGTTGAAGAGCCTTCTACTTGTCTCATGGGTTAGTTCCACGTCTTAAACAGCTGCAAGAGACCTGAGAACCCTTTTCACTCCATTCCCTCGGTTTCTTCATATGGAAAAAATAAGGCAAAATAACTTGCCCAAGGTCACAAAAGCAATAAATAGCACAGCTGGGATTTGATTGTATACTGTTTCATGTTGTCTTTGGAACTTTGAACTCTTTCAATCCCCAGCTTCTCACCTGTTGATTCTCCCTTCAAAACTGTAACAGATCTTATTTCCTCCTAAGCTTACACATATTTTCATTGTTTCTCTTCGCTGGTTAAAACTCTCTCTCTCTTTCTCCCTCTGTGTCTTGTCTCTGTGTGTGTGTGTGTGTGTCTTTCAATGACTACCCTTTAAGTAGGAGAAATACTGGGGAAAACTATGGAAATGTAAAAATAAAAATCATTAAAAACTTTTCCTTGGTGGGAGAGGGAATGTTCATCAATTGTTTTGCCTCCAGATGTTGGTGAAATCTGGCCCTTTCCTTATCTTCATTTGACCTTTATATATGATGAGATGATTTATTTATATGATGATAGTACCAAAAATAAATTGAAAAGTGACTACTGTATACCATGAAAGTCTCTACATTTGTTTGTGCCGGCCTATATCAGTGTTTCCATTTGATATTTTTTATTCCTGCCTTTCACCCACCTTTCCATTTTCCCTTTCCTAACCCCTGTTCCCTTAATGTAATCATAATACAGAATTTAAGTATTCATTTTACATTTGAGCTTTATGTTCTTTGATCTTAACATAAAGATAATAGAAATATTTATATTTCTATTTTTAAAAAAATACCTTGAATTAAGCTTTTTACTTATGTGGCCCAAGATGAAGTTTTTTTTTCCCTTCATGGATAGGGGTGGGATGCCATCCAAAAAATCGGTATTTTATCTCAAGCCTATAACAAATCAAAACAATCTGGCATTCAAGGTCCTCTACAGGCTAGTTCCTCCTTATCTATTTAGCAGGTGAATTTCCTTACTAGAGTAAAGCCCATGCCTTTGCCCAAATTATTCACCATCCTTGAAGGGATTTCCCCTTCTTTCTCTACTTTTTGTTGTCATAAAGTTGTTTTTTTCAGTTTTGTCTGATTCTCTACAACCCAATTTGGGATTTTCTTGACAAAGATACCAGAATGGTTTGCAATTTCTTTCTCCCCTTCATTTCAGCTGAGGAACTGGGCAAACTGAGTTAAGTGACTTGTCTAGAATCACCCAGATAGTAATAGTCTGAGGCCAGAGCTGAACTAAGGAAGATGAGTCTTCCTGATTCCAAGCCCAGCTCTCTATCCACTTTGACACCTAACTTTCTCCACTACTCCAAATTCTATACTTCTTTGCAGGCCCAGAAAACAGTTTTACTTCAAAATGACAGAGCATAAAGCTAGAAATTTAGGAGATCTTTTAATACAACCTCTTCCACAAAGCTTTCCATGATGACCTCAGACCACAGAAAGCCCCACCTTCAAGAGTTCTGAATGAATTTTTACTCTGTACCTCACAATCTAGCAGCTTTGCAACAGGCTGCATATTTGTGTTTGATATCTGCTTTAGCATTAAAGTGTGCCCATCAACTGGGCTTCCCCCACATACACTTCTCCAACCTCATCATCTGTCTTTACTACTCAACATGTCCTCAAATAGTCTTCCATAACATCTCCCACATAATTCTTATTTTAATATAAAGTGAAGTTTTATGTAAAATATTATTGCTCCCATAACTGGACATGGGAGCCTCTCACTCAACTTCAAAACCACGGTTAAGGCTCATCTTACAGAAAGTGTAACTCATTCCCTATTACTCAAAACACTTTTTTACTCTATGTATGCTCAGCACTTATCTAATGTAAATGCCATTTTATATTACTCATAGTACCTACAGAAATGATAAGCTATTGCATCATACAGTGTTTTATAATTCTCAGAAAAAGGACTGCACAAATTTGTATATTGCTTTATGGGTTACAAAGTGCTTTCCTTACAACAACAATCAGATGAGTTAGGTATAAGAACTGTCTTCATTTTAATAGAACCATAGAATTAAAGTTGAAAGAGATCTTATTCAACTCATCTAATTCAACTATCCAGCCCTTTCCCACCCCCCTTCCCAAGACCCCACTACTACATACCTAACAAGTGGTTACCAAATTTTTTAGGGAGGAACTCATTAACACATCAGGTAGCCCATTCCATTTTTGGACAGTTTTAATTGCTAGGCAACTGAATAACATTAGGCCTCTTTGAAACTTCCACCTATTCTGAGGACAAAAGAACAAATCTAATCCCTGTTGCACATACCCATTCTTCCATTTCTTAAGAAACAGTTATCTTGTCTCCTCCCCCTTACCCTTAATCTTCTCTAGACTAAAGTGAATACCTCCTAAAGCAGCCCATGTGCGTGTTTGTCCTTCATTGCTGAAGAAGACCATGCCATCAGAGAAATGATGACATGTCTTGCACTTGACTTTGTTTTGAGTGAGGGAGGGCTGTGCAGGTCACCAGCCTCACTTCTCCTCCAGAGCCATCTGAATCCATTGACCAGATATTCATCAGGATGACTGGAGATGGCCCAGGATGAGGCAATTGGGGTTAAGTGACTTGCCCAAGGTCACACAGCTAGTGAGTGTCAAGTGTCTGAGGTGAAGTTTGAACCCAGGTCCTCCTGACTCCTGCACTGGTGCTCTACCCACTGCACTACCTAGCTGCCTATTTCATTTGTTAGATACCTGTCTACAAGCTTTCCCTAACATCAAGCCTAAATTTCCTTCAATCAATCTTTGAATGGATATGGACACTGCCCTTCACCAGCCTGGTTGCCCTCTTCTGATTGCTTTTCAGTTATTCAATGTCCTTATCAAATTAAGGTACCCAAAATGAATATGTTACTCCAGATGTGTTCTGACCAGGGAAAAGTACAGAGAGGCCCCTACCTCCTTATTCTTGGAATACTATGTATCTTAATGCAATTGAAGATTAATTGAAATTAATTAATTTTTTGACTGACATATTAAACTGTTGACTGACATTGGTCTTATAATCTTGGCTGGTGAACCTGCAACCTCGAGGCCATATGTGTCCTCGAGGTCCTCAAGTATGGCCCTTTGATCAAATCCAAACTTCACGACTTGAGGCCCCATCCCTGAGACTGAGACTCCTAGCTCTTTTTCAAATTGCTATCTAACCACACTTCCTCTATCTTTTTTGAACCTAAGTATAATTTCCTATTGAATTAAATCTTATTAGACTCACTATAATGTTCTAGCCTATCAAGGTCTTTTTTGGATCCTGTTTGTCCAGTGTTAGCTATGTCTCAAAGTTTTGTGTCATCTGTAAATCTGATAAGAATTGCAGCTAGACCTTTATTCAAGTCCTTGATAAAAATCTTCAGTAGCACAAATTCAGGCAGATCCCTGTGCTTTCTTTTTTCTTTTCTTTTTACATTTTATAGGGGAAGAAAGGGACTTAGACGTACAGGGACTTGCCCAAAATCACACAGCTTATAAGTTTTAGGGTCAGGATTCAAACTCAGGTCTTCCTGATTCAAAATCCAGGGCTATAATGTAAATTTTTCCAAGCTACCTCCCAAAATTATAGATGACACAAACAACAATGAAGATTTCCATGTTTTACATACATTCTTATTTCCTTCTCATAATAATCCTGTGAGGTTCCTAGTATAATTATCTTCCCCCTTCCCTAGTTCTCCAGTTATGCTTATGGTCAATATTCACTTATTTAATTTCCTGGATTTGATTCATGTCTGTTGGTTTTTCTCAAAAGGAGATTGCAAACTCCTTGAGAACTGGGATTATATTTCTGTACCCCATTCAAAAAAAGAGGAGTCCCTGAACTTAAGAGGTTTACAACCTAGTTAAGGAGCTAAAATAGAGTAAAAATTTACATGATTGAGCCCTCACTTATGCATGTGGTCACTTTGAAATGATTTGTGTGCATGTGTGTGTGTGTGCCTGGAAAGAAGTATGTATTTGGACTCGGAGAAAGAAGGGGAAATCTCTTCAAGGAAGGTGAATAACTTGAACAAAGGCACATGTTCAGTAAAGTCAGGAAATTTATTTGCTAAATAGATAAGAAGGGACTAGCCAATGGAGGACTTTGAATGCCAGATGAAATAGTTTGGATTTGACTTTATAAATTGGAGATAAGGCAGCTGTTTTTGATGGCATTCTACTCTTATTCATCAAAAGAAAAAAACAATTGAAATAAGATTAATTCAAAGTACTAAAATATAAATATTTCACTTATATCATTAAGATAAGAAGGCGCATAAAACTCAAGTGTAAAATGAATACATTTAAATTCTGTATTATGATGAGATTAAGGGACTAGGAGATAAAAAGAGAAAATGGAAAGGTGAGTGAAACGCAAGAATAAGAAAAGGCAAGTGGAAATGCCGATACAGGCTGGCACAAACAAATGTGGAGACTTTCATAGTATACAGTAGTCACTTTTCAATTTATTTTTGGTACTATCATCATGTAACAAAGGAAATAAATCATCTCTCATTATATCCAGATCAAAGGAAGGTAAGGAAAGGGCAGGAACTCACCCACATGCCAGAGGTTGGTCATTGTAAAGGGGTGCGTGTGTGTGCATGTGCATGTGCGTGTGCATGTGCGTGTGCGTGTGTGCTTTAAGCAGGGAAAAGAAACAAGGAAAATGTGTGTATGAAAGGGAGGAAATAATACGTAACGGCCACTGAAAAAATGCACTTTTTAAACTGTGAAGCAATATGTAAATGAACTGTTACTGTTTTGAAAAGAGAATCAACCACAGGTGAGCAGTTGTGGGGACTGAAAGAGTCAAAGACTTCAGGACAAATAGTCAATGCTTTTTACTGATTTTGACATAGCTCTGCTGCACCTCTAGCTTTTAGAGAGGAGAAAACGATGACAATCCATTTCAGACCAGATGAATGGCATGGGATATTTTCTTTTGTCAGACTTCCTCCATAACTATCATTTTAAGTACAAGTACATCATTATATATTTTAATTATAGGTATATGTACCTACATATATATGCACACACACATATATGTACATACATACACCTGTATATTTATACCAAATATATACTAGGGTTTGGAGCATTTGAGAGGTGAAATTCCTGGGTTACAGTCTTAGTTTGGTATTTTTCCTCCAAAAATGAAATTCTGAATTCATAAATTCAATAAAAATGCCTTCAATTTGAGATAATCCCAGGAGTGCTGAGGGGATAAATTAGAAGCCTACAATATCTGGATGTTCAATATTACCACAAGGATACCAGGTAAAGGTGAGGCAGGTAAGTGGTGCAGGGGATATTGCATGGTACTTAGAGTCAGGAAGACCTGAGTTCAGATCTGACCTCAAGAACACTTGAGTTACATGACCCTGGGCAAGTCACTTAACCATTATCTGCCTCAGTTTCCTCATTTGTAAAATGTGGATAATAGTACATACCTCTGGAGCCATTGTAAGGATAAAAATGAGATGTTTGTAAAGTAACTCTAGAAGTGCTACATAAACTATTATTCTAGCATGATACTGTTATATATTATGATAAGCTGTTACAAGTATGATACTGTTATATATTATGATAAGCTGTTACAAGTGTGATACTGTTATATATTATGATAAGCTGTTACAAGTGTGATACTGTTATGTATTATAAGCTGTTACAAATGTGATACTGTTATATATTATGATAAGCTGTTACAAGCGTGATACTGTTATATATTATGATAAGCTGTTACAAGTGTGATAGGTAGATGCGAGGTACTATACTATGAACATTAGAACTAGGAAGAGTCTCAGAGATCATGCAATCTAACCACCTTCATTTTAAGGATGAGAGACCCAAGAAGGTTAAGGCACTTGATCAAGACCACACGGTGGTATATCTGAAATTAGAATCCAGTTGTTTTGCTCTCAGAGCCAACTCCACTCCAAGATTCCAGCCATTGCTTCACTTGCCAGTAGGCAATGAGGTTATTTTTAACTCACGGAGATAGGGAAAAAAGTTTTTACCTTGCCCAGAGGAAGAAGAGCTGATTCTCATCTTTAACAGTTTTCTTATATTAATTTTAGAGGACAATATCAGGAGTCACTATGGTACTATGACTATATATTTTAAGGTTCACGTTAGTACAATGCCATGAGCACAGGTGTATTATTTTAAAACATATGAAAATATAAAACTTAAAAAAAAGATGGTGTTTAGTCAATTATCAATAAATAATTATAATCACTGATGATACGAATAAGGTGGGACTTGCTTTTGATCCAATGGAGGAAGACAATATACAGAAGGAAGATGAAAAATTGATGGTGTGGGGGAGTGGGGCATAGGGTACCTGGATGGAAAGAGAGGCCCTGGGAGGAGTTCACTGCTCTTCCTTCTGTCAGAGGGGAGACACAACTGAGGGTGCTGAGAAAGTATAGAGCATTAAAGAGGAATCAATCACTGTAATGATGAGATTTTGGGTGAAGAGCTTATCCAGGGGGAGACATGATTCATCATTTATTTTATGATTCATTTGTGATTATTCATTTTGTAAGTACTTACCACAAAATTCCTTTACATATTAAGATTCCTTCATGCATTTTAAAAGATCACATTTCTCCAAATTCCATTTTCCTCTAACTTTTCGGGATCATAGCTATTGCATAATGATTTACCTATATAATATTTAGGATCACAGAATGATTTACCTATATAATATTTAGGATCACAGAATGATTTACCTATATAATATTTAGGATCACAGAATGATTTACCTATATAATATTTAGGATCACAGACTTCTGAAAGGAGTCCAGAAGCGCAAGACCCTCATTTTACAAATAAGGAAACTAAGATCTAGAAAGATGAAATAACTTGTCCAAGGTCACGCAGGTAGAGATGAGATTTAGACCTATGTCTTTTTGGTCTAAATCTAGAACTCTTTCCAATGAACTATATTATTTTAAACTACTCTATGGATATTTTCATTAATAAATTAAGTCAGTATTATATAGTCGCAAGAACATTACTGATTTTCTAGTTGTACAATACAAATCCAGTTCAACTCAATAAGCATTTATTAAGGTCATAAAGGCCCTTCATTAAAGAACAAGGCAAGGAACAATGCTAGGTGATAAGGATAAAAAAGCAAAATGAAAAGTAATCCCTGATCTTGCATTTACATTCTAATGGGAGAAAAGGTAGAAAACAATACACAAATAGGTAAGTACATATATCACAATTTTGGGCAGAAGAACTAGAAATTAGGATGAGTAAAGGATTCCCACAGGAGGCACTGTGGCATAGTGGATAAAATTCGTAATTGGATTGAGATTATCCTGAGTTCAAATTTTATCTCAGAAACTTACTGGCTGTATGACCCTGAGCAAGTCATTTAATTTCTCTTTGCTTTAGCTTCCTAACAGCAAATAAGTCAGTTTCTCTGAAACGTGGAGTAAAAAAAGAGTAGGTTGCAATATTCCTGAAAATACGAAAGTCAGATTGTAAAGGAAATATTTTATTCTAGAGGCAATAGGGGGACACTGAAGGTTCCTCAGCAAAAAAGAGAGACTCATAGATTTAGAACCAGAAGGGACCTTCAAGTCTCTTCCCCTCATTTTATAGATGAGCAAACTGAGATCCAAAGAGGTTAAATGACATGCCCAAGGTCACACAAATTGTAAGTAACAAACAGGATCTGAACTCAAATACTCAGACTCCAAAACCAGCGTTCTTTCTGCTTCTCCAGAATTGTGCTTTATAGGAAGGTTGTTCTGGAAACTTGGATTTGAGATGGGAGAAACTGGAAATTAGGGAGTCAAATTAGTCTATTTATTGCAGATAAGAGCCTTGAAATAGGGTATTGGCTGTGAGTGGAAAGAAGCATATAACAAAAAAAGCAGGAGAGACAGAACCGAGGAGACTTGGTGACTGACTGGAGATTTGAGGAGTTGGAGAGATGCTAGAGTCAAAGATGATTTTGAAGTTTCAATCCTCGGTAAGTGGAAGGTTGGTGGTACCCTCATTAGGTACTCTGAGGGAGAGAGATGAGTTTTGTATTGGACATCTTCAATCAACCAACTAGCATTTCTATTCTGTGCTAGGCACTTGGGATACAAAGGCAAAAAATGAAACACTTCACCGGAGAAATATGTACATGTTTAAGTAAGTACATATATGCAAAATAAACACAAAATAATATAAGGGGATGGAGTAGCTAGGTGTCAAAGTGGATAGAGGGTCAGAGTAAAAAAGACTCACCTTCCTGTTCAAATTCATCTTCAGACACTTAAGAGCAAGTCATTTAACCCTGTTTGCCTCAGTTTCCTCACCTGTAAAATGACCTCCAGTATCTTTGCCAAGAAATTCTCAAATGGGGTTACAAAGCATCAGACAGACTGAAACAATTGAACAATATCACAGGAAAGGGCACTAGACGCTGAGGGTGGGGAGGAGTCAGAAATATCTTTACATAAGAGATGGTGCTTGAGATGGGTTTTGAGGAGAGCTGAGGATTCTCAGAGGTAGAGGTGAGGAGGGAGGGTATTCCAGGCATGGAAGATGGTCTGTGCAATGACATGTAAATAGGATCTGGACGGTCATATCCAAGAAACAATTAAGTGACCAGTTTGGTCAAAAGACAAGAGTATGTCAAGAAGAATAATGTATAATCCTCAAAAAGTAGGCTAAAGCCAAATTGTGAAGAGCTTTAAAAGCCAGTTTGTATTTTAATAGGTAATAAAGGAGACAATAGATTTTATTACACAAGAGAATAAACATGATCTGATCTGTGACTTAGGAATATGACTCTGACAGCTATGTGGAGAATAGACTGGAGAAGGTAGAGACTTGTCTTACAGGAAAAAAATTAGGAGGCTATTGTAACAGTCCAAATAAGAAGTGATGAAGGACTGACATAGGATGGTAAACATATGAGTGGAGAAGAGGGGAATGATTTGAGAGATATTGTAGAGGTAGAACTGACATGGATTGATTGGTTAGGGATGAGTGAGGGACAGTGAAAAGTCAAGGACTTAGATTTCACAACTAGGTAAGAAGGATGATAGTAGTGTTCACAAGCAAGAGCAAAAAACATTGGCATAACAGAGCCTAGAGCCTGGGTCTTCTGAGAACAGGGCACTTCCTTCTATACAATACTGCAATTCCAGAACCTTAATTCAGATCCAACTTAACAGGTCTCTTCTGAGGGCCACACAATCTTTTATCAGGACTTTTCTGAACAAACATGATATTCAGGTCCCTAGTCAGAGAAGGAACCCAAGGGTAAGTTACCTTGAGTCTGGAAATTAATTTTCTGCTGCCTTTTTCAAGGTGGCCTGGGCAGTGGAGTGCTGCCCCCTAGTGGCAGAGGTTTATAGGGAGCACCATTTGAGGGAAGAAATTGGGGATGCAATCACAGCCATTCTTACACTCACTGATGGGCACTCTGGGTAAACAACACCCACCCCCAAGAACCCCACAGAACTCCCATTTGTCCTACCTACTGAATCTGAGGATGATGATAATCAACAAGTTATGTTTCATATAAGTAGGTTTAGGCCATTTTTTGATGTGATAGAGCAAGGTATTAAAGGGTATATCTATAAGGCAAAAGAAAGGTTAGGACAGAGGTGGTAGACTATTCCAAGGAGGATTTTAGGCCTGCTGGGAATTAATGTACCCAGACCGATAAAGTCACACTTCCTGAATAGGAGAATGGAAGGAAGAAAGCCATCAAAGAGAGTTAATAATCACACACCAGACAATGTAGTTACCAACATAAATAATTTTTGTTACTAATCATAAAGCAGCTTCTACTCCAGGTGTTCAGAGAGATTCAGCCTAGGTTCAGTCAGTCAGCAGGGATCAGACATCATCTCAGATTTCCTCATTATGGCACTGCATGCCACTGAAATGAAGACTCCAAGGACCTTCTTTCCTCATGGAGCAGCAAGGCAGGCAATGACCACCCAGCAAGGTGGCTGTGGTATGAATCTATTCACTGATCTTGGCTTAATACACTGATGACCTATCAAGGCATCCTGTTTTCCTCAGGTCCCAAAGGTGGTTTAAAGAAATTCATACCACTGAAACGGATCGCTATCTGAACAGTGAAGCACCAGGTTGTCTCTTTCCAGGCAAACCCTGTTACTCAATGTTGTCATAGACGTGAATCACATCCTCGTAGCTATTAAGTGCTTCAATTAGATGGGCAGCTGCCTCCATGTCCCTATCTGATAGTTTCACCTTCATGTTAGGGATGAATTCTAGGACACAGGACACAGAACACAAGCCCAGGGAGTCCAATTTGGTCTTCACTTCATGCAGTGAAGGGACATCACATATAAACTGAAAGAAGCAACATGCCAGAAATTAGATTTAGATCAATCAATATCTGACAACAATCATAAGAAGTTCAAAATGGATACACAACCAGAATATCAAAGGTCATACCTTTAAAAAACAACTCTAACTATGACCAAAGAACTATAAAAACATGCATATCCTTTGACCCAGAAATACCAACAATAGGTCTATATCCCAAAGAGACAAAAGGAAAAAAGAAAAGGACCCAGATGTACAAAAATATTTACAGCAGCTCTTTTAGTGGTGGCAAAGAACTGGAAATTGATGGGATGTCCCTCAATGAGGGAATGTGATTGTGGAATATGATTGTGATGGAATACTATTGTGCTATAAGAAATGACAAGCAAGATGCTCTCAGAAAAACCTAGAAAAACTTACATGATGCAAAGTGAAATGAGCAGAACCAGGGGAACATTGTACACAGTAACAGCAATATTGTAAGATGAACAACTGTGAATAACTTAGCTATTCTCAACCATACAGTGATCCAAGACAATTCTGAAGGACTTATGGTGAAAGGTGCTATCTATCTCCAGAGAAAGAACTGATGAAGTCTAAATGCAGATCAAAGTGAACTTTTTAAAAACATTTTTTGTGTTTTCTTTCACAACATGACTAACATGGAAATATGTTTTGTATGACTCTACATGTATAACATCAAAATGATTGTTTTCTCAATGAGGGGAAAGGGGAGAAAGAATTTGGAACTCAAAATTTTAAAAAATAAATGTTAAAAATGGTTTTCATATGTAATTGGGGAAAAAGTAAAATGTTAAGTAAATATGAGAATAACAACAACAACAAAAATCCCTAGAAAAGAATTAGAATAGATAACTTTCATAGTTATAACTAAGGGCAAGGAATTTTTATTTATATCTTCTGTTTTTATATTGACTAGATTTTCCCCTTCGTATTTACACTCCACCACTTCCAGAATAAGGAATTTTTTTTTTAAGAAAGACCTTTATTTCTTTGCATTCATTCATTCTTAAATTTTCCTCCAGTTACATGTAAAAACAATCTTTAACATTTGTTTTTGAAACTCTGAGTTCCAAATTCTCTCCCTTCCTCCGTCCCTACCCCCCAACCCCATTGCAAAGGCAAGCAATTCCATATAGGTTATATATGTGTAGTCATGCAAAACATATTCATAATAGTCATGTGAAAGAAAACAGACAAAAAACTCAAGAAAAATAAAGTAAAAAAGTATGTTTCAATCTGTATTCAAACACATGCTAAGTCCTTCAGAGTTGTCATGGATAACTTTATTGCTGAAAATAGCTAAGTCATTCATAGCCAATCATCTTACAATATTGCTGTTATTTTGTACCCAGTACATTTTCACTTTGTATCCATCAATTCATGCAAGTCTTTCCAAGTTTTCCTGCTCATCAATTCTTAAAAGTACAATAGCATTCCATCAAAATTATGTACAACATCTTGTTCGGTCATTCCCCAATTTATGTGTATCTCCTCAATTTCTAATTCTTTACCCCCAGAAAAGAGCTACTACAAATATTTTTGTACATATAGGTTCTTTCCCTTTTTGTTTTTTATCTCTTTTGGGATATAGACTTAGTAGTGGCATTGCTATGTCAAAGGGTATGCATGGTTTTATAACCCTTTGAGTAGAGTTCCAACTTGCTCTAATAGAATGGTTTAATCAATTCACAACTTCGACTACTGTATATTAATGTCTCATTTTTCCCACATCCCCACCAACATTTGTCATTTACCTTTTTTGTCCTATTAGCTAATCTAATAGATATAAGGTAGTACCTCAGAACTGTTTTAATTTGCATTTCTCCAATCAATAGTAAGTTAGAATACTTTTTCATATGGCTATAGAGAACTTTAATTACTTCATCTGAAAACTGATTATAGCTTCTAATCATTTATCAATTGGGGAATGGCTCTTGTTTTTATAAATTTGATATGGTTCTCTCTATATTAGAGAAATGAGACCTTTATCAAGAGAAACTTGCTTCAAAAAAATTTTTTTAACAGTTACTGTAGCTAACTGTATTTCTCTCCATTCTATTCCCTCTACCCACGTTTATTCTATTTTCTCTCTTCTTTCACCCTGTCCCTCCTCAAAAGTGTTTTGCTTCTGACTACTTCTTCCTCCAATCTGCCCTCCCCTCTATCACTGTCTCCACCCTCTTCTCTAATCCCCTTTCCATTCTATTTTCCTGTAGGGTAAAATAGATTTCTATACCCTATTGACTGTATATCTTAATCCCCAGTTACATGTAAAAACAATTTTTAACATACGTTTTAAAAACTTAAGAGTTCCAAATTCTCCCTATTCCTCCCTCCCCATCCCTCTGGAATTTTGTTTTTTAAGGGAAGAGAAAGATGGGAAAATACAGTAAAACTGATCAAAACAACCCCCCAAAATTTGATGTTATATGCAATGTTCCACACCCAACCTCTGGAAAAGGATGTGGAGAAAAGGAGGTGTCTTCTCCTATCTCTTCTTTGTAGTCAAGACTGTTTATACTTTTGTATTATTCTATTTCTATGGTTTTATAGTTGTTTTTTCCATTTCTGTTGTTATAGTCAATGTTTATACTGTCTTCCTGGCTCTGCTTACTTTACTCTGCATTATTTCATATAAATATACATGTTCTTCTATATTTCATTATTTCATATAAATATACATGTTCTTCTATATTCATCATGTTTGCTATTTTTTACAGGACAATAATATTCCATTACATTCATGTACTACAATTTGGTTATTCCTCAATGAGCATCTATTTTGTTTCTAGTTATTTGCTGTTTTGAAGAGTGACGTTACAAATATTTTGGCATATAAGGATCTTTTTGTCAATGATCTCCTTAGAATATAAACCTAACTGGAATATCTGAGTCAAAGGGTATGGGCATCTTTGTCACTTTATTCTCCAAATCACAACTCTACTAACAATGATTCACAAAAGATAAAATAGATAACTTTGACTACATGAAATTGAAAAGATTTTGAACTAACAAAATCAATGCAACTAGGATAAGAAAGGAAGTGACATATTGGTAAAAATTGTATCAAATATCTTTGATAAAGGTCTAATTTCTAAGATTTAGAGGTAATTAATACAAATGTATGACCAAGAACCATTCCTTGATAAGTGGTCAAAGGGTATAAACAAATAGTTCTCAAAAGGAAAATTATAAACTATGGATAAGCATATGTAAGATTCCAAATCTCCAAATAATAACAGAAGTTTAAATTATGAATGAAAGATTCTAAATCTCCAAATAATAACAGAAGTTTAAATTAAGATATCTCTGAAGTTTCACCCAGAAAACTGGCAAAATGGAAAGAATCAATGTTGAAGGAACTGTGGAAAGGCAGGCACACTAATACATTGCTGGTAGAGCTATGAATTGATCCAACCTTTCCTGAAAGAAATTTGGGATTATATTAATAAAGTGATTAAAATGTTTATGCTCTATGGCCTATATATCCCACTATTATGCATATGGCCAATGAGGTCAAAGGCAGAAAGAAAGGTCTCATATTACCAACATATTCATAGCAGTACTTTTTGTCCTAGCAAAAATATGGAAATGATGCAAATGCCCATTGGCTAGGGAATGGTTGAGCAAATGTGGTACACAAATGTAGCATTACTGCACAGTAAGAAAGAAGGAATATAAAAAATTCAGAGAAGCATGGATTTACATAAACTTGTACAGAGGGAAGAAAATCAACAAAAAATATATATATACAACGACCACAACAATATAATGCAAACAAAGACAGAAAACACTAAACTGAATGTCCTGTAATTACAATGACCAAATTTGACCTGAAGAAATAAGAAAATGTGCCTCCATCTTTTCTTTGAAGAAAGGTAAGTATGGGTAAGGAACAACGCATACACTGTTTGCCTCAGTCAACATGTTGGCTGATTCTGTTGAACTGCTTTTTTTCTTCATCACTCTCCACCTCCCTTTTTATTCTTTGTTCCAAGGGATGTCTTGTTGGTACATAATAGAAATGAAGGAGATGTAAAATAAAAAAAATGCCAATAAAAATCTAAAAACTGTTGTTTAAAATAGAAATGAGTGCTAGAGAATCTAGTAGCATCCAAGTTATTGTAGGGGCAATGGGAAACGACAAAATGTGTTTTAAACTTTCTGGAAGAGTCAGGCAGACTGGGCTATTCTATAAAAAAATGAAAAAAATGACAGTTGCTAGGAAACTGGTTCTAGAGCTCATTATTAGCAAAGGTATGGGTGATCCTTTCAAAGAGACAAGCAGTTACATATAGGGTGCATTTTATCACCCTAACATTTTATAATAGTCCAGCAGCAAGAATGGGGATGAGGATTTCCACTTTTTATAGAAAGAGATATATTTTAGTGCAGCATTTAAAAAAGTGTAATAATGGTGGAGCCAAGATGGCAGAGTAACAGTACAGAATTTCTAGAGTGCTCCTGCCATGTCCAGTCAAATACCTGTAAAAAATGGCTCTAAATAAATTCTGGAGCTGCAGAATTCACAGAATGACAGAGTGAAGCAAATCTCCAGCCTAAGACAGCCTGGAAGGTTGCTGGGAAGTGTCTACTACACCTTGCTGGGAGCAGAGTCCAGTCCAGTGCGGGCTGCAAGTGCACAGAGGGGACCAGAGCAGGCCCAGGGGGGACTGAATCTCTTGCACCTATGGTGGTTTCCAGACTTCATGACCTCAAAAACAAAACACTGAGGATAAATTGTAAGGTCAGTAGAAAAAGCCCGTGGGACCAGTGCAGGACAGTGGAGTGGTCTGGTCCCAGTCCCAGGGTGGCAGATGGGAGAGGGGGTGGAAGAACCCACAGCAACCATAGCAGCAGCAGGGGCAGCTGCAGCCACCGTTTCTGGAGCTCTAGGCCCACAGATTGTGGGGGAATCAAGCGGCTGACAGTACACTCCCTATCCCCACTGGAAGCAGAGAACTACCTTGACAAAGAATTCAAAAGTCAAGTAAGTGGCTGGGGAAATGAGCAAAAACTGGAAAAAAGAATCAGACTATAGAATCTTACTTTGGTTACAAGGAAGACCAAAGCATGCAAACAGAAGAAAACAAAGTCAAAGCTCCTCCATACAAAGCCTCCAAGAAAAATATGATTGGTCTCAGGCCATGGAAGAGCTCAAAATGGATTTTTAAAATCAAGTAAGAGAAGTAGAGCAAAAATTGGGAAGAGAATGAGAGTGATACAAGAAAATCATGAAAAATGAGTCAACTGCTTGCTAAAGGAGACCCAAAAAAATTCTGAAGAAAATAACACTTTAAAAAATAGACTAACTCAAATGGCAAAAGAGATCCAAAATAATCAATGAGGGGAAGAATGCCCTAAAAAGATAAATTGGCCAGATGGGAAAGGAGATCTAAAAGCTCACTGAAGAAAGAAACTCTTTAAAGATCAGAATGGAGCAGATGGAAGCTAATGACTATGAAAAATCAAGAAATTATAAAACAAAACCAAAGGAATGAAAAAATAGCAGACAAGAATACACCAATCGCCTCCTGAAAGACATCCCAAAAGAAAAACTCCTAGGAATATTATAGCCAAATTTCATAGTTCCCAGATCAAGGAGAAAATTTTGTAAACAGCCAAAAAGAAACAATTCTAGTATTGTGGAAATACAATCAGGATAACACAAGATCTAGCAGCTTCTATGTTAACGGATTGAAAGGCTTGAAATATGGTATTCCAGAAGGCAAAGGAGCTAGGATTAAAACCAAGAATCACCTATCCAGTAAAACTGATTATAATACTTTAGGGGGAAAAAATTGGCATTCAATGAAATAGAGGACTTTCAAGTATTCTTGATGAAAAGACCAGAGCTGAATAGAAAAATCTGACTTTCAAACACAAGAATCAAGAGAAGCATGAAAAGGTAAACAGGAAAGAGAAATCCTCACACACTTACTAAAGTTGAACTGTTTACATTTCTATATGGAAAGATAATATTTGTAACTCTTGAGATTTTCTCAGTATTTGGGTAGTTGGAGGGATTATATACATATAGACAAAGAAGACAGGGTGAGTTGAATAGGAAGGGATGATATCTAAAAACATAAAATTAAGGGGTGAGAGAGGAATATATTGGGAGGAGAAAGGAATGGGACAAATTATCCCTCATAAAAAGCTTTTTCATTGGAGAGAAAAAAGGGGGAAGTGAGAGGGGAAAAGTGAAGCTTATTCTCATCACAACATTTGATTTAAGGAGGGAATAACACGCACACTCAATTTGGTATGAAAATCTACCTTATACTATAGGAAAGTATGGGAGAAGGGAGTAAGTGGTGTGTGTGTGTGTGTGTGAGAGAGTGAGAGAGAGAGAGAGAGAGAGAGAGCAAAAGGAAGGAGGGGGTAATTAGAAGTAAACACTTTTGGGGAAAGACAAGGTCAAAAGAGAGAATAGAATAAATGGGGAGCAGGACAGGACAGAGGGAAATATAGTTAGTCTTTCACAACATGACTTTCATGGAAGTCTTTTGCTTAACTACACGTGTATAACCTATATTGAATTGCTTGCCTTCTCAGTGGGAATGGATGGGGAGGGAGGAAGAGACAGAAATCGGAACTCAAAGTTTTAAAAATGAATGTTAAAAATTGTTTTTATATGCAACTGGGAAATAAGATATATACGTAATAGGGTATAGAAATCTATCTTGCCCTACAAGAAATGGAATGGAGATAGGGAAGGGTGTGATAGAAGGGAGGGCAGTTTGGGGGAAGGGGTAATCAATGTACAGTGTCTTGGGGGGAGGGGAGATATGAGGAGAAAATTTGGAACTCAAAATCTGGTGCAAATGAATGCTTAAAGTTAAAAATAAATAAACAAATTTTTAAAAGTGTAATAATACAATCTATACTATGATACGTGTGCATAATGGAATGAAAAATTGCCAGAAAGGGACACAAAGGTCCTTACCAATTCTGGTTTTGATTTTATTTTGGTTTGAAGTTGCAGAAATGTACATTTTCATTTAGTATAAGGACAAACTCCCTACGAATACTATCCAAATTGCTGTCCAAAAGTTGAATAGACTGCCACATCAGTTTGTAGTTTCTTATCACTGGAGGTCTTCAAGTAGAAACTGATCACTTACCAAGGACTTCGTAGAGGGGATTCCTACTCTGGGAGGATAACATTTGAGGTCCCTCCAACTTAAAGAATATGATTCTAGGATCCTCATCCAATGTGGGAAGAGGAGAGCCTCGAGACCATGAATATTTTAGATCAAAGCCTATAAAGGCAGCATAACAAAAGATCTAAGAATAATACAGATATTATAATAATAATAGATTTCTTCAAATGCTGTACTAAAAATGTTTAAAAAAAAAGAGGAATATGTTGAACTAATTTTCCAGAATCTTTTCTGGAAGCCTTTTCAAAAGAGGCAACTTAGCATCTCTCCTTCAAACTTACTTTAAGCATATTTTTCTCATCATCATCCTCAGACTCTTGTACATCTTCCGCTCCAGCCTCAAATGCCAACTCGAGGGCTCGTTCTAGATTCACAGTCCTCTTCTCTTTGTCTTCTGTGCCAACCATGACAACCCCCTTTTTGTCAAAGGAGTACCTGGCCCCATCAGTCATCACTCCCCTGTATGAGAACAAAGAGAGATACATGATCATCACTTTAGGTCACTCAGTATTCATAAAATGCTCTCCATTGACCTCATCCTGTCCCCCCAAAAGCCATGAATCCAGGATGAATCCAAACTTCACAGAACAAATCCCCTTAATAAAAGGATTTGTTCTGTAAAACTTGAACTCAAAGGGCCACATGTGAGGACCTAGAGGGCCAAACGTGGCCCTGAAACCTCAGGTTCCCCACTCCTGTCCTAGAGTTTCTCTTCGAAATCACTTGAATATTTTCCCCCCTTATCCTAATTCCACTTGTTTTCATCTCAAATTGGGGTTTGTAGGATGAAGAGAGCTATCTTTCTACTACAGAAATTCTGTATAATCTATTCCCTGAATACTTTGTTTCAAGATTAGGATACTTTATTATTGAGGACTGAAAAAGAACTTCAGATAAACTAAATGAAAAAGATTTTCAGAAGCCTCTAGTCAGAAAACCAAAAGCAGAAAGCTGTTGGACCCTAGGCTCCAAGAAGATCTAGGAGGATCACAACTGAAACAATAATAAACACTGCTTAAACTGAGATAAGTTCCCTTAGAACTAGCATTGCCAGAGAAAGCAAACAACTTTCCCAGGAGAAAATGAGAAATTAGGCTCCTGGCTCCTCCACCTACCACCACTCTCCTTCTCAGCCCTCCCCCCACAACCAACTCCTACCACACACCCGTGTTTGTTCAGGATGTGCTTGATAGCTGCATGGCACCTGGCAGCACTGTCAGAGAGTACCTCAATGAGTATAGAAGAGCCACCTGGGCCTCGTCCTTCATAGAGAAGATAGATGTCCTTGTTTTTCTGCAAAAAGTAATACCAAAAGAGCTAGGATTTATACATCTCCATCTTATTCACTGCATACTATATGTAACTTGGACCAGAGTCAGGATCCTCATAACTTGAAATTATTTCTAACATTTATGGACAAGGTCTTAGTGATCCTTCATCTCACCTATGATCAAGTATGGTTAGGGTGAATAGCTTCAGGTCCTTTTCCCAAGCTGGACACTTGTATCTGTGTTCTTTGTGCTGCCTCAGAGATTACCAAGCACCAAAAACCCATAGTCTTTCCAGCCTAAAGACTATCAATGGCCTTACAGCTGTAGGGACAGTAGAGGTAAGGCCTCTCAGCAAAGGATTTTCATACCACAAAATCCCCTTTAAGGTCTGACAAACAAGAACCCAGAAGATCTTCTCTTCCCAGTTGGACTTTGTTGTTGTTACTTTTTCTTTTCTTAAAAGGGGCCATTCCTTGAGTGACTACTTAAAAAGGTCTATTCATTGAATGGGTGTATCTCACTCAAAGTGAGAATCTGATAAGACCTTAGCCTAAAATGGCCAAGGTCCCACACTGCTTCCTGTCAGTCAGGTCACTGGACCCAGATGGCTCTGAAGGAGAAAGTGAGGCTGGTTACCTTGCACAACCCTCCCTCACTCAAATCAAAGTCAACTGCAAGTCATAGTCCTCTTCGAGAATGAAGGACAAACACAACAACCTGCTGTTTGGGAAAGAAAGCACAAAGGACCACTGCATTCCTCAGACATATCTGGCATAAAGCTTGCCTAGTAAATGTCCCTCAGTTCTACCTAAAGAAATCTGTTTTCTGGGGATTCTCTTCCTTTGCTGGCTCCACTGTATTGCTTTTTGGTAGTTGCTTTAACGTATCTGAAATTTTCCTGAAATCCTAATCCCCCAAGCCTCCTGACTGTTCACCGACTTCCCAGAGTCCTACAGAACACATACTTCCTCTCCAGCTGTGAGTACTCCCACCTGCCTCTCTCTCCCTGATCTGGGCCCAGCTGTCATACTAAATGATGAGGTAATGGTTTTTTTCAAAACCAGTTACCAAGAATGTATGCTAGCATCTCTCAATCTCATCCTTCACCCATCATATTGCAGGCTCCCATATTATCTATGCTGGACTTGCCTAACTACTCTTTTCCTGCTCCCTCTGGAAAGTAAGAGGCTTAAGGGCTTTCAGGAGTGGTTAGAGGTTGGAACAACGAAGATATGGGTAGAATATAAACTAAGTACAACTATCTGAACTACTGCAGCTCAAAGCTGTTAGCATAAGGGGCAGCCTTTCTCCAAGATAATACAAAGAGCTTCCCTTAGGCACCCAAACCTAAGTGGTACGAGAAATAGCAGGTAAGGAAGGTAAGTACCTCACTTCTCAGTGCTGCCTCAATAGTTGACTTTGGCATGTTCTTGCTTCGACACAATTTCAGGAGGTTGGCCAGATTGCTGTTTAACTCGGGGTTGGGGCCTCCTTCTGTGGAAGAAGACAAGACTAAATGAGATGATTTTTTCTTATTTCTGGTTTCCCTCACATCAAAAAACCATATATAGTTAAAATGGGCTAAAAAGGTTTCTTCTTATTTTCTCAATAACTTCTCTGATTAGTGTCCATGTTCATATCTAACACATCCTCCTTGTTAACTGTGAATAAATCAGGAAACATGACACTTTAATATTTTTGTCCCTTTAACAAAGTATTGTGCTTAAAGATTCTAAAGCATAAGTCTGAAAGTAGAGAGAGCCAAAAACACTTTGTCCCATCTATCACCACCCTGGAACCCAGGGTGGAGTGGGGAGGGGGAAGGGGAAGACTCTCTAATACATAACAGAGAGGGAAATTTTCCTTATACTAAAAGGGAAAGTAAGGAAGTCATATTTGGAGCTGCCATCTCCTTGTCCCAACTCCAGTGGGAATTTGGAAGCCTGCAGTACCCTACTCCCTTCTCCAACCCTTCTGAGATCTTAGTTGACTATACAGAATATACAGAGGGGACACTTAAGTCTTGCGTGTGATTTCCTTTTCCCATACCTGGTGAGGACACAGGGTTGCCACATAATCATTCATTTTTGAAGTATTTGCCACAAAAATGAAGGAACTGAAATGGGTAAGAGAAGCCACTGATCAAGATTCCTCATTTTCAAATTCCTTGAACTTAATGGGCACTCATTCTAATCGCTGCCGTAGAAGGCCCTAATTTAACAGAATCATTTTCCATGGAAAATGAGTTTTTACTCACACAAAGTCAAGAAAGTTTGTACACAGAATTTAAACTAACCCCACCTCTAGACAGAGTGGAGTATATGGGTATGTTTATGATCCGAAGGGGAGGAAGTTTGGAAGGAGGGAATATGAAAAGAGACCAACTAAGTTAAAAGGATTTTACTGTTTTTAGAGGGAAGAAATGAAGAGGAATTTCAAACTGGAGAAAGATATTATTCCCACCTATGTTTCAGGAAGGTGAGTGTATGCTTGTAAGTTTAAAAGAGAGATAAAGGATGAAATGAGTTAGAAGTTATGATGATAAAATGAACAACATATAAAAATAAGAACAGAACTCCATCATGGACCTTTC
Source organism: Potorous gilbertii (assembly GCA_028658325.1). Taxonomy (NCBI): domain Eukaryota; kingdom Metazoa; phylum Chordata; class Mammalia; order Diprotodontia; family Potoroidae; genus Potorous; species Potorous gilbertii. The sequence goes on from CM053770.1 coordinate 517,897,199, forward strand.
ATGGCTGTGGCTAGGAGGAGAAATCTTAATTGACAACAAAAAAGGGAACTGAGCCAATCACAAAAGATAAAATAGAAAATTTTGATTACAAGAAATCAAAAAACTTTTGCACTAACAAAATCAATGCAACTAGGACAAGAAAGGAAATGGCCAAATCAGGCAAAAAATTTCTGTATCAAGTATCTCTGATAAGGATTTAACATCCAAGATTAATATGGAACAAATACAAATATATAATACCAAAAAGAAACAACAGGAACAGGGAGTTAGTTCTCAAAGGAGAACTGCAAGTTATTAACTATATGAAAGGCTGCTCCAAATCACTAATAGTGAGAGAAATACAAAAAACCCTGGGGTTTCACCTTACATGCAGCAAATTAACAAAGATGACAAAAGATGAGTGTATTTGATGTTGGTGGAGCTCTGATTTACTTTAAGTGTTCTGGAAAGCAATTTGGAATTATGATAAGAAAGTGACTGTCAAACCCTTTTGACTCAGATAGTGAACCACTGGCATATATCCTAAGCGGGTCAGAGGTCCTATATAGACCACAGCACTACATTTTGTAGCAGTAAAGGCTTGGAAACAAAGTAAATGTCCTTCCACTGGGGAATGGCTTAAAAAATCATGGTGCATGAATATAATGGAATGACTATAGAGGAAGAAATGAGATATCTAAGACATTCAGAAAAGCATAGAAAAACATGAATTAGTACAGAATGAAGTAAAAAGAACCAGGAAAACAATACGCACCATGACTATTAACAATGTAAGAGAAAAAAATGAAACAACGCTGTGTAAATACAAAAACCAAGAAACTTGGCCCTAGAGAGCTGATTAAATGCACTGAGGTGCATCTTAGCAGCAGAAGGGGTTTGTGGTCCAGAGCGCATTTACCGTCTGACTCATAGATGCGTTCTTTTGTTATACAACTGTCTTCCCCATTTCTTTTCTGATTTTTGTTCCAAGGGAACTGGTTAAGGGTAGGGGGGTGGGTGAGCAGGTAGAGATAGTTGGGGAAGGAGAGTAATATACAGACAAAAGCTAAACTTCCCCGTTGCCCTTACTTCTAGCGCCTGATTTCAGCTGATTATCTCCGATTTATCTCGTACGTAGCTTATCTGCCGTTTGCATTTGGTCTTCCCCACTAAAGACCTCCCAGGGAGCAGGAAATGTCTTTAGGCTTTCTTTGCATCTCCAGCGATTGGCAGGGCCTGGCAAACAGTAGCGGATGAACAAATGTTTGTTGACTAAGGATTATCAATATTAAAAAAAAATAATAAACTGAAAATCTTCAGAAGATATTAACGACCAAAAAGGGTATATCATACTGACGGGTGCGTGCGGAGAACTAAGGAGAAAAGGGAACAACCGTGGGGAATCTCCAGCCTACAGCGCGCGGCTGCCCCGAGCCTGGCTGCCCCGAGCCTGGCTGCCCCGAGCCTGGCTGCCCCGAGCCTGGCTGCCCCGCTGCGCCACATGGTGGCCAAGGCGGAGCGCGGAGGGGGGGGGCCTTCCCGGAGGAGCGGCAGAGCTCGGGTCGGTCCGCCTCCCCTCCACCCTCCAGCCGCTCCTGCGCTCACCTTTGACAGCAAAGCGGACGAGCCTCGAGAGCTTGGTGAAGACCCGGCTCCGGGCCGTGTCCTTGGGGCCCTTGACGTGCCTGACTTTGGACCACTTGTTGTGGCCGGCCGGGGTCGCGGCGGACAAGCGGAGGGCCCGGCCCGGCCCGACCTGCAGCGTCCGCCCGCACCCAGCCGGCCCCACGGCTGCCAGAGGCCTCAGGCCGCGGGCGGCAGCTCCCCAGACCCCGAACGCCGCCATCAGCCCAGCCAGGCCCGGGCTCCCACACTCCTCTGCCGCCGCCTGCGCCTTGGCCCCGAGTCCTTCCCCGAACTCGTCCGTCCGCTTCCGCTGTGCTGGAAACTTCGGTTCCTACTTGGGCGAGTTCCCGTCTCCGATGCCGGGCTGGCGCTCTGCTCGGACAGAAGCTAAGCTTGCGTCCAGCCAGGCTCATTGCTGCCCCCCTGGTGAGCGCTTCGTGCCTTTGCGCCGTTCATTCGTACGTTTGTTCGCCCATCACTGATTCTTCCTCCCAAGCTGTTCCCTCACTTTATTGGAAAGAGTCCCAAATCCAATAGTTGAGAGCAGCTTTGGAGATTATCTAGTTCAAAGGTCACATTTTTTTGTCATGCTCCCCTCTGGCAGTCTAGTGAGGTCAATGGGACTCTTAGAATAATGTTTTCAAATACATAAAATTATCACAAAGGGAACCCATTATACTGAAATACGGAAATCAAACTTAAAAAAAATTATGGGCTCTAAGAACCTTGACCAAGTGTAAGCCTTTAATTTTTAAAAATTAGTTTTTATATGCTTAGCATCTAGGACCAGGGGATGAATACATAAGTAGGTCTTTTTAAGTGCTTGTTAATGGATCGATATTTTTGTCTTACATCACAGTCATTTCAACCACAACTCCCTAAAAATAAAATTTTCCACAGCAATATATTAAAAATGTTTATCATATTCTATCCTACTACTGTTTCCTCTTTGCCATAAGAGATAGGTATGTTTCATTATCCGTTCTTCAGTACACTTGATTATTCAGTTACATTTACTTTTGATGACCATTTAAAAACTTTTCTTTTTAATCAGCAAGCTTTGATTTTTCTTCCTCTCTTCCATTTCTCTAAAACTTACTGGGGTGAAAAACTTTAACAAATATCCAAAATGAAGCAAAAAAAAATTCCATATTAATCACATTTTTGTGATTAATCTCATTCAGTATCTTGAGCCAATTACCACGCTGTCAGGAGCTGGATAGTCATGGACAGTCAAAGGTCTTCTGGAATCCCGGTTGCACTGACTGGAGTTGTCTCTCAAAGTTACATCTTTAGAATCCTCTATAAATCGTTCTGATGCTGCTCACTTCACTCTGTTCCAACGGTGAAAGGAATCTGTCCCGTTAGTCATTTCTACAGCTCAATAGTGTTCCAAACCCCTTTGTTTGCAGTTCTTTACAACAAAAAGAGCTGCTATATTTTTGTACCTATGGGTCATTTTCCTCTATCTTTGCTCTCCTTAAGATACAGGCCTAGGACTTATGTAGCTAATTAAAAAAGAATGCAGTTTAATGATTTTTTAGGTACAGTTCCACATGGAGAGTATCTGGACTAATTTACCCATGATGCATTAGTTTGCCCATTTCCCCTAAATTCAGTTCCACCAACAGTGTAGCGGTACACCTATTTTTCTGAAGACCCTCCATGCCATTTGCCATTTCCCCATTTTATCATCAGTGTCAATCTGTTGGTTGTGAAGTAGAACCTCAGTTGTTCTAGTTTGAATTTCTCTAGTTCCTGATTGAGAATTTTTTTTCACGTGGCTGCTGATAAGCAGAATTTCTTCCTTTGTAAACTATCTGTTCATATGCTTTGACCAGTCATCAATGGGAAAGACATTTTTGCTGTTGTAGTCTTAGTTCTATTCCCTACGGCATTAGTTCACACAGATCTTAATCATATTTCACTGGATACTCATTTCTTACTACACAATACTTGATTATATTCATGTAATATGGGATTTTGCTTTTCAGCCAATCCCCAAATAATGGGTAGACCCATTTGGTTGCTAGTTTTTTACTACCACTATATTTTGGCACATATTACCAATTATTTCTGTTGTTGGGGTGTCCCATAGTGGGATCAAAGGGCAGCTTAGTCACTTGTATGTGGCACTGGCCAATGAAGGCCCAGTGCTTTGAGCATAGGCATATTTGCCCTTCCTGGTCAGTTACACTGAGCATATACAATTATCTCCTTCCTGGTTTCAAGCCTGAAGATGCAGAGGCTTGATAAGACTATTTCAGGCCTTAGGTGATTCCAGGGATTGGTTGCTGTATAGGGTTAAGAACTAAGCCAGAACTGAGTCCACATACAAAAGAATTGATATATCCTTTCCTTGGCCCTTTTTGCTTTTCCTTCCTTGCAGGAAAAGAACTGTTGTGAGCCTCCAGGTGAGTGGAGGGGCAGTGACTTTGGCTGCCTTGACTCCCCACCTGGCCACCACATGTTTCTGATTCCATGGTGCATTTTTGATATTTTCATTTTTTCCTGATCTTATGGAAGGAGTATCCTAAGATGTGGCTACCCAGTCAAACAATGAGACCTGACAATCCACTAATACCTGAAGTATGAATAGCAGCCAAACACAGTGCAGTCAACCCAGCCAGCAGTGGATTGACCCAAGTCCTACAAGAAGCTAGAGCAGCTGACAAAGGAGTAACTCATCTATACTGCACTATACCACACCCAGAAATGAAGTTGGTGAGGACTCCTCAAAAGGGAGAAACGGACTCCAAGGGCCGGGAGATACTCCTTGACCTATGTATGTTCCCTATGTGGGTGCCTTAATTTCTTTGTGCTTCCAAGTTAAGGGCCACTCTCTCCAGGGACCTAGTATGTGCAGATGGGGAGAATGGACCCTAGTTTGGGGCTGATTCTGTACTTGGCCTTCCCATATGTCCTCAGTAATACCTCTTTATAAAAGCTAATTGATATATCAACTGGTTCGTCAATATTGGGAAGAACATACTAGACATATTGGAAATTTCCATCCCTGAGGGTTACCTCTATAATCTTCAGGTGGATAAGTTACCCAATGCGGGAACCCAAAGGGACAATATGAATGGGGGTTGAGAATTTGGCCCAGAGGGAGTGCTACATTTTGCATAGTTGTAAACTGATATCCAGGACAGATCACTTCACAGTCCCTAGTATCTGATGAGAACTATTTACTTGACAAATGAATGGGAGCAGACATACGAAGTGTCCTGAATGAAAATGTTTAAAAAAATTTTTTTTTAAAGAAAATCAGAAAAGGAAGAGAAAGAAGAGGAATGGAACAGAACAAAACGAACAAAAAAACAAGCTAACAAACAAAATGCCAATATACCACACAGGCATCAGGTTTAGGAGCCATACTGGATTAAGAGGCTTACAGACCACAAATGTAGAATTTTTCCTAGCTTCTTTGTATTTTCTGGGTCCTTCCACAGAACTTTTATGAATTGCCAAGGAGAGACTATGACATCCTGGGTGGCAGCATCATGGCCAGCATGCTCAAAAGTAAGAGTTTGCAAAGGAAATGTGCTAAAGCAGCTTGAGATGGCTCAGAAGAGTCAACTGTTCAGTTTTCAGTGTGAACATTTACACCTCTGAAATCAGCAAACCTAATAAATAAAAGCTTCATTTTTCTGACGCTGATCATCTAGACTTAAGAAAGTGATGGAGAAAAATGTTAAAAATTAAAATTCACCGTAAAAGTATGATGTGCATACATTCTGTTTTCTGAAGAGTCAGCTGTTAAGAAACATAACATATCCCTGGTGTGTGGGACCCAGGATGGAGGACATCAGAATGTGAAGTCAAAGATCTGAGGTGCTCTTCAGCTCTTAGTGCTCACCTGTTAGTCAACCAGAGATTGTCAATTGCATCCTTAATGGCTGAATGGGGTTACCACTTGCACCAGGAAGTGACAACTTTTCTCCTATAGATGAGAGCAGCATTTGGGAGAAAAATAGACTAGTTTTTTCATAAAAGCTTCCCTGGCTCCTTGGAAAGGAGTTCAGACTGCATTACTCTACAGGTTTCCTTGGAAGAGTAAATGAGTAAATTCAAACATTAACACAATTCTTGGTGTTAGCCCCTGGCTCTTTCACCCAAGCAGAAAAAAGAGGAGATTCAATAATATGTTTAATATCTCTATTTCTTGTAGTACATCTACCTAATGTATAAAAACGTTTTTCTTTTGAGTCATGCAGCATAATGGGGAATGGGGAAAGGAGAGAAGCATCTTGATGGGAAATGAGATACAAGCGCTACTAAGATAAATTTTGGAAATTTGTTTGCAAAAAAATTTCATGTGTGGGCTTCAAAAAATGGAGTTGTGTTGAATACTGTATAAAAAACCCTAGTTCTATCCTAGAAGCATGGTGACTGGCATGTAGGGAAGAAGATTTTGGCTATAGTTACAACATATTAACAATTCTACTAAATAGGTAGATTAAATTTTCTTCTCCTACCTACCTTTAGTAGTACTTCTTTTTATACGGGGCCCTACATTCTTAACACGTATGTGTGATTTCTATCTTTATCTCTACATTAACTAACCTTTCCAGCTTTGTGTTGAGTGCAAATTTGATAAAAATCTATCTCATGTACTAACTTATCCAAGTCATTGATGTAAACATAAGGACAATCACAGATCTCTGGGGCTTTACTGAGACCTGTCACTGAACCATTAATGACTATTCTAAATTCCATCATTCAATGAATTCTGAATCCATCTAAATTTACCATCATCAGTTTACCACTTGTTTAATTTCACTGTCATTCTCTTCTTAATATCCCTATCATTTCCCACTGACTCCAAGAGAACTTTTCCTTGTAACATTTAAGAAAAATCAAATAAAAAATAAACTGGCCACATCAGAAAATGTCTTATTTCACATTTCAAGTCCACTATCTCTGCCAAGAGGCAGTGTTATTATCCTTCTGAAGTTATTAGTTCACAAGTCTCCATCTTTTCCATTAAAATAACATGACTTTATCAAATGCTTTGCTATGTAATCTGGGTAAACTATAGTAGTCCCCTGATCTACCAACATAACCCTTTCCCAAAATAAGGAAGTAAGCTTAGTCTGGCATGATTTGCTTTTGAAGTCTCTTTGAGATCACCATTTCTTTTTCAAAGTGTTCTTTTTAGTAATGATATTTTTAGTAACGTGTTTAGAATTATCTAAGATCAAGCGCACTGACCTCCAGTTTTAAGACTCTCTTTTATTCCTTCTGAGAATGAGGACATTTAGTCCATCTCTATTCTAGCAGCCTCTCTCCTATCCTCCATCATATTTTGAATAACACTAACAAACAGCTTAGAAATCATGTCCACAAGTCCTTTAAGAACTCAAAGATGTAGTTCAGTTGGGCTAAGTAACTTGAATTCATCACACTCTGAAGAGGCACTCTCTTATGATATCCTTACTTACCCTGGGTATCAAGCCCTTATAAGCTAATTTTCCAGTTCCAAGATCACTGTCCTTGGCAGAGAAAACAGAAGCAAAATTAAAATTGAGCAGCTCTGTTTTTTCTGTTATCAGTTACCTCATCTGCCTTCTACAATATTCCTTTCATTCCCTTGCCACTACTGCCACAGTGCTGTTACACTGTTGTATCCACCCTCTGCAACTTGTTCTTGTCTTCATCTTCTTTCTGTATGTATTTCTTTCCAGTCTAAATTGGTAAGTTCTCAGTGTGCCCACATCAGTCACTTCAGAGAAGGTTCATTTTTACCTCATCAGAATTGTTTCCTTTGTCTCTTCAGAATTTCCTTCTTGAGAGTTTCCTACCCCTCCTGGGTTGACTTCCCCTGTAATCAATCAATAAGCATTTTAGTTGTGGAATCCTACCTAGCCCTTCTTAGAACCCTTTGAAATCTGTTCTCCCAGAATCTAGATCCATGTCAGACTTCCCTTACAATATTCTCATCATTTCCCAGCAACTGGTTTCTCCTTTCTAGTGAGAATCACATCAGAACAGAATTTCGGCTGAATGATTCTTCCATTTTTTGAGACTAAGTCTCCCTCTCATCCAGGCTGGAGATGAAGGGCTATATCCTGTTACAAGGGTCCTATTTCATTACTGGTAAACACAGGATGCTCTATTTCTGACTATGGATGGTTCACCCCTACTCAGACAACTTGACGACCCTCCCACTCCTGGGGACTCACCATACTGATACTGGACCTAGTGTGGGCATCCCACTGTAGTTCAGAACTCTTGTGCTCAAATGATCCACCAGCCTCAGTCTCCCTGGTAGCAGGGATTACAAGCACCATCATGCCTAGTATTTCCTCCACCTTACGAAGGATAAAATTATCATTAAGGCAAATCCAGAAGTTATACACTGTTTTCTCACCATGTTTTCTCCCTCTAATTCCTAGATATTTTTACATACGAATATCTTAGTAATAACAATGAGAAAGTCAGCATAGCCATTGATATTTTACAAAAACAAAAATAAAAAACTAGAGAATAGTTCAATTTCCTTTCCACAGTGTCTCTCACTCTGTCTTTCATTTAAGGAAAGAGCCTTGGGGAGAACCTAAGAACAAAAATGAGTTTCTAACCAAAAGTTAAATCACAATTGAACTGAGAGTTCCAGGCAAAGCAGTTAAGTTCAGAAAGGAGTTTAGCATTCAGCAGTTAACAGAATAATTCAGAAGAGAAGCAATTAAGAAGTTCTCAGATAAATTTGATCTCAGCCATTGGTTGAGAGTAATATGATGAGAAGATTGCAGAAACCTAATATATTATTTACCTAATTGTAGATAATAGTAATCCTCCTGCTTGCTAACCATAGCACATCCAGTAAACCCATATCAGAGTTGCAGGTGGCTCTTGAGATAGTATCTCAACAAAGGACTATAGCTGAGAGGCAAGAGAAAGTTGAAAGAGCAAGCCTCTTCACTGCAGGGGAGAGGCTTGTTAATCATAGCTCTCCCAGTTCAAGGCCCAGGGATGGTGGAGGCGTATGAAAGAGCCATTAAGCATGACACTATTAATGGAAGTTAAGGGTACTAGGTGACCCAGAAAATAGCCAGCATTAATGAACAGCAGAAATAGAAAACCACACTTAGTGTGGAACAACAGAGCAAACTCTTGGCAGAAAAGAGCATCATTACTACAGGAGGCCCAGAAAGCTTTTCGGTATTACCCACCCCTTCATATCTGAATGCCATGGAATGCGGTGGTTCTTTAGGCATTACAGAGAGCTAAGAGGTCAAATTTGCCCCTCTACTTTAGAACCTCTAATTCATCTTGTTGCCTAAACTTGGGCATCTGTGTATATATAGCACAGTAGGCCCTTGTCTTACTAAAAGCTTCTTTTTTTGTATTTTATCTGGGAAAAAAATTAGAAGAAATGGAAGCATACATAAATACAAGCTATTATTAAAATGGCTAAACCTCCACTATTTTGGCGGGGGAAAGTCAGTCAAAGCAGGGCATGGGGGACCAGTGGTCCTCCATTTAAGAAGCTTTCACAGAGTAATAGAATTCCATTTAAGGAGGTTTCTACAACAACATTTAGGGAAACTTACCTTACTTTGGCCATTCTACTAATTTAATTGGCGATAGCATGCTATGAATGTGTTCCCCCTCTTTAAGGCCTTACTCATAAACGCTACTTACGGCATACACTCCATACAGGCTTATTTCCACACTTGCTGGAAAGAGCCCATTACTCAGCATTTGCTCCCCAATTATGCCTAGCAGCTTGCGGTGTTCTCTTCTACTTCAGCAATGCTCTCTAGCTCCATCTTAAGGCATTTTTATTTAAGGTACATAAAGAAAATTTCTATTTGTACTGGGGCAGTTGTAGTCACTACAGGGAAAGTCAGATGTGAACATAAAGATGTAGGTATATATATATATATATATTATATATATATATATATTACTGTCACAGATAAAGTAAGATGGATTGCTCTGTCCCATCCATAATCAGAAAAAAGTTTTTTTTTCTATGTTAACATTTTGCTTTCAACTTCATTAGCACTAATGGCCAAAATTATATGCCTATCAGAAAAGAAACATCCTACTCTTCCTTAAAAATCATGAACTAGCAATATTTAGATGACCAGGTGCATACCTCAAGAAAGGTATGAATAAGTCATAGAAGCCCCATGAAGGGACAACATTATCACAAGGATAAAGAGAAATTAACTTGGAAGGGCAGTCTCCAGGGGAGTGCCCAGGAATCTATGTTTGGCTCTGTTTAATATTTTTATCAAAGGTTTAAATAAAGGCTTACCTTATCAAATTTATAGATGAAGTAAAGCTAGTAAATATAGTTAACACCCTGGATGGCACAGATCATGTTTCAAAAAGTCCTTGACAGACTAGAATGTTGGGCCAAATCTAATAATGTGAAACTCAACAAGGATGAAAGTAAAGTCCTACATTGGGTTTTAAATTTTTGTTTCTGCCAGGGTGGTGGCACATGATTTTAAACCCTTTCTCCTGGAGGATGCTGAGGCTGGTAGATCACTTGAGCTCTGAGATGTGGTGAGGCAAACACCAACTGAATGTCTGAATTAAGTCCAGCATCTAAATGGTGAGTCTCTAGGAGTGGGGAGCCACTAGGCTGCCTAAGCAACACCTTGGATCAAAAATAGGCAAAAACAGAAGGTCAAAGCTTTTAATCAGTTGTGAGTGGCACTCACTGCAAGCTGGGGCAAGGCAAGAAGACATAGTTTCCTCTAAAAAGGCTAACAATCTTATGCACTGAGAGGTATAGTTTCTAGGAATAAGAAATTATAGTCGTTGTCTGCTCCCACCCCCATGGGTGGGACTCTACCACTTGACAGAAATGGTTTAGAAAGGAAAGATTCTATTCTGGATTTGTCATTTCAAATCACCTTATGACACTACCATAATATCCAATCTATTAAAGCAGATTATTGCCAGGTCAATAAGATGAGATCTTATTTCAACTGACTAAGAGTTAGTTCATGAGTCAGTTATCTCCCAAAGAATGGCTTTGGTGTCAAAGAAAGTAAGCTTGAATGTAGGTATGAATTAATCACAAGAAGAAATGCAATTAATCTACAAATGTTCAAGTTTTATTACAAAGTAAGAAAAGGCAGATAATACTGTACTTCTTACAGAGGTGGTTGAAACTTAGAATAAAAAAGTTAGAAATCTGAATAACCTACTGAAGATACAGAAAATTATAAAGTTAGAGGTGTAACACTGCACTGTAAGGTACCTTCAAAACTGCCTAAAATGCATGGAACTTCAGTAATGTGGTTCCATTGTGGAGTGTTAAAAATGTTTTCACAAAATTCTACATATGATCAATTCCTGTAAAAAAATAATGTATTGATAAGTGAACATTATAAAGGGAGATGGAGCAAGGTTCCTTTCTACCTGACCATAGGGTGCCACAAAACTTACTTTAAGCTGTAAAATATAAGCACATAAAAAAAAGTATGCAGACACACTAAAGGGAAAGAAGCCAGCTGCTTTTGCTTAGCCTATTTCAGAGAATGGGAAATCTGCATTTTCTGTGTAGAGGTTTGTATAGTCATGCTACAAATTCACACTCTGGGAAAACAGAAAGGGTCATCTCACAAAAGGGGCATATGGCAGAAAAGAATACAAGGAAAACAAAGCAAATGTCTTCTTGACAAAAATAATTCAAAGCTTCACTCAACAAGTTTAATTAATATACTATACAATGCTAGCAACTCAAGTAAAAAAGTTCCTTTGAATAATGTATCATGAGTTCAGATTCACCAGGTTTTCCCAAAGGATGTTCTATTTATCACTTCTGTATTGGACATTATAACAGCTTTTCTCTTTGTTTTTTGAGTGTCTTCTCATTCTGATGTTATGCATTAGTCAAAGCCTCTCAGAAGGCACTTGTATGCTTCCTTATTTAAAGATCACACCCAGGAAGCAACCCAAAGTCCCATAATCCCATCTCTTGTGACTGCAATGCCCAACTGAAACCTAGCATCAAACTTTATAGCAGCTAGGGGAAAACGGAACACAGGAATAGGAGGAGGTTAGTAAAGCAAAAGATATCATTGGGCTATTTTCACTGAAGAAAGACAACAATTTGGACTGATCAATCAGCCAAGGAGGTAGCTGGCAAGGGAAGGCAAATAGCCTCCTGTATTTCACTGCCTATTGCTCAAAACAGGCTTTATTCCAGGGAAATTTAGCTGTAAGTACCAACCCCTCAACACCCCATGACCCACCCCCCCAAATACCAGAGTCAGTGCAGAGAAAATCAACTCTGCTTTCTAGAAAAAGATGCCACATGCTATACTTTCAAAATAACTGCAGAAGACTAAAGCAGTAGTGTTATTAGACTGGTCCCTCCAGTGTGTGCTTAAACACTACAATACCCACTTGTTAATTCATCTCTTCCCAGACAAACAAGGAAGAAGTTACTAAGTGAACACAGAAATTCAAAGTTTAAGTTAAAATAAAGATCCTAGAGAAGGAAACTGTATATGAGCCCTGGGATGAATTGATAGGGGAAAGGGTAGAAAGGAAGAAATTAAGAGATAAATCATGCAACAGTGTGCAATCTCTCCTCTCCATGACAGAGGGAAGCCATGGTTGGGGGAAAAACAAATAGAAGTTTACCCACTAAATATGACCTCTAAGTCAGTATATTCTACCCAAAGGCAAGCCTCCCAAGAGCTAAAGGTCAATGAAGACTGAGTACAACAGCAGGAGTGGAATACCCATCACTTCCATCTAGACATCAAGATATCTAGAGGATTTAAAAAAAAAAAAAAAGAGCAACCTGAAAATTTGTTCATTCTAGACAGTTTTCTCTTAAATCCCTCTCATATCAATATATATGTGTATGTGTGTATATATGTATATATATGTGTGTGTACACACACACACACACACACACACACTCTGGTAATCTTTAATACTTTGAAGAACCCTTACAATAATTAAAACCACCACAATTTCTGGGACTATTCTGTTTCTTCCCAAAATTTCTTCCCAAGCCCTCTCTGAAAGTTAAGAATTTAATGGAAAAAATTGCCACCAAGACAGCATATATGTGTATGTATGTGTGTGTGTGTGTGCGCGTGTGTGTGCGTGTGTGTATCCCTTTAAGTCCTACGCTTGAAGGAAAGTTACTCTGAGTACACTGTGTGTGTGTGTGTGTGTGTGTCCCTTTAAGTCCTACGCTTGAAGGAAAGTTACTCTGAGTACAAATGACCAGATTCTCTATGTAATTTCTAAACTTGTAGAAGCACTCAAAGATCTTGAAGGATTGGTGTATTTATTCACTACCTGCTTCTCTTGCCAAATTTGAGAACTTTGGATCAGGAACAACATAAAAAGACCTCAGCCCAGAATTGATTTCATTACTCACCATAATAATCCAGAAGAAACAAGAGTTCAAACAAGAGTCATTTCTGGGAGAAGCTAACAGGTAATCTGTAGCATGGAACATTCCAACTGGAAGTATCTTCATTGACCTAACAACATATTTCAAAACTGGGTGGGCCCAAGGCTAACTGGCTCATTTTTCCTGGTTGACAACTATCAACTTGTGTGGCCAAATGAAGTCAATATGAATTTGCTTATTCTGTGCAAAGTCAGTCTTTCTCACTGTCCTTCCTAAGAATAAAACAATGACCTACTGTTCATATGGTATGTTAACTAAAAAAAATAAGATAGTAGTTATACTGCTAAGGTTAGAAGTTATAAAAAGTCCTAAGTTTTATTAGCAATAGCATCAGACACACACACACACACACACACACATTGCAGAATATGATTTACTACAACAGGGGAGTGTAAAATCTAGGGGGAAGTACAGTAAAAAAAACTGAACATGGAGGAGTGAGAATCTACTGAACTGAATTAGTTTTACACCCTGGAGCTGTTGTAAAACAAATTCGGTGGTTTCTGTTGTACAGATACACAAAGAGGTGGGGAAAAAAAATCAGCTCTTGGAGGAAAGGTCCAACTTCAGTGAGTCAGGAGGAAAATAGGAGGATAAGGTACAATTGAGGGTGTCACTGAATACGCAGAGACAGAAGAGGTCCATGTAATGAGACCACTAAACGCTAATGATTTTGGTGGGGTGGGAAGGAGTACCGCCTCAGATGAAGTTTTAAATTCTAATTGCCAAGTCAAAGTAGATTTCTGGAGGCCAGAAAGAGCAAACCCATGTGCCTAGTTACAATATCTGTGACTTCTATCTTTCCCAGGTAGTTTAATGTTGGTTGCTGTCACAAGTTCTTTGGGTCATCTAATAGAAGACATTTTGAAAATACAATTAACAGGTTGTATGAAAAAGGTTGCTTAGATTCCAACAAAAATAGCATCACCACTGTTAGAGGAAGGCTGATAATTGCTTCATAGAACCTAATAAAGGGACTGAGATGAGGCACAGGAAGAGTCTGAACGAGGCTCTAACTGAAATCAATCCACATTATGGATATATAGCTTTTAGGTAAACAGTGGCTTTCCACATTAATAAAAATAAATAAAATAAAGTTATGCCTTAAGGCTATTCTCCATGGCAAAAAGTCTTTAGATATTTAGATTTTGCTTATTTTGAAAAAATAAGATGGTTTCATCATTATACAGGGTGTTCCAAAAGTATGCATGCATTTTTAAGCTATTAAAGCTTCTTAAATGAACTGTCTTTTGGGACACTGTGCATTTTGGAGATAGGAGAGAACGGATAGGAAAAAAAAGATAAGGGGTGTTCTTTCAAACAGAAGGGAAGAAAACTAGACCTGAGATAGGCCTGTTTGTGAAGTTAAGAGAGACTCCCAAGTACCAGCCAAATAGTATACACTGGAGCAAGAAGGAACTTGGGGTGGTGTAAAAATAGTGGGCCATAATGGCAGGAAGAATGGAAGGACAGCTAAAACTGAATGATGATATTCTGAGTTAGAGAAAGAATAATGAGTACAGAGGACAAAATAGCAATAAAAATAATTCTTAGCTTTAAAAAGTTTAACTACCTTTGTTTAAATACATTCCTTGTTATCCATTTTTAACCTATGTTTCTTTTCACCTCTAGTTACCACCAAATCTCATCAATAATTCTAGGTGTAAGATGAGGAAGGGTAAAGAATCTTAATCCAGAACTCAGCTAAGCCTGGTACTTTCTTTCCTTATGTTTAGTACATGCAGCAGACACCTACAATATGGGGTTCCACCTTAGTCACATTCCCTTTGGAAGGTACTATTTCCAAGACTTGACAACACAAAGCAACCAAGATGAGGCAGGACTCAAGGTCTTAAGTAAAACCTGACTTCATCATCATCATCATCATCATCAAAAAATTATATATATGTAGAAGATTTTGGAAAGAATTGTTTATCCCAAACACAAACCTAGGAATAAATGTGGAAAAGAATCTTATGTACAAAGAACCACAAAATCAGGAATTGAATATGATTTTAGGGAGAGTAGTACTGTACAATGCCCAGAACTGAAAGGAATCTTTCTTTTAACAAGTCTATCTGTAATAAAGGAAATTAACTATGACCCTTTATATCACATACATAACTCCCTCTGAGTAAGAAAGATTCTATCAAGAGTTTCCAAGTGTCCTATAGAGCAAAGTGAGCTGTTTAATTTTTCAGTAGCAAATGACAACAGAATAGCAGGAATGGGTAAGAACTCCAAAGTTCAAATATTGACTGCTATTTCCAGATAGCAGTCAATGGGTGGGTCCTCAAACTCTTCTCTCAAGTTTTCTGAAAACTGTGTAAAACAAATCCATCCCCAGGAATCTTTCTACAGGAAAGTCCCACATAATTCTCATTCTATGGTACAAACTCAATTACAAAGCAATACTTGTAGCTTACAAACCATAATAGTTCCCAGATGCTCAGCAGGGTGGAGGAGAATACTGGTGTCTAAGATTCTTTTAAATAGTCATTTTCTTAGTGGGTTGGGACTTTAAGTGTAACATGTATTAACTAATTAGGTATCTCTCATAGGGGACCTTATTTATAGATTGAAGTGCAGGACCATATTATTTTCAAGAAGAAACCACATCTCCTGTAGGATTCAGTCTCCAAAGTTGCCAATACACCACATTATATGCTCATTAAATCAAACAAAAAGAAACAAGTTTAATTTAAGAGATTATTCTAGACAATTAAGCAAGATAGAAAATGGAAAGCTCTAGGATATATGTCCTGGCTGGAAACAACATTATGACACTAGCGGAATTCTGTGAAATTTTCCACACTGGAAATCTACCCTGAACTTAGTTTTTCTTTTCTGTTGTCGTTTTACTGAAACATTCCCGAGAGCAGAGGGGTCAAATCAGATTAAAATGGAATTAAGAAATATTTAAGAAAACAAAAATACAATAAAACACAGATAACACTACATTTTAAAACCATGCCCATATACAGCCTGCAGTGATCCTTATGCACAAATTAGTGGTCTCCATTTCTATTTAAGTTTGACACCACTGTTTTGGAGGATGGCCTCCAGAGAGACAGCCTATCTGCCCAAGTCCTACTACCATTTCTTTAGGTACCAGGTAAGAGAACATGAAGGTACTACTTCAATTTGCAACATAAAACCTCATACTTTTTTGAGGAGACAGCGATCCCCTGCTTAGGCAGAGCCAAGTTAAGATAAAGGTGTGACAAATCAGGTCAACAAGTTCATTCAGGCCAGATTCATATAGCTCAGGCAATGACCCAACAAAGCATGGAAGGTGCCTGATGAGTTCAAAGCAGACCAGGCCAAGTTGTGAATCCTGCAAGGCACAGGGCTAAGCAGAAACAGAAAGGACTCAATAACAAAGAAAGAATTAGGAAGAGAATATTCATTTCTTAAAAACTCAGTCAACAGATTAAAAAAAAATACAAACTTGAAATGTATTAAAGACAGCAAATGACAAAAAGAAAGACTCCTTCAAAACTGATATTTTCTTTCCATTTAAGAGCTAACAAGTGAATTGGATTTGCTGCCTCAGGCAGCTGACAGATACAGATATATGCAGTAGATTAACACAAACACAGCTAGTGCTTATAATGCTCATTAACACAACAGCTGACAAACAAATATACAGAAATTTTTAATTGAGAAAACAAGGGAGAATAGGGGAGAAGAAGAAACCCAACCTCAGAGGCCAAGGAGGCTCCACACATCACTGTGTTCTGAGTCCAGCACAGGCAACGGGTAGACTGGCAAGAAACTCCTAGAGCAGCTTCTGGGTACAGTGGATGCAAAGCAACAAAAGACATACTGGCCACTGGAAACTTGTTCTTACTTTGGGGACAGGGATGGGGCAGAACACATGGCCCCTGCCTCTTCGGCATGGACTCCCAACACCATTAAACTCTCAGTATCTCCAGACAGTTGTTGTAGCAGATGGCTATCCAGTCAGGCTGAGTTGATGCCCACTGTACATTGTTGATTTCACCTTCTGCCGTGTAGGCTAAGATAGGGTCCTCAATGGCTCGGGGCATTTGCTGGATATCCCAGATGAGGGCTTGATGGTCATCCGCTAAGAAAAGTAAAAACAATAAACTGAATCAAAACTCAGACAAGAGACAAAGATATTACAGTCGTTATTCCCAACGAATTAGAATGGATTCCTCCCATATTACAGCCATTACTACCAACGAATTAGAATGGATTCCTCCCAGACCAATTTCAGGAACTCAAGGCAAAGACATTAGTATCAAGCTCCTTCTCAGAAAAGAGCTGTGGACTTCAGAACTACTGGCTTCCTAAATTTCACCAGAGCATACCAGATTGGGAAACTCTTTTTAGATCCAAGGGTGACCTAAGAAAACTCTAACTAAAACTTTAACTAAAGTGCTAACTGTAGGTAATATTAAACTTTTTACCATGGCAGTGAGTGTGACAGATTTACCTCTCTACTTTAAGTGTAAGAAAAATCTGAGGTCTCTAAAAAATAAAAGTTGGATTTTTTCCAACTTGTAATAAGAATACCAGGATACAGCACTAAATATTTCCCTCAGTCAAGCAAATTGCCTAATATTTTCATCTCACCAAAGGACCATACTAACAAGTTGCTCCAAGGGGTAAAACCTCATAGATTTTTAAGAGAAAAGCACCCTTTCCAGTCACAGTAAAGAAGAGACATTGACCTTTTGTTCTCCAAGAGTACTCTCTACTTCCCTACCTCATTCCAATTTCTAAAAAAAAGATACAACTACCAAAGGCATCTCAAAACATCTGCTACCTAATTTTAAAACACAAATCCTTTAGAGACAGCAAATAAATTCCTCCTAAGGATGTAAAGGAAAAGATTATTGAAACGCAGTAAAAATCTAAGAAACTGAAAAACCAGTGACAATTCTGGAGATGAGATAAAGAAAAATATTTTCCTTCTCTCAACAGAAAGGCAAGAGCCCACTAGGGCAGTCTGTTTTCTACAGTGTCAGGCACAGTCACTGTATCAGGTATTTTTGCTTGTTTTCTCTGGGTTCAATTTAGCAAAGAGAGTACTTCTGGAAATGAATGATATAAAAACAAATGGCAGCAACAGATTTCAATTGCTCCGATGTCCTGTCTGGTTCACATAAATATGAGCTATTATTCTTTTAGAAGCTAGTAACAGAGGAGGGACAAAGTTTAATGAACTTTTCCACTGTTAAAAATTCCATGTAAAACATTACAGTGACATCTTTTACTTGATAACTGAAGTGATGAGCTCTCTACTACTTATGAGGAGAAACTATGCCAGAAAGGAAAACGATGGACAAAAAAATTCAGAAGTTGAAACTCTTGAATTCTGGAGTCAATATTTCCCCCAAATGACTTTAAAATAAGCTAAAAAGTTAGCATTTTTAAAGAGGTAATCCAACTGACGTGGTAAATACAAGAATTAGAAAGTACATTCTACTACCCATCTCTTCTGGACTACAGTTAACATTCAGAGCTCCACAATGGATCAAACCTAAAAGAAATAGTTTAGTTTGGTAGGGTCCCAATTAGTACAAATGCCCAGGACAAATTACCTGCTAACTGTGAGGACTTGGGAAAGTGACTAAACCTTTCTGGGTCTTGGTATCCTAACCTATGAAAAAAGCGTGCTAGAATAGATGCCCCTGAAGTCTCTATCAATTCTAAATCTATGTCTTTATTATATGTTGAAATGGTACACTCTAAATGTAAGACTCTGAAAAGAAGGCCTAGCTCCCATTTTACAAGTGTGAAGAAAGTCCTGGTTAAATTACTTTACACAGCTTATGTAACTTAAACTCACTGTTTTATAGTTCCAAGAGAAAGAACGACAAATACTCTCCCTCACCCTATCTTGTTTTCTCCCCACACAATTACCTGCAGTACAGATATGGCAAGATGAATGTGGGGCCCAGGCAATACCATTGACACATGCTCGGTGGTTGTTTAACCTGGCAACAGGAGTGCAGGGAACTCGTACATCCAAAATTACAACCTGTAGGAAAGGGTAAACAAATGATAGCATTAATTTCACTGTGAGGAAGAAATAATAAAGAATACAAAAAGAAACACTTTTAAAAATCATCTTTTCTACATATTTTTCTATATATATTTAAAAGGTACTAGGTGTTTATGGACTTCTAACCCCTTAAAAAGGCTTCCAGAAGTGGCTGGAATGACAAATGACAAGGGAAGAAGCACTAAGCAGAGGAAATAAGAGGCATAAAGACAGTTGTCACTTCAAGTAAATTCACATTACACAAATTCAATTATTTAAAGAATTCAGAAAGAAACCCTCATTCCAAAATAAACATACATATCTTTACATATGGTGCTGTGTTTTCTCTCTCTGTTCCTGCTCCTCAGCTGAGTGCTCCATGGCCTCCCACCACCCCACCAAAAAAACCAAACTTCCAAGTGAAAGCAGAACAGACACATGGAGAGACTACTCCTAGAATGGGACCTGGGTTTGAGACCTTCAGTGCACTCCACCCACCTGCCCAAGTGTCTGGCCCCTGCATGTCTTATCTGTGCTTGGTACATGTGTCTATCCCTGGCTTCTGCATTTCACCCATCTTCTGTCTGTGGTTCCCATGTGTTTGCCTCCTGTGTGTTCTTCCTCTCAGTTCCAGACAGGTCCCCGGTCCCCATGTGGCTGGCTCGGGCTCTTATCTCCTGCTCCTTTCTCTGCTCCTGGCCCCCCACATGTCCTTGATCTATGTAATAGCCCCCTCCCTTTCTCCATGGGCACAAGGCCCCCTTCTTGCTCTATATACACAAGAAAATTCACATTGCATAAAAATCGCTTTATGTAGAGGTCTGTGAGGTGATTCACTTATATAAAGCAAGAACTTCTGTTCTAAGGTACTCAAACTTACATACTGCAGTTAATGCTACAAGATAAGAGCAGAGCAGAAGTAAGTGACAAGTGTAGGGAATCTGCTGTTGCATACCCCATTTAGCTGTCTAAAATTATGTGCATGAGTAAGTAAGAACTTAAGATATCAAACTCTTGGTTTTTTCCAAAGGAGTAAAGAAAAAAAGGGCCAAAAACTTGCATTTAGACAATATGGAAGAAAATGGAAATCCTTTTTATGGTGACATCAACATTGTGCTATACACAGTTGTTACTGCTTTATCTCATCTCTAACTCATTTCTTTTTTCAAAGGATAGGATGCAGAAAGGGAGGGTCATGTCTATTTCAGGTAAACAAAGAAGATACCTGAATTTAAAAAAAAGATAAATCTTTCCCAAATGACCACAAGCATGCTTATAAGAATTATTGTTGAAGACTAGTAGCAGAAGAGTTTTTTGGCTGTAATTTCCAGTCCACAAAACCAAAGTGCAATAGATTATTCTGAGTAGAACATAAATTGAATTGGGGGACAGAACCTCTGCCAACCTAACAGACTTAGTAAATTTCACAAGGAAGGACTCACCTCCATTCCATCCATGGCCATTGTGGCTAGATAGTTAGGGTCCTGCTTGTTCCAGCAGAGACGTAGAAGGGGGTGATGCTGTGGGTCTTCATAAATGATGGTACTGTGTTCCAGGTGGCGGAGATCAAACATCCGCACAGAACCATCTGCACCCACTGAAGCAAACATGTCCCTGCCGCCCCCGGCCCGACTAAATGCAATGTCATACACCTGCTCAGAGATGAGAAAAAACTGTCAGAATCAAGACTCTTTTTATTCCAGCAGGGAAATCTGTAATCTCCAGGTCATCCAAGAAACCATCTCTGCTAGACTTTGACACAACTGAGGTAAACACTACGCAGATGGAGAGTGTGAAATAAGCTCTCCTGCTGCATGAGACACAGAGCCTAAGACCAATGACAGTCTACAGGCCACAGATCATTCCACTGTACTTTCCTCTCTACCTCTCCCTGCCCCCTCCAACCAAGGGCAAATAATCTGCTGTCCTATGAAGCATAAATATTTTTAACATTATTCTTCATAGTTGAAACACAGTGGAAACCAAAGCATGTAACCAATCTCTGCCTTCCTTGCTGTTAAATAAACAAACTTATACTCTCTGCGAACTAAAATCTCTTAATGGGTTTCACTTGGCTGGGTTCAGAAAAATAATCCCAGAGAGTCCAGGATTAAAATACCAATAACAATATTAATACTGAGGATCACAGAATGAGATGGAGATGTAGTAGTCTCATCAGCTTAACAGCAGAAAAATTGAAACATGAGAGTAATAAAGACTAGTAACCATCTTAATCCTGCTGTGAAATCTCTAACAAAGAATCATTAATATGGAGGTGAAAGAAGCAAATTCAAATCATCATTTTATTTTTCAGGTGTTTCTATATTTGCAAATGTATTTAAGCATTTCATCTTTTCCTATGATACAGATTCCTTTATTTTAAATTATGTCCATTATTCTTATTTTATGCTTATTTCACTTCTTTGGAGGTGGAGGGGACGTGGAGCACTTGAGTGATGTCCTTAGGAAATATCAGGAAGTCAGAAGTATTAGCAAACTGAGTCAAGAAAAGTTTCATCAGTTATTGGCTCAACACGTAATAGTCATCTCTGCTATATACATGAGCTGAGAGTCCGGAGTTGTCTCTAAGATCAGGAATAGGAAATTAGTGGGTGCCCCAAAAGATACATATGGGCTTTAAAATAAGAAGAAACAAAGAGTCTTCTTATGGTCATCTAGTAGAGTTGATGTGATATATATAGACCAAGGGTAAAAAAGTTCCAACTAACCACAGAGGCCACATGGTCACTTAATGGAAAAAAGTCAAGATGCCAACTTAGAACGATGTATGAAGAAGTTTAGCTTTGCTAAAGGGCAGAATAAGTAGATAATGAATGGGATTCAGACAAACCCAAAAAAGAAAACAAGAAAAGCATAAAACAAAGGTTAAAAATTTCAGGTGTCCTAAGTCATAGATAACCCCAGAAAAATGTTAATATACATCCAGTCAGTAAACAATGGTCTAAAGTCCAGGACAGGAATTTTTGGGAATATATCATGCAGTGCCATAATCAAGGAAGCCAAGAGGAGAATGAGTAAAAGTCAAGATAGATGAGGAGTTAAAGTACAGTCCAAAGTCACAACATGGGGAGCTCATGTCTTTAAATTAAAATTAGGAAACAGACACTTAAGAGGAACTGAGGATGCTACCATACCTGGAAATAGGCTCTGGGAAGAAATGAGGACACCATCTAATCTGAAACTTCAGTTGGTGCTAACCTAAACTATCTTGGACTAAAAGGTTGCAGATTCTTTCATCCAACCAGACAGAAATAAGGAGTCATATCTTTAACACTGCATCAATCACACAGACCTTTTGCTAGATTATATGTTTCTAACCATTTTGTGCGTTGTAACAGCTAGCACTTACATAGTACCATAAGAGTTCAAAGTGTTTTTACCCATGTTGTCTCCTTTTATCCTTCCAACAACTCTGTGAATTAGGGGTATTATTACCCCCATCATACAGGTGAGAAACCGAGGGTGGACAAGAAGTTAAGTGACTTGCCAAGGGCCACACAGCCAGTAAGTGTCTGAGGCTGGATTTGAACTCAGATCTTTCTGACTCCAAGTTCTGCACTATCTACTGTACCACCTAGTTGCCATGAACCATTCTGGCAGTCTAGTGAACCCATGGACTCTTCAGCATAATGTTATTAAACGTATAAAGTAAAATATACAGTACAAAGGAAATCAATTTTACTGAAATAGTTACCAAAATATTTTAAAAGTCAGCTTATGATTACAGGTTAAAAATTCCTGGACTAGCTATTAAAGATAAGGACTGAACCTATAATTCACGGGTATGAAGAAGTCCTAGGTGAGGACAGAGTAAAGAACTAGAAGGGAATTCTAGGAAATAGCTGTGGAAGATCATGGAGCAAAAAGAGGAGAAGGGTAGAGACCAGAAATGCAGCATTGAGTACAACTATGTCGTAGAGAAGAGAAAGAAACAAACAGTCACATTCTATAATGTTAGGGGAAGAGGAACAGCTAAGGAAGTAATAAAATCAGACACCAATTATGAGAACTGCACAATTACTGAAATAGTTGTCAAGGCTAACAGTCCAGTATCTGGATAAAATACATTAACTACTAGGAGAACACAAACTCAGAAGCTCTAGATCATGACAGTCGACTAAGGTTCATTCCAGATGTTAGCCTAAGGGCAATAGCAAGAGAAGCTTGGCTGGCTGTAAGTTACTTCAATGCAGCACAGTCACAAGAGAAGATCTTCCAGTATACGGTCTCCATCAGTTGTCTGACTTTAGCTGGGAAGCACTTTCACAAAAATCCAATTGGTAAGAAAGAGCCCTAAAACCAAGACAGAAAAAGACCCAAAGTTCCCTGATTTTAACATGGGGGAAAAAAACAGTCCAAAAGCTACCAGGAAGCTCAGATCAATTACTGCAGAGCGGCTATTCTCCAGTTTAGCTTCTTCTAGGCCAGTAGTTGTTAATATATGATCAAGATAAAGAAATCTTTGCCTTGAGGCCCAGAAGCTTCTCCTCAGTCTTCTCTGCTGGGCAGACTTCTTTCATTTTACCCCTGGGTAACCTGATAAAAACTGAGTCATCTTATAACAAAAATCTTACTATCAGAAGTCAGAGAGAGGTATGAACCAAGGGAAAGAACAATACACTTGAAATCAAAAAAGACTTCCAACTCAACCACTTACATGACCTCAGGTAAGTCACATCACCTTTGTGAGTCTCTCATTTCCACATCTGTAAATGAGGGGGACAGGTTGTATAATCTCTGAGGTCCCCTCCAACTCTTTTCAATAACAAGAGAAAAATGAAAGGTTGGCCTTTTATTAGTAGTCAAGTCCCCACAGTAACTGACAAACTAAATAAAGTCTCATTTAAGGCCCAGCTCTTCAGAAGAAACATTCAATACCATCTTCCGGCAGCTTAAAATAAAATGAGAAAGAAAAGCAAATACTGTACAAGGAAATGAGAGCAGGCAAGTGAGCGAGAGCGAACATTTTAAGACGACCTCCAAACCAACCCGTAAAAATGTTTGAATCAACAATTACTTCTGTCAAAGAGTTACCCCAGTCTCTACTCATACAGAGATGTCAGAATGGGTGTGAGTCTGAATGGGAACGATAGCTATTAAAGTAAAGATCTACAAAACTTGTATAGAGGGGAAAGCAATGGTTAAGGCTAGTCTGCAAAAAAAGTAATGTTTTCTCGAAATAGTAGGTGTCATTAAGTTGATTACTTCTATACCAAAGTTACTGTAAGAATACTGCTTACAATAAGGTAAAAATGTTTTAGTCACTAGAGGTCCCAATCTGAGTTTAACATACCAATAAAAAACAAAAAAGCGACAACTTCTTGCTTAAAGAAGCTACTTCAAAAGTTGTAGGTTTTTTTATGTTCAAGAAATACATCAGTAGGAAACAGGCCCAAGGCCCCTCAAGCTAGGACTACAGAAATGAAGGCTGGGGGAGCTTAAATGAGCATTTTCTTGTAATTTACTACAAAAGGAGTCAAAGTGAAGGAACAATGATGGGGATAATATGTTACTCTATATATGCAATGATGCCGGGTAGAGGAAAGAGATATGCTCACTATGTTCAATAAAGTATTTCTCTAGTTTAAATTAAATGAGTTTTTTGGTTGACGTATATATTCATATTTTTCATTAAATATTTTCAAACTGTATTTTGATTCATCATTAAGAGAAAAGGTTAAAGTATGCCCAGTCTCTGCACCTGCTTTCCTATAGCTTGTGAGCTAAGAATCTGTACATTTTTAAAGGAAGTTTTATTATATTTTAAAATGTAAAAACCAATCTAAGCTCTCAGGTTATACAAAAAAGGTAGGGCTCCGATCAGAAGCAATAAAACAATTAATCTTCTTTAAAAAATGGGTCAGCTTATTTTCAATTTAGTCAGGAAGGTAAAAAGTATAATACAATTCCCCCAAGCTGTCAAACAGATAGTGGAAGAAATCTGACATGTACAACAAAGCAAATACAAAGCTATAGAGAAAATGGAAAAAGACAATATCACCTCTTTGTCATGTGCTATCAGCTGAGTCTTCACATGGCCAGATACTAGATTCACTCTTCCCAGAACCTGACCAGTCTCCAGACCCCAGATAGTGCAGGTTGTATCAATACTTGAGGTACCTGAAAGAACCAATATAAATGAGTTACTTGAAGTGAGACTATTTAATTCTGAATTTTCTTTTCTTTACTTGATTAGCCTTGTAACAGTATTCATTCAAATATATCTTTAGCTCACTGAGAGGGATAAAGTATAATACATGATAAAACTACTAACATATTTACATAGCACTTTAAAGTTTGCAAAACACTTTCCTTACAACCACTCTTCAAGATATTTCCAGTATTTTTGGACCAGACCTGTGAATTCACTGGCATAAGGAACTTCCAGTGAAAGGAAACCCTCTACTACATTATCCCTAGAAGCTAGGTAGGTGGTATAGTGGACAGAGTGCTGAGCCTGGAGTCAAGAAGCCCTGAGTTCAAATCTCACCTCAGAAAGTTACTAACTGTGTGACACTGGGCAAGTGACTTAACTTCTGCCTGCTCCTCAACTCTAAAATATGGTTAATAACATCCCCTACTTCACAAGACTGTTATGATGATCAAATGAGAAAATATAGCATAGTGTTTGGGAGATATTTAATGTTCTCTCCCTCTCTACCCCAACTAATTTTATAGTGAAGGAAACTGAAGCACAGAGTTATTAGCTGAATTAACAAAGTTATATGGTCAGCACATAGTCCCTGCAGGCAATGAATTTAGAGCCTAGTCAAAAAGACAAGACAAAATGTAAATACCATTATATTTTACCTTAGCTGATCATTCTCACATTGCTATACTGTAAAGCACTTAGCAGAGTGCCTGGCACGTAGTAGGTGGTTACAAGTCCTTTCCCTCCCTGATACTTAAAATGCGTCTTAGAAAGAGGATTGGTTTTACAATCCTTCTCCTATCACAGGTGCTATAACATCTTCCTTCTCTTACCTAAGAGATAAGGATCTACCTCATTCCAGTCAAAAGAGGTCAAGGGAGCGCAGAAGTCAGAGTTCTTGTTATTGTTTAGCAAACACTCTAGTCTGGTCTCTGTTTCACCAACCTGCAAGCAACAATAAAAACTGCTAATGATAACCATTCACAATGTCATGTAACAGATGTGTTAAGTTATTTCAAATGAAAATTCACCTGTCCTTCCCACTTCCTTTCCCCCACTCCCACTGAGAAAGAAAGAAAAATAAAAACATACATAGTCAAGCAAAACAAATCCCTATATTGATCATGTTTTTAAAAAAAAAGAGAGAGAAAAAATTTCTAAATCTGCACTGTGAGTCCACCACGTCTATATCAGGAAATGGGAGAGGCATGTTTTCTCAAGTCTTCTGGAATCATGGTGGGTATAATGGGTCATAACGCTGATCAGAGTTCCTAAGTTTATCAAGGCTATCTGTCTTTATGGTATTTTTTTGATTCATAGAGTTCTATAAACCTTTTGTCTCACTAATAAACAACATGGAAAAAATAACGATGTCAAAGAAGATAGTAATAAAACTCAAGGCTCCCAAGTCTCTTTCCAAAAAGGCTCCTCTTTCTCAATTTAATTTTTTAAAATCCTGTCCCCAATTTCCTCTAGAGCAGTAAGAGGTGAAGATCTTCCCATAATCTCAAAACCAAAAAATCCTGCCTGCATCTCAACTACTTATTTGCCCTCTTTGCTGATCTGATGGCACAAGCTCATCATGATGGGTAGGCTTTTACACTGTGCATATGCACTATAACAAAGACACATAATATTTTGTTAAACTTACTAAAAAACAATTTCGTTGTAAAGAGGAATAAAAAACTCAAGACACACAAATACACTGAAGATTTTAACTCAGTAACTGTCATTTTTATATATGGTTACCTAAACTTGTAATTTTCACAGCTGTATAAAACCAACACTTCAGATAATGGAATTTAGATTGCTTAAAATCTCCTTGCCTTGTAATTTTTATCCTAAGTTATATTATGTCAACAAAGAGTCTTTGTCTCTCTGTTCACATGAACATGAGGGAAGCTACATAAAGACTTAGATAGTACTAGAAGTGTATGAGTAAAATAAACTTAAAATAAACCTTTAACTTGAATTTTGAAACTTCTTGGGCTGGAGAAATTAAGCTATCCATTCATTTCAGGTTATACTGACAAAGAAAATCAACATCATTTCTAGAATCATAACATGGGAAACCATGTTGCTATAATGTCCAATAGACTAGTTGTTATTCAACACCGTACTTACCCTCCACACACGGAGATAGTCACCACTGGTTGCCAACAGATCTGGGTAGACTCCCTTCGTGTCAGGGATCCACATCAGCTTTGTGGTGGGGTAAGGATGGTCAAAAGTATTTCTGCAAATAAATTCGGAACTCTCCTCATCTAAACCTACAAGTTGGACCTGGAATACAAAAAATTTGATTAGTATAATAACATTGGGGTTTTTTCCCCCATTTTTCCCCAAATCAACCAGATGACGATAAGAGTATTGATACAGCAAATCACTAGTCAGTGACAGAGGTCCTGACAACGTTCCTACTGATCAAGACTTGTAGAGAAAGTTATCTTTGTTATACAGATATCTATATGGTTTTACAAAGGTTTCTTTAAAAATGGAGCTTTCTATACAACATTTCATGTAAAGGCAAACACTCATTCCATTTAAAGTTGAAAGCGGACAGTGGAGATAAGAAATGAGAAATTTCTCTCTGGTTTTGGTTCCTCGTTTTTCCTGGGAATGGATTTTGGCCACCACTCATTTACATGTTTTGCTGTCAACTGCTAAACTAGATCCAGAGGGTTGTGACTTTGAACTGCCAAGAAACTTGTCTTTTACTGACCCTGTCAGAGAGAATGGTGATAATTCTTTGTAAGCAGCTATTATGAGACTATAAGTCCTTACTCTGCAAATATATGTTTGTTTGTTTTTTACTAATTTCCTTTCTTTCGCCTACTTCTCTTACGAGACTAAGCCACAAAACCATCGTTCTTTCTCCTCATTTCCAATTTTGTACTCATTTGGTAAGTCCAGGTAGGACTAAATCCAATCAAAACAAAGCATGTTTATTGAGTTCTTACAGTTGGGGAGATGGGGATACAGAGATGTCTAAGACCCAGTTCTTCCTCCCAAAGAGTTTATAATATAACTGAAAAGATACAACAGTGAGGTTACATAATGATAAAACATTTAGATCACACAGTTGAGAAGAGTTGTCACAAGGAATGATATAGGCTTGACTGCCAAATGAACTATACAAAGGATAAATGCAGAGAGTTTCAAAAAGGCAGAGGTCACTTTAGAGTGGGTGATCAAGAAGAGTGTAATTATTTCTTGATTCTCTAGATTGTAGGAAAGACTTCACAGGTCATTTAGCTCAACTTAATCTCTCTCCTCCACTCACCCCCAATTTAAAGATGAAAAAAAATGAGGCTCAGAGAAGGAAAGTGACTTGGCCAAGGTCAAAAAGGTGGTAATATAACAGCAATGTAAGAGAGTTCTGATATCAAAATTAACTGTGCTCTCTATTATACCATGCTGTCCTGAAGGAAGTATTGTTTGGATAGGGAGACATAAAAGAGGAGGGTTTTGAAAGAAGTTAGAACAACATGAACAAAAGCAGATATGAGAAAATTCAAAGTGTACTGAAGGTGAATAAACCAGTCTGGAAGAAGTTTCATGTATGAAATATAGCTGGATAGGCAGACTAGGGACAAACTGTATAGAGGGCCTTGGATGCCAGGGTAAGGAGT
This sequence comes from Potorous gilbertii, assembly GCA_028658325.1. NCBI lineage: Eukaryota > Metazoa > Chordata > Mammalia > Diprotodontia > Potoroidae > Potorous > Potorous gilbertii. The sequence continues at coordinate 517,926,034 of CM053770.1, forward strand.
CCAGGCTTTACCTAGAGTCAAGTTAAATCAAGTGCCCACTATGTGCCAAATACTGTGAAGCCACTGAAGATTATTTTAATCTCCTCAAGTGATATGACGAAAAAGAGGTTTTTGGAATATTATTCTGCAGTAGCACACAGAATGGATTGGAAGGGGAGACATTGAAGGATAAAGCATTCAGACTACTGTAGTTGTTCAGAAATAAAGTAATAAGGTCATGAACTAGGAACTGAGAAGTGGGAAGATAAAGAAATACTGAAAAAGAAAAATTTTCATGATTTGATGAACCAAAGAACCAAATTAGTATCCTTTGTTATAAAACAGGAAGAAATTCGTACCTAATAAAAGCAAAATTAAAAATGAAGCAGGGGAAATGGGAAGCAAGAGCTCAGGCAGAGCAGGGGCAGGAGGATTCAGTTGGTCCTCAAACACAGATTTAACGGATACACAAGCTTCTAGCACTAAATTACAACACCAATTTCACAGGCTGGCACCAGTACTAAGAGAACAGTATGGTGACACAAAAAAGTTAATAAAACAAATGTTCTATTCCAGAAAATCTTTTAAAAAATCAATTTTTAAAAACAAGGACTAGTTTCTTAGCTGCTAATATCACAAAGATACAGCAATAGCTCTCCATTTCAAATTCCTTAGTCTGACATTCAAGGCTGTCCACAAATAATCTCAGCCTTATCTCCCAATTCAGCTTCAGTCAAGTTGATCCCTTAACTGACTCCCAAAAGGGTTCTCCCTTTCACCATCTCACCATATTTCCATGATTACAGTACCTGAACCTACTTAAATTCTACTCATCCTTTAAGCTCAAATCTAACCTTTTCTATTTAAATATTCCAAAACTACAATAGCAAGTAAACTCTCCCTAATGAACCTATAATACTGAAATATACCAATCATTTGCTAATTAATCATGTACGACTTCGTGAGGTCTCTTGTAGTCACTTCCCCCTCACATCTGTGACTTGTCTTCCTAACTTTATTATAAGCTCCAGGAGAGGAATGAAAATATCTTTTTTTTTTGGTTTTGTTTTGCTATCGTCTATTGCACTAGCAAGTACTATCCTATTTATGTGCACTATTTACCTAGCAGTAAGTATCTGTTATTTTATACTTGGAAAAGTTCTTTAGGCATTTAGCTGCTTCAGCAGGAGAGAATTAATTGCTTCATGTACTAGATAATCTAAGAACTAAGAAATCTTAAGTCAGGAAAAGGCTGAGGAAATAAAAGTTTCAATTTAGTAAGATCAACGTGGAGCTTAAATATTTCATGTGGAGTTACTGCTTTTATCCAAATTTTCTTCACAAATGCTGACTCAGTGGCTCAGGATTGACTGGCTTACACTTTTAGTTCCTCCTATTCACTTGTTAGCAAGCCTGTTTATTTGGTACCTACGTAGTAAAAAACAGTTTTAAAAAAAAAAAGGACATTTTGAGACAAGACAATGAAAGCCACATGGCAGTTCCTAAGATACTTGGGAACTAGCACACTGAACAGGAAAGATGAAGAATACCTATAACATTCTAAAATTTGGGGAAAAGATGACACTACAAGAGAATGTCATAAATGATGCGTTTGGAAATTGTACTGTCTTCCTGACATTTTCTGTTTTTACTGGTTGTTCCTCATGGCTGGAATGCACTCTCTCCTCCCCTTTGCTTCTTAGAATCCCCTAGTTTACCTCAAGATTCTCAGGCACTACTTTCTACATAAGGCCTTTCTTGAAAACACCAAATACCAGGCCCTCTTGGCCCCAAGGTTACTATATATCCTGTTTGTATATAATAGTATATACCTATGTATGTCCAGACTGCCTCCTTCATTAAGACTGTAAGCTGCTTGAAGCTAAGGACTGTTTGCTTTTACCTTTGTATCCCTCCAATCAATCTGGACCTAGATTGTTTGTAAATAATTAGTAAAAAAGTACCTGTCCTATAGAATTTTATAAATGGTGAGTAAGAGCCAGGAAGTTCTGGGTTCAAGTCCAGCCTCTGACACTGGCTGAATGACCCTGAGCCAGTAACATGATCTCTCAAGGCTCCAGCCAGAAAGGACTTCATCACAGGGGAGTTCCCTCTACTAATGAAATCTCTAGTACAGTCCTTCTAACTGTTCATCTAACTCCATCTCCCTTTCTCAGAAGACCAGCCGATCCACAACACATAGTAGAGAACTGAGGGTTATCCTTAGCAAAACAAATTCAAAAAAACATCAATTCACTTTAAACAAGTAATTATCAAATAGAATGTTTGCAAAAACAAACAGCATTAATGGCAAGTTTCCCCACAAGGAAATAACCCTTCTGCCTTGATTTTCAAAGTCGTGACTTTGAAAAAGACAGAGAATTCTCAAGGAAATCTAAAACACATTAACCTTTGCCCCAGCGTTAGCCCCTAGACTTTTGTAGCAAGAGGAAAATGTGCAGGCTTCCATCGTAGACTAACCACCAACAGATTCACAAGAGACTAGTAGGAGTTAAAGCTCATTCATTCAGCTCCATGCAAATGAAACCCAGGCTAGTGAACTCCCTATGACCAATACTTCCCAGTAAGCAGGAATATTCCCAGACAGTTATGGCCCTGCCCCCAAAACACTCCAGGAGCATGCAAAGTTTACACAGCACCCTTGAGATTTCTGCTTTCATTTCGCGTACCCTAAAGAATCCTAAAGCAGAATAGCAGGTCTTACAAAGGAGATTCAAACAATGTTAACTTCTAAGGGTTTATTAGAATAACTAAAGGTGAAGATACCACAGAGACAAGAAAAACAAACAAAAAGAATTAAAAAGTTCAATAACCAAACCAAAGACTGCACCTCTATAGAACATATTCAGTAATCAGCTCCCATGGACTGAATTACTATCCTTATATAAATGATTCTCGGATCTAACCACTTTCCTGACCTCTAGTCTTGCATCTCCAACGGCCTATTGGATATCTCCAATAGATGTCTCATGGACACCTTAAATTTAACAAATCCAAAACTTAATTTTCCCCTCAATCTCTCCTCTCTAACTTCCCTTTCTTCTTCCCTTCTAACCACCATGCTCCAGTCCCCCAAGCTGGTAACCTGGGTATCATCCTCTACAGCTTACTTTCACTTCCCATATCCAATCAACTGCCAAGCTCCTTCGACTTTTTACCTTTTTAACATTTCTTTTATAGGTTTCTTTCTCTGCTTTGATGATGGCAGCAACTTGATGCAAGCCCCCATCATCTCACACCTGGACTATTTTAATAACCTTCTGGTTAGTCTTCCTCCCTCAAATGTCTCTCTACTCCAATCCATCTGACTCTGAGCACCTGACAAACTAATCTTCCTGAAGCACAAGTGTAATCATGTCACTTTCCTATACAATAAAATCTACCAACTCCCTATTATTCTTGGATCAAATATAAAGATCTTATGTTTGGCTTTTAAAGAAGCCTTTCATAATCTGACCCCTTCTTAGACCTTTCCCAACGTTTTTAAAAACTACTTCCTACTATCTACTCTATGGCCAAGTAACACTGGTATACTTATTCTCAATCCATTTTTCAATATCCCATGTTTGGAACTCTCTGCCTTTTTTCAAGTCCCAGCTAAAGTCTCATCTTCTAAAAAACAGAAGGGTAGATCAGTGGAATAAGTTAGGTACTCAAGACACAGTAGTCAGTGGATATAGCAGCCTACTGTTTGGTAAACCCAAGGATCCCAGCTTCTGGGATAAAAACTCACTGTCTTGACAAAAATTGCTGGGAAAACTGGATAACAGTACAGCAGAAAATGGGAATAGATCAATGCCTGACACCAGAATAAAATCCAAATGGATACATGATCTAGGCATAAAGGCTGATACTGTAAACAAATTAGGGAAGCAAGGAATAGTGTATTTGTCAGATTTATGGAGAATGGAAAAATTTATGACCAAAGATATAGAGAACATTATGAAGTGCAAAATGGATAATTCTGATTACATTAAATTGAAAATTTTTTGCACATAGCCAATGCAACCAAAATTAGGAGGGAAGCAGAAAACTGGGAATTTTTGTAACTAGTGTCTGTGATAAAGGCCTCTTTTACAATAATTGTTGTATGTTGTTTCTCCCACAAGACTTCGAACTCCTTGAGTGGTCTGGTTTCTCCTTTCTTTCTTTGCCTTTGTTCTTAGAACAGTGCCTGGTGCAAAGTAGGTACTTAAAAATACTTGTTGACTTGATTTGAACTTGGGTTACAAGGAAAATGGTTCCCCTGACAAAAATAGGGAAGCTTGGAAGAGGAATGGGTTGTGGGGCTAGGGGGCTGAGGAGGTAAAGAATTCTGTTTTCTACTTGTTAAATCTGAGTTATCTATGGAATGATTAGCCTGATGAACAGAAGGACTCTTGCATCTGATCAAATCTTACTACAAAATAGATGCTGTCAACATTCTAAGCTCCATATTTGCAAATGATGAAGAAATGAAGTCCACAGTAGTTTCTGACACAAGGCTTTTCTTTTCCTCCATCTCCAGTCTCCAAATGTCCCAATTTCATTTTGTTCCCTCTTTTTCTAGTTAGTTAAGCATATAGCTTACCTATTTGAAGACTCATGGTAAGTTAACAATCTCCTTCCATGTCCTCAAAAAGAGGAGGTCCTTAAGAAAATACCTTTCTTTTCTACTAAATTACATTATGCGTAATTAAAATTTTAAAAAGCACTGAAGAAATTCATAATTTGAGAAGCTATTAGTTAGTATAAAGTCATTGTTTTTACATTAGCACACCAGAATCCACCCTGTCCTCAGAGGTTAAAAAAACCTAATCAAAACCAACAAAATAATATGAAAAAAGGCAAGATACTGACACAGACATCTCTTCCACTAAATCAAATCTACTTTCTCAGAAATAACTATTTATTGTAGTACTCTTGCTTCAGCTAAATAATCTCCAATGTTCACAATTCTGCAATATAGTATGATTTTCCAAATATTTCATGTCTATACAAAGATGTATTTCATTCTTAGCCAAACAGATGGTAGTAAGTTTAAATACTGAAATGAGGAGGTCAAAGTGTTCACTTAGCACTCACAGCTCCTCAAATTTGAAACAAAGAAAACACTCCTGAAACAGGACTGCTCACTTCTCACCCAGGTGAAAGAGCTTTCTCACTGACCTTTCAAACTATCTTTAGCATTTGTGGGTTGAATAAACTGGGAACTACAGCTGCTGCCTGTGACTTCTCGACAAGGCTAGGCTGCGCTCTGCTCTGAGCCCAGTGCAATAGACCCTTCCTGTCAGTCTTCCAGGCTGCCTTGGGCTGGAAATCTCTTTCACTCTGTTGTTTTGTGGCTTCTGCTGCTCTAGAATTTGTTTAGTCATTTTTTACAGATATTTTATGGGCTGTGGGGCGAGAGCTTCTGCAAGCCCATCCTTCTACTTGGCCATCTTGGCTCCCACTGTGGTAGTGTCTTTTCTATGCTGCCAGGGGGCACTCCTTGAAGCTGTTTTCTTGCTGCCTTTCTGCATCTGCCGGGAGACTGCTTGTTTCTGTTCCTTGCTTAAGTACTAGATAAAGTATCTCCATTTCAAAGTATGGTGGGCAAGGGGGAAGAGAAAAAAAACTCTCCTTTCTCTATATCCCATATCCCTAAGCAACTCCTTTTAAGATCTAGATGTTTGCTTAATTGCTGATTCTGTCAGTAATGACTCCAGGTCAAATGAACTCAACCCTCTAAGGGCCACTAAGGACTTTTCAGCTCAGTCAAGAAAAACTTCATTAAACCCCATAAAAGGAGGATAGGTTGGATACACAGTTTGATGTTCCTCTAATTCTATCAAGAAAAAACTATTTCAAACTTCACAAAGCAAAAATAAGGTATTAATACTTTACCTCATTATCTGTTATCTGCCCAGTGCTTTCTGTGATTATAGTAAAGTGAGGGTCAGAGACCAATTACTGTCTCTACTCCTCTCCCCCATAAGTAGAATTGAAGTTAACCCAGAAATTTAACTAAGCACCTTAGCCACTGGCACACTGTGAAGCAATGATATTAACGTGTCTATGACAGGGAAAAGAGAAGAAAATGTGTTTAAAATACAGCAAGAGATATTCAGATATAGCTAAGAGACTCTAGAGTCTATAAAGGGATTCAAAGGAGGTAAAGGAATTTATTTACTCTAGGTCTTTAAAAGCATAGATTGCCTGGAATGGTAAAATGCATGTGTAAAGGTCTACAAGTAGGTGGCAGCTAGGTGGTGAAGTTCATGGCTTAGAGTCAGGAATACTCCTCTTCCTGAGTTTAACTCCGGTCTCAGACACTTACCAGCTGTGTGACCCTGGGCAAGTCACTTAACCCTGTTTGCTTCCGTTATCTCATCTGTAAAATGAGCTGCAGAAGGAAATGGTAAATCACACCAGTATCTTTGCCAAGAAAACCCCAAATGGGGCCATGAAGAGTCAGATACAACAGTAACAACAACAAAAGCAACTGAAGACAACAAAGGAACTAAAACTGACTTGGTGACCCCTTGAGGTTCTTACCTGCTCTGAGATTCTGATTCTTTCTGAAAAAAGGAACCAGAAAATCAGACTTGTCAAAACAATAAAATTTTAATCTCAGTTATTTATGATCTAAATCTCATCTCTATTAGTTAATACTCTATTTCTCACTTCACTACCATTACTAGTAACTTTTCTTAAATTTTCTTAAATTCATCCAATCCAAATTTATCACACAATCCAGATTCTGGTACCTAACATCCACGGACTCTCAGCAGCACATTTTTCTCTCCCTTCTCAAAGAGTTTGGTACTATTCCTCTCTACTCTACATAATACTCCTCTACTCTACATAATATTCCTCTCTACTCTAGGAGTATCCTAGGAGATTTCAACCTATGTTGATGTTTCCTCAAATACTTTTAACTTCAAATCTACTCTCAACTCCCATCACCTTACTCCTCTCCACTCCACAGTAAGCACAGACAGAGATAATCAGATGTCCTTGATCTTACCATTACCTACAAGTGTATTGACTGTTTCATGTTTAGGAACTCTGAACTTCCTTCCTTTAATCTTCTCATTTCTCCCTTGGTCTCACTCCCAAAACTTATTCTTCATCCTCACAATGATCTCCAAACCCTCACAAACCCCCCAGACCCACTGTGGAATCAGTTCAACTCTCCACCATCTGCTACTCTTGAATCCCTTGCTCCCTTGTCCCATCACAAGTACACCTTGCCAAAACCCAACCCTAAATTACTCTATTTTCTTCACTTGTAAATTTATTTAGTGCTGAATGGAACTAGAGTAAATTAAGAAAACGACTCAGATTCAGACCACAATTAATTTATGCTAGCTAATTTCAGCTAGGCCCTCACTTCAGCAAAGCAATCCTACTACCCCTTCCCTAATTAATTCCTATATCACAGTCACCAAAGCAAACTAAATCTTATCTTCTCTCCACTCCCCACCTCCCTCTGTTGAGGATCTCACTTCATAAATCACTAAAGACAAAAACCAAAACAAAGAACCCTCTTCACTCCTAGCAACCAACTCATATGTATCCCTATCTCCTCCCCTTCACTCCAAGCTCCGATGAGACGGACCTTCTGTTTGACAACACCAACTCTTCTACATGCCATCCCCCCTCATCTTCTCCGGGCAGAATGCCCCACTATCACTCCCACTCTCTAATCTTGTGTCTCCCTATCAATCTACTCCTTCCCTGCTGCCTACAATCATGCACAAGTAACCTCCCCTATCCTTAAAAAAAAAAAAACAAGAACCAAAACAACCCTCACTAAATCCTACCAAGCTGGCCAGCTTTCATCCTTTATGTCTTCTGTCCCTTCTCAGCTAAACTTCCTGAAAAAGCTGTCCACAAATGGTGCCTACACTTCTCCTCTCACGTCTGAACTCTCTGCAACCTAACTCGCAACTGCCCTCTTCAAAGTTACCAATGATTGCTTCATTTTCAAATATAATTTCATCTTCTAATTAGAGTTTTTGGGTAGCATTTGACATTACTGACAACTGTTCCCCTCCTAGATACTCTTTTCTCTCTAGGCTTTCCTCCTACTTATCTGACTGGTACTTCTAAGTATCTTTTTCTGGGTTTTCATGTTATGTCCTCTAACTGCAGGTGGGTCCCAAGGACTTGTGGTCGATTCTTGTTCTCTTTTCACTCTATGCTCCCTCTCTTGTGATCTCATCAGCTTCTATGGATTCAATTATTTTACCTATGCAGATGATTCCAGCTTCTGAGATGAGCTACAATCACTTTATCTCCTCTTGGACATCTCAAATTCGACATGTCCAAAACAAAATTCAACCTCTTTTTCATTACCTCAGTTCAGGTGCTCATCAGCTCTTGCCTGTACAGCTGCCAATAATCTTCTAATTATTCTCCCAGCAAAAAAACTCTCCCCACTCCTGTCTCATTTTCCACTTTCCTAAAGTATAGAGGTCTGGACCATTTCACAGCCTCCCTCCCCTACTCTCCTCTAGTAGTTCCCTATTACCTTCAGGATTAAATATTAAATCCTGTGCTCCAGTCTCCTTCCACTTTATTCCCTTTGATGCACTCTAGGATCCAGCCATATTGGTCTACTTACTATTCCTCTGTGTCTTTGGACTAGCTTCTCTCATTGTCTGGGACTTAATAAATACATGTTCGCTAATTCAAGCTTCATCACTGCTGTTGCACTAAACAGGTATCAGACACATATATTTATGGCATGTCCAAAAAGTCTTAGTGCAGCCTTAAGTTCTAAACACTATCTTAAGGTTCAATAGCTTAGTTAAGAGCTTATTAAAGTATTAGAGCTTAACACTGCACTTAGACTTTTGGGACACCTTATATAAAGTTAGGCTAATGTTAAGTATAAAATGAATTTCATCTTTCCCTGCCTGGCAAGACCCTCTTCAAGAAGCAATTAAGTTCAAAGGTTACCCTTGCCCTGTCATCTATCATATTTCCTTTGTGATCAGGAGCACAATTTCCTCAACTCATTTTTTATTTTTATTTTTTTGCACGATTAAAAAGATATTTTCTAAATGAAAGGGACTATGAATTGGTGACTCAGCAATCTGAGTCCTATATTCAAATAAATCATTTCTCTATATTATGCTTGACCTTATTATGGTGGTCTCAGTTTATCTGAGACAATATACCCCTTTAAAGAGATTTGTAAAGATAAAGTTCTAAAAATCTCAAAAGCTCAAAATCCCTTGGCAATAATGTTTCTTATATTCATTCCTACAATGGATCTAGTTTTAACATAAAAGATAATGGTCTAATTTAGGATCAGTAAAGAAATAAAGTTGCACTAAGCAGAAGAGAAGCACTACTCTAATGCAATTAATGTTTCTGAAAAGTTGTATGTAAACTGATTTATTTTTGGGCAAATCATGTAATATCAAGTGATGAGAGCTCAACTTTTAAAGAAACCTGCATAAAATTTTTTATAAAGCAAACTGAAGCCCAGAACAATTTGCCCAAAGGCATAAATGTCCTCTTCCCAGAACAGTGGCAGTAAAGTTGGTGTATGAGGAAGTCCCCAAAGGTTAAGAGACTTGCACATGGTCATGTAGCTACCAGCTGAACAAAGTTTACAATCTACTACATCATATGGCCACTCTTAGGTAATACTATACATCTTGTTTCCCTGCACCCATGTTATAAAGCCAGGTCAATGTCTTTCAGGAACAAGACAACAAAAGGCGTGTTAGTTAACTATCTCAGTCATACTCAATCAGAACTTCTCACAGGATAAAGGATATGAAGGTTGCTTTATAGATACTTTTTTCCCACCGATATATATGAAACTTTCTCTTTTTCCCATAAAAAAGTCTAAAATTTACACTACAACTGCAAATGAAAATCTTTCATAGTAAATATGGCTTTTACCAGCAATGAACCTGTTTTTCAAAACAGATTATCACAGATTGTACAACAGAGTTGCATGAATCAGGATCCAGCTAGCTGGGTAATTTAGCTCATCCTTGCTCTCAACCTCTGCCTCTCTCCTTCCTTCTCCTCTCCAAATGAAGTTAAATTTTGATGGCCAGAAGCTGCCCAGTTAACTTGGGGTTTACTGGCTAGATGTGTTTCTTGTCTATCTTTTTTGTCTTTCTTTTTTCATGCTCTTTTTTTTCTTTCTTGTCTTTCTTTAAACCCAAGGCACTCTGAACACTAAACAATGGGTCCCTGCCCAAGCTCCATTCAATGGCTGTTTTTTGGACCCTCCTGCCTTAGAGTGAATGTCAATAGTAACTGTTACTCTTTGAAACAACAACCCTGTGGGTTCTAATTTATTTAATTTTTCTTTTTTATTTAAAGGGGCCATATCCCAACTACTTCTTAAAAGAGGCCTATTCACTGCAAGGGCATCACCTCACTCTAAGACAGTACCTGAAAAGACCTCAGCCTATGAGGCCAAGGTCTCCCACTGCATCCTGGACTGTCTCCAGTCATCCTAATGAATATCTGATCACTGGATACAGATGGCACAGGAGGGGAAAGTGAGGCTGGTGACCCTGCACAGCCCTCCCTCACTCAAAACAAAATCAAATGCATGTCAAGTCATCATTTCTCTGATGTCATAGTCCTCTTCAAAAAACGAAAGGCAAACACAATCACAGACTGTTAAGGCAAAAGGAAGATTAACTTTAATCAGTAAACAATAGCTAGTTTGTGGCTGAAGATCCTGGTTCTACCACAAGACCTCAGTTTCTCCATCTGTTAAATAAGGGATTATATTAAATTATCTAAAGTTTCTTCATAGGCTAACATTCAATAATTTTAAATCCCCTCAAAAGGGGTGTGGGTAATTAGCTAGAAGTTTCACAAGTGAAGAGTCTTGAATATCTTCATAGAATAGAAATACTGAACTCTGCTTCTGCCAGTTGAACTGAAAGGGAATTCATTAAATAGCACTAAAGTGAAAAAGACTACTGTGCAATAGCCTTAGAATAGTAATCAATAGGAGTAAGAGATGAATGTCTACCAACAAGAGCTAATATCGCATTGACTGTGATTTGTGATTTCCATTATACAAACACAAAGAGTCAAACAGGAACAAAAGACACAAAGTCCAAACAAAACAATCAATCCCTGTTCTCTCGGGAAGCTTACCTTCTATGGAAGGGATTCAACATGTACACTGACCAAAATTCATGAATGGAAAGAAGTCTGAAATAAGGCTGGAAACAACCTTTATTAGAGCCATATTGTGAAGAACCTCGAATGCCAGGGTGAGGAAGGCCTCTTCTACCTGAGACACAACAATTGAGGATTCACTGAAGGTTTTAACGAAGGCAGTGCTTTGGGAAGGTGATGTTGGCAGCTGTCTGGAAGATGGACTGGAGGAAAGACTGGAAGCAGGGAGAACAGTCAGAATGCTATTACACTAGCCCAGGCAAGAGATGATCAGGGTCTGAACTAGGCTCGCAGCTTTATGAGTGGAAATGAGAAAAATTAAAGTGATGATGTGGAGATGAAATCCACAAAGAAGGGCTGGATGGGAGAAACCTAGTCTGCCTCGGAGATTTTAAGTTACAAACCTGGTGTGACTAGATTCACAGTGCTGCCTTCAAGAGAAAAAGGGAAGCATGGAGGAAAAGCAGTTTAAAATAGTAAGTTAAATAAATCAAAAAATAAGTTTTAGTGCAATTTTAAGTTAACTGTGTTCACATGTGTATGGCTGATAACTGTCTCTTGCCCAGCAACTATCAGTGGACAGCAGCACTTTTCTTTGACCTGTGATTTCACTGGCGTAGAGAACTGTTGGGGAAAGAAACTCCCTCCACTAAAGCTACTGTTACATCCAGCCTTCCAGCAGCTGGGGCAATGAGAGCTTAAGAGGCCTGCCTGTGAGCTCATGAAGGTCCCTCCACAGATGCTGCTCTAAAGCCTTTCGGAGCCATGTGGGACACTGAAAGATTAAGTGACTTGCCCCTGACAGCAATGGAATACCGTTTTTCCCGTGTCCCTCTACCCACCAGGCCAAGCTGCCCCTCTGCCCCTTCGCGGGGCACTCATTAAGAGTCTGTGGCGATAAATGTTCACCTCCCTGAGGCTCCTCTTCTAGGAGGAGGTTGAGGAGGAAGCCCCTAGGGACATCAAGAGCAGAGGAAACCAGAGAGGGAATAGGAGACCTTTACACAAAGCGAGCGATTTTACAGTCTAGTTTGAACCGCAAGATAACACAGACAAGGGGATACTGCAAACATCATCATCCTCCCCCCTGCCCCCGCCCCCCGGCTTACAGCAGGTGGGGAACTCAGTAAAGAGGCGGGAAACTGAGGAAGCAAGGAAAGGAAAACTAAGAAAGGAGAAGAAATCTCAGGGAAGAGAGGGGTCGCGAAGACAACCGAACAGTTCCCCCCGCCCCCTTCCCAGTCATCTACCCCAGGGAACTACTGGGGTAAGGCCCAGGAAAGGGGGCGGGGGGGGGGGGGAGAGAAACAGGTTCATCGCCGCAGGGGAGCGAGGATCAAGGGGAGGGGCCAGCGCCGGTCAGTTCCCTCCCCTCCCCCATCCCCGGGGTCTCGCGCCGCCGGGCCCCGCCCCCACCTTGTTGTTGTACTCCTCCACAAAACTGCCTAGCGCCAGGCGGAAGCGCTTGTCGGGCCGCACGCTCCAGTTCATGGCGTAGACAGTCCATGGTGCCTCATACTTGTAGATCTCCTTCCGCTTTCCGTGCAGGGACATGGCGGCGGCAGCAGGGCCGCCCTCCGGGCCCGAAAAGCCGGAGCGGAGGACAGAGGCCGGGACGGACCCAGGCGAGAGACTCGAGGGGGAGGTCTGGGGTGGGGGGCGGGGTAGGGATGGGGGTTGGGAGGTGGGACGGGAGGGAGGAGGGTGGGGTCAGCAGGGACCAGTGGAGGGGGGAGGGGGAGAGCCCCGCAGCGACAGACAACGGCTCTGGTGCCCGACCCCCAGTTTCAAACCTGAGGCACTGACAACAACCACCTTCCGTTTGGGACGCTCCCCCGCCCTCAAGGAGCGGAAACCACGCGACCCTGTAACAGCAGTAGCCGTTGGCGGTCTCACACGTCGTTTAGAACGGCCCTTTGCTTCTATTGGCTGTTAGTCCCATCGTTTCCAAGATCCTTCTTCCGATTGGCTATGCTCTGTGTCATTCCACCGAGTCTCTCTCCGCCTCCTTGGAGGAGGGGAAAAAACAGAGTTTTCGTAACCCTGAAAATCCGTTGGCTGGTCGGGGTGTCAATCAAAGAGATCCCCCAGCCTTCCAGGCTGGACTTGAAGGGGGTGGGGTCGGAGGTAGATGGACCGGCGCTCTCGAGACTAGCTTGTGCTAGTGCCGTTTAGGTCTCGAGGCTCTAGCGTTCTCAGAGACCTGTCCCCGGGAGAGGGGGCTCTAAGGGACTTTGACCTTGCGTCTCTCTACCAGGGGGCTGCAGGTCTTGATAGGGAGTCACCTGCACTGAACCACGTGGAGCCCACATCTCTACTACTTCTGTCTCACGCACCCTGCTTCCTCCTCTTTTAGGGCACTCGTTCCCCCCACCTCCACCCCGCCCCCCGCCATTGCACATCTATTCCCTTTCTGCACTCGAAGATGTCCTTCTGTGAGCATGACAGGTCAGCCTTGTGTGATCTAGAAATGGTTGGAGTAGCTTTATTAGACCATGTCCATCATCTAAAAAATAAGGAATAGATTAAATCATTGGTATGTGAACTCTGCCCATCAAATAGTAATTACAAGCTGTCAATAATTTACAGTTTCAGAGAATGTAAGCTCAGGGAGGTCACACAGGTAACAAGTATCCAAGTCTCTGTCTCTTCGTCTGTAAAATCGAGGTGGGGGGCGGCGGCACGGAAATAAGTATCCATATAGCACCAACTACGTGCCGGACTCGGTGCTTAGCGATTTACAAATATTAGGTCATTTGATCCAATCAACAACCCTGCAAGGTCAGGGTTATCCCCGTTTTACAACTGAGGAAACTGATTTGCCCAAGATCACGAAGTGTTTGAGGCTTCATTCTAGCTGCCTTCTTGACTGCCAGCCCAATCCACTTTGCCACCTAGTTTGGTTTTGGGTTTTTTTTTTTTTTCGATTGGGGGAGAGGAACCACGAAGAGGAAGGAGAGGGGATGAGCAAGATCAAGGTTTCTTAACCCGGGGTCCGGGACTTTTTGTTCTTGAGATTTTGATACAATTATTTTAATATAATTGGTTTACTTTGTAATGCTCTTTATGCATTTAAAAGAATTTGTCTGAGAAGGAATCCCTAGTCTTCACCAAGCCGCCAAAGGTGTCCGTGCGCAAAACACATTAAGAACCGAATGGGCTTGTCTCCAAAGGCCTGTCTAGCTCTGTCTTGTGACCTATGACTTTTGATTTTAACAAATGATTCCTGGAAGTGACAACACCCTTTGTCCTGAATCTATTTATTTGACTAAAAGACTTGGGGTGGGTTAACATGGGCATTGATTCAGAGTGTTAGAAGCTAATGCTAATCAAGACCAATTAAAATAGAAGAAAAGTACCTATGAAAGGATGTGCTTAATAGCACTTATTAACTGAGATTATGGGCAAGCTACTTACCATTCTTGAACCGGAGGTAATTCTCTGAGGTTATAAGTAAGTTATTGAGAGTTTATAATTGCCATTGATGGGAGGCTTCCCATACCAATGAATTCACAGATCTCTCGATCTATTGACCTTTTCTGTATAAAGATGAGAAAGACTGGAATTGTGTGCCCTTTCTTAACTTTAGTTGAAACGTGATGATACAGAAATATCTTGCCTCCTTTATTTTAAAATGAAATTTTCACTATGAACTTGACAGTCAACAAGACAAACATTTCCATTTACAAATGACAAAAAACGATTGCATATGACACTGAATCTATCATGTAAAGCTTGTCATTTTTAAAATATATCTCTACTTCAGCATGGTAGTATCAAAACTGCCCTTAGGGTTTGGGTCCTCTTTTGAATTTCTTTCTGTGTATTTTATATATTTCTTTGAATTTTTTCTTCCTTCCTTTCTAACTTGCTTCCTTTCTTCCTATCCTGTTTTTCCTTCTTGCCTCAACATATCCCCACTGTCTCCCCCACAAAAAGCTATCCTTTGTAATAAATGAATATAGTCAATAAAAGTGTTATTGGTCCTGCCTGAAAATGCCTCATTTTGTACAGTACATATATATAGTCCATCATCTGTCTACCAGGAAGTGGAACACATGCCTCATTAGCAATTTTCTAGAATAAGATTAGTCCCTACATTATCAGAGTTCTTAAGTCTTTTAAAATTATTGTCCTTTACACTGTTATAGTTAGTTTTCAATTGTTAAGACTGTATGAGCATAATAGCCAAACTATGATTTACTTTAAACTTGAGTTTGTTTTTTCACTAAACCTCAGCAAAAGCACTGCAAGACAAAAGGAAAAATTTCTTAAGTGTGATATTTTCCATTCTACCTATACCTCTTTTCCCATTAGAAGTCACTCATCTCTTCATATATCAAAAGCCTTGGGCTCTTAGGTTTACATCAGAATTACTAGGCACACAATCTACTAACAGGATGATAAATAATAATATGAATATAAATGATTATATTATTTTAGCTCTTGGAAAGATAGCAGCCAGTCACCTCTAACAACTCAGCAGAAGATCTTGCTTCATACCTTGTGAATAAACTTGGGGCTACTTGTCTGCATTGCCCCTTGCCATCATGCCTTCCCTATCTCCTCCTTTATTCTAGTCTCTGATAATTAGACAATTCTTTTCACCCATGCCAACCCTGACCCTATCCCTTCCTCTCTTCTCCAGCAGATTGCCCCCATTATCATCCCCTCCCTCTCTCTAATCTTTCATTTCTCCCTCCCAATAACAATTGGTTACTTCCCTGCTACTCATATTCCTCTAGTATCCTCATTCTTGAAAAACCCTCACTAGACCCTACCATTGCCTTAAATTATCATCATTTTTTATATATCCTCCCTTCTACAACCAAACTCTTTGAAAAAGATGTCTGCACTCTATCTCTATTTTCTCTTCTCTCACAGGCTGGTCAAACCTTTCCAGATTAGTTCCCTACTTCATCATTCAACTGAAATCCTTCATTCCAAAGTTACCAATGATCTTAATTGCCAAATTCAAATGCTGCTTCTCCATCCTTATTCTTTGTGCCGTTTCTGTAGCATTTGACTCTATAGGACTACTGTTTCCTCCTGGACATTCTCCCCTCTCTGTGTTTCTGTGAAATTTTTGTTGTTCTCTTACCTACATGATCTGAAAGGGTCTTTTTCAGTAGCCTCTTTTAGATCCCGTTTCACATCATGCCCCCTGACTCTGGAGATAACCCACATAACTGCCCTGGACCCTATTTTCTTTTTTTTCTACTCTTAAAAAATTAATCTATGGAATAAAACAAGCATTTCTATAATGTAGCATAATAAAAAATCGTGCACATGAAACTGCCGATCTATTTAGTACAACTTGCTATGCCTTTTAAATATAATAAACTTATGTAAATTTCTTTTTCTCCATATTGGTGACTTCATCTACTCCCACAGATCTAATGTTTTTAGATAAATTTTTATTGATATCTTTTGTTTTTATGTTATCTACATTTCCCACTGTATCTCTCTGCCCCTCGCACCCTCACCATCTGATTATTGAGAACCATCCCCTATAATAAAGAAGAAAAAAAAGAAAAAAATTAAGCAAAACTAACCAACATTTCAAAAAAGTTTAACATTATAAAATGTTACACACTCCTCAAAAGGTTTAATTGTCATCTCTATCCTACTCTCTCTTCTGAACTACAGTCTTACATTGCATCACCAACTGCCTGTTGGCCTTTTCATAATGGACGTCCTCTGGTCATCTCAAAGTGAACATGTCCATAACTGAACTAATTTCTCCCTAAACCCATCTGTCTTCTGAACTTCCTTGTCTTTGTCAAAGGCACCATCATCCATCTTCCCACTATATCAGTTAATTAACCTTGGTGTTGTCCTTGACTGGTCCCACTTATCCCATTTATCCAATAAGCTGCCAAATGTCATTTCTTTCTCCACAATACTCTACAGCCTAGCCAAATTGCCCTTCTTATAGATACATGGTATATCATCTCCCTTCTCTATGCCTTTATCTAGATTGCACTCCTTCCTCATCTCAGTCTGTTGAAATTCCTGGTTTCCTTCAAGACCTATCTCACACTTCAATTTCTGCACAAAGCTATTCTTGGTCATCCTAATTCTTAATGCCTTCTCCCACAGGGTTACATCTTCCAGATTTGAATATATCTATAAATTTGCATGTTGTCCCCTATCCCACTCTCACTTTTAGAATGCAAACTTCTTTAATAAAAGGGACTATTTCACTTTTGCTTTTGTATCTCCAGCATCTAGCACAGTGCCTGGCACATAGTAGGCACCTAATGAATGCTTATTGATTGACTGGTTTTCTGTTTCCCTGCCAGTATTGAAGGAAACTTAATGTGTGTGGGGGAGGGGGAAGGTGAGGGAGTTGAGGAAGGAGAAAAGTCCCCGAAAGAGAAAATCCTGCAAGACCCTTATCCTTACAGAAAATTCACATTTCCCTAATCTCCTAGTCTTTGGAAAGAATGTGTGAGTTAAATTATTTTGTGTCATCTTAATTTTAGTACCTTTGGGACAGAGCTCCAGTTGCCCCTACCCTAGTTACAGTTCTGCCATTTGTACATTCCTTTGCCCAGGACTCTGTGATATGACTGCCCAGAATATGAATCTGTTACTACCTATCTAAGCTTATTCTTCCCTCCACACTCTTAGGTTTTGTTTTTTTTAAGGTGATCACAAGTGATATGATTATGGGTCTGAGTAAGTGACTAAACTGGACAACCCACAGCTATATCACACGTACAACCCAGTATGAATTTTGATGGATTAGCTGACTAATGTCCCAACTTCCCCAAAGGGACCCAAGTGGCATTGCAGGTCTATTAGAAAAGCCACTTTGGGATAAACATCATAGGAGTGTAGGTTAAGGAAAAACCATTGTAAATGGATTGGAAGCTATGCCTTTCCAGGGTAGTGATAACCCTAGAAGGCAGTCTGAATTTTCCAGCCAGAGACCATTTTTTTCTTGGTAGAAGTCACTCAAAACATGTACAATTCAACTCTAGTTTGTGGGGTAAGGGTGGTGACCTTGTCGCTCTTTCTAGAGTCTGAATATCTATAAGTGTGGACCAGAAATCTTTTCTCTTCATCCCATTGATCCTTAAAAGCCTGGCACTGAACAACTAGATGGTTCTTTTCCTCTGTCCCATGGTAATGTTCTTTCTTTCCCTACATGGCAGGAGGCCGCCTCTTCCATGAAAGCATAATTTATGAAGATGACGACAGAGAACCTGGGAAAGATGTTGAGTACCTGCCTTACCGTCATGAGACAAAGTTGCTTTGAGGTCATCTTACATGGTACTTGGAAGTTATTTTTCTAGGAAAAATGCCTTTAGGGACCATGCTCTGGAGAGTTTGGAGGGAGCCTCACTCCCAAACCTTGGTGATGTCTCCTACTTTTCAAACCCCTGTACTATATACATACCTATACATATATAGAACACCCAGTCCTATCAGCAAGGGCTTCAGTTGTTATGGGAATCAGTGAGTCAGATTTCTAGATAGACCAGTTATGCTGCTGAGCCAGGTCTGAGAGGTGTTTCTGGCAATCCAGCAGTTTGGGGGAGGGTCAAAGGTATTCAAGGGGTGAGGGAAGTGGGGAAAATATCTGAATCTATATTCAATGCAATTTCAGAGCAGGTGGCAGAGGGGACAGAAGTTGGTCAGGATGCAGCTGCTTATAAGAGAGGGTCAAGCTATCATCTGATGCCACCAGAAGGTAAATGTCACTGGATGAAGAATCTCTTCATTTCTGAATGTATTTTTCCAGGTCACTGTAGCTTGGAGTCTGGAAAGGGAAATGAAAGAAAATGTGAATGATAGGTATACTTCAGGCCATTCTAAGGAACAATAGGACTGAGTCTCCCCACTTTTAAAAGGACCTCCTGCTCCTACTTAAAAATATCTCTCAGAAATCTATCTCTCCACATCCAACCTACATTACAGATTGCAAAGTTGGCAGAAATGTCAAGAGATAACCTGGTAAAAACCCTCTAACTTTATTTTTAAAAAGAAATTTTTTTCCAATAAACAAAAATAGCTTTTTCCCCCCACTCCCCTCTGTTGATTAAAAAAAGAAAGAAATAAAAACAAAATCCTTGTAACAATTATGCATAATCAGGCAAAACAAATTCTAGCCTTGGCCGTATCTAAAAAAAAAAAAGAGTCTCATTTTGCATCCTGAGTCCATCACAGTTCTTTGAAGAGGTGGGTAGCACGTTTCATCGCTGGTGAAATCCTTCATCTTTAGACTAAAGAATGTTAATTTTGTAACATTTCAGGATTTCTCTAATTATCTCAAGGAGTGTTATAAAATCCCCTCTTTTCCCATGAGTTATAATGAACTTTAATTTAAAAATAAATATGTATAACACTCTCCTTACCTTATCAGACCTCTACATCTTTTCCTGTCCTAGGAAGTAGGAAGAAATATACCAATATAAAAATCAAGGATTCAGTCTTTGGTGACCTTAAAATCTCAACTTATCCCAAACTATTTCCTATTCCTGTCTAGTCACTGGGTACCCTCTCCCTGCCCCAACCCTACATTCAAAGGATAAGAGAAATACATTAATAGACACAAGATGAAAGACACCTAGGACCTTTTTCTGTGAGATCTTGTTTGTTCTCTCTGTCTTTCAGAATTAAAAAGCTCTATTAATGAAGCATTAGAAAGATTAGTTTCCAAAAACCAGACATGGAGGTCCTGCCTCTTTCCTCTTCACATATACTGCTTCAAGGAAGCTTTTGCATGAGTGGGAGGCTGGGTATTCCTCAGCAGCTTCCTTCCACCCACTCTCCAGCTGCTCTATCCTTGCTGTTCTAACAATAGGACTTTTACATGGGGAAGAATATGTTACAGAAGCAAACCCACAAGATGGAATAGAGGTGTGCCAAATGAGACAAACTTTTTTAGACATGGCCAATGTGTTGACGTATTTTGCTTAACTATATTTAGTTGTTCTAAGGGAAGGTCTTCTATGGGAGAGTGTGTGCATGCCCATGAATTAGTGGGCAGTGAAAGAAATGAAATAAAAGAGCATCAATAAAATATTTAAAATACGTGAAAAAAAACCAAAAGATTAGACAGAGACTCAAATGGGGCAGTTTCATTACCACCTTATTAAAAAAAACTAAAATAATCAGAACAAATTAATAGGTTAATATTAGGTAATATAATAATATCATATACAGCAATAGGTCCAATAATAGGTTTCATATACAATCTTTTTTTTTCTATGTACAATTCTTTGAGTTCCTCAAGAGCAGAGTCTTTTTTATCTTTTCTTTGTAATCTCAGCATTTAACATGGTGCTGGATACATAGTAAACACTTACTAAATAGTAGTTGACTGACTATTGAAATATTGTTTTTGATGATTGTTAGTTTTGTAATAAAAAAAAGAATCCAATAAAAGATTGGGAAACATGATTTGTGTCCTGCAGATAGTCAGGTTTAGATCTCTTTTGCTAAAGCACATCCTAGAAGTATTTAATTTGTAGAATTTTCAACCTCTTGCTACATGTTTTGTTAACACCCCAAACCACCTTCTCTGGATCTCTTTTTAACATTCTCGGTTTGTTGTTCAGCCATTTCTGACTATTTGTGACACCATTTGGGATTTTCTTGACAAAGGTATGAGAGTGGTTTGCCATTTCCTTCTCCAGCTCATTTTACAGATGAGGAAGCTGAGGCAAGCAAGGTTAAAGAACTTGTCCAGGGTTACTGGTAAAGTGGCTGAGGTTGGATTTGAATGCAGGTCTTCCTGACTTGAAGCCCAGCACTCCATCCACTACACCACGAAGAGGTTATCTCTGTGCTAATAGGTTGTTAGTTTTACAGGGTTGGGGGCACAAAGTGGGAGAGAGAGGCAAATGTCCAATTAAATCTTCCACGGGTGGAGATTAGGATTTACCATAGCAAGACAATCTGACAGGCTTCCCCCATAGCCTGCATTAGTAACTGATGTTTAATAAGATAGAATTTGAGGTGAGCAAAGTGTCAAGGGGCTGCTGAACTCAGTAACTCCCACAATTTGACACTGCTCTAATAGATCTTTCTGTTAATGATCTGTAACTTCCCAGCTGGACTAGGATATGTGCTATCCTCAACTTCATTTGTTACCTTGGGAAAGGACTCTCACCTCTCTAGGATAAAACTGGTGTATTTGTGTGGATGGGTGGATGGCTATGTGTGTGTGGAGGGGGGGAGGTATTTCTTGACCTATGATCCCAGGAGTATTTACCTTGTCCTCTGTCTCTCTAGTCTACAGACTTTTGCTTCTCAGGTGATCTGAGATTTACTCCTTCCTCCATCCCCCACAATGGAACATAACTGGTTCCTCACTGGCAAGTCTCACCCCTGGCTCCAGTTTGGGGTTCCCATATTCCTGAGTGGAAAAGACTAAGAAAGTCCTGAATCTCTTTGCTCTGCCTCTGGCCACAGTAATCAGCATCCAAGCTCTGGGACCCTGAACTAGTTAAGAAATTTTCTTTGAAACCTTTCCTAATGATACTTGAGCTCCCAAGCTCTTGCCCTAGTTACTGTATTAGTAGAATCTAGGACAGAGAGTAAGGCAAGAATCAACGTCCCCAGCGTTACTTGCTCTGGGCTGCCTGTGTGTTAATGTCCCTATAAATGGATCCTGAGCATGAAAGAGCAGTGTCCATCCTGCCAAGGCCACCGAGGAGGGCAAATGCTCTGTCTGCTCTGCTCACCTGTCCAGGGGGGATGGGGTCTTCTCTAGACAAAGAACCCTGCAACTTCATGGGTCCAGGGCCCTGAGCATCACCAGTAGCAGCAACAGTAGCAAGAGGAGGAGGCGGGGGAGGAAACAAGTCCACGGACTCTGAGGCTGGAGAGACAGGGTCGTAGGCAGGAGGCCCTTGGGACAAATGGCGGTGCAGGAGCTTTAGAATGATGCTGAGATCTGAAGACATCTGGGATTCCAGTCTGCCAGAGAGATCCTGGAGGTCAGGTTTGGGTGGAGACACTCGGGTGCAAAGCAGATTGGAAAGGATGCCTCTTACCCCTCACGCCAGCCATGAGTGGCTCACTACATATTATTCTCGCTACTCTGCTATGCCTTTAGCAGAACCCTGGCACCAATAAGCTAACTGTGAGGCTGACCCTTCTCCTGGCCCTCTTTGGGGCACTACTGAATGAATTCATTTAGCTAATTGTGTTTTAAGGTGTTTGGGTTGGGAAATTTATTGGCAAAGGAAAGATATATACATTGAAGCCATTATCCCTACTCCCTCCCCACCTGAGAGTGGGGATCTGCCCTTAGAGTCACTCTGGGCTTTGATGGCTACAATGTTTTAGCCAAACTGCTACATTTAACCCACACCTGCTGTCTACCTCCCTGGATTTTGTTTTGTGGTCTCCAGCTTCTGGGGGCTAAGCTAAGTCTTGCTGACTTTTGTATCCTTAGCCCTTGGCACAGTGCCTGGCACAAAGCAGGATTAATAAATTCTTCTGTTATGTGTGCATGCATGTATTTACCTATCAATTATTCTATGTTTAATCCATATCCATAGAGTCCTTAGATTTCAGGGGATCAGGGAACTTGAATGGGGAAAAAAACTACATCTTTTTTTAACTAACCTTTGGTTTTCTTTGTAAGCCTATGTATTTATTTGTTTTTATTTTAAAATATTTATTTAAATTTATTAATGCATTTAAAAGCATTCTGGGATTGGGTCTCCAGGTTTTATCAGACTGACAAAGGAATCCATGACACAAAAAGTGTAAAATCCATTATTTAATCTGTATATCTACACAATTGTATAGTCCTAACAGCTAGACAATGTAATAAAAATAGCATATAAAAGATTCCCTGGGAGGGACTAAGACCTTTTAAAATCCCATTTTCAAGTTTAAGATTCTATGGTTTGTCAATAAAAAGTGGTCCTCAATCCAAGAGACTCACCATTTCCCTTTTTGACCAATAGGAGGAGCTCTTACAGCACTAAATCCAAGGCCTGCCTTTGAACCTCTTGCTCCCTCCTTGCTCCCCACTCAAAACGTCCTGGAGCCAGCATCTCACCTGTTCAGCTGGGTCCTGAGACACTCTAACCTGGAGCCCAGATCTCTGGGCCAGCCGTCCTGGCCTCCATCCTGGGGACTGTGCACCAAGGGTATGTGCTGGGAAGGCATCCGATGGGGAGCTACAGGATGGTCAGCCCAGAATTCAAACACATCTTGGGTGCCTGGGAGCCTGGCTCTGGCTGTAAATGAGAAGAGGAAACCAGGGCAGGGAAGGAGGCAGCATCTGGCTTGATCTGACCCATCAAGGCCAGTTTCTGCCTACCTAATCATCTTCCTATTCCCTCCACTTTCCTCCCTCCCCTGCCATGATAGAGGCAGTCTGTGGGAAGGGAGAGCTACTCACCTGAGTACTTTCGGGTACTGCTGCCTGCTTGAGCTAGGGAATCAGCTTTGGGACTGATGAAGTTAAAGCTGGCAGAGAACTCTTCCTGGGAGCGAGTGTGGACTCTGGGTCTGGAGGATTTGGAAGGGCTTGGAGGTGTGGTCTCAGGCTCACTGCTTAGGGAACTGGTCAAGGAGCTGCTACAGAACTCATCCCATGGGGCCTTGGCAGGGGACCCCTGCAAGTGGGTTAGTGGTGACTTCCTCAGTGGTTTCATGCCATCCAGCCCTGGAGAGATACCTGGAGAGGAAGAGGTTAAGGGAGAGGGCCATGGAGGTCCAAAGGAACTAAAAGCTTCAAAAATATACTTACTCCCTAATCTGAATTTCCAACCCAGAGGAAAAAGGTTTCCAGACATTGTTATTAATGGAAAATAAGAATAAGGGGTTGAGGGATCAGGCTTTTGGAGACCCCTTCCTTGTGCTGGTTCCTTCAAGGTCAGGAGCATCAAGGAACAGAGATTCTTATTCACTAATGGAGAGATAACCTGAATGATATGTGCTAAGTGTAACCCTCCCCCAAAAAGAGAGGATGAGGTTGAAAAACTCCTGGGAGGGGGATGGGACTGGGGAACAATACTGACAGAGGCTGGGGGGTTGGGAGAAGGGAGAGATTGGCTCTGCTTACCAAGCTTGCAACGTTTTAGAACAGATTGAGGAGGCCTGGCCCAGTGGTAGGGGACCTCCTGGTCCTGGCTGGGTGGTGATCGGGAAATCCTGTCTACCTTGGGGGAACAAGAGCTTTGTGTAACAGGTAGCCAGATCACCTCCTTCCTGAAGCTTTCCCTGATCACATTCCCACTGCCTTGTCAAGGTTCTTGAGGTCCTCCAATTTCCTTGCAATTACCTATCTTCGTATATTTTCATTCCCCTACCCTGCCCCTAACTTCCAATACAATGTACTTGAGGACAGGGATTGTCTACTTTTCGTCTTTGTACCCCCAATTTTGATTACAATGTCTTATACATACTCGGTGCTCTATAAATGTTTTGATTATGCCCATTCCCTTCCTGATCCTTTGATGATTACCATAAGAAACTGATTCTAAACAGGAGATACAGAGTTCAGAAGCCAAGAGTAGAGATTTCCAAAATGGGGGAATGTAACATGAACTCAAAGACCTACATGTAAACCAGTGAGAAGATGGGAAGATGGATCTCTCCTTCACCTCCCCTCAGTAGCCAATCAAAGATTTTATCCCCAACATAACTACACTGCTACACACCAGTGTGAACCTTGAGTACTCTAACTAGGGGTATGCTAGTAAATGTTTAACAACTAGCTCTCCTTAAAAAGTGTATGGCGTGACACCACATTTGAAATTTAATCAGTTATTATGGGAAGGAAATAGCACCTGCTATGTACCAGCCCTTTGCTAAGTGCTTTCACCAATATTATGTCATTGGATCCTCACAACTACCTTGCAAGGTAGGAGCTATTATTATCCCCATTTACAGTTGAGGAAACTGAGGCAAATAGAAGTTAAGTGACTTGTAAGGGTCACATGGCTAGCAAGCCTCCCTTGGAGACCTCTGTGATGTTTCATGGAATCCTGGGTCTCTCATCTCTATCTAATACTCTTTCTGATGATTTACTGGGAAATTCAGCACTTTATAGAGAGCCTCTTCCAGAGATAGGAAACTCTGCTGGGTTCAGGGCTTTTAAGAGCATTAGAGAAGAACCCTAACCTAGCCTCTGTCTTCTCTGACTCTCACTGGGAGAACAGGTCTAGCAGTATATGAGATCTTGAGGATGGTGGCTGCTGGGGCACTAGTTCCCGAAGCAATGGACAAGGAAGCCTAGTTTTTATAGCAAGGACTATCAGGACTGGTCAAGCCAATTGGCTGAAGAGGCCCTACAATCAACTTCCTACCCTAGCATGTGTCTTAGAGTGCTCACTACCCCAGGTCAGACCATTATCCCTGGCAGCTGGGTCCAGAAATAAGATTCTTACCATGTATCTATATGTATATTTGTATCTCTGTCTATCTGTCTGTCTATCCAGTTTTTGCAACTACTAGGTTAGTGATGGGTCGGGGCTTGCTGTCACCAGATTTTGAAGAAAGCAACCAAGAATTTCAACATGGGAGATGAGGAGTTGGCAGCATCGTAGAGAATGGTCAAGCCCTCCAGGATGCAAACTCATAATGAAGGCCCTGTCTCATTAGCACTGGCAGGTAGCCAGTCCAGAGGTATTGGGTGCTCTATCTACTGGACCACTCTAGCTGCCCTCAGAAAAAGTTTTTAAATGCATGAAATATGATATATATGATTACAAAAGAAGTTGACTATATTAAAGTATACTTATCAAAGTATATATATTTTTAAAAACAAGTTTGTAGACCCCAGATTTAGATCAGAGATTCCTGATCTAGTCCAACTCCCTTATATTACAGATAAGAAAGTAAAGGCCCAGGAAGGGAGGCAGCATAGTATAATACTTTGAGTTTGGAGGAGAGTGGTTCAAATCTCTGCTTATGCATAAGGCTGGTATTTAGGGTATTTAGTATAAACTGTATTAAATTTGTCCTCATCTGCACCATACAACCCGTATGAATTTCTCCTTGGCCAATTTGGAATGTGTAAGCATTAAGAACCATTGCGAACTCCTTGGCAAGTCTCTAAATATCTGGGCTTCAGTTTCCTCATCTCTAAAATGCATGGGGTATACTAGAATTCAAACTTCTTGAAGTGTGGGTCTCAACGGGTTGTGACCCACAGTTTGTACGTGTGTTTGTCCTTCGTTGCCGAAGAAGACCATGCCATCAGAGAAATGGTGACATGACTTGCACTTGACTTTGTTTTGAGTAAAGGAGGGCTGTGCAGGTCACCAGCCTCCCTTCTCCTTCAGAGCCATCTGAATCCAGCGACCAGATATTCATCAGGATGACTGGAAATGGCCCAGGATGAGGCAATTGGGGTTAAGTGACTTGCCCAAGGTCACACAGCTAGTGAGTGTCAAGTATCTGAGGTGAGATTTGAACTCAGGTTCTTCTGACTGCTGCATTGATGCTCTATCCACTGCACCACCTAGCTGCCTGACCCACAGTTTAAGAAGCATGGAAGGAGTCAGAAAGTGGAAAATGTTTCAAAGACATTTCAGGCCCCTTTCAGCCCAAGAAGTATGATCATAAGAAGTGCTTAGTTTCAGGTGACATAAGGAGTAAGTAACAGGGGCAGGATTTGAATCCAGGTCAAATTCAGTGTTCTTTACACTATAGTTCATGACTTTCACCGTGGGCTGAATTTTCTTGTCCTCTTGAACCCCCTGGAGTATTGGGGGTGGGGTGGAATTCACTTTTCTGAAGCCTTAGCTTGGGAGTTTTTAGTGTGCAATAACAGTGTTAGTGGCCACATGAACCACATCATCTCAAACACTTGGTAGCCCCAAACCAATCCAGTGGTAGAAACTTAGGCTCTTTGACATTATCTCCTTCTTTTAACCCTTTACTTGGCAGAGTAGATAGTCATCAACAAAGATCTTCTGAGATGAATGCTCTAGGTCCATTTCAAAGGTGATAGATGGGCTATGGGAGGGGTAAATAGTCAGCCTGGTGTTACAGTAACAAGGATGGAGATACCCATAATAAGGGCACAGAGTTAATTTAGGAACTGCTGACATTTGTTCTCCTTCAACAGGTAGAAACAATTGAGCTTACTTAATACTGGGCTAGCAAGAGTTATAAGGTAACATAGAAGTCTACCATGGGGTAATGGGGTACGTACCCCTGTCCTACTTTCATTTGAAATGACTTAGGGTCTCTGTGTTTCTTTCCCCTCCCCACCCGACTGAGGCAAGGGTTTCTGTTTGTCACATGTAGCTGGGTCTTAAAATCTGAGGTCTTTTCCCTTCCCACACTCAAGTGAAATTGACTCAAAAAGTTGACTTGAATGTGTGTTTCATGCTTCTTGTCCCTGGATCCTTTTTTCTAGTGCTTGCCCTAGGGGATGAAATTGTTAGTTACGGGATTGGTCTGATGGGGCTGCTAGGCTGACCTGCTTTCTTAACATCCCTGCCTTGTGTGCCTCCTGGGCAGTCCCACTGACTCACATCATGCAGGTTGAAGGTAATCTCCAGTTTGCTCCAAAAGCTCTCAGAGAAGGCAGGGTACATTTCCAGCACCTCCAGCAGGTCTTCTCGTTGGATCTTGTGCAAGTCACAGTAAGTCAATGCCCGCACATCTGCATTGGACTTGCCTGGCCGGGTGTAGAGGCTGATGGGCTCCCCAAAGATGTCATTCTTTCCTGCTGGCCCAGGGTAAAAATAAGTGCTTGTGGGTAGAGTCTGGCCTAGGTCTTTCCACTCCCAAGAAATCACCCCAAAGATAGATGGCCCTCCAAGTTACAAACACTTGTTTCCAAATTTCCCTCCCAGACCCTCTAAATTCTGACCCATCTTCTCCTAGGATTGCTCTTAAACTTGGGCACTTGCCCAGTTCCAGTATTGCTCTATTGAAGTGAATTCTGTGGAAATGCTAGCTGACTATGGGTAAGATGCTCTAGGCCTTCAGGGATCAAAGAATCCTGAACTCTTAGGGACAGAGGCTGTGTCCTTTCTCTTTTCCCACCGCATTATCCAT
Source organism: Potorous gilbertii (assembly GCA_028658325.1). Taxonomy (NCBI): domain Eukaryota; kingdom Metazoa; phylum Chordata; class Mammalia; order Diprotodontia; family Potoroidae; genus Potorous; species Potorous gilbertii. The sequence continues at coordinate 517,954,165 of CM053770.1, forward strand.
TTTTATTCATACTGACCCAGTGCCATGCATGCTTATGTTGGCCCCTGGCTGCTCATAGTCCCTCAGTGAAGCTACCTAGACTATACCCAACAATTCAAATTCCAACCATTCAGTCCTATCAAGACCTACTCTTCTGTGTTCTCAAGGGTCTGCTTGCTGGAAAAATGAGTTGTAATAGATCCTTAACTCTTAAGGAGTGGGTGATTAATGGTGAAAATTCCTTGGCCTGGCAGGCCAATAGAGGAGATATATGGGGGGGCAGGGAGGCTGTAGGAATCTCCCAACTGTTCTCTGCTTGCAAAGGCTTGGTAATTAAGAACACTCCTTATATCATATCCAATTTGCTCTCATTTTCAAAATAGAATTATAGAATGATGGATTTAGTGCTAAAAGGAACCCAGGAAGTCATCTAGTTCAACATAGAGGAGGAAACAGAAGCCCCAAAGGGAGAAGCAACTTGCTAAAAATGCGCTATGAATTACTGTTTACCAGCTCAGAATGTGTGAACATTCAAACACTGCCTTACCCTTTGGCTCCCTATGTCTTTCTCACCCCAAACCCCAGTCTGCTGTATCCTGTTCAACTTCTGCATTTCTCCAAATCAAGTGTCTGGAACAATCATCTGGTTCCAGGCCAGGACTGGTGGTACTTGAGTGGAAAATAGCAGTGGTAGTAAGGGGCCTTCTTTTTAATTTAAATATCTTTACATTTATATCTCTTGAAAAAAGGTAGGGTACTAGACCCATTCTTGGGTTGAGCCCCTGGGAGGCAAGTTTCTGGCTTTATTAATGTTCCCTCTTTCTCATACCTGCAGGGAACTTTGAGGGGATTCTTGCATTGAGTTGGAGGCTGGAACAAATGCTGTCTAAAGTCCCTCCTAACTTGGAAGACCCTAAATAATTTATTTTAAGGGATTATTTTAGGGTATTAAAATAAATACTTTTGTTTAAATATTTCATGTTTGGACACATCACAGCCAGCATGTATATAACACTTTAGGGTTTGCAAAGCACTTTACCTCTATTATCTCATTTCTCACAATAACCCTAGGGTGTAGGTACTATTATTATTTTACAGATAGGGAAATTGAGGATGAGATATAAAGTGCCTTGTTTAGGTTCACACAGCTAATAATTATCTGAGATTGGATTTGAACTCAGGTCTTCCTGACTCTAGCCCAGTGCTCTATTCACTGAGCCACCTAGCTGCCCTATATACATATGTGAGTAGTCTTTCTGTCTGCCTGGTCTGTAAGTTTTCCTGGGGCAAAGAACTATGATATATATAATATAGGTGTGCATATATATACATATATATACAGCTACGCAGTATACATGGTTGTCATGCATACATACGCAGTACAGTCATGCATACACAAGAGTCAAGTATACATACAATCATGTGTACGTATACACACATACATGCATGTGACAATGTGGCACGGGGAAAAGCCACTGATTGGGTCCAAATCCTGCTGTTTATCTGTGTGATATTGGGAAAGGCATTCCCTAAGCCTCAGTTTCCTCATTTGCAAAATGAGGGTATTGGATTATATGACCTCCAAAGACCCTTCCCATTCTAGACTGATGGTCTTATGATCCTACATCTTCTTTATTTCCCTGCTTCCCTCCCTCCCCTCCCATTTCCAGTCCAAAGGAAGGAACACTGGACACACAAGGAGACAGGAATCTTGGTTCTAGTCTTGACTCTCAGACAAGAGGAATTGTGTAACTGCTTAAGGCATTTCACCTCTTGAGCCTCAACTTCCTTAACTGTTAAAAACAAAAAACTTGAAACCTTCAAGGATCTGTGATTGCATCAGCATGATCCCTTCCTCCATCAGTACAGATCACAACCCTTCCATGCCTCAGCAGATGGTCTTTGTAAGTGGCTGTGACCCAAATATACCCTACATCTGGGCAACTAAGCTTCTGGGGATGATCTCTCTCACTGGGAAAAAATAATACCTTAAAGCACTGTATAAACAGGACCTGTGATTATATGGACAGCCTGGCAGAGTGATACAGTATGCCAGGATCTGGATTTAAATCCCACCTTGGATATATCCTGTATACTGGGTTCAACTCCTATCTCCGACATTTACTTGCCTTAGGGATAAGCTTCTTGTGTGACCTTGGACAAGTGACTTAACCTTTCTGAGTCTGAGATAACTGTCCTATGACTTAACCTGTTTAATCATAAATGTTATCATTTGGATAGAGTCCCAAAATGGTGGCATTTATGACTTAACAAGTTAAGTCCTAGGGGAGTTCCTAATATTGACAAAGTCACAGATTATTTGTGTATTGCTTTTATGAACAATTAGTATATATAGATATCTATATATATGGAGAGAGAGTGTGAGAGAGAAAGGAGAGAAAGAGAGAGAGAGGACAGAGAAGAAAGAAGAGAGAGAGGACAGAGAGAAGAGAGAGAAAGGACAGAGAAGAGACAGAGAGGACAGAGAGAGGAAAGAGAGAGAAGAGAGGAGAGAGAGAGAAAGAGAGAGAGAGAGATTGAGAGAGAGAGCATAGTGTAATGGATAGAGAAGCCACAGAGCATGAGGTGTCTCTATATATAGAAACCCCTTCTACAATATCTCCAACAAATGGACATCCCCCTTTGTGTGAAGAGGGAGGACCCCTTAACTTCCATTACATTTTAAGATTGGCTCTGATTTTTGGTTCCTCCTATTAATCTTTGTATGATATGATTTCAACCATGATGGGGAAAACCTTCCAATATGACCTGTCTCTTCCCAGAGGAAACCTCAACATTTTTGACATATGTGATACTGCCCCAAATGACAGAGAGATCTGGTCAGACAGAGGCATGGGGCAGATACCAGGACATGTTCTCTAGGAATGCATGAGCACACTGGGGGTGGGAGTCTACAAAGGGCCCCTCTTTTTCTTGGCCCCCTGAGTTCCCTGCCTTGGGCTGCCTAGTGCATCCCACCTAGAATGGCCACAACAATGTCCTCACGCAGAATCTCAATGGAACCTCTGGAAATGAAGTAGAGTGTGGTCAGGACATCCCCGTAATGCACCAGCGTGTCCCCCGGAGGTGCATGTGTGGTCTTGAACCTCATGGCCAAGGCACGAAGGCAGCCCTTGCTGGCACCTTGGAAAGCCTGGCAGTGTTGCAGTAGAGAGCGGTTCAGATGCAAGCATATGTCAGCCTGCAAGCACTCAGGAAAACCCTTCAGCACCTGTGGAATAGGGTGGGATGTAAAGGGACAGGGGTGACAGGAAAAGTGAGGTTAGAAAGGAGAGCCTGGTCTTTAGAGAAAGGTTCCCAGGAATGGAATTGGGCAACTTTTGGGGTCACTGCCAATCAGAAGAAGTTATCAGTCATAAGGGAACCTTAAGAAACACTACATCAGGTACCAGAATGGTTCCTAAAATAAAGACGTCATTAGCTCAGTTCTGAATTTGGAGTGTTTTGGGGGAAGAGACTAATCCAACCCCTCAAGAAAGGGAAGAGAGGGCAAAAGAAAAAAAAGAGGTAAAGGAAGGGTAACAGAAATCTACAAGATTCCTTGGTCAAACCATGAGCTTTGTAACCACCTACTACCCTCTACTTCCATTCCTGGGAAAAAAAGGCAAAAATACTAGGAATGGACACAAAATGGATTTTTTTTTTATTGGACAGGACCTTGTTATTGTTGTTGTTTGATAATTTCAGTTGTGTTGGACTCTTCATGACCCCATTTGGGGTTTTCTTGGCAAAGATACTAGACTGGTTTGCCATTTCTTTCTCCAGCTCATCTTGCAGCTGAGGAAACTGAGGCAAACAGTGACTTGTCCAAGGTCACACACTTAGTATCTGAGGCCGGGTTTGAACTCAGGAAAATGAGTCTTCCTGAGTTCAAGCCCAGAACTCTATCTATTGCACCATCTAACTGCCCCCGAACTGTAAAGTATCCTGTCCTCTCTAGGAGCAAAGAAGAAATAGGAATCATTCTCTCCCTCACATCTTAGCTACCAGGTACTCACTTGCCTTCTCTTCTATCATGTTCTTTCATTCATTCATTTGTTATGTGCCTACTGTGTGTGCAGAGCATTGTACAAGGTACTTGGCATGTGGGAGAGATATAAAGTTAAGATTTTAACACACCACTCATCTACCTTTTCCTTACTCTCATTTGTTTACTCATTTAAGGGAAGAAAACACTTTGCCTACCTTAAAGAACTGCCTTTCTGGCCCTTAATTAAATAGAATCATAACATTTCAGACCTGCTACCAGATCCCCAGAATGGTAGTATTTCAGGGAAAAGGAACCTCCTTTTCCTTTTTACTGTAAAATATACCATCATCAGTGCTAACCTGTTTGCACCTTATCTCAACTCCTAATCTGGAAATTTGGACAGTAAAGAAAATGGGCATTGGTGAAATAATTAGCTTGTGGTCATAGAGGTAATTGATAGCAGAGTTGGTATTTAAATTCAGGTCCTCTGACTCCAAATTCATCAAGTATCTAAGACAGAGGACTCTAATGATGAAGATAATGCTCTATAGATCTCCTCTTACTTGCAGGGTACCTGCCTGGGTTTGGGAAATAAAGAGATTATATTTTCAAAGTACCTAGAAAGAGAATTTGAAGATTCCATTCTGCCAAAAAGAGGAAAGAAACTCTCAGAGTTATGGGATACATCTTGAGTTACCAGACCATCACAAAAAGTGCTATAAGCAAAATCTAGAGTCCTGGCTCCTGGGCTATGACTTTTGTCGTAGTACTATTATTTTTGCACCCACTAAGCTCTCCAAACAAGCTTAAGTTGACATTTCCTCAGTTCTCTTTGGTAAGCCATGGCTGGGCTGAGAGTTCTGGGCCACAAGCATAGCACTGAACAAGGTCAATATGTAGATTTGGTCTGGACCTGTAATTTCATCAGTATAGAGAGCATCTGAGAGGGAAACTCTCTTCTACCAATGTAGGTAAGTAATGTAACTATAGTGTCAGAGAGTTGTACTGAGAGGTGACAGCCAATGTGCCAGAAGCAGTACTAGAACCCAGGTTTTCTCCACTACATGCCTCTCACCATATCCATATCATAACTAAAACCCAATCTTCAAATAACTTTCAAGGTGAAGAAAAACAATTAGCAAATCCATATGCTGTACTTGTGTCTTGCCTTTTCTTTCTGAGGGTAAAAGTTTTTTGTGTGTGTTTGTATTTTCACACCAAGGATCCTGGTTCAGCAAATGAACCATCATATCTTAGTAGCAGTACTGTCAAAAAGGACAAACAAGCAAAAAACCATTTAAATAGATGGCTCAAGAAAAAATACTTGGTATGTGCTTATTAATTGTTCTTTTCTCATTTACTTTAGACATTTTATGAAGCTTTTTTTAGCTATTACAATTATATTATTATATACAGTCAGTATACCTCACCTTGTACCCCTTCCTGAATACTTCCTTCACTTTCCTACCTTCTTACTGTACTTCACCATGCCCAACTTCCAACTTACCGCATTCATATCGATACCATTTGTGTAGGACCAAGCATGTTGAAAATACTCCTCAAGGCGCTGACGTAGTGGGTTGGGGATCTGGTGGAATCGGATGAACTCCTTGACTCGAAGCATCTGGGTATGATACCGAGCAGTGCCTGAATAGAGCCTCTGGATGATAGCAGACACATTGCCAAAGATACTGGCATACATGAGGGCTGAGGGGAGAAGCAGAGGGTGAGTCCCCGACACTCAGCAGCCTCAACATACTGGTTTGTGGGGGATTGAGGGTGAGCCCCTAGACCCAATGAGGCACTCTTCCTTCAGGTCCTCTGCAACTCCAAAGGACTCCTCCATGGCAGCACAATAACTAGTTAGTTTTGCACCCAAGGCAAAGAATATAATTTTGTCAACATTTTGCCTCCATAACCTAAAGGCATGTCTTACTTGGAAAAGTTGTAGACCTTTCATTGGGAAGCTTTTCCCAACCCTTCTTTATTCTAGTGCCTTCCCTGTTATTTCTCATTTATTCTATACATAGCTGGCTTTGTTTCTCCCTCCCCATTATATTGGAAACTCCTTAAGGGTAGGAATTATCTTTTGCCTCTTTTTTTATCCCTAGCAGAGTTGAAACAGCTCAAAGGATGGGCAAATTTAGAGAATTCATTCCAAATGTTCGCATGGATTATTTGTGCCCGACCTGCAGTAGAGCGTTCTGAGCTCATATTGCTCTGATCAGCCACAGTCAGACACATTGAAACTTGACTCTAGCATAGCGATGCCAATTTGGTTCTTTTCCAGAATGAAGGACAACCACCACCACCATAACCCTAGTACTTAGGAAAGTGTCTGAGCATAGTAGGCACTTAATAACTGTTGCTTGCTTGATTTAATTTTTTTCTTGATTTTATATGTCCCTCATCTTTGGGCATCTGAGTCAAGTGTCCAAAGCCCTTGAAATGGGGCTATTTTATTTTTAGTTTCCTAAAGAATTTCACTGGAGCCAGGTACCTTCAGGGCTTCATTCCCCCAGGCTCCCATGGAGACTAAGGAGCAAAAATATCCGGAAACATCAACCACTTTGGTGAAACAAAAGATCCTATGGATTTCTTACCCTCACCACTTCCACTTTCCACCTTGAAGCCCTCCAAAAACAACAAAACCAGAGAACCCCACCTACCCCAAAGCACAGTAACTTTCCATTTCACTTGAGAGGCTTTTGGCAGAAAATCACTATGAGTAATCAGTATTTCCTCTTCCCTCTCCTATCTTCTCTCCTGGGACCACCTAGACTAGACAGACTTTGATTCAAGGGAAAAGGAAAACAAAAGGGTGAAAAATGTTTTCTTCCAATCATGTATTTTTTGTTTATAGCCTATTCAAAATCTCTTTTCCTGAAATTTTATCTTCAACTCTGCTAAATACGATATTGTAAATAAGCCAAATTATACATAATAAGTTACAGGTGCTACATTTACAACCCAGGATTAGGGATTACGGTGGTAGTGGAGGAGGAACCAACAAACAAAATGATATTTAAATATTTAAAGGGCACAAACAAAAAGTATTGAGAGGTCACATCCACATATAGTGGATGGAAGATAGTCTTTGAGCTGGGAAGACCTATGCTCAGATGCTATGTCAAATATCTATTACATGTTTGATTATGGAGTCCCTATGGAGTTTGATTAAGTAAGTCCCTTACTTCTTAGAATATCAATCACTTCCTAAGACTTTAAGTTAAAGGTGAGTTGCTGATTTATATCGGTGGAAGTAATTTCCACATGCATCATTTTGGAGATCCAGACCAAAAAAAATACATATACTTCAATTCCCCTCTGCCCCTGTCAATAAACTCCCAGTTTCCCTCTTATATTTGTCTTTCCCTGTTAATTTAGGAAATGTGTTCATCTTTATCCCAGAGAACAGCACACGTTGAGCTGTACTTGGTAATATCTTAAGGACCACTCACAGGCCTCCTACCCATTCTTAACCCCCATCATACGACGGCCAGAGAAGGTTTTCCTATTCTTAGATCACCTTGGTCAGGAAAAAGATCCCACAGAAAACACACATAAATAACCACAAAAGTAAAACTTGCCTGAGTCAGTGGGAAAAATGGAGCTTTTTCTTTTTGATGAGATACCAGTGAGAACTCCATCTCAGAAACAAAGATACAGACACTGACATACTACTAGGGACCAGTTTCAAGGCTCTTCCTAACCACCATTGTGAAAACCATCCCCAAGGAAGTAAGTGGGCAGAGGATGAACAGAGGAAAGGGTAGAACAGGAGAGGGGAAGTTTTTACCCCACCGCGAGCCCCCACTCACAGCCAATGAGCATGACACAGATGGAGAAGATCTTCTCAGGGTTGGTGTTGGGGGATACATTGCCGAAGCCCACGCTAGTGAGACTGCTGAAGGTGAAATAGAGGGCTGTGACATACTTGTCTTTGATGGAGGGGCCTGAACCGAGGTCACTATCATTGTAGCGCTTGCCAATCTGGTCTCCCAAGTTGTCGAGCCATCCAATCTTATGTTCCAGGTAAGGGCGCTCCACATTGCCAATAGCATACCAGATGCAGGCCAACCAGTGGGCAATGAGGGCAAAGGTGCACATGAGAAGGAATAGCACAGCTGCGCCATACTCTGAGTAGCGGTCTAGCTTCCGGGCCACTCTCACCAATCGCAGCAGCCTTGCTGTCTTGAGAAGTCCAATCAGTGTGGTAGTCTGGGATAAAGGTAAAGGTGAAAGAGAAAGGGCCCTGCTAAAGGCATTGGGCAAGCAGCCCAGGGCAATCATAAGGTAATGCACTCACTCATTCCCTCCTTCACTCACTCACTTAATTTCAGCAATGCATTGTTCAAACACCTGCTATATTTGCAAGGCAGTATTTAGGGCATTGGGGATTCAGAGATGAAAACTGACACAGTCTTTGTGCTCATGTGCCTTACAGTCTACAAGAGGTAATACACAAATAAATAGAATATGAGGTAGAATATGATAGGGAACAAGGAAAGCTAGGAAAAGTGCCAGGAGAAATTTGAGGAGGCAAAGGGAAAATTACTTTCACCTAGGGAGGGGATGATAGAAGGGTTGATGGAGGAGGTGAGAGATGAGTCAGGTTGCATTCAACTGATGGAGTTGGGCAGGAGGGTCTATTCTAGACATAGGAACATTCTTAAAAAAGGACAGGGATGGGAGAGAGCAGGATGAGACTGAGGGATGGAGAGTTTTTCAGTATGGCTAGAATGTAGGGGATGTGAAAGGGAGTGATATAAGATAAGGCTGGACTGGTAGGTTGGAGCCAGACTGGGAAACACCTGAATGACCAGATAAAGAGTTTAAACTTAAGTTTATAAGTGGTCATTCATTCATTAATTCATTTGCTGATTAATTTATTCACTCAATAATTCATTCACTCATTCAATAATAGTTGATTCAGTAAATCAGAATTCAAATGGTGTATGTTGTATACTCAACCCTGTATTTAAGCACATGGGAGGACATGAAAGAAATAGAAGGTGGGGAAAAGAATAAGCATTTATTAAGTGCCTACTATGTACCAGTCACTGAACTAAGTGCTTTACACTTAGTTATTAGTTATAATTTCTAATTATCTCATTTGACTCTCACGACAACCCTGGGAGGTAGATGCTTATTATTTTTCCTGTTTTATGTTTGAGGACACTGAGGCAGGCAGAGATTAAGTAACTCACCCAGGAGCACACACTCATGAGTGTCTGAGGCCAGATTTGATCTCAGAACTTCCTAGGTCCAGGCCCAGTACCTCCAGTACCACAACTATGTCTTCTTGTTGTTGTTGAGTCATTCAGTCATGTCTGACTCTTGGTTACCCTGTATGTGGATTAAGGTAAACAGAGATTAAATGAATTGCCCAAGGTCACACAGCTAGAAAGGAGTTGAAGCCAGATTTGAATTCAGATTTTCCTGAGTCTAGGCCCAGAACACCTAGCTGCCTCAGTTGCTATATCTACCACTGAGGAAATTATAATTTGGTTGGGGGAGATGAAACCGAAATGATGAAAACTATTTCTTTTTAGTTGTAACCGACTCTTTGTGACCCCATATGAGTTTTTCTTGGTGGTTTACCATTGCCTTCTCCAGATAGAAACTATAAGAAGAGTTTTAATGCAATGGGTGAGGCTGTAGATAAGAAGATAAGTGCTTACATTAGTGCTGGAATATAGCAAGACCTGGTAAACTAGAATATTGGACTTGAAGTCCTATATTCAAATCATGCCTTGGACATGAGTTGTGAGGCTTAACTTTTCTGAGACTCAGCCAACAATCCAAGACTCATCAGCCAAGTTCTAGCTACAGTGTGATCCTAACAGCTCACACACAGCTATGTTAGGGCTTAAGGGGCATAAGGTAGAGGTTTAATCAGAGTGAGATAGTTTGGGAACACTTTTCAGAGGAGGTGAGTTCTAAGCTTACACTTTTCCTTCTTAGGTCATGAGGGGAGTATAGTTTCAGAGATGGAAAGTTTGGATGGTAGGGAACTAAGGGCCTTGCACCTTCTATATCCTGGAAATAGGAGCTTGGGGGAAGGAAAAGGCGGGGGTGGGGCAGGATAGAATCCTGGTCCCCTGCACTTGCTTAAAAGCCTGGTGTTTACCCTATCCCTGGAAGAAGGAGCATAGTCTTATAAAAATTGTGTCAGTAGTACTTAGTACTGAAGCTGTCTGCAATAACTCCTAAGGGAAACAAAAAAGGGTGTTGTTTAAATTATGTATGTTATAGCTAATGCGCATGAGTTTTGTATGATGGGTATCGTATTTCTTGCTTTCTCAATGGGTGCGGGTGGGGAGTGGTGGGAGGGAGAGAACTTGGAACTGAGAATTACAGTTAAAAATAACATTTTTAAGAAATGAACCATGTATGTTAGGGGCAAGTGGAGATGCTTGCTCTAGGATTGATGATAGGTGAGATGATGATAACAGATGTCAGTCAGCTCCATTTTGATTTTGTGTTGTTTTCTGAGGACAGTGATCTTAGAACTGGGAAAGGATAGAATGAAAATGTTTAGTGGGAGTGGAAGCCTAAGATAAATGAGGAAGTGATTGGGAAGCATCAACTGGAGATGCAGATTCAAAAATGTTTTACTGATGGATCCACATAGTCAAAAAAGCTTAGAGATCTGAGCCAACTCATAGATATGACTGATGAACTTTGAAATAATTTGGGGAGTGGGAGAGTTGCTGCAAGACTGGAGAAAGGCAAATTTTCTAATTTTTGGAAAAAGGAAGAGGTTATATGCTGAAAATTATAGACCAAGAATGCTAACTTCTATTTCTGGAAAAATTAACCTATGGTTAAGAAGAACTCTTAACCCAGGGTCTGTACTTGATTTTTAAAATATTTTGATAATGTAATTGGTATTCTTTTGTAATCTTTTGTATTTCATTTTATACATTTAAAAATATTGTTCTGAGAAGGGGTCCACAGACTTCACCAGATTGGCAAAGGGGTCCAGGACATAAAAAAGGTTAAGTACTCATGTTCTAGAATATATTATTAAGGCAGTATTGGAGTATAGGAATAGGGGAGTACTTAGCAGCAGCTAAGTGGTGCAGTGGATAGAGCAGCTAGCCTGGAGTCAGGAAGATCTGAACTCAGATTTGGCCTCAGATACTTACTATCTGAGTGACCCTAAGCAAGTCACTTAATTTCTGTTTACTTTAATCCATTAGAGAAGGAAATGGCAAACCACTCCAGTGTCTTTGCCCAAGAAAACACCAAAAAGGAGTCACAATGAGTAGAACATGACTAAAATGACTCAAAAACAACAATAAGCATTTGAAAAAGTTTCTCAGGCCATGATGATGGATAGATGGAAAGATACGATAGCAGTTAAGTGATTTCTTTTTGAAGCTGGTTGAATGACTGGACCTATATAATCAAGAATGACCATATATAAATTTAGAGAGAGGCCTTAGTAGAGTGTGTCATAGATATGTTCTTAACTTGTGCTTTTCAGTATTTTTACCAATAACTTAGATGAATATGTATCTACCTGTCAAATTTGTGGATGACACAAAGTTTAGAGGGAAAGTTGACATATTATGTGGATGACAGTGGCTGAAACATAGTAGGTATTTAATAAATGCTTATTGGTTATTTGACAGATTCTAGGTCCAAAAAATATGTTGACAAGCCAGAATCATGTGACAAATAAAATTTGGAAGGCAGCAGAGTATGATGAAAACTATGCTTGATTGGAAGTCTGGATGCCTTGGTTCATGTCCACGTTTGCCACTTATGAGCTGTGTGAAATTTATTTCACATCCTTTGACCTCAGTTTCCTTTTCTGGGAAATTAAGGAATTGGACTAGATAGCCTCTGAGGTCCCTTCTAGCCCTAAATCTATGATCGTATGAATAAGATGAAATTTAACAGAGATAAATGCAAAGTTCTGGCTTAAGTCCTTAAATACTTTATCCATTGGCCTAGAATCTGAAAGTTATAGTTGATTAGCTTTGGAAAAAGGTATTGAACACGCCAAATATGGATTAACAATATTAAGTAACATGTGGGTGACAAAAAAAAGGGACCTTAGAGATTTCTAGTGTTTAAAATAAGGCACCATATTGTAGTGGAGAGAATATTAGATGAGAAATCAGGAGACCAGCACAGAAACTATGCCATTTACTGGCTTTATGCATTCATTTTTCTGGACCTCAGTTTTCCTGTTTATAAAATGGGAATATTTTATGATCTTTAAAATCCTTTATAAATTTAATATTTCATGAGCCAACTATGGAGGAAACCCTATGCAAGGAACCCTAGGAACAAAATAGATGTGTCATGACAGCCAAGGGAAGTTAGTGACTCAGTATCTTTCCTGGGGCAGGTATCTCTCACCTCATCAGAACCAGTGTGGAAGATGAGAAGGTCGAAAGGAATTGCAGCCACCATGTCAATGAGAAACCAGCCCTTGAAATAGTGCACAGCGATCTTGCCTGGGTGGCTGACCACTTCATCATTGGAATTGACATAAGTGGTTCGGAAGTTGATGATGATGTCCACAATGAACATAATATCCACAATGAGCTCTACCACAGTGAGGGGGTTACAGGAGTAGCCACAGTTCCAGTGTCTGGAGTCCTCTTGATCATTGAGTAGGAAAGCAGCTGAATAGGGGGTGAAGACAGCTGTGTAGATGACCAAGAGCAGGATTAGCCAGTCCCACACAGCTTTGAAGGGACTGTAGTGCAGGATGGTCCATCGGTGAATTCGGGGAGCCTGCAGCTTGTACTCAGGAAGCACATCGGCACCCAAGGACAAGACCTATGTGAGAAGAATAAAGGAGCAGGGTCTGGATTGGAGTAGGTACAATGTAGCGGAGAGTGAATCTACGAAGGGTGAACAAGAGAAGAAAAAATATGTGAAGGGAAGGTGTCTGTGATAGGTAGGCATGAAGAGACAAATATCTGACAAAGGATGGAATCTAAGAGGAGTGAGTGTTAATGAGGAATAAATGTGAAGGACAGGGTTTGTGAGGGGTGAGTGCGAGGGAATAATGATAGCAGCATTTATGTAGTACTTTAAATTTTGCAACGTGCTTTACAAATATTTTTTCATTTTATCTTTGCAACAACCCTGGAAGGTAGGGGCTATTATTAGCCTCATTTTACAGATGAGGAAACTGAGGCAGGCAGCATTGAGAAGTGACTTGCCTAGGTTCACATAGGTAGTAAATATCTAAGTCCAGATTTGAATTCAGGTCTTCCTAACTCCAGGACCAGTGCTGTATCCACTAGATAGGATCTACAAGATGAGTGAAAGAATCTCTCTCAGAGGATGGATATTAAAAGGAGTGAATATTAGTGTGGAGTGAATTTGAAGGGATTGTGTCTCTGAGGAATGAGGTCAATGCTGGGATAGGTCAATGAGGGGTTAAGTAGGTGGGGATAGGGTCAGTGAGGCTTTAGCGTGAGGGTGGGCCTTTCACTACACCCAAGCTTCTACTCGGATGAGTGGAAGCAGAATTCAGTTGTGCCATCCTTTAAGAAAAGCTGACCTTTTCAATACCAAACTGATTTTAATAAACTCAGATGAATGTTCACATTTATAAAAGGATGCCTTGCTTTACCGGATTCACTAGAGGGTTCTTTTAAATAGAGTATTTTAAATCAGGTGTGATTGATAGAAATTCAATTTTCACCCAGCTTTTCATAAACACTTCTGCTCTGTAAAGCAAGTCACTTAATTCCATATGGATCAGCCTGTTAAAGTCAGCATCCCACATATGCATGTACATATATACCCATGTGGGTATGTGGGTGTATGCATCCATCAAATCTGCACTTCATTCTTCCGCTCCCCACCTCTTTTATCGCGCCCCGCCATTTCTTTCACAGCACGCAGGAATCTGATGTAGAGAAGTAGAAAAGACAGTCAGGATCAGGGAGTCAAATAGCGGGGGCTTGCCGTAGCTCTCAAAGCCAAGAAAGCTAGACAATGAGCTATATGATGGTGAGCAAAGTGGCAACTACGGACAAACAATAGTTGGAGACGTGATGGTGACACATAGACTAATCCACCTATGGGTACAGTCATGTTAGGAGAGAGGCAGCCTGTGCTGCAGATAATCTGACTTTCAATTTCATGGGAGGTTCGGAGGGAAAATAGATCCCAGTAGAGGGACACCATATTTGTGGGCCACTGGGGATGGTGGATGAGGGCCAGCATAGCCCAAAAGTTGAGGTACAGCTTTACAGGGATGGAAATTGCCAAGCTAAGGAAGCACATCTGGGGAGGGAACATGCCTCTTTGGATGTTGATGCCCTGTAGTAAGACCCCAGTTTTTTTTTTGAGGAAGGAACCAAATTTTTTAACTTTTGTATCTCCCTTAGCAATGTACCCAGAATTCTGGAATGCTCTCCCTCCTTATATTCATCTCCTTCCTACCCTGGCTACCTTCAGATCCCAGTTAAAATCTTACCTTCTGCACGAAGTGTTCTCCCCCATCCCCCTTCCCTCTTTTGCTTATCTCCAATCTCTCCTGCGTACATCTTGTTTGTACATAATTGTTTGTATTCTGCCCTCCCCATGGAGTTGTGGGCTCCTTTAGAGCAGGAACTCTCTTGTCTTGTGCCTTTCTTACATCCCCAGCATTTGTCACAGTGCCTGGCACATAGTAGGCATCGAATAAGTGCTTGTCAACTTGACTTGATTTGCACCTCTATGCCCTGAGACCATCAGCATGCTCACATCTGACCTCTCCAGATCTAACCTGATTGCTTGTAGAGTTGACAACCTAGAATTTTGCTTAAAAGAAAAATATTTTCCTCCCCCCAATTCCCATCCCCAACCTCACCCCAACCTGCTGGGGGAGGCATGTAGTTTGCTCACCCTATCTGGGTATCCTTCTAGCATTTGTTCTTTAAGCATCACCCCTGAGTGCTCCTCCTCCCACCCAATCTCAGCATGGGATGGGGATAGTGGAGAATGAAAGAGAGAGATTTGGTGGGGGTGAGGAGTAGGGCTGAAGAGCTGCGGGACAAGAAGACAGCATCATGGTATATGCATACAACTAGGCTCTGGACAGATGGATACAGGGATGGAACTGATTTTTCCATTGCCTGATATGGTGGCCTCCAGGGTTAGATGGGAGGAGTCGCAGGATGGGAAGGAGCAGGAAGGTCCTCATGCCCAGGGCAAGAGCTCATCATCATTTATCTAGTCATCCTGTCATCTCTCTCACCCACCAATGACCCTTCATCCGCAGAGAGGTGGCAGCTGCCATCGGCATCAATGAGGGAAGTAGCCCTATTGCCTAGCAACTGAGGAGGCTTGGGGGGTTGTTGTTCATCCTTCATTCTCAAAGAGGACCAAAGACATCAGGAGGGCCATGTCTTGACTTGCACGTGAGTTGGATTTAAGTGAGGCAGGGCTGAGCAATCACCAGCCTTACTCTCTCCTACCCTTGTTCCTCCTCTCTGGGAGTTAGGAGAGAAGTAAGGTATCTCACCCGCTGATTATTGTCAGATAGCTATTCGGTCGTGGGGAGATTTGAGGCTTGGAGAGGGGAAATTATTTGCCTGGTCATAGGGTACTAGAACACGGGTCTATCTAACTTGATCAAATAGCTAAGGGGCAGGATTAGGGCCATTTCCAAGGGTAGGGAGTAGAAGGCATTCCAATATAGATTCAGTTTAGTAGAAAATTTCAAGCTCTCCTGAAAAATAGCTGGATGGTACATGCTTCATCTTATCACCTCTCTGTCCTAGCTGGCTTCTAACTTTGAAGTCAGACATTTCCTATCCTTGAGCACCATGATGCTGGTGAAAGAAAGTGAGACTTGCGATAAGAATCTTGGCTTCAGGTCCTGACTCCAGCACTCATGAGCTGCTTAACCATGAAAAGCTATGAAATATCCCTGCACCTCAGTTTCCTCATCTAATCTTCCTCATCTTGATGGAAAGGATAATTTCATTTTCTTTGTATCCTTACCACTTAGCACAATGCCTGATATACAGTAAGTGCATAATAAATGCTTGCTGACTACTCTGTAAAATTTGGATAGTCACATTTGTTGTGAGGAAAGTTAGAACAGTGCATGTGAGATTTGGAACTGGGAGACCTAGGCCACATCTGGTTCTGTCTCTTCTTGTTTGTGTGAACTTGGGCAAGCCTCTTCTCCCCTCTGAACGTCTGAACCTAAACCTCTGTCCTCAACTACAAAATGAGAAAATTGGCTTCAATTACCTCCCAACTCCAACTCTATGACCTCATAATCTGAAAATTGGTAAATTATTAGAGACAGGGCCTGAAGTCAGGAAGATCTGAGTTCATATCTGGCCTCAGACACTTACCGGCCGTGTGACCTTGGGCAAGTCACTTATCCCTGTTTGTCTCGGTTTCCCCATCTGTAAAATAGGGATAGTAATAGCCTACCTTCTAAAATCAAATGAGATGATAACTATAAAATGTTCAGTGTAGTGGTCGGCCTATAGTAGGTACTGTATGTATAAATACGATTATTGTGACTATTAATCTTTTCAACACACGTTTAGAACTGGACTTGGCAGTCTCTTTCAGCTCTAAATCTATGATTATATTATTTCCCAAAGACAAGAAGGATGGATCCAAGTTTGAAACCTGGGTCAAAAAAGGAGGCAGTTAAGGAGAGAGAACCCTTCCATTCCTTCTTCACCCTATTCCCAATTTTTCTTCTTATTTTCCCTGTTCTCTGTCCTTACTTCATCCTCTTTCATTTCCGCTGGAGGTGACAAGACAATATCTCCTGTCATCTTTTCTCTGCTCCTAAGAATAGCTCCTTCCTGGTAGTGACTGTGACTGGCAGCCACTACATTCTACCACCTTCCAACAGCCAAATCTCCCCTCTCATTTGATAACCTATTTGCTATCATCCTTGCCTTCTCCTTGTTCATCCTACTACTTCCAAAACCCAGAGATCAGGGTACTGGTGGTAGCTATATAATGGAAGAGGGATAGAAATGAATATGTGGACGCTTCACCTGAAGTTAAACCAAGCTGGGCTAGCCCTGAAGAGTGTTCTTAGGAACAGAAACCCAGATGATTTTCAGGGTGGATAAGGAATACTTTTTCTCTGAAAATAGGCTCTTCTCCTAATCCTCCCTACCTTCATACATACGTATCATAGACTCGTCCTACATGAGACGATGATCTTCCCTTGGAGCCAGGGTTGAACATGGAACAGAACTGTCACAGGGATATTGGCTCATCTGTCAAGAGCAGTCCCTTGTGGGATTACTAGCATGGTACAAGAGCCTTTGAGATACTTGAGACTGTCTCACATAATTACTGAGCAGCCTGCAGGATCACGACTCCCTGGTTACCCTTAATATAGAACATATGGTGTAGTGGACTACAAATTGTTAAACAGGAACAATGCGTTGATTTGTTTTGCTTAACTTCTTTGTTACATGGAAGGGTAGGTCAGTGTGGTACATCAGGGATGGATGGCATTGGGAAATGACAGAAATGTGGGGAAAAGCACTAATAAAATAGGAAAAAAAAGAGTGAAGAGAAGACACCGCTCTTGGGTAACCCTTGGTATGCCAACCCTTTCTCCCCTCCGCTTGGCTAGAGTATGAGTTACTATGCAGATGCTTTACCTGGAATCCAGGGTGGGTTCCTTCATGTTTTCCCCCTCCCCCACCACCGTCTCTGGCTAAGCCCAGACAATACCTGCCCAGGCTGGCTCCATTACCTGAGTGACCTTCTCTGTGACATTCTGGGTGCGTTCCACCACTTTGTGTGGGGCGATGATCTCGATCTCAGTGGTAGAGTTGGATGGGTGCTTCTCCAGGTTAAACTCCACAAAGTTAAGGGTAAACTGAGGAATTTGGCTGATGGTGCGATATTTGAGCTGGTCCGCATCAGATGCAGAACTTCGTCTACTTAGCTTGCCCCGGGAGCACTCTGAAAGCATTGTCTCCATTAGAGCAGGCAGTTTCATGGCCAGAAGGGCAGGGCAAGGGGGCTGAGATTCTCTACCTCTTTCCCCACCCCTACAAAAGAAGTTTGCTTGGGAATTTTGCTAGGGGGCTGAGTTCAAAGGCATGGGTAGAGTAGGGAAACAGGGATGCCATGTGCCACATGGGCAGAACAAGATGACAGGGTGAAGATTCCCCCTTCCCTGTTATGTAGTGGTACCTCTGCCTCCCCCCTTACCTCCTCCCCTTGGCTATCTCACCAGAGTTTAGGAAGCTCTGGGACAATAGGTGTTGAGTCAGACTTCGGCTACTGCTCTTGGCCAGGAGCTGTGCCAGGTCCTCAAAGTTGAGAATGTACATGATGACGGCTCCTTCTTCGTTTTTTATGGGCACCACATCCACCAGGCAGCGGAAGCATGAAGCTGTGGACAACCAGGAGCACAAAGGAGGCTGGGGATACCAGTCTAGCTAGGCCTCCTAACCCTTAGAGCCAGGATAGAAACCCCAACACAGGGCTTATCCTGGCCTCTATCCTGCAGTGTGACAGAGAAAAAGCCAGTTCAGCTTCAGAGATCACATGGCCAGTGGTGGGAGCTCAGGAAGGTAACTGAACAAGGAACTCTGATCTCTCTGACATTCTGGTCCTACTGAGGTGCCAAGGATGGAGATTGGAGAAAAACAAGGGAACTTCCCTCCTCCCTTTACCCATTTACAAAAGAAGTTGACTTGGGGAGCTTGGTAGGAGTCTGTGTCTGAGACAAGTTCAAGAGAGAAAGTATAGCAGAGAAACAAGACTAAATGTACAACATACATCCTACAGTCTGAAATCCCTCAAGGATTGTGCAATCCTGGGCAGACTCCAGGCCTGGTAGGATGTAATGTAATGTGTGTGTTGGGGGTAGGGTTGGATCCCAACTCCATGGTTAGTGGCAGAGAGAGAAGCTAAGCTGGTCATTAGGGGGCTGAAGTGGCATCAGGGCTTGGGAGGATTGTGCGCAGCTCCAGGGCCTCAGAGCTTAATCTTTGAGGCTTGTTTCTGTTTTAATTAAAATCGAACAGATGGGGATTAGATTAATGCAGTTGGGCAATTGGGAGGGGGAGATTTAGAACCCCCCCATCCCTGGAACCTCTGACTGTCCTTTACTCTCCTTTGTCTCTCTCTTTTCCTTCATTTTCCACCCAAGCATTTCTCTACCTCTTATCTTAGGTGCTATGCTCTGGAAGTATATTATGTCACATTCCTGCTCAAAAATTTTCAAAGGCTCTCTCCTTTGCCTACAAGAGTGCAGATCCCTTATTCTGGCATTCAAGCTCCTTTACAATCTTCCTCTGGCTTATTTTTCTGTGTCCCTACTACTTCCTCTAATATACACAGCAATTCATTTCATAGCTCTAGAGAGTTCATATCCTGGTGCGTCTACACATAGCTTTATATAGAGTGAAAAAAGACCTTAGAAATCACCTGATTCCATCCTCTCATTTTGAAAATGAGGAAACTGAGGCCCAGAAATGTATGATTAAAGCTGACGACCATATAGTGTGTAAGTAGGAAAGCTTGAACTCAAACCTTGGTCCTCTGACCAGAGGCTCTATATCTTAGTATTTCAGTGGATCATCTGTCTTGTCTTCTTAAGTACTCCCTTCAATCATATAGATTGCACCCCCTTCTGTGCAGCTATGTCCTTCCATAAAGCCTACATACACCAGGGTCCACCTAAAGTGCTCTACTTTTCTCAATGTATCCTCTTATGTATCTCCTCCCATTCACAAATAAACTCCCTCAAAAAAGCCACCTCCACACATTACTTCTACTTCCTCTCTTCGCATTCATTTCCTGACCTTTTGTATTTACTAAGTGGCAGGCATTGTGCTAAATGCAGAAGATAAAAATATAAGCAAAAAGAAAGATAAACCTTTTCCTCAAAAAGCTTACATTTTAATGGGGGGAAGAAAACATAAAAGAGAACTGAAAAATGAGGGGTGGGAGAGTAGAGAAGGTGAGCAAGGTGGCAAAATGTGGCAAACGAGAAACACAGCTGGAATGGGAATAAAGCATGGCTGACCAGGGCCCATTCCCCAAATGGAGGCCCTCAGAAGAAACTCAGCTATCGGAGGGCGGCATGGCAGGATGTGAAGGGATCCAGGAGCTGAGGGAAATTCCAGAGTAAGAAGGCAGCTGAGTCATGGTGGTGAAGTGAGGTAGGTCAGAAGACAAGGCTCAAGTCCTCATCCCTCAGCTGATGCCACTTTCTCCATAATTACCAGCCATTCCTTAGATGCCAAAATCTGATAGTATTTTTTCAGTCCTTCTCTACACCTCTGCAGTGTCTGATGGTATTGACTACTCTTTCCTCTCTCAGATGTTCTTTCTCCTCTGGGTTTTTAATGACACTGTTTTCTTAGTTGTCTTTCCAATTTTCTGATTATTTCTCAGTTTTCTTTGCTGAATCATCATCCTCTCTATATTTCTCTTTAAACGTGGCTGTCCTCCAAAGCTCTGCCCCTGGGCGCTCTCCCTCTTGGTGATTTAATTAATCGAATCATTAGTTCCCATGGGATGAATTATCACTTCTGTACAGATGGGAGGCAAATAGGTAGTGAAGTGGATAGTGCCAGGCTTGGAGTCAGGAAGACCTGAGTTCCAATAGGGCCTCAAATGTGTATTAGTTGTGTCACCTGGGCAAGTCACTTAACCTCTGTTTGCCTCAGTGTCCTCATCTGTAAAATGAGCCAGAGAAAGAAATGGCAAACCATTCAAAGTCTTTGTCAAGAAAACCCCAGATGGGGTCACACAGAGTTGGACATGACTGAAACAACCCAACAAAAAAAATGCAGGTGGTTTCTAATCTATATGTCCAACCCTAGTTTCTCTCCTGAGCTCTTGTTACTCATATTCAACTTTCTATTGGATATTTCAAACTGGATAGCACATAGGCATCTCAAGCTCATCATATCCCAAACCAAATTCATTATCTTTTACCTCCCACCACCCCCATTTATCTCCTCAACTTCACTGTTTCTTTTGAGGGTGCCACCTTTCTCTCTAGTCACCCAGGTTCCCAAATTTGATGTCACCCCTGACTTCTCATTCTACTTCACTCCATATATCCAGTCAGTTGCCAAATCTTATTTCTTCCTCTACAGTATCTCTCACCACTGTCACCTTCTTTCTACTCACATGGCAACCACTCTACTTTAGATTTTCTTCACCTTTCTCCTGGATTATTGCCATAGCCTCTTAATTGATTCCCCCTGCCTCAAGTCTCTCTCTTCTATAATTTATATTTCACTTAACTCTCAAAGTGATTTCCTAATGTGCGGAGCTGATCAGGTCATTCCTCCACTCAGTAAACTTCAATGGCCCCTTATGTCCTCTAAGATTAAATATAACCTCCTCTGTTTAACACTTAAGACATTTTACAACTTGACCCCAACCTCAGTTTCCAACTTTATCATACATCATTTCCTTTCCTGCACTTTATTGTCCAGTCAGATTATTCTCATTGCTGTTCCTCACCCATAACACTCCTCCTGTCAATATGCCTTTCCAATGGATGTCTCCCATGCCTGGAATAGACCCCTCTCCTCTCTGCTCTTAGAATATCTTGTTTTCTTCAAAATTCTTCATATGCATCACCTTCTACATGAAGCCATTTCCTCATTCATTCAGATGCTACTACCTTCCCTTTATCAAGAATTTGCCTTGTACTTATGTACATATGTATGTTCATGGTATACAATAGAATGAGAGAAAACAAGACTCTTTGATGGAAGAGTTCCTTGAATGCATTTTTGTCTGTATGCTTTTCTAACATCCTTTCCCACATACATAACACCTGGCACACGGTAGGTGCTTCCTAAAGCTGGGGGCAGCTAAGTGGTGCCATAGTGCACAGAGAGCTGGCCCTGGAGTCAGGAAGACCAAAATTCACATCTGGCCTCAGACGCTTACTGGATGTGTGAGTCTGAGCAAGTCACTTAACCTCTATTTGCCTTAGTTTCCTCAAGTGTAAAATGAGGACAATTACAGCAAGTACCTCACAGGATTGTTGTAAGGCTCAAAGGAGGGGACATTTATAAAGTGCTTAGCACAGTGCCTGGTACACAGCTCGCACTTAATGAACGCTTCTTTCCCTTTTTTGTTCACAGGAGCCATAGTGTCTCTGTAAGACGTGGCATTTGTCCAGGGTATATTTTCCCATGACTTTCAGACACTTCAGGCCATCTGGTTACATAATTGTGTTTGTCTTTCATTCTCAAAGAGGACCATGACATCAAGATGATGAGATGACGAGCAGTTGACTTTGATTTGAGCAAAGGGGAGCTGTGTATGGTCACCAGCCTCACTTTCTCCTCTGGAGCCATCTGGTCCAGTGAACAGATATTCATCAGGACAACTGAAGATGGCCCAGGATGCAGTGTGAGACCCTGGCCATTTTAGGCTAAGGTCTTATCAGATTCTCACTTTGAGTGAGATATACCCATTGAATGAATAGGCTTCTTTAAGTAGTTACTCAAAGGAGGGCTCCTTTAATTAAAAAAAAAATCAAGCTGGGAGCGGAAGACCCTCAAGGTTCCAGGGTAAAAGAGATACAGTTACTATTTATTATTTACATTTCACTCTGTGCTAGGTGGGCAGGGACCTGTTGTCAAATCTATGAGTTCCAGAATGAATTGGGTTCAAAGCTTGGTCTTTGAGCAAGAATGTAGCCAGTAAACCCAAAGGAAAAAAGGCAGCTTTTGGCCATGGAAGTGTACTGTCCCCTAGGTAGAGCACCCCAGGCACGGACAGAGATGGAGATAGAGATGGAGATGGAAAGGAAGATGGAGAAGGAGAGGTAGAAGGAGAGGAGGAGAAGAAGATTCTGAAAAAGACGTTTATGAAACACCAGGACGACTGGAGATGGCCCAGGATGCAGTGCTGGTAATAATGGAGTTAAATTTGGTTACATACAGCTAATGTCTAAGGCAGGATTTGAACTCAGGTTTTCCTGACTCCAGTGTCCATTGTGCCAATTTCCTTTTTCTATCTCCAGTTCCCTGGTCCTGGTCAGTATAACTTCTCTACATAGCCCAGTGCCTGATTGTGGGTCTTCACATAGGGAAAGCACTTCTTGCAACTCACCCCATTCCCCCTTGCTATCCTCCTTTACCTTTTCGGTCTAAGCTATGTGGTCCTAAGGTATGAAGATGTGGTGTCCATTTGACTATAGTAGTCCTCCACCACGTTTGGTTAATGAAATCAGCTACGGCACAGCTTAGTGGAATCATGCCCAGGGACAGGCAGGGATGGCCAAGTTGCATGGATTTGAATTATTCTTCTGATATGGCTTGGTATGTCTCCTTTCTCCAAAGCCTCAGCTCATGGGCACTTCACCAAAGGAGAGGGTGGATCCCAGTCCTCAACTCCTCAGAGTCAACAGTAATGGAGACTCAGAGGTAGAGGGCAGGATTGGTAGAGGGACAGGATGTATCTGCACTGTGCAGTTAAGTAAACCCAACAAAACAAACCCTCTCCTTTTCTCTCCTCTGCTCCCCTTCATCCCACCCCAGTAAGCGAGAATCCCTAAGGTCTGATTCCAGACTCCAAAGCCCCAGGTTCCCATGCACCAGCTGCTGGGCTTGGTCCCACAGGGAGACATCCACACAAAGGAGCTCAGAGGCAGAACTTTCAGGTCTAAGTTAAAGGGGGCCACTTGCTGCCAGCTCCCTTGATAGCCCAGATCTCTGGGTCTGCCCCATCCTACTCTGCCCCACAATTAGCCTTAGGATAAACTTTCTGTGCCTGATTGCAGTAATTTCAGAACCTTTATGAAAGTCACTCGTCATCTCTGTATTGTAGTTTCTCTATATGAAAATAGATTGGGATAGATGACCTCCGAGGTCCCTCCTACTCCTAAAATTCTATGATGAAGGTTCCTTTCTATTTTGACAGTCTCTGGTTCTGTTATACCCACTTCTTCAGACACTAAACAACAACAGCCAGGGTTAGAATTTTGCCCCTTTCCCAGACTTGTAGTTCTGTCCCTTTCTAGTTAAGACAATGTGAGTTGGGACAACTTTCTAAACTTGGGTCCTAGAGGAAAAGGTGGGGGACCCTGCCCCAAAAAGGAGATGGTGATGGGGAGAAAGTGGTTAGAATGCTGCCTCTATGCTAGTCATCTTCCCCGGTGTGAGCTGGCTGTGTCCCTATTGATGAGTTATAGAATCTGAGATTATTAGCAGAAAGGGACATGAGACCATTCTGTCCCACACGCCTCTCCATTGCCCATCTTACTTGTGAAGAAACTGAGGCCAGAGAGGTCAAGTAACTTTTACCTAGGAAAGGCAGTCTGGAATGGGGGGAAAGAATAATAATCTGGTTCAGATTTTACTAATAAGCTGGGTGACCTTGGACAAATTCCTGCATTTTAGTTACTCATCTGTAAAATGACAGTTTGGAGCAGATGATTAAATAAAGCAGTTAGTGTGTGAATTAGAATTCAGACCTCCAGGACCTCAGATCAGTGCTTTCTTCTCTGTGTTGTTTCCATAACTCTCATTCATTAGCAGCAGATGGTAATACAACTAAGTCCAGGGAGTGTACAAATCCTACAACAGTCTACATTCCCCCATTCCCCAACATCTAAGTGGTTCCTGAGAAATGTTCAAACCCAATATACACAGAAGTACACTAATGTAGAATTATATAGGCACATAGTCATGCATATTCACTCCCAGAAAAACAGAGTTGTCCAAATAGAGCCTCCAGTTGTATGAATCCGCATTCCAAGAGGAAACAGACATGATTAGGATAGAGGGAAAGAGAGAACTTCCTTCCAAACACCTATAATGCTACTCTATCCATATTTCACTCCCCAGACTGCCAATCAACATGGAATTATAGTGTATCTGAGGTATAAATAATTGAGCATGTCCACTTCATTTTTACAGGAGAGGAAACTGAGACCAGAGAGAGGAAGTGATCCTCTCTCTGAGATAACGTAGTCTATGAGTAGAAGTCAGGATTCAAATCCAATATTGCCAATATTCTTTCTATTACACCCCATTATCTCCATTTGGCTCAAAGTCTGTCATTGCCTCATTGGACTGATCTTTGCCTCAGTTTTCTCAATTATGAAATTGAGTAACCATCTACTTTTGCTGCAAGTTTTGGTAGCCCCAAGGAGGGACTTAGAGAGCCCTTAGCCCCTCGTCCCTCTTCTTTTACCTGTTATTTTAACTAGCCTTATCCTTAGGCCTGTCCCTCTTTCTCTGTCTGTGCCAATTTCTTTCCATGCTCTTGGAATAACTCTCCAGGGGAGATAGGACTAGCCCTTGCCCTCTGCCCCTTCCATGCTGTGATGGGCAGGGGCTCCTTTCTCACCTTTCCTCTTCAATCTAGAGCCTAAAAGATGGTTATCTCAAACAGATTTGCTCAGATAGGTGCTTTCCTCTGTGCCTGCCCATCTTTTGTTTTCTCGCTTCCTCTTGTCTTTCTCAGTTCCCTTTTTTCCCTTTTCCCTCTCCCCCTCCCCTCTGTTGCTCACACCTTCTCCCCTTCCTTGCTCTGTTTTTCCCCTACCCCCTCACTCTGTCTCTCACCCTCTCCTCTCTCAGCCACCTCCCCAACTCTGTGTGAAATGCTCAGGGGTGGAGAAGGTAATAGAAAAATAGAAAAATCTCCACCTAGAAGATGGATTCTTCCCATCCTCCCCCACCTCTGACCTCCTCTATCAGCTGTGGTAACTGGGGGTATGTGCTGGACAAAGTAATCTCTAGGAGGGAGCCCCTGACATTGAGAGGAAAATGACTCTCCCAGAAAAGGACCCTGGTACTTTTCCTTCCAGATGATCTATGTCAAACTAGTCCAAGCCAGGCTGCCTGCACTTTCCTTTCTTCTTTCAGGGTTGTTCTGGGATTGTAGGCTCAGTCCATTCTTCTTAAAAGTGCTTGGGCAATCCACACCTTTCTCTTTGCCAAATGGAGCTATAATCAATGAGCCTGAAATCTTATGGGCCATTTAAGTTCTCCCTCTCCCTCCCTATGCCAGGAGCAATGTCTTGTCTTCAGCATTGAAGTCCTATACTAGCGGTTGACAGTACCCCAAATGCTTTTGAGTCAGTGATTTACTCACAGAAGTAATAACCTCATAGAGGTCCTGAAGGGAACCTAGAGGTCGTTTTGTCTGACCTCCTCATTTTACAGATAAGGACTCTGAGGCCCAGAAAGAAGCGAGTTCTTCGTGGTTACATAGGAAGTTCTGGAGATTGAGGATTAGAACCCTGACTCCAAGTCTAGTACTCTTTCTATTGTAACTAATGAACATCAGACCAAGTCTTTGTCAATGTTTTTAAGATATCCTAGACCAAGAGCAAACCTCCCCTCTTTACCGCATCCTTTCCATTTTAGTCTATGGCAGTGATCATAATGGTCACATCTTTGCTATGACCTTAACCCTCAGGCAGGCAGGACTTGTATTCTGGTGGAGGGGAGGCTTCTGAACCCACCAACTTCCCTATATCTAGGCATGTCTCAAGTAACAGAGTTTATTGCCTTAGGTAAGAAAGATCATCTGGTAAAGCCTGATTTCTTCCAGCTTCCTCTTCTTTCCCTCTACTCTCATCTTGATTATCTCTTGCCTCCCTGTTTTGTCTTTCTAGATTATTTCATCAGCTTTTCTTTACCATTTGATTTTGAAATTTTTCTTTTTGTTTCCCTGGGACTGGAAAAGATATGGTCACAGAGAGGTCTCTGAACTTTATCCTTATGTCAAGCTTTGTCAAACTGCCATCTTCTACTGCTTTTCTATGTTCTCTGAGTTGAACCAAGAAAATGGAGTGAATACAAGGAAGGTAAAAATGGAATACTTTGTCCTTGCTTAAGGGCTGGTAGAGGGTTCCTCAGGAGAAAGGGCTGGCCAATCTCACCCCTTTCCAATAGACCCCCTTTGTATCTATTCCTTCATTTCCATACCTCTCCATGTCCCCCCACTCCCTACAAAGTTCCTCACTAGTCCTAGAAAGCACAACAAGAGGGCTGAGTGCAAGATGAGATGGGAAGGCTAGGTTTAAAAGGAAATTGCTAGAGACTAGATTTTCGGGGTCCAATTTTTTACTTACTGTGTGGTCTTTTATTTACCTGTACTCTTCTGGGTCTTATTTTTTCTAGCTAAACAATAGGAAAGGCAACAAGGTTCTCTGGGATTTGTTAAGGAAGGGAACATTCATTTATCTGAGGCACTTAGGGGATGGGCAGTAAAAAGAAGCTTGTCAGTGGTTAATTAGTGTTCTAAACTATCATTTTTTCCTATCCTGAGGGCTTCTAGGGTCAAGCTATGAAGAGACATATAGAGACAGAGTACTGGGGAAGAACACTTTGAACTCATCACTATGATGGGGCAATAAATAAAAGGTAAGAAAAGATGGTCTGTGTATGAATATTGTAGAAAAGGTCCAGGTGATCAGAGTAGATCATAAAGTGAATAAGCTAACAGAGCCTCGAAACTTTCCCTCTGAATAATGCTCTAGATTCCATATCATAAACACTTAACTCAGAACTAGACATCAAGGTACTTCAAGGATTAAAAAATGAAACAGATTGTTACAAGAACTGGCAGACAGGAAGAGGTTTTATAGTTAGCCAGTTGTATCAGTAGTTGCCTCTTTCCACCCCTGAAAAGTCTCCAAAATACCTGGAATGGATTTGGTACCCCTCTGCTTTGAGGCAGAGGAATTAAGATGATGTTGGAAGTCTTTCTTCCCTTCCTATTCCAATATTTCCTCAACTTTTTCCAGGTCAGGCTGAGTAGTCCTAGCTGAAATACACCATGATCTGTAGGTACATTCTCATTTTATGGGAAACATTTATTTCTCATCGCCTTGGGATGTTTTTCATTTCTGAGACTCTTTTCAATCCCCCAAGACCCTTTTCACACCCTCTTCTCTCTTCCCACTTCCAGTGCCTGCTAGCTGTTCATTAAGGCAGAAAAAGTGGCAATTCAGCCTAAGTCCTATATTTGGAAAAAGGGGCTCCTTATACATGGAGCATAAGTTTAAATCATGTCCATAACTTATATTACTATGTGGACCATAGACTTTTACATCTATTATCTAATACAAAAAAGCCTGAAATTTTCCATCAGCAGAAATCAGAAGTTCTGAGTCCCTTCCTTTAACCTGTTCCTCAACCCCAAGATATTTCTCTTATGTACTCTACCAAGAGGAATTGTGGTGTAGTAGAAAGAATACAAGATTAAGAATCAAGAATCTCAGTTCTAGTCCTGATTCACTATGTTTTCTTGAACATGTCATTTCCCCTCTCCAGGTCTCAGTTTCCGCCCCTGTAAAATGGGGAAGGTAGTTTGGGACTGTATGATCTTTAAGGTTCCTTCAAGCACTGATAGTCTATTATTCTAAGCTTTGACTCACTCTCAATTCCAAGGGGTAAAAACTGGGTCCAGATAAGTGACTAGTGAGGTGTGTCATAAACAATCTGACTATCATCTCCTACTCTGCCCTTCTGTCCAAGCTTCTTCTATGCCTTCTTGAAGTGCTGAACTTTTTTTTTTACAATAATCCACTTTAGGGGACTCTCTGCATCTTGGGGCAAGCAAAAACTATTCCCCATCACCCTGTTGTAGAGGAGAAGGAAGGGTAAATTTCTTACTGAAGAGCCTCTGACTTAAAAGCTGAAGCCCTATTTTATATATCACCTTCCCAGCAATCCTAGAAAACTGGACTTCCAGTTCAGGATCCTAGATTTAGAACTGGAATGGACCTTACAAACCATTTAGTCCAATTCTCTTACGTTACAGATAAGAACCAAATCTGAGAGAGTTTTCAGTAACTTGCTGAAGGTCACATAGGTGGTAACAGAGGTGAGATTTGAACCTAGATCCTCTCACTAAATCCAACACAGTTCCTATTGTGGCAAACCCAACTCCTCCTTCCCTCTGCCTGTCTGAACTTCCTGAGGCTCTAGGACTGGTGGAGGCCCTGAAAGAGAAGCTGAGTGACCTGAGTTCCCTAATCCCTGCCCACGCAGAAGGAGATCAGCGAAAGTTAATTTCTATCCCAGCTGTCTGACAGCTGAGGCTGATTGTGACTGTGAACAACAGGCACTTCCTAGTAGGTTAAGGTTTGGTGGGGAGGGAAAGAAAGCACTAGAATTATCCCCAGGATATAGACCTTGACTACTGGGTAGTCAAATCCTGACCAGACTAGAAACTGGTGTGAGGTCTGGCCCCATTTCTGCTCATGAGGTCTTTCAGCTCTATAAGAATAGGAAATGTATTCAAAAGTGGCTTGTAGGTGTTTTTTTTTTTTAAAGAACTTGAAGGGACCTTAAAGATCCTCTAGCTCAACTTCCTCATTTAAAAGAAGAAACTGAGGCCCACAGAAGGGAAGTAATTTGCCCTCTTCCAATTGACTAGAAAGTAGAACACACAGCTGGGACCAGAATCCAGGTTTTCCAATTCTTCATCCAGAGCTCTTTCCATTGTATCTCTATATCCCGCAGAATTCATCATCTGGCTGACTCTAGAACCCTTCTCCAAGTTCCCCAACATTGATTACCTGGCCCCATCACCTAATACTCAGTGAAATCTAGAACTGGAGAGAGCCTTTGAGATGATCTAGTTCAATGCTCTCATTTTCACAGATCAGGAGCTAAGGCTCAGCATGACCCTACCTTTTCCTCCTCTCCCTTACACTGCAACAGGAGCCCTGACCTTACCATCTTTTCTGTAATAGAGGATCTCCAGCTTGCATTCCTCAGCACCCAGCAGTGCCTGTGCCAGTTGGGACACTGCACTCGGTAGGGTGTCAGGGCCAGTGAGGAAGTCACAGGTACAGGGTCGCTGCATCACTTCCACTCGGGAGTACCCAAAGAGCTGGCAAAACCCGTCATTGCAATAAATGATGGCGCAGTTCTCTATCTGTGCATTGGCGATCAGGAACTTTCGACCTAGGAAGTAAGAAGAGGTCAGTGGTTGTGATTGAGGTTGGGGTTAATAAATGGGACAGGGAGAAGGCAAGGGAGTGGAGGATCAAAAATGGGGGTTTGTGGGTATCAGTCAGGTTGGAGTCAATAAGTAGCAATGAGAAATAAATGTCAGGGAGGAATGGGAAAAGAGTGGGGAGCAGGAATGAAGAGTTTGTTAGGGGAGAGAAATGTGGGAGCTATAGGCTCCCTCAGAGGGGCTGATTCACAACAGATCCTGGGAAAAGAGGAAAGTGTATGGGAACAGGACAAAGGCACCATACGAACAAAGGTGTGATGCCTGTTGAATAATAAATATTTGTTGAATTGTAACAGATTAAATTTTGTTCAATTGGAAAAAAAAATTGAAAGGAGAGTCCTTTTTATCTACTCTCCACACACCTGGGGAAAGAGCTAAGGGACAATAGGCATAGAGAAACAGGATAGGTTGCTGGTGGATTGATGATGTGGGAGTTTCAGGAGGTTGAAAACGGAAACATCCCACCTGTCTCCCCCCTCCCACTCAGTTGAAAGAGTTGTAGAGAGCACCCCAGAACACAGAACAATCCTCTCCTGTTCCCCACCTTCACTTTTTTCACCCTTTGGAACTTTCCCAGACCCCTCACCTTTCTTGATTCCTCCTGATCCCCGACCCTCCGCCCTTCCAGAAGACCCATCTATCCTCACAGGTTCACAGGCTCTCACACACTTACTCTGGCCCTCGAATTTTCGAATGATCGTGTCCAAGTAAGTGTTCTGGGGCGCCACATGCCCCCTGCGAATCGGCATCCTTTGACTGCATGGGCCCGGGAGCCCAGAATCCCGATCCTCTGACCCTTGGTTCTCAGTCGGGCTGCCAGCACCTCAGCTCGTCCGGCGACGGCAGGTTCCTGGAGTTAGGTGGATGCCTCCTCCGAGGGGAGAGCTTTCCCCACTCCCGTTAAGGTGCAGGGGAGCTGCGGGTTTTAACTTCCACCCGCAGCTCCCCTGAGATCCTGCCAGGTTAGCCCCACTTTACCAGAAGATGCGAAGACCCCCGGGAGCTGTCCCTACCACGGTGCTGAAAG
This sequence comes from Potorous gilbertii, assembly GCA_028658325.1. Classification (NCBI taxonomy): domain Eukaryota; kingdom Metazoa; phylum Chordata; class Mammalia; order Diprotodontia; family Potoroidae; genus Potorous; species Potorous gilbertii. Next base: position 517,985,106 of record CM053770.1, read on the forward strand.
GAGGAGCTTGGGCGGGAGAAGGGGCAGCATCGTGGGCGGGGCTTTTGATGGAAGGATATCGGGGAAAGGGCGTGGGATATGTAATTCCTTTCCAACCCCGCCCCATTAGGCTTAATAACTAATAAATAAAATAATAATAATAACAAAAAAAACAATAATAAATGCCTTGACCAGTCTCTGATACTGCATCTCTCAGAACGGATTTTTGAGCAGAATGGAGAAAGATCGGCTGGGAAAGGATCAGCAGTTCACAGATATTTGAAAGAGACTTTAGAGATAATCCTGTCTTCTCCTTCCATTTCAAAAGAAAGGAGCTAGGCCTAGAAAGAGATTTGCCCAAGGTCAAACAGCAGTCAGTAGTGAAGCTAGAACTATAAATAATTGTACATCTAGTGGTTTTCTTCAGAGCAACCCTCTATTTATAAGTTGGTTTCTTGGTTTATAAAATGATATTGTTGGATTAAGTGACCTCTAAAGTTTCTAAAAGCTTGAAATTCTAGAGGTACAGGGTGAGTCTCTTCTTCCTTTCTCCAGCAGCAGTGCACTGTCTAAGTCAAGATCATCTCCCCCAAACCTACCTTTTGTTGAATACCTTGGGTTATTTGGATGGAAGAATATGATGGAGTTACTTAACAAGCAAACAGAGCATTGTCCTGGGTTCTTTGGGGACAAAGAGAGAGACAAAAGATTTAGATTATAGATAGCTCTGGGGCTTCCATCTAAACTCATTTTACAGACATGGAAATTAAATCTCAGAGAGATTGAGTGACTACTCAAACAGGTGGTAAGTAGCAGAGCCAAAAATTAAATCCAGGATCACATATTCCAGGTTCAACACTCTCACCACTTCTCCCAAGGGAGTTTACATTCTTATTACATTAAAACTTAAGAACAATAACAAATTAGCCTATCAAAAAGGCAAAACTATTTTTTAAAAGATTCAACAGACTGAAAACATAAGTGTTAAAGTATAGAGAAGTTGTCAGAAAAGAGTAAAACTAAGCTGAAAAAGATTTTTAAAAGCAGTTTTGAGTAAGGTAAAGTTTTGGGGGAGATAAAAGGTTTGGGGTGGACAAGCAAAAGGGGAATTTCTTGTGATTGGAAATGCCCTAAGCAAAAGCATAGACATGAATGATGTTGTATGCAGGGAACAGCAAGATGATGGTTTTAAAAAATGGCAGTGCTGGTCTGGAGAGCTGGTGATAATGGAGAGATAAAGGGCCACTTAATGGAGGATTCTGGGTGTCAGTGTGACAGCTGTGCAATGTATATGCTACACTGGGGGCTATCTCCAGTCATCCTGATCTATATCTTGCCATTAGACCCAGATGGCTCCAGAGGAGAAAGTAAGGCTGGTGATTTTGCACAGCCCTCTCTGACTTAAATCCAATTCACTTGCAAGTCATAGCATCACCTTCTTGATGTCATGGTCCTTCCTCTTTGAGAATGAAGGACAAACAACAACATGATGCCATGTCATGAAACACTTAGGGCACTGTTGTAGGAGCACTACAGTAAGAGTGGTCCAAATTAGCTAGTGTGCCACCTGCCCTGTGTGTTCTGCTAAATAATAATAGAATGCAGTAAATTGTTTACCAGGTCGTGCTCTCCTTGAGCTACCAGCCCAGTAGCCCCTTCAGTTCATTTTTTGGTGAATGCAGAGTAGTCTCCCAAGAGGTTCCTCATTGGTCTCTAGAGAGCACTGAGCCTGCAAACACTTATACTCACCTTGTTCCCTCCCTTTCTCTCTTCCCCACTCCATTTCCACAGCATTAAATGGAATGCTAGGCAACTAAGTCATATAAATTAGGGGATTATATGAAATATTTGCTTCCAATGATGAAGACAGGAAGTCAATGGTTATAACCCCATCTTACACCTGGAAAAATACCCCTACTATATGGTTTATTAAACATAACGCAAATAAAAGGGAAAATGTTAAGTACTCCTACATGAAGTCCTATAACCATCTCTTGAAACTCCTCTCAAAAATTCTCCTGGATTTTTGGAATTTTGGAGTTTTGACCCAAACTGCAGGTCATGGAAAGGATTAAGGAAGGGACTGCATGTCTGGGACCCTCTTTGGGGTCAAGGACTATACCAAAAGGAAGCAAGGGAAACACATAAAGAGCTATCTTCCCCTCCATCTCAACAGTGGATGAGGTTTTCAATAGCTGCTAGTTCTTGCCTCTCCAATTCGATCAATCAAAAACCATTTATTAAGCACCTTCTATGTACCAGGCACTCTGCTAAGTGCTAAGATTTTCCCAGACCTATATGCCCTTGCATAGATCTCTTCACTTCCCTGTTCCTCGCTATCTTAGAGAAGATTAGGGCAATCTTACTTTGTTACAGGATTCTGCTTCCCTTTGTGGGAATATTTCAGCTCACCACAGGGATGAAATAGTGCTGCAGAAACATCTACTCCATCAGATTGCATTTAGAGTTGATTCTTAAGATAGGAGATAAAGTGATGAAGATGGGGTGGTGTTTGGGGAAAGACTACAGCTGCAATGGTGAGAGGGAAAGGAGGCAAGGATCCTTACATATAAAATGAGGTGGGGAGAGAATGGGCTAAATTATTTCTAAGGTCCCAACTCTAATTGTCTATCTATAAGACCAGATAGGAGGCTTTTACAGTACAGGTTTGAGGGAATGGAGCTCTGGATTAGGGAAGGTAACTGGGAATGAAGAGTGAGGACAATAAGGAGTCTTTCGGAGGCCATAGAAGAATGCAGAGCAGTGGTATCCAACTCATAGGAATAGGGTCACTAATTCATACGTAAGGATCCCTGTGAGATTCGTATTGACTATTTTAAGATGTAGTGTTTTCTATAGTTTATTGTACTTTAATTTTAAGTGCTTCTTTGTAGGGAAACTGGGGAAGAAATCTCCCCAGCCCCTTGCATGATTTCCACATGACCTAACATAAGAAATGTAACTTAAAGTTGATATGCTTAACTGGGAGGGCCAGGGGAAGCAGCAGAATTAATGAAGTGTACATTAATGAAGCCAGGGTGAAGGGACCCTTATCTTAAGAGTCATAAAACTTCTTAAGGGAGAAGGTGTCTTGTATTCAAGAATCTGGCCAGTCCTTGGGCACATACATCAAAGTCAACAGCTGGAACTTTTGGCCAGAGTTCCTTCTTTGTTCTAATGGTCCTCTTTTCCTGGAAGTTACTTGTATAAAGGGACTGAGTGAGAGATGGATCTTTGGAGGTCTTTTGCTGCAGAAGTGGGGATGCTCACTTCTGATCTCCCAGGCATCTGAACCTAAAGTGAAAGTACTATGCAGTCTATGTAATCCCTTTCAATTACATTCTCAATTACATTTTAATCTGATTCAGCTCATGCTTGGAAGTGTGTTGGGCATCATGTTGCCTGCTGGTTTAGTGCTTGTCACCTCTGATATAGAGGGCTACTTCACTCTGTTTCAATCTCTGGACCTCAGTCCCTTTTCTTCTGCTGCCCCACCCTCTTCCTCCTTGATAGGACAAATCATAGGAGTATAGAATTTAGAGCTGGAAAGACCTCAGATATCATATCATCTAACCCACCTTATTCTGCAGATGAGGAAACTGAAGATTTGAAAAGTAAAAATGACTTGCCAGAGGTAGAGGTAATAAAAGCAGAACCGAGATTCCAACTCAGGTCCTCTGACTTGGAATTCAGTGCTTTTTCCATTACACTAGTAATAAGATGGTAGAAAAAAAATTTCTGGTGGATGTCACCCCAGTTTCTGCAGTTCTCAAAGTGTAGTCCAAGAATCCCTGAGTTCCTGACACCTTTCCAGAACATCTACCAGGTCAAAACTATTTTCATAATCGTACTAAGACATATTGATATAATCCACATGAATAAAAGCTCTTTGTGGGGTCCTCAAGAATTTTTTAATAATGTAAATGAATCCTGAGACCAAAAATTTTGAGAAACTCTACCTCTTTTGGGAAGGCATTCAATTCTTTGGAGAACTATTATTACATGGTGACTGACAACCCATTCCCTCGTCTTCCTAAGGAAAGGTATTGTGGAGGTTAGGGGAAAGAGAAGCCATGGGAGAGGAGAGCATAGAACCAAAGGTTTACAAATGCTGTCACCTTTCTACATCTCTGTTGTTAGAGAAGAGCAAAGTGGAGGGGAGGGGCGGGGGGTCCTACCTACTACTTTATCCTTGCATCAGCTACTAGGGATGAGGTAAGACGTGAGAGTGTCTGACCCTGCACTTATGTACCACAGATGACAGCTTTCTGTTATCCTGCCACTGTCCCTGTCTTCTTAAACAGTTAGTAATAGTTAATGTTGTAACTCTTCAGGAGCCTGGTGAGACCCAGAGTCATTCTGTACTTACTATATGACCACTTAAGTGTCACTTAACTTCTCCCAGCCTCAGTTTCCTCATCTGTAAAATGGAAGCAATAATATTACCTATTCTCAGAGTTGCTGCTATTGTTCAGTCATTTCAGTTATGTCCTGTTCTTTCTGACCCAATTTTGGGTTTTCTTGGAAAAGATAGTGGAGTGAGTGGTTTGCTGTTTCCTTCTCCAGCTCACTTTACAGATAAGGAAACTGAGACAAACAGGATTCAGTGACTTACCCAGGGTCATACTGCTAGGAAGTGTCTGAGGCCAGATTTGAACTTAAGAAGATGAGTCTTTCTAACTCTAGGTCCTGTGCTTCATTGACTGTACCACCTACCTGCCCTGTCAGAGTTGTTATGAGGATCAAATGATATATATATGTGTGTATATATGTGTATATACACACACACATATATATATGCATACACACATATCGCCCGCAAACCTTAAAGTGCTGTATAAATGCTAGTTACTCTATGATCCTCATCCTCATCACCATCATTGTCATCACTTTTTATCTAGAGACCCAAAAAAGGGCAGATATGAAGGCAGAATCAAGAACTGTTTCGTTTTTCTGCTTTGCAAAGGATATCTGGTCAGGGGTTAGAACCACTTGGAAGAGCAAAACGAAGAAGTCATCTTAAAGGTCTCCAAATTCTTGAAGGTAAATTTCCATTTTGATTTTCTCAGCTTGATATATGAGGGCAGTGGGGAAAAGATTGGTCTGCTGCCTAGGGATATCTCTAAATAATTTACCTTTTAAGCTTCCTAAATCCCTTCATCAGTGTCGCTTCCCTTTCTTCTCCAATCCATGCCTCTCCTTCCTTCCCCTACTCCTATTTCCCTCATCTCATGGAATTTTTACAAGAAATCAGGAAAGACATTTTCTCATCTCTCACTTCCCAGGACAACAGGGATTGTGCATGGGGGCCAGAGGAGGGATGGGGAAGGTGTGCTGATCAGAACCATCTCTTGATAGAAAGGGCCACAGACTAACTCTATTTAAATATTAAATAAATTATTTATTATTTAGGCCCTGGGCTCCATTTCCTAGTGAATGTGAGGAGATATTTGATTGGATTTAGCTGTGGAAACAGGAGTTTTAAAGATTGCCCATGTTCCCATCCAAACTTGGTCTTCTTCTTTCAATACATCCTGGTGGTCATGGTTTGGGGGTAGCTGGTGGAAGCAAATACTATGGTTTGTGCTCATTGCATTACCTGTCTGTCTGCTTTGCATGATGCAATTAATTACCAGAATAGTGCAGGATACCATATTAAAAATGACTAACATGACGATTCTGAATGAACAAGGGTGGATCCCCATGAATGTGGAGGAAGGGGATGAGCTAGTGGACAAAGATACCCTGTTGGAGCAATTGTACCAGAAATGGTGTGAGAAGTCTTCAAAGGAATAAAAATAAAAGGAGGTATTGAATGTGTTAAGTCAGTAAAGACTTCTCAGGGACCTAAGTCTAAAGTAAAGCAGACATAAGGCCTGAGTTTCAATTTATCAAAATCTTACGATATGGGGAAACTTGAAGTTGTGAAACTGTCTGTCATCCCTCTCCCCAGTTTTGCTGACTCCCATTTCCCTATTTCTGAAATAAAGATTGCTCACTCAGGCTCTTGACCAAAAGGGTAGGGGGGTTTTGTGGTTTTCTGCTCTATAACCTTGCATCTGCTTCTGTAAAATGCTTCCCCTCCTCCAATCTGCTTGGAGGAGGATGAAGTCCAGTCCTTGCAAGAACCAAATAAAGGACTTTCTGTTTATACTTTGAGATACCTCTGAGTGGTCAATTTGAGTAGGGATCTCACCATCCCACACACTGGACTTCTTCTGGTTTGAGGTTGGCTCTTTAATACTTGGTGTCGGGGAGGTTTGGAAGTTGAAAGGGATATGAGCCTACTTCTGGAGCCACATATTTCTAGGTGAGACCTAACATAGAATTCTGCTATGTTGCAGGGGCTTTCAGGCTGGGAAAAAGGAAGGGATATCTTTGATGAGTGTACTGGGACATCTATAATGCACACAAATATTATACCAATAAAAGTAAATAACATATTTACTTTTTTTTTTTTTAAAAAGAGGGGCATCAGCAATGTCCTTCCTGACCTAGGATTATCTTTCTCCTTTCCCCTCCAGCTGATTTCCTGGAGTTCAAGAGAATACAAAGTACAACTGAATTGAAGACCCAAGCCCTAGGGATTTTGGGGGTATTTGGGGTTGGGAGGTGGACAGAGCAATAATGTGACTAGAGCAGAGGTACCTGAGTTTCCAAAGGAGATTGGGAGATAAAGCTTGGGGCTTCAGGCACATTTGAATACACACACACACAGTATCACAGTGATACACATGCACATAGCTATACAGAGTCTTATATACACCTTGTCATATCCATCAGTCACTTCCACATAAAATGGCACACACAATCATGGGTCCCATAGTAATACATGAGTATACATAATCATAAGCCATCTATAATCACCACCATACCCAGAGCTATATAGTCACAAATAGAGGTACAATTATACAATCTGAAGTCAACCTTCATGCTTGGTCTTATATCTGCCTTCTCCCTGCCCCACCCCGACTCCCACCCCCACCCCCTGCCAGTTTATCCTTTTGCCTCTGACCCCTCTCTACCCGAATATACATATAGTCTGCATCCCTGGGGCAGCCTTTTGTTCCTGGTGTCTAAGATGAAGGTGACTACGTTTTGTTTTGTTCATTATAGAGATATATCTTCCCGGGTTTCTTGGAGCTGAGGATGCATACGTAGACAATTAACACCACCACAGACATCAGCAGAAATAAGTCCAGACCGAGGAGCAGGTACTGGCTCCTGATAACATTCTGGATCGTCATGGAGAACCCCAGAAATGTGCCTTTCTTGGTTAGATTAGGCATCTTGCCCTCATATAGAACCTTATAGAGTAGAACTGTTATGATCACAACTAGGAGCAGACATAGGGTCAGCAGCACCCACTGCCCAGCAACGGCTTTAGTGTTGTCTGTTTGCAGGAGCAGGAAGCTTGTTTTTTTTTTCCCTAGGGAAAACACAGCAAAGCCAGGGTAAGTAGTAAGAAAAAATCAACGCCCTCTCCCTCCTTCCTTCTTCCTCCCATTCTAATTAGTCTCTGAGGGACATGGATGGGTTGTAGGATGAGGGAGTTTTTTGAGTACCTCCTAGGACACTTACTGAAGGAGGATACTATGGTCAGAACCACCCCCCAACAATCTCTGCTTTCGTTAGTCTTATAGCTATTCAGCACCCACTTCCTATGTATATAAACATATATGTATATATATATACATATATGTGTGTACACAAATATAAATATTCTGATTTCAGAATGGTACCAACCTATTGAATGTATATATATGTATATATACATATATACATATACATATATACATGTATATGTATATATATCATATATATGATATTTGATACAGAATATAAAATTGTATTTAATTTATAAATATATATTAAATATAGTAGTATATAGATAAATATTTATATGTGTATCATATATGTATATGTATATAAATATATATTCTTGTTTCAAACTGCTATCAACTTATTGTGTGTATATGTATATATGTAAATATACTAACTACAAGAATATTTTAATACATAAAGCATATTTAAGTATTTTTAATACAAAGTATGCACTGGTATTTGGTGGATAAAATATTTGTATGTATCATATATATGTATGCATGTGTATATATACCTATGTGTATTTATGCATGTGTAGATATACCTATGTGTATTTATGCATGTGTATATATACCTATGTGTATTTATGCATAATATATATATAGTATGTATGTTATTTATTGTTCAGTCATTTCAGTCATGTCCAACTCTTTGTGACACGATTTAGGGTTTTCTTGGCAAAGATACTGGAGTGGTTTGCCATTTCCTTCTCCAGCTCATTTTACAGATGCAGAAACTGTAAACAGGGCTAAATGACTTGCCTAGAGTCATACAGCTAATAAGTGTCTGAGGTCATATTTGAATTAAGGATGATGAGTCTTCCTGACTGTATACTCAGCACTCTATTGATTGCATCACTAGCTGCTCCTGATGTGTATGCAAATATATATAGATATATATAATATATGTAAATAAATATATATATATTTATACATAAACATTTATTGTGGAGTTGAAATTTGGGCCAGAATTGAGGCCCAAAATTAGGGGCAGGGTCTTGGTTGGGGCAAAGCTAAGCTGGACTAGGATTAGTTAGGTGGTGGAGTGGATAGTACACTGGACCGGGAGTCAGGAAGACTCATTTTCCTAAGTTTAAATCAAACCTCAGACACTAGCTGTGTGACCTTGGGTAAGTCACTTAACCTCTGTTTGCTTAAATTTCCTCATCTGTAAAAATAGAGATAATAGCATCTACTCCTCAGAGTTGTTGTGGAGGTCCAATATGATAATATTTGTAAAGTACCTGTCAAAGAATAGATTCTATATCAATGTTAACTAGTATCAGTAGCAATAGTAGTAGTAGTAGTAGTTAGTAGTAGTAGTAGTTAGTAGTAGTAGTAGCAGCAGTAGTAGCAGTAGAATTAGCAATAGTAGCAGCAGCAGTAATAACGGTAGTACCACCATCAGAGATGCAGCAGCTAAGCTCAGGCCAGCCCAAGACCTCTTCATGACGTACATTCTCAGCAATAAGCCAGTCCAGGAGAGGCTTAAAGTACTTCCTGAGTGGTTTTGTTGACATATTATACTGCCCAGTGATCATCTTCATTGCTTCTGGCCATGGCTTGCTGAATCCAAGTTTCATGACATCCCTGGGGTGGAAGGAACAGCCTTGTCATCAGTAATTCTAGGGCGAGCAACATGAACCCGCTCCACTTCACACTCTGGCCTAGATGGTCCGGCTTGCCAATATCTCCTTTTCCCAACTCCCTGACTCTAACTCTTTCACCTGGTCTCCCTTTGAAACAAGGGGGCTGTTTAGCTCTTTAGACTGGAGGGTGGGAGGAAGAATGACTATTAATTATCCTCATGATCAACATATTGCTGGGTGCAGTGAGTTGTGAAGTATCCCTTTACCTTAGTAAATATGCGAAACCTTTCTTGAGCCCCTAAACTGCTTTCACTCATCCCAAACTATCTTATCTTTAACTACTTTATATTTATTTATATTTATTCTTCATGGACATATTTATTGAATATATCCTTATCTATATACTCATTTTCTCCCCCTCCTTAGAATATAATCACTTAAGAGTAGCTATTGCTTCATTCTTTGTATTTTTACACTCATCCCTTAATAGGTATGTGCTTAATAAATGTTTATTGACTGATGTGAATTCAATTCAAAAAACACTTAAAAAGTGCTTACTATATGTAAGACCCTAGGCTCAGATTTCTTCATCTATGAAGAAGAAAGGACAGCAAAAGAAACTTTAACATTTTTTTCCTGCACCCACCCCCACAACTCTCAATGTATAATTACCCTTTCCACATCAAGACTTTCCCTATCAAAGTTTTGATAGATTGCAGGTTGGCGTAAGAAATAAAATGGGAATATTTGGGGAGTTTTGCAGAAGCTATAGACAACATGTAAAGGCCAGCAGACAACACAGAAAAGGCATTTTTACTTAACATTGACCTACATATAGGCTATAACCAAATACTTAACCCAAATTTTACAATAAGGTATTATAGATACCATATAAAAGAAAAAGAAAAACTCAGACTTATTCTCTGTGATCAGGAAGAGTCAAAAATTTTTACTTAGATTTTCGAAATCACAGAAGAGCATGTGCCCTTAACCCCTACTCCAATTCCAATGATCCTTTTTTCTTTTTCTTTTTAAAAATAATGTCTTTATTGCTATTATTTTTGGTTACATTTGAGTCCCAAGCTGTTTCCCTACTAACCTCCCAACACTGCACTACAGAAGACAATATTTGACATAGATATATATGTTAAACTATGAACAATACATAGTTCTATAAATCAGTTCTTTCTCTGGAGGTGGCTAGCATCTTCCTTCATAGGTACTTTGTAGTTGATTAAATATTCATATAACTCAGTAGTCATTCATGCTTACTCTTTGAACAATATTGCTGCTTGTGTATATAGCGTTTTCTTGGTACTGCTCATTTTTCACTCTTCATTATTTCTTGCAAATCTTTCTATGTTTTCCTAAAAACCAACCTGCTCATTATTTTCTACAGCACGGTAGTATTCCATCACACTCATATACTACAACTTCTTCAGCTATTCCCCAAGATGGGCATCCTCTCAAATTCCAGTGCCAGTGATCCTTCTAATGGGCTACAAGAAACACAGGGAACTAAGAAAACTAACTGTTCAAATATAAAGTCCTGTGGGACCACAAATAACCTACAAGTAGGGCCAGAGGGTTTTCACAGGCCAAGCTAACTAAGCCCAGAACTCAATAGTGAGTGGAGGATAAGTGGGAAAGACAAAGAGTTCAGAAATGAGGCTCGATCCTTACAGGAATAACTTGATTGTCTAGGGATGTCTGCTAACACTTGAAAGAAGACACATAGGACACTTTGGGATATAAAAACACAGAAAATATTTAAATATAATTTATTATTATTTAAATATATTTGATAAAAAAGGAGAAACCACCAATTTCAACCTTCTGATAGGTAGGGAGAGCTCATGTTTTCAGTTTGCCTCATAGACATTATGTCATTTGTTCTTCACAGCCAATGTGTGAGGTCGTGCTGGTATTATCCGTTTTACACCATACCCGGCTGTTGATTTATCAGTAAGAGAAACATACTTGGCAACAGTGAAAAGGCAGAGCAAAAATACTGTTTTCTTTATTTCTGTAATCTCAGAAAAGCTCAGATGGGAACTGTTGGTAAGAACAAGCAAAAATAGGGTGATAAGAATAGAAAAAAAGTAGAGAATAATGAAATCATCAGTCCTAGGATTCGAATCTATTGAGCCTGGACGCAGGAAGAAGGCTTTAATACAATCTGGTCTAAACTGTTCATTTTAGAGAGAGGAAACTGAGGGGCAGAGAAGGAAAGTGAATTCAATTAAATCTAGTAAGTATGTATTAAGCACTTGCTGTTTTCAAGGCTCTGCGCTAGTGCTGGTGAGGCAAACACAAGAAATAATTACAGCTAGCATTTATATATTTATGTACTATTTTACAAATATATCATTTGCTTATCAAGACAAACCCAAGAGATATGTGCTATTACTATCTCCATCTTGTGGAAAAGAAATTGAGGGTAGGAGACTTGCCCAGGGTCACGCAGCTAGCAAGTTTTTTAAGGCAGTTGTTCCTGATGCCAGGTCTAGCTCTCTAGTCACTGTGCCAACCAACTGCCTCTAATAATCAAAATGCTCTCTGTCTTCAAGAGTCTAGTATTCTACTGGGGAGGTAGGATACAACATGTACAAAAATACTTAAGTATAATACACAATAAAGTGTGGGAAAGACAGATCGTAGACAGAGCTGAACATACTAACAATTGGGGGTATTAGGCTTGACACAAGTTGAATTTTGAAGGGAGACAAGTTATTTGATAGGAGGAATTAAATGCTGTGGTTCAGTCATTTTAGTTATGTCTGATTCTTCATGACCATATTTGAGATTTTCTTGCAGAAATACTAGAGTGATTTGCATTTCCTTCTCCAGCTCATTTTACAGATGAAGAAACAGAGGCAAATAGGGTTAAGTGACTTGCCCAGGGACACACAGCTAGTAAGTATCTGAGGTACCTGCATGCAGGTGATTCTGATTCCAGTCCAGGTGCTCTATGTACTTACACCCCCTAGGGTCTCAGACACTTACTAACTGGACAAGTCAACCGCATTGGCCTCCGTTTTCTCATCTATAAAATGAATTGGAGAAGGAAATGATAAACCACTCTAATATCTTTGCCAAGAAAACCCCAAATGGGGTCATGAAAAGTCAAAGTTCAGCAGTGCATTAGGCATGGAGGATAGCCTTTGTGAGTGCACATTGACACAAGTGTGGTATTCAGGGAACAGCCAAGCTTGGCTGAGAGACAGAGTTCATGAAGTAGAATGATATGAAACATGACAGAACCAGATTGTAAAGGGGTTTAAGAAGTTTGTATTCAATTCTTGAAGCACTGGGGAGCCTTTAAAGGTTTTTGAGTGACATCATTAGACTTGTGCCTTAGGAAAACTTTTGGAAGCTTCTTGGACATTTGAAAAGCGGAATAGAAATAGGGAGATAAATTAGAAGAGAAGTGGTCCAGGGAGAAGAGGATGCGTGCAAGTGAGGTTAGGCTGGTACTATCAACAAAATGCAGAAATTGATTGGACATGAGAGAGAAAAGTCAAGAATGACTTTGAGAATATAACCCTGGGTGATTGGAAGGATAGTGGACCCGGATAGGGAAGTCTAGACAAATTCAGTGAACTTCAGAGAAGGAAAGTGATGGTGGTGGAAAGGACATCTGGAATTGTCAATGAGGAGCAATGAACATGCCTACTTCTCCCCTTGACCTAGTGTGTTTTGGGGAGGATGTAAGAGAAACCATGAACATTACAGAGATTCAGGGTCTTACAGAGAGAATACAAGTCCTTTGAACATGAGGAGGAAGGGAATAAACATTTATAAAGCACCTACTATGTGCCAGGCACTCTACAAATAATGTCTCATTCAATCCTCACAACAACTCTATGAGGTAGGTACGATTTTGATTTTCGTTTTACATTTGAAGAAACTAAACAGAGGTTAGATGACTTGTCCAAGGTCACACAGTTAGCAAGTATCTGAGATTATAATTGAATTCAGTCTTCACTCCAGGCCCAGTGCTCTACCCAGTATACCATATAACTTCATCAGCTAGAGCATAAGAAGAGTGTGAAAAGTAAATGCTATACCTCTACAGAGAAAGAATTGATGGCGTATGAATGCAAATTGAAGCATACTTTTAAAAAAACTTTATTATTCTAACCCTAAATATGGAAATGTTCTCCATGACTGCACATTTATAATCTGTATTAAATTGCTTGCCTTCCCCAGAGGGGAAAAAAGAATTTGGAACTCAAAAATTTAAAAATAAAAAAAGAATGTTAAAAATTTTTGTTTACATGTAATTGAGAAAAAATAAGATAAAATAAAAATGGAAAAAATAATAATAAAAGAAAGACTATAAAAAGTAGAGATCTAGGACAAAGGGGTGTTTGTAATGATAAATCAGAGCTCTGGAACCAGCAAAAAGGAAGGGGAGAGGGGTGGATTTGAGTAGCACGGACATGAGAATACAGGGTAACAGAAAAGATAGTTTTCACCTCCGGAGAATCAAACAGATTAGGGGAGCAAGAGGTCTGAATTTGCAAGCCTGAAGACTAGGGAAATATTAATACTAGAAAATATTAGCCTTCCTCTCTCCCTGTGATGAGAGGATAGTTTTAGCAGTTTTAATTTAATGTTTACTCTCAAACTCCAGACAATTGTCCAAGGTCATGCAATTAGTCAAGGATTCCCAGAACATACTCTTTTTCACTCATTCTTGATAACCCACATGAAGCAAGCTAGACTTTGCCATAAAATTTGTAGATGACACAATTGGGCATGTTTGTCACCACCACTACTATGCTCACATGATAAGAATGAAATTCAAAACCACCTTGATAAATTAGGGAAAAAAATTTTTTACCCAAAGCAAGAGAAAAATCAATAGTAGTAATATCAGTACATAGTAAGTAGTAAGAAGAGTAATTAAGAATTACAAAAAAAAAATTCAACTCTAAAATGACAGGATAGAAGAGCTTGGGTTAGGGACAAAGAAAACAGAAGAGAATCTGGAGATGATCATTGACTGGTAACTGACTATATTCAATTTCTTTTTTTTTTTCCACCATTGAAATTTCCTTGTGAAGAAAATAAGGCAGTATAATTTTAGGATGTATTGAAAAGTGTTTTACATGCACATATTATTTAGAGAGCTAGGAAAGGACCCTGCTCTAGGATCCAGTAGACTTGGGTTCATGTCCTAACTATACCAACCAGCTGCCCAAGATGATCTTGAGTTTACAGATGATGACTAATGAGTGATAACATGATTTTCCCCACCCTGTTGACTCAGTTTCCTGGACTTTAAAATGAGAAGTTGGACTAGATAATCTCAAGGACCCTTCTGTTTCACATTCTATGGTTCTGAAGTCACATGACTCAGATTACAAGGTGAATAAATTCCTTCCACCTGCTTAAGGTTGGAACAGCTCTTCAGAGAATGTCTTGGAGATGCTTGGAGGATCAAAATAGGTAGTTGGGCACACTTACCCTAGGAGTTTTCCTGCCTCTTGGGAGCTGTAGATGTTACACTTGTGCAGAGGACCCGTGTGACCTGAGGCTCGACACAGGGCTTCGTGGAATTGAAATTGGATCACAGAGCTGATAAAATACCTAAGCAGAGGAGACAGAAATGGGTGGAGAAAGGGTAAGAAGGAGCTCTGGAGGCTTGGGTCATCCTGAAGCCTACTCTGCTGTCTTGAAAGACTCCTGTGGGGTTGAGTAGGGCTGGAAACTCCATCATGGCCTCCATTTAACCCAGGCCCATCAGAAGTATCTGAGTAAGCTTCCTAGGCATGCTGCCCCTAGTTTGGGTTATACCTCTATGGGACTCTTTGGCTCTAGGACCAACCTGGCCTGAGAAGTAGTGCGAGAGTATGGGAAATTTTCCCCAGCTAGTATATTCAAGAAGCTGCTCCTCTTTCCCCAAGGAGAGATGATGTTGGCCTTAATGAACCATTAAGCTTAATAACTAGTTTTGAACGTGATGTTCTTATGTGGTTCTGGTTGCTTTATAAAATGTCTTTTCCTGGTGTAGACATTTTCCCCTCCTCTGATTTCTGGTCACATATTTCCCCTCTACCTCTCTGACCTCTTCTCAGCAGCAACAAAAGCCTTGGCAAAATTCTGAAGCAGGAAAAGTCATTTAGTTCACTTAAGGATTTCTTCTTGAGCCCCTTTTCCGTTTTGGGAGCCATCTGATATTCTGAGCTTTCTGCCCATCTGAGGGGAAATTGAATCTCAGGGTAGGATTTAGTTGCAAGAGGTAGAGGAGGTTTCATGGAGGACCTCTCCTAGAAGGCATTTGTGTCCAATAGAAGAAATGGGAGGTTGCAATCCTGGTGTCCTTGAACCACATGGGAGTTTACCTAATCAGAAGGTTTGATTTATGGACTCCTGTGTGCAGTGCCCCAAACTTTACCTGATATAAGGTACATTGCCAGCAACGTGAAACTTAGAACCTGGGTCAAAGTCCTCCTCTGACCTTGGCACTGGTGGGCATACTCCCTGATATTTCAACCTGGCAAGGGACAATATGACAAATGATCATGTTGACAGTAGTAGTTTTTGACTTTGCAAAGTAATTTCATATCTATTGTCTTTTTTTTCCAATATTGTGTTTCAGTTTTGAAGGGGAATTCCTTGTTGGGAAAATTCCACTCTCAATGAAGATCAACCATAGCTCTGCCATTTAGAGAATTAGAAGGTCACTCCGGACAATGAAAAGTTAATAATAAAACAGCCATTACTTATAAAATGCTTTAAGGTTTGCAAAACACTTTACGTACTTTATCTCCTTTGGTCATCACAATAATCACCCTGTGAGGTAGGTGTTGTGATCATCATTTTATAGATGAAGAAACTGGGACTAAGAAAAGTTAAATGACTTACCGAGGATCACATAACCAGTGGGTGTCAGAAGTGAAATGTGAATATTTTCCTGTGAATCTTTATCTCTATTTACTGTGCTTCCCTGTCTCTTTTATTATTTCATCTGATCCCCCAAACAGTAAATATTTTTCTCCCTCACCTAACAGATGGGAAGACTGAGCTGTGAGGGATTTGCCCAGGGCTGTCCGCAGAACCAGAGGTAGAATCCTGATTATCTTAATTTACCAACTAAGGACCTTTCCGCTGGAGTAGCCTAGAGGTAGGTTCATAGAATCATATACTTAGAGTGAAAAAGGACCTCTGGGGCTATGAATTCCAATCCCCTCCTTTTAAAACTGAAGAACCTAGACCTAGGCATGTGAAGTAATTTGTTTAAAATCACATAAGTGAGGGGCAACTAGTGGATAGAGCATTGGCACTGAAGTCAGGAAGACCTGACACTTACTAGCAGGGTGATCTTAGGCAAGTCACTTAACTCTAATTGCTTAAAAAAATCACACAATGGCAGAACCAGTATTTGATCCTAGTTCTTTTGACTCCAAATCTAATGCTCCTTCCTGTAGATCAACTGTAGGGGGAGGTGTATAGTGGGCAGAGAAGGAAGGGACAGAGGAGGAAATATTTGCTGCCTTATTGCTGATGTTAATGTTTTATGTTCAATTCTAAAATGCAAGCCAATAGTAACTGATAATAACAACTTATAATTACATAAAGTTTGAAGGTTTCCAAGTAGAAGCTTGGTAGCTTAGCATGTCAATTTCTTTAAATGTGGTCCAGGGACTCCCTGAGGTCTCCAAGACCCTTTGAGGGAGTGAGGTCAAAACTATTTCCATAACAATACCAATACATTATAGTGTCTAATATGGTAAACATTAATAGGTATAACCTATATAAACAAAAGTTCTTGTGAGGGGGCCCTCAATAATTTTTTAAAATATAAAAAGGATCATGAGATTAAAAAAATTCAGAATTATCTGCTTAGTAAATAGAATGCAGGATTTGGAATCGGAAAGACTATCCAAAGCACACTTCAGACACTTACTAGCTGGGTTACAAGTCCTTCTAAAACTTAGTCTTTAAATCACAGAAAGTTTACAGTCTATGGCTAGATCTCCTATATTGGGAGTTTCCTGAGCTGAAGAAATGAGTTTTTTTTTCTATTGTTTGTTTTTACTATGCATCATGTATACAAAATGCTTCCCTCTCTCCCCTCCCCCAACAAACCTATCTGGTTGATAACACAAGAATTAGCCTCATTTTACAGATGAGGAAACTGAGGTTCAGAGAGGTTTAAGTGTATCTCTCTAACCTTATCTACCACTAATACACTGCCCCTTCCTGCCCAAATCTTCTATTCTGGCCAAAGTGATTTATTCAAATTGAATAATTGAACTTTCTTAACTCTATACCCTTGTTTAGATCATTTCCCATTTGGAACAATCTCAATGCATCTAGCATTAGAGCCATTGATAGAGCGTTGTGTTTTCCCTATTCCACTCATGTCAACGGTATTAATTTTGCAGTTTGAAGACTTAAGGGAGGTAGGGACATACTCTCTTTGACTTACTATTTGTCCACACTTGGAACATGACACTAGAGCCTGCTACTTAGGCCAAGCCTTACTGGCAGAATGACTTGGGATGGCATGGGAAGAAATCTCAGGTGCTCCTCAAATGAGTGCTGATGGCCAAGAAGTAGAGGAACAGATTTAATAGGCCATGAGTCTTTTTTGCCATAAACTACCTCTTCCTTATACCATTGTATAGTACCAAGTGACAGTCTAAAGCAGAAAATGGGACCTCCTCATGCAGAAGGGTCCTAGGCAGACTGACTTCTTAGAAAGAGACTCACAAGGCAAGACTTGGACAGCAATAGAGAGGAATAGTAGGAAATGGAAGGAGCCACAAAAGCCATTTATAGGTGAGGGAAATGAGATCCCCTAAAGGGAAATGATTTGTACAAAGTTATACTGGTAGTGCAGTGAATAAGAGCACCAGGCATGGAGTCAGGAAGACCTGAGTTCAAATTTTGCCTTAAACACTTAACCTCTCTATATCTCAGCTTCTTCAACTATAAAAAAGGGATCTTAATAGCATCTACCTCCACACACTCATATTGGGATTACTGTGGACTGAGATTCAAGGGGCACACCAGCCAGTAATATTAGGGCAATTGACTATACCCCTGAGGAAACTTTAAGAAGCTTCTCTATCCATCCCTACAGGATAAGCCCCTGAGGTGCCAAAAATTAGAATAGTCCCAGACCTCAAGTTCCACCATTCCTGATTGTAAGTTTCCTTGCTGATTTGACCATCAAAGACCTTCCATCGAAACTGGTCCACCAAGTAGCTGAAGGGGATGAAAGCAATCTTTTCCAATGCTATGTTCATAAGGAAATTGATCTCACTTTCTGTAGATGAGAGCAGAGTTTAGGCATTTTAACAGTTCTATAAGTCTTAGAACCTCCCCTCCCTCAGTCATAGGATCACAAGCTATTAGTGTCAAAGGGACAACATGATATCATCTTCAAATGCCCTAGCAGGGATCCCCAACCGAGGTGTCTGAGCTGCCATATCCTATCTAACATCTCACTTTCTGCAGGAAGCCTTTCCTAACTTTTCTTACTTACAGTACTTTCCTTCTTTTAATTATTTCCTATATATCCTGTATATAGCTTGCATATAATATATATATGTTAAATGTGCATGCATGTGTGTGTGTATCTATCTGTTTACATGTTGTCTCTCTCCATTAGGTTGTAAACTCCTTGAGGGTAGTCAAGGGTAGAGACTGTCTTTTGCCTCCTTTTGTGTCCCCAGTGGTTAGTACAGTGTCTGCACATAGTAGGAACTTGATTGAATGATTGATCTCCCTCTCCCCACCTAGTTTCCTCTAGTAAGCCTTGAACTTCCCACCCAAGACCCACAGTCTCCATTCTCCACAAGCCTCCCTTCCCAGACCTCCTCCTGAGGAGCCATCCCACCCACAAACTCCAGTCACCATAGTCCTCCACTTCAGCGATCAGCAACTCTGAGTTGTGAAGGTACTTGGAGGTGGAGACAGAGAGGGTCATCACATCCCCTATAGCCTCATGGAAGCCTGGGTTGGCACCTTCTCGGAGTACCAAGGGCAGATTCTTATACTGCATGAAATATTGGATATGGCCCATCTCATGGAAGACGGACATTAGATCTTCCATGTCCACCTTGGTGCACTGCTTTACCCTGAGGCAAAAGGCAAAAGGAGAGAGGAAAGTGAGGGTTAATTGGAAATGAGGGAGGCCAGGGAAATCTTTCATATGTGGAAAAGTTAAAATGACTAGGATTCATTAGAATACAGAAGAGAGAGTATGATGCGATAAAAAGAGTAGAGCACTGGATTTATAATCAGAAGATATGGGTTGGAATCTTGACCTTGACTTTTACCACCCAGGTGACTTGAGTGAATTTCTTCCCAGTAAGGGACTGAAACAAATGGTTTTAAAGTCTCTTCTAACTATAAGTCCTAAATGTGAGTAATTTAATTGTTTCCTTTAAGACTTTGTTGTGGTTGTTGAGTTGTTTTCAGTTATGTCCAACTCTTTGTGACCCCATTTGGAGTTTTCTTGGCAAAGATATTGGAATAATGCACAATTTCCTTCTCCAGCTCATTTTACAGATGAGGAAACTAAGGCAAACAGAGTTAAGTGACTTGTCCAAGGTCTCACAATTCATGATCTGAACTCAGGAAGATGAATCTTCCTGACTCCAGAATCCATTACATCACCTAGGGACCTGAGCTTTACCTGTCCTTTAAGATCCAACTCAAGCCCTCCTCCTCTATGAAGCTTCCTATGAATAGTCCAACCCAGGGATTTCTCTCTCCTCTAATCTTGTGGCATTTATTGTGTCTCTAAATTCATGGCACTTACTGTATGTATAACTCATTTGACAATTCACCACATACTGTCTTGTAATGCCTCTTGTGTGAATGTCATCTTATGATAACTGCAGTGGTATAGACTTTCATGTCCTTATATCTCACTTCCTCAAATTGGCTGTAAATTCAATGATCGTATCTTATACGTCTTTGTATTCCTCACTTGGCTCTGCACACAGGTAATGATAAAAAAAAAAAAGTGTTTCTTGCGTTCATTTAATCTATGGAGAGTTTTTATGAGGGGAATGCCAATTAGTTCCACCTGGAATCACAATGCCTTGATGAAAGTAAATGATGTTTTATTAAAGCAGGAGAGATTTCCATACTTCAAAGAGAAAAGCTTCTCATTTGTCAACTGAAATGTTAAGTTGAGTGACTAAATAAGAATGTGGAGTCTCTGTCCCTGATATCACATAATCATAGACTATTAGGACTGAGAGGGATGGTAGAGCTCACCTTATCTATTTTTTATGTTATAAATGGGAAACTGAGGTTTCAAAAGGGGAAGCAACTTGCTTAAGGTCACAGTGTGAACTAGAACCCAAATCTTTTGACTATAAGCCCAGTTATTTTGCTACTGCACTGAACTGCCTTTCATAGTTTAGATGATTGAATTCAACTATCAAAAAGATGATAGCCAAAGAGACAGAGAGAAAGAGATAGAGAGAGAGAAGGAGGGAGAGAAAGAGAGACAGAGAGGCAGAGACAGACAGAGAAGGAGAGAGAGAGAGAGAGAGAGACAGAAAGAGAGAGGGAGAGAGAAAGAGAGAGACAGACAGAGAGACAGAGACCCTTCTGATGCCAGAATTAGGCTGGCACACATATCACTATTCTTTGGCCTCTAACTACCACCCTCTTCCTTGAGCACCTGAAGTCTTTGCCATTGTAGAAGTCCCAGGCAGAGGCTTGGCATGCCACTTTTCTTCCATCTGAAGGCCTCTCCAGCATTGATGTGTTCCAGAATTCAGGGAGAATAGGGAGCAGCCCTAGAGACTGGAAGAATTTGTCAGCCTCCTCAAACATCTTAGAAGGTGTCCAATTCTACAAGGTCAAGAAGGGAATATGGGTTACTGCCCTCTCCAGCTTGTCAAGGCAACAAGGAACTAATCCTTCCTCCATTCACTGGTACAGGCTAGAAAATTGAGAGTGTGGGAGGTAGTATAATAGAGATCAAAGCTGGGAGAAGGGAAGGGTCAAATTAGACACTTACCTGGCTCCTCATGGTCATGGTGGCATCCAACTTGGTGGATGAAGGAAAGGGTATGATGAGGTCAATGATGTTGGTCCAGGACTGAGCCCACATGTTCCCTAGAAGGCGCAGCAGCAGGGCCAAAGATAACACGGAAGGGGATAGGAAGGAAATAAGAAGGGATGGAGAGAGAAATATGCTTCTATATACCCTTAGGGAAAGAAAAGGAGCACAAGGTCCTTTCTCCCCGCTACTGCCACCTAATCCTTCTGGTCACTCTTACCAGGTCTTTTGTTCTTTATTTTCCTTTGAAATATTTTATGTTTTTCCAATTACATGTAAAATTTTTTTAACATTTTTTTAAAATTTTGAGTTCCAAATTGTCTCTGTCCCTTCCCTCCTTCCTCATTAAGAAGGCAAGCTACTTAATATAGGTTATGTATGTGCAGTCATACAAAACATATTTCCATATTAATCATATTGTAAAAGAAAACACAGACCAAAAAAAAAAACCCCAAATCCAAGAAAAATAAAGAAAATTTTAAAAAAAGGTATGTTTTGGTCTCTATCTAGACTGCACCAGTTCTTTCTTTGGAGACAGATCTTAAGTCCTTTGTAACTGACCTGGACCAGTGTACTGCTGAGAATAGTTAAGTCATTCACAATTAATCATTGTATAATATTGCTGTTACTGTGTATGATGTTCTCCTGGTTCTCCTCACTTCACTTTGCATCAGTTCATGTAAATCTTTCCACGTTTTTCTGAAACTATTCTGCTCATCATTTCTTATAGCACAATAATATTCCATCATAATCATGCCATAATTTGTTCAGCCATTCCTCATTTGATGGACATCCCCTCAATTTCCATTACTTGGTCTTTCTGACCCTCCTCACCACCAGTTCTGATCCTCAATGCCTGATAAAGGATCAAAGAATATCACAGCTGGAAGGAACCTTAGAGTTATTTACCAGGACTCTAGCTTGGGTTCCATGAACTTGTTTTAAAAAATACTTTTCTAACTGTAAACCAATGTAATTGGTTTAATTTGTGATCCTATATATTTTATTTTATGTGTTTAAAAGTATCATTCTGAGAAGGGGCCTATAAACTTCACCAGACTCCTAGAGGCGTCCATAAGACAAAAAAGTTTATGGCAGAACCTCCTATCTAGTTGAACTCCTTCATTTTAATGATAAGGAAACTGAGGTGCAGGTAACTTGCCCAAGGTCACAAATGGAGTAAGTGATGGAGTCAAATTTCAAACTCAGAATCACTGACGTCAAATCCAGTATTCTTTTTACTATAGCACATGGTTTATCTTCTCTCTGATAACCTCCATTTATTCACCAGGCTTAGGCCCTTGTTCATGTGACTCTCCATCTCAGTATCCTGACAATACTCCCTCTCTTTTCAAATTCCTCTGGCTCCTTCTTCAGATTCCTTTGCCCTTGCTCCTATCTTCAACTTACCCAACAGGTGGGCAGGAATGGGCCCTTTTAGGTTAATGTATTGAGACCCATAGTGACTGTAAAGACCTCGGCGCACATAAGCATGTAAGTTTAGGTAGAGTGGCATCAGTTCACGGTAGAGCTGCTCAAGGTCTTTCACCAAGGTGGCTGACTCATATACTGATCTCCATGAGGCCCCTGTATCTGTGTGACCTGGGATGGAAAAGAGAGGAAGAAAAAAAGGAAGCTCAGGTCAAAGGTACCTGACTTTTCCTCTAGGCCTCTACTATCCATCTTCCTAGCTCCAGCATCCTCCAGTGGGAAGAGAAGAACATTAGGAATCAGTAGAGTTAGATTACAATTCTACACTGTTAACTAGCTGCATAATCTCCGTCAAATTATTTAATCTCTCACAGGCTAGTTTATTCATATGAAAAATAGGGACAACTGCCCTGATGACTTCACAGGGTTGTTATAATTGTAGGTGATGGGTGGGAAAGAGTTCTTGTATGACCTAAATAATGTGACTTATGAATATGAAATAGAGGTGATGAATAGTTTTAAGGGATTAGATCTGGTAGATAGAGTGTCTCAAGAACTATGGACAAAGGTTCACAATATTGTACAGCAACAACAAACATTCCAAAGAAAAAGAAGAGCAAGAAGCAAAATGACTGTCCAATGTGACTTTACAAATAGCTGAGGAAAGAAAGAAAGGGAAAGGAGAAAAAAAATATACCCAGCTGAATGCAGAATTCCAGAGAATAGCAAGGAAAAATAAGGTGGCTTTCTTAAATGAACAATGCAAAAAAAAAATAGAAGAAAACAATAGAATGGGAAAGATAAGAGGTGTCTTTAAGAAAATTAGAGAGATTAAGGGAAAGTTTCATGCAAAAATGGGCATGACAGAAAGCCAATGTTAGATTTAACAGAAGCAGAAGGGATTAAAATACACAAAAGAATTATGCAATAAAGAAGTTAACATCACTGATAATCAATAACCATGATACTGTGGTTACTATTCTAGAGCCAGATATCATGGAGAATGAAGTCAAGTGGGTCTTAGGAAGCATTCTAATAATAAGGCTAGTGGAGGTGACAAAATTCCAGCTGAGTGAGTCACTTAATACCTTGGAAGATGATGTTGTTAAAGTCTTGAACTCAATATGCCAACAAATTTGGAAAACACAACAGTGGTCACTAGATTGGAAAAGATCAGTTCATGTTCCAATCCTAAAGAAGGTAAATGCCAATGAATATTCAAATAACCAAGCAATTGCACTCATTTCACATGCCAGCAAGGTTATGCTTAAGATCCTACAAATTAGGTTTTAGCAATATGTGAATTGAGAATTATCATAAGAGTAGGCCAGTTTTCTTTTTTTTTTGTAAAAAAACTCCTTTCTTTGATTTTACATATAAACAAGTACCAATTCTGATTTTATTTATCATATTAACTTACAATAATGTTCATGATACAAAGTAAGAAAAGCATAATTTTTAACCCTGTAGCTTGTCTTACAATCAAAGAAAATTATATTCAAATTCAACATGTACATAATCAGTCCATTAACTTTTACAAATGTCCTAAAACCATTTCCAGCATTTCTCACAGAATTCTACTTGGTTGTTTTTTGTTGCTGCTGTTTTGATTTTGTTTTGTTTTGAATCACCATCCTATATAGCACTGAACAGATTCTAAGGGTTCCTCTAAGAATGGATTCTTGAGTGTGAGTAACAACTATGTCACCTAGAGTTGTCCAAGTGATCCAAAAGACCATACTTTCATCGTTGAAAAGTTGATGATCTAGCATTAGTATTAGGCCTATAGGTTATAGTGTGATACCAGATCAGAGCTGCATGAAGAGAAACCCCAGGGAGAGGTTTGTGATTTGAGTTTTAGAGCAGGCTGGTTTTCAAAGAGGCAGAGGAACTAGAGACCAAATTGCCAATATTCTCTGGATTATGGAAAAAATAAGGAAGTTCCAGAAAAAAAATCTGCTTCATTGACTAGGCTTAAAGCCTTTGCCTGTGGATCACAACAAAATGTGGCAAGTCTTCAAAGAAACAGGAGTACCAAATCATTTACTTGTCTCTTAAGGAACTTGTATGTGGGCCAAGAAGCAACAGAACTGAACATGGAACAATTAATTCGTTTAAGATTGAAAAGGGAGTACAACAAGGCAGTATATGTCACCTTAATTATTTAACTTATATGTGGAGTATATCATGCAAAATGCCAGGCTGGATGAATCAAAAGCTGGAATTAAGGTTACTGGGAAAAATAGCAACAATCTCAGATATGCAGATGATACCATTCAGATGGCAGAAAGTGAAAAAAGTGAAGAAGCCTCTTGATGAGGGTGAAAGAGGAGAGTAGTTTGAAGCTTAACATTAAAAAAAAACCCTAAGATTTTAGTAAATGGTCCCATAACTTTTTGGCAAATAGAGGGAGGAGAAATGGAAGTAATATCAGGTTTTATAGTCTTGGCCTCAAAGATCACTGCCGATGGTGACTGCAGTCATGAAATTAAAAGAATCTTCCTTCTTGGAAGGAAAGCTATGGCAAATCTGAACAGCACAGTAAAAAGTAGAGACATCACTTTGCCAACAAAGGTGTGTATTAGTCCAAGCTATGGTTTTCCAGTAGCAATGATGGCTATGAAAGTGGGACTATAATGAAAGCTGAGTACCACAGAATTGACACTTTTGAATTGTAGTACTGGAGAAGACTTTTGAATGTCCCTTGGAAAACAAGTAGATCAAATCAGTCAATACTTAAACTAATTCAGAACATTCACTGGAAGGTCAAAAACTGAAGCTGAAGCTTAAATGCTTTGGTCACATCAAATGAAAAGAGAGGACTCATTGGAAAAGATCTTGATGCTGGGAAATATTGAATGCAAAAGGAAAAGGGGATAGTTGGAAATGAGATGGATGGATAATGTCATGGAAACAATGAACATGAACTTGGACAGACTTTGAGAGATAATGGAGGATAGAAGGGCCTGGTATGTTGTGGTCCATGGGGTCATGAAGAGTTGAACCCAACTAAATGACTAAACAGCAATGGGAAAGAGCTTTAAAAAGTATCAAGTTGCATAAATGCATATTATAATCCTCATCTTATCTCTTGCCCCAGCTCTAGGACCTGGGAAATGGAGATCAGGAAATTTAGAATTCTCTTCCTAGGGTTCCATTGCCCTATAGTCACCCCACCCTCTTCTAGGACATATCTCTAAGCTTTCTCTTTTATGGGATCAATATCTTTGGTGAACAGGGGGCCATTGAAGAGTTGCATCCTCAATGAGCTAGGAATTGTTGAGGAGACTTAGGGATGTATTGAATCCAAGGGGCCACTGGAGAACTGTGGGGAATTCAGGTTCCATTTGCCTTACCATTGAGCCTGGCAGCCTTGTTGCTGAGCTCCACATACTCATTGTAGATGGGGCGGAGCTGCCGGCCCACAGAATCCCGCCAACCTTGCCAGGCCCAAAGTAGTTCATCGTAGTTCCGGGAGGAGGCCATCACTTCTGTAAGGGCTGATCCCAGGGAGGAAGAGATTGTGACAGAGATCCAAGTTCTACAGGACTAGACCCCTTGCCCACCATTCCCAGGCCCTCTTCCCACACCAACCTCACTAACCTTCTCTACCAAAGAGAAGAAATGACCCCCTACTCCTCATTTCCATCTCTTGCCCTGCTATGCCCTGCCCTCTAGTCTCTACAGAATTTCCATAGTTTCTCATAGTCTCCCTCTAGGCTCACATAAGATGAAGGGAAAGACTAGAAACCCCATAAACAGGGTAGTAAGCAAATGCACATTCTAGAGGAAGGGGGTCTTAATCTGGAGTTCATGAAATCCCCAAGAGTCTTGTCAATTGATTTTAGAGGGAACATGAACTTGGACAGGAAAAATTATTTTTACTAACCTTTATAATCCTACAATTTTAATTTTATGCATTTAAAAACATTATTCTGAGGAGCCCACATGCTTCACTAGTCCACCAAAGGGGTTCATGGTACAAAAAAGGTAAAGAACTAAAGGGCAAGGATGAAGGCCATCAATAACATCCTATTCCTACCCTTTTCTTTCCTTGTTCTTTGAAACCCTGGGGGTTAAGGTGAGACCAGTTGTACCTCTCAGATAGTGTCTAGACTTCCCCCGTCTACCCCATTTGGAAACAAGAAGAGTAAAAAGATGGAAGAGTGTGTATTGATAGGGAGCAGGTGTAGAACAGGAAGATCAGGAGACTTGTGCCTCTCTCTACCTTTGTCTTTAGGCTCACCAGACTCTAGAAACATGCAAGGTCCCTCTTCTAAGCACACTTCAGCCACATTGTAGGTTGTCTCCATATTTGTTAGAAGTTCGTTGTACTGCAGGTGGAAAGAATAGGACAGATGTTACCCCTAAGCAGGATTCACCTTGATCTTTACCCCTTATCTCACATTCCCCGTCCTCAAATACATGTGTATCCTACTCTTCCAACTTCCAATCTTCCCCTATGTCTTATATCAAGAAGAATGCACTCAAGATCACTTGAAACTTTTATGCCTTCTTCCTCGTTGTGTCACTCCCCATCCCTGCCCTGTTCCAAGGTTCAGAGGAACGGTGCAATTTCCTACAAATGCCAAATTTTTGCTGCCTCCAGCCCACAGTGACAAGTGAAGGCAGTGAGGGAGGGTACTAGTCAGATATCACCTGCTCATCTATTCCTTTTTATCCCTATTCAGGGGACCAGTATGAATAATATCAGAAATCAAATCACTCTTTCTAGCCTTCTCTGGATTCCCAATTTCCTATCCCTTTTCCTAGACCCTTTAATCTGGCTCCCTCAACTTGTCTGTTTCCAGAGAGCCAATCATCAATAGTGGTGTCACTGAACTTTGTTCATTCCTTTATTAGTCAGGGCAGGACTATCAACAGGGTTTGAACCCTACAACAGCCTGGCACTGAAGGGACCAGCCCAGAAAGAATTTGGGAATAGTTGCCATTGCCCCTGGGCCCATCACCTCTTTAAGGTCATCCTTGGGTAGGATCGCCCTCTCCATTTCTTTCAGCTTCTGCAGAATGCGCTTCAGTAGTAGGTTACTAAAGTTGGTGGTGTTAAAGTTTCGAGCCTTTGTGCCATAGTGCAATGTATGCTGAGCCATCAAGAAGTCCTTTTCCAGCTGGGGAGGGTCCAGGAAAGAGGAGGTCATAGGGTGTCTCATGGGAGACAAGAAAGGGGAGCTCCTTGGGAGCTTCGAAGGAAAGGGTCTTGAAGTACCCATACTTAGCTCTAGAGATATTTCATCCTCTCTCCTCCTCTCTGACCCCACCCTTGTTTCTACTAGCTTTTCCCTTATTCCCCTTCTTCTAGTGCCTGGATTTTCAGCTTTGGGAGGATGCCAGTCTAGGAATATTATGAGCTGGATAAGAAAGTAGACCTGGGAACTCAGATGCAGGATGCACAGACAGATGGAAAAAAGCTAAAGGTTCTTGTCTCAGAGTCTGGAGAGTCACGGGAAAGCTTGAAGCTTCAAATGAGAAGCCCTCATTTGAGTACATAATCCTAGAGTGTAAGAAGCCAACATCACCTAAGATACCATGTTGCCTCTGGAGAAGACAATAAAAGGGCTCTTGGAACATAGATTTAGCACTGGAAGGGACCTTAAAGGCCATGAGTTCAACCCCCTTACTTTACTGATTGAAGCCTAGGGATGTTAAGTGGCCAGAGTCACATAGCTATTAAGCATCTGAGGGTGATTAGATTCGAACCCACGTCTTCCTGACTCCGAGTCCAGTCTACTTTACCACACTAGACTGGCTCTCAAAAAATCTGGGAGCTTGGGAGGCAGTGAGCCTTTCCTCTGCTTCCTATTGCCTTTAGATTTCTCTTTTCATCCATCCCATTCCCATGAAAAGTCTCAAAGAACTGAGGGCATTTAAACCTGGATAAGAGAAAACTTAGTAGGACATAATTCTAGCAGATTTGGAGCTAAATATTTCCTTCACACCCTGGGGCAAGTGGTGTATGGGACCCAAAGACTCACTGGGACATTGATATTAAGAGTAAAAATATAGGGCAGACCCTTGGGAATGGATGCCACAAAGAGTAGAGAATGGAAGAGCCTGGGTTCGGGGGAGGGAAGAATTAAAGGGGCCCACCATCTTCTGGCGGTTATGCTCAGTGATGTTGGTGTTGTAATTCCAGGCAGCCACCATGTACTCATTCCACACAGCTTGAGCTGTCTCATCGTACTCTTCCAGGAATTCATTTGCCGCTGACTCATTTTCTGATTCTTTTTGGAGGAAGGCGAAATAACTTTCAGCAGAACTTCCTAGGGAAGAATGATAGAATAATAGGTCAGAACGGAACGGGTCCTTTGAGATCAGCTAGCCCAATTTCCTTATTTTCTTGTTGTTCAGTCATGTCCAACTCTTTGTGACCCCATTTTGGGGTTTTCTTGGCAAAGATACTGGAGTGGTTTGCCATTTACTTCTCCAGCTCGTTTATAGATGAAGAAACTAAGGCAAACAGGTTGAAGTGACTAGCCCAGGGTCACACAGCTAGTGAGTTCCTGAGGCCAGATTTGAATACGGGAAGATGAGTCTTCCTAACTCTAGACCTCACATTCTATCCATTGTGCCACCTAGTTGCTAACTTTAAGGAGAGAGAAATGTATGCCTAAAACTGGGTGTGATTTGCCTAAAGTTCACCAAGTTAGTGGAGGTACTATGACTTGAACCTAGAGCTTCCGTCTAGTTCTCTTTCCATTACACCACATTGCCTCTGGAGATAGTCCTGTTCAGACCTTCCCTTTTACCCTCTATCTAGCCCTCCAGGTCCTTAGTCCTACTTGAATTCTCAGTCCTCCCCATCCTGAGCAGTGAGAGGAACTCCCCACAATAGCAAAATAGAAGTATGGAAGACCCAAGGGGAATAATCCAGTGCCTGTCCATAGCCAAGGGATATCCACACTGGAAGACTGTATACCTCCTGGCCAATCAGAACACACTCCACCAGTGTGACCTCACAGGCGTAAGTCAGTTAAGAACCTGGAACTTACAGGGCAGCAATTTCTCAGTCAGTTCACTGCCCATGTTGGGATCAATACAGAAAAGAGAGGGCTTTGGCTTAGGGGCTATGAGGGATGGCTGGGGTGTGTGTGTTCAGGGAGAACCAGTACCTTTGGTGTTATGGTTGCTGAGCCCTTTGTGGGGCTCTTTCCACCACTGGTGTCTACCTGTTCCACCCAACTCTCACCTGTGGCTCCAAGAAGCTACAACATGCACAGCAGCCACACACCCCAGTAAACTGTTTCAGCAGACAGGCTAAAGCAGGTTGAGGGTAACCAAGAGGTCTAAACCCATTGGTGAGTTAGGGCGTTTCAATCACAAGCATGTGAAGACTTCCCCTGGTGGAATGAGTGAATGAGAACAATTTATTCCAATGACCATGAAGGCAACTGAAGCGGGTGATGTGGAGCACTTACAGCTTGATTAGACCCTGAAGACACCAAGGTCATCCACAGCATCCTGAGCCATCCCCAGACGTCTTGACTCTGTCTTGCCACTGAACTATGACAACTCTGAAGGAGAGAGTAAGGCTGATGACTTCATGCAACTGCCTCACTTAAATCCAATTTATGAGCAAATCAAAAGATATCACCCATACCATTTTACTAATGACACTCTCAAGGTCTCTCTCAAGAACTTCAGATTTGACCATGCAACATGGGAGACATTGTCACAGGATCGCTCAGTGTGGTGTGCCCACGTCAGAGAGGATGCTGTGCTCTATGAGCAAGGCAGATTTGAGACAGCACAAAGTAAATGTAGCATGCATAAATTTGGAATATCCACCCCAAATATTCACATGGACTATCTCTGCCCAACCTGTGGTGGAGCATTCTGAGCTCGTGTTGATCTGAGCAGCCACAGTAGGACACAGTGAAACTTCACTTTGTCATGGTGATGTCATTTTGGTCCTCTTCGAGAATGAAGGACAACAACCAACCATAAGGGATGGCCAGAGTATGCCATATGGCTGATACCTGCTCAGATTCCCAGGAAATAAGAGTGGTCCTGGAGTCAGGACTGTACTAGGAACTTGGGAGGTAGTGAGCCCTGCATCTGTGTCTCATTGTCTTTAAATTTCCCTTTTCATCCAGTCTGGCCCCATGGGAAATTTCAAAGAATTGGAAGTGTTTAACCTGGAAGAGAGAAAACTGAGGGAGAAGAAGAGTCATAAAAGCTGTCTTCAGAGAGCTGGACTTGCAACGAGTTCCAGTACTGCCTCCGATACCAGCTTAGGTGATCATGAACAGATTACTCTCTTAGCCTAAGCATCTTCATCTGTAAAATAGGGATAATAGCAGCATCTACCTCACAGGGCTATTGTGGAGATTGAATAATATTATAAAGCACTTTGTAAACCTTAAAGGGCTATAGAAATGCTAACTTATTATCATTATTTTTTAAGTGTTTGAAGGTCTATCATATTGAGAGGGGAATGGAACTAGTTGGCCTCAGAGCAATGGACAGATGCTGTAGAAAGGAAGATTTGACTTCAGTATAAGGATAGCTTTTTGACAAGTACTGCTACCCAGAGTGGAAAGGGTTTCCTTAGATCTCTGTCTCTGGAGATCTTAAAATAAGAGCTATGTGATCAATTGTCAGGGAGACTGAAGACTAGACCTCGGAAGGCTCCTCAGAGATTCTAAAGGACTCTGTTCTAATAACAATGATTATAAGTGTTCAGTTCAGCAGACATTTATTAAACATCTACTAGGCACCATCAGTCCTTCCAATCACCCATTCTGGGACCTTGGTATCATCCTCAATGTCTCCCTCCCAATTACTCTACATATCCAATCAGTTGCCAAATCTTATTTCTACCTTTGAAGCATTTCTTGCACCTGTCTTCTTTCTACTCACCTTTCCATGGCCTTAGATCATCACCTCTTGCCTGGACTACTTCAATAACCTTCTAACTGGCCTTTCTGATCATTGCAGTCCATTCTCTACACATTTGCAAAGTGAATTTTCTAAAGTTTAGGGCTGACTGTGTCATATTCAATAAACTCGGGTGACTACCTATTATCTTGAGGATCAAATATAAACTCCTCTGTTTGGCATTCAAGAGCCTTAGCCCTATCATACTTTTCTAAACTTAGTATAAATGAATCTCCTTCATGAACTGGCAGTCAAGTCAAACTGACCTTTATGTTTCTCACACATTATATTCCATCTCCCATTTTTGTTGATTTATACAAAGATGGTGGCTAGGTGGTGCTATAGTTCACAGATTACCGGGCTTAGACTCAGGAACACCTGAGATCAAACCCAGCCTCAGACACTTACTAGCTGTGGGATCCTGGACAAGACTTTTAACCTCTCAGCCTCAGTTTCCTCGACTATAAGCACCTAATACCCAGGGTTGTTGAGAGCATCAAGTGAGATATTATTTGTAAAGTGCTTAGCACGGTGCCTGGTACCTAGTAGGTGTCTAATAAATGTTTCTTCCCTTCCTTTCCCTTTTCATTGGCTATACCCTATACATCTATAATGACTCCTCACCACTACCTATTAGAGCCCTCATCTTCCTCTAAGACTGAGCTCAAGCATCACTTTCTCTTGAAGTTACAGCCCCTTCCCCCAACTTGCCCCATCTCCCCAGCTGCTAGTGCCTGAATCATCTATCTATCTATCATCTATCTCTATATCTATCATCTATATATCATCTCTATCATCTATATATCTATCATCATCATCAACCACCTATTGCTAGACTGTAAACTTTTTGAGGATAGGAACAATTTGACTTTTGTCCTTCAGTTTTTTGCACAGCATCTTCTACTGTATCTGGTGCATAGTAGGTGGTTAGTAAATGCTTGTTAATCGATTAATTGCTAGTGACCGGGAATGAATTATGTTATTGAGGTGTAGGTGGCACAGGGCTAAAGTCAGTAAAGCCTGACTTCAAATCTCATCTCGAATACTTACTAGCTGTGTGACCCTGGACAAGTCCTTTAACTTCTCTCAGCTTCCGTTTCCTCATCTGTAAAGTTAAATAATAATAGCACCTACCTTGCTGAGTAGAGCACTTACAAACCTTAAAGGACTAGATAAATGCTAGCTTTTATTATCTATTCCCTAGCACTCTTTCTCTGGCAAAAATAAAGTAGCTTAATATATTTTTGTTTTGCCTTAATGATAATTTCATCCTTCTAAAAGTGGAGGAAGCAATAAAGGCAACCCTTCCTCTAAGTCTCATTCTGACCAACAAAGAACTGGTTGCTGAAATAGAGATGATAAGAATCTTCTGGGGAGGTGACCACTCTATCTTAGTGTAACCACTAGGGGGTGCTATCTTGAAGAAAAAAAAAATGAAAGGCAGTAATACTTGGTTTCTCCTCACCTCCACCTTTGAATGTGATTTTATCCACCCCTTCCAACTCTTCCCTAAGCTGGCATCAAGGGTTTGTCAAGCCCTTAGTCAATCCATGCTTCCATTTCCACTCTGACACAAATGAAAGCCTTCAAATTGCCTAGGAAAGGACTATGGGGGAGATGGAGAAGTGGAGAGTGAACTCTGCCTACCTGGTTTCTGCCTCCAAGATTTTTATTTTAAATACTGCTTTAAAAAAAAATTTTTTTTTACTGTCTTTTATATTACCCAAGTCTATTTATCCATGATTCAGTAGTTTAGAGTAGATGATACATTGCTATTTAGGAGTCCTATAAAAGTTATTAATAAAAAGATTAAAATTATAAGATTGTCTCACAGTTATAATCTCAGATTTCCTCCCCAGAGGCATGATGAAACCTCAGTTATTATAGGTATTGACCCACTTTTCATGATTTTCTTGCATCTCTCATTTCTTTTCCCATTTTTCCTCCACCTGTCTAACTTGATCTTCAAAATCGTTTTTGAGCTCTTCCATGGCCTGAGCCCATTGGATATCGATTTCAGATCTTTGGGATACAGAGGCCTTGACTCTTACGTCTTTACCTGATGGTTAGCATTGTTCTTCCTCCTCAGAGAGGAAGCTTGGAATCATTTTTTCACCAAGAAAATAACCTTCTATGGTCTTAGTTTTTTTCCCTTTTTTCGGGCATTTTCCCAGCCAGTTACTTGACTTTTGAGAGTCCTCTCCACCCTCAGCCTAGATCCGACCAGCTAGTGCTTGGGGTCTGAGATTCAAATGCTGCTCCCCAGCCTCAGGGCTTTTGGCAGCAGGCCTGGTTGCTATTCAATGGGAGCTTATCTGCTGGTTCTCAGGTGGGGGCAGGGCCGCCTCCCAGGCTCGTTCCCTCAGGGAGTTTACGCAGAGACCTTCTGTAATGGAGCTGCTGCTGAGCTCCTGCCTGCTCTGGGAGCCTCTGGCGGCCTGCTGCCTCTCCCGCTGCCTCCCAAGGGGGCCTGAGTCCCAGAGACACCCCACTCCCCTCTCTGCCCATCTCTCACTGACCTGTGCGTCTGTGGGTGGAGGGACCTTCGCGGCCGCTGGAGATTCTGTCCCTGATGCCTGTTAGGATCTGCTCGCTCCTCTCAGTGCCGCACGGCCAGGGCAGGGGAGGGCTCTGCTCCCATCCGGTGCGCGATGGACCTTTGGGATCAGTTTTTCAGGGCTCTCTGGAATGGAAATCTCCTTCACTGTGTTGCTGCATGGCTTCCACTGTTCCAGAATTTGTTGGGAGTTCTTTTTAGAGGAAATCCATGGGCTGTGGGTTTGGAGCTAGCAAATGTGAGTCTTTCTACTCTGCCACCTTGGCTTCGCCCCCAACCTCAGTTATTATAGATGGAGATTCAAACCTCTGTCCTATTCTACGTGTGCATATTCCAAATTATCCATTGGTATCCTCTATAAGGTTTAACAACTGGCCTTCTGGGGGAAAAAGTATAAGGATATACTTTTAAATTTAATCTTCATTGTTAACATTTTGTCCTCCATTTTGTTAAGTCAATAAAACAGTAAATCAAGCCTTGATTTATAGTATTTCCCATTTTGAAAGTATAAATGCTCATATTGAAAATTTAACATTTGTCTCTTGAAAACCAGTTTGAGCTGGTTCCAGTATATTTCTGTAGAATATAGACATGAATTGGGGTAGCTATAGCTGTCAGAGTTGGGTTTTGTTTTTTTTTTGGTCACTTTTATCTTTATTTCCAAAAAAAATGCGGGTGACCAGTATAAGCAGCAAGCACATCTTCTGTATAATGAACATATGATTCTTTTACAATGAGTTACCAAATGTACACAGATGTTGTTAATAAAATGCAAATTAATTTTGAAAGTGTTACTGGATTCCTAGAAACCTTTTATGATCATTTATTTTCCCACTAAAAGTATGATGTTTCACAATAGCCTGAGGGCAAATCCAACTTCTCAAGGTCCATGCAAGTGAGCTTCCACTATGAAAAATACAAAGAGACCCTCAATCCTTTGGCCCTTAGTTGCTCCTTCAGTGGCATTAACAGAGTGGTGGGAAAAGGAATGATAGGTGTTAAAAATCACAAAGACCATCTATAGACATTGATCTAATTGTGGATATTCATAAAAGTGGGACACTGGTCCAATACCTAGTCAACATGTTATATGAAAAACTGAAAAATCACATCACTATTGAAATTCTTGCTATAAATAAAACTAGGAGCTAAAACTATAAGATTAAAAAAAAACTTGCAGAGCTGTTTCATAATGCATCCCAAAACAAGAAACAATTTACTGGGGTTACTTGATCATTTCACTTGGCAGAGCACATGTCAAACCAGGAAAAAGCAAACATGCAACATTTGCTTTAAAGGAGATAGTAAAGAAATTATATGAATTTAAGACACTCCAGATTAAACAAATGTATACACACTAGATTTCAATGCAAAAGTGAGCATAGGAGAGCCTGTCAAAAATTAGCAAAAAAGGCAGCAAATCAGAATAAAAATGGGTATACAAATTAAAAAACTCTAACTCATCAAATACTTAGATAAACTATGATGCTGGAAAATGGGTAATAAAGGAATATATGTCAACACAGACCAGCACCATTTTCTATAGAAGTGGAATAAGCAACTTAAAGTTGCTGAACTTAAAACTATCTCCCCACTAGCAAGTAACTGACCCTCCCTGCCCACTGAAATATGGCAGCTAGGGGCCACGTCGGTTTGTAAAGGACAAACAGCTACAACAAACATCTTGTGTTAGAGGATGGTGAATCACCTCATAAACCAGTGAGAGGTAGTAGAGAAAATTGGTTTACAGAAAGCTTGACAAGAGTTCCATTTAAGTCAGATCATCCCATTAACATGTAAGGAATGACACTCAAAGGTTGATAGATACAAAAAATAATGTAACAAAAACCAATATACCCAGAGGGTGTGTGCTGAAGGCAACTTGTAAAATTTTTAAGGGTACAAAGACACTGATGTTCAAGATATTTTAAGGAGAGAAAAATACTGAATGATTAAAACAAAACATGGATGATGACTGCCAAAAAGAGGAGATCATGAAAATATAAATAACCAACCGACAGACTTTTCTTGTCTTTACTTATATCTGAGATAATTTATGGACACATCACTCTTGAAAAAAATTACAATGGACTTTCACAAGCCCTGCTCTAGCAAAGACCACATCTTCTATCATATAATTCACTGAGGTGGTAAGGATATGAGGCAGGATTTTATTTGGTAGAAGAGATATCTTAGATCCTCTAAGTGCCCTATTGTGTATGTGGTAAAATCATACAAGATTCTTTGCCAGAGATAACTTTTTTGCTCCTTGGATTATCAACAAGTCAAGCATAAAACAAGGACCATATGTTCATCAAGTCTGCCAATCCCCCACCAAGGATGCTGTTTGCAGATAGATAACATCTGCACTTTGCTAAATGAGGTTTACGATCACCCTCAAGTCTGGCCTAACTTATCCATGCAGAGGACACATTCCATGTGACATGCAATTAGATGGATGAGCCACACAGCTGCTCTGCTGGCAGAACTGGAGATGGACAATGAGCTGGACTCAGAACCAAAGAGAAGAAAGAACGCACTTGTTTGCCTTTTGGAAAATGGACAGTACTTTGAATAACCCTTATCTCCCTTAAAAAAAATTCATGTTCTTTCTTCTGGTGATGCTATTTGGATGTAAATAATGGAATACCACAATCCCTGAGGAATCAATTACTGGTCACCCAAAGGGCACTAGAGAAATGCTTGTGGACTTTCCTGAACAGATTTCAGTATGTGACCAAGGATACATTGCATATACAAACTAAGTATCAAGAGATGTATGACCAGGAAAGGAATGGTTCAGTCATAAGAGCAATCAATAGCCTTATGGAGTAATGAAGCCCATCAGTCTAAAGTTTCCAGAACATGGGTAGATCTCCTGTGGAGGATGGTCAGGTTTTATAGAAAAAAAAAAATCAAGAATTAGAGACAGTTTAAAGAGATTAAAAAAAAAAGTTTAAAGAAAGTTTAAACTGTGTAGGAAAAGCCTACCAGCTATGAGCATAGGGGAAAAGGGGAAAGAAATTTTATTTTCTCTGTCCTTTTGCTGATCTCAGGGAGCAATAACAGACAATGGCTTCAGTCTGTTCTAGTTATACACCCTTTCTCAGGAGTTAGAATAAGTGGAATGGCTAGCAGAGGAGAGATCTAGACAATCCAAACCTCTCATTATTATTTTCATTTATAGCACCTGCTGGAGCATCTTTACCTCCCCAATCATCAGACTGTTGTCCTTCACTGTACTACTACTGCCTTCTACTCCTGTCTAAACAGTGTTCTAGTGTCCCTGTTTCCCATAGCCCCTCCAACTTTGTCATTTCCCTCTTTCATCATCTTTGCTGGTCTGATAGGTGAGAAATGGAAGCTCATTTGCATTTCTTTAATAATCAATTAGAGTGGAGCTGTGACCTGGTCCAGTCATTCTGGAAAGTAATTTGGAATGATTCCCAGGTTACCAAACTGTGTGTTCTCTTTGGTTCAACTACACCACTATGAGATCCCAAAGAATACCCCCAAAGAAATCAGAAAAAGAGGAAAAGAATCTATATGTACAAAAATATTGATAGTAGTTCTTTTCTTCTCATTGTAGCTACAAATTGGAAACTAAGGGGGTGTCTCCCATTGGAAAATGGTTAAACAAATTCTATTATATGAATGTAGTGGAATATTATTGTGCCATTAAGAAATAATGACATGGACAATTTCATAGGAAACTGACAAGACCTTCGTGAAATGATGCAGAATAAATTGAGCAGAAATAGAATGATTTATAAAATAACATAGAGAAAAACAACTTTGAAAGACTTTAGAAAGCTGATAAATACAATGGTGGATGAGTCCAAAAGAATGAAGATGGAATGTGAACACTTACCTCTTGACAGTAAGGTGATCAACTTAAAACTTTTGGATGTGGTGAATGTGGGAAATTGTTGTGCTAGACCACACAGCTGTGTATTGAGGGATTTGGTTTTCAGGTTTTAAAAAATTGCTCATTTTGGGGAGGATGGGTACGAAGAGGGACAAATTAATTTAAAAATACTTGTTACTTGAAAAATAAAACTAATAATCTATTTAAACAACCCAAAGATCATGGAAAGCATGAGTGAATGAGAGTAAGCAGAACCAGGAGAATATTTATACAATAGTAACATTAAAAAGAAAAGTAACTTTGAAAGATTCAAGAACTCTGTTCAAAGCCATGACCAACCAGGATTCCAAAGGATCTAAGACAAAGCGTGATGCCTGCCACCGGAGAGCTGATGGACTCAGGGGGCAGGAAAAGAACGCATTTTCAGCAACACCTAATGTCTTTTGTTTTGCCTGACTATATATATATATGTATATGTATATGTATATGAAAGGTTTGTTTGTTTGTTTTTCCCAGTTAGAGGATAGATAGGAGGGAGTAGAGAGTAATGATAGGGAAGACAAAAAAACCCAACCCACCAAAAATAATGGAGTTCTGTGCAGAAAAGAATACAAGGAAATCCAGAAAGAATCACAGATAAGTAGAAAAGCTTTGAAAGTTACACATTGAATTTATGTTTATATATGTGTATGTGTGTAAGTATGTATATTTATGTATATATGTATATAAAGAAAAACAAGGGGCAACTACGTGGTACAGTGGATAGAGCAATTGGCCCTGGAGTTAGGAGGACCTGAGTTCAAATATGACCTCAGACACTTACTGTGTGACCCTGGGCAGGTCACTTTTAATTCTAAGTGCCACGGTAAGAAAAGCAAGCTGTTTATAACAGAGATCCATAATTACATGAACAATCCTCTTTTATCCTATTCTACTATGTTTATTGAAATGCCCATTTTACTGTGTGTTTATTAAGTTCAGAATTTAAAAAAATTAAATAGAAAGGCCATGGAGATTGGAGGAATCTCAAAAGAATCAACAAAGAACAAATATCTCAGTTTTCAAAATAAGGAAGAAAGTGGACTCTGAAAACCATGGATCAATGATGTTGGTTCCCATTTCCGGGAAAATTCTAGAGCATAAAAATGGTTTGTGGATTTAGAAAAGGAAAGAATGATCACCAACAGCCAATGAGTTTCTTCAAGAAGAGGTCATGACAGATGATTCTTATTTCCATTTTTGACAGAGTTAAACAAGAGACTGGAAGATTTTTAGCAAATCATTTGACAAAGACATTCATGCTATCATTGTGGAAAAGATCAAGAGATTTAAGATAGGCAATAATGCATTTACAAGGATTTGGAACTAGTTGAATAGATGTTCCCAAGAATGCTCATTATTGATTGGATGTCAACTTGGGATGAAATCTCCAGTGGAATGTTCCAAGGATCTGTTCATGGTCTCAGGTATTGCATGAAAGCTCAAGTTGCAAGTTTATTAAATTTGTAGATGCTCCCAAACCTAGGAGGGGTAGTTAATACTTTAGATAACAATAGAGATCTGGACAGAGTAGAGATTTCATCTAAGAAGATGAAATTTAATACGAATAAATAGTTAGACTTGGGAGTTAGACTTGAGGACCCTGGAGGCCGAAATCTCTTAGACACATTTCTTATATTCTGCCTTGTGTAGTTATTCAAATTTGTGCCTTGAGAGGATAGT
The DNA here is from genome assembly GCA_028658325.1 of Potorous gilbertii. Classification (NCBI taxonomy): domain Eukaryota; kingdom Metazoa; phylum Chordata; class Mammalia; order Diprotodontia; family Potoroidae; genus Potorous; species Potorous gilbertii. Next base: position 518,024,800 of record CM053770.1, read on the forward strand.
GATATAATAGAAGAGCCCAGGACTGAGAGTCAAGAGTTGGATTTGAGTTTTGGCTGTGGATTTTTGGTACCAGGGAAAAAGTTAGAGGCTTTTTCTGAGGCAGTGAAGATGGTGTTCTTGGTAGAGAAGTGGGGGACTATGGGATTGAAATGTTACACCCTCTTTCATATTCTATTGTTTTCTTGTTTGTTTTTCCTTAAGTGTTGTCTTATTATCAAAGATTCAGTGGGGTGAGGGGGAGTCTCTCCCAATATGAGGAAATTACTTGAGTGGGAAAAGACACATCAATAAAACTTTAATAAAAAGTGCTGGACAGTCAGGAAATTTGGATTTGAATTCTTCATCCGACACTCCCTGTGACTCTGGGCAAGCTACTTTACCCCTCTGAGTTTCTCCAGGAGTAAAATAGTACTCTGCACCTCACAGGGTTGTCTAAGGGGAATACTTTGAGCTGGGAGTATTGGTGCTTGCCCATGATCCCTGCTATAGGGAGGCTGAGGCTGGTGGATTGCTTGAGTTCTGAGCTATGAAAGACTAAACCCATTATGTATCTACATTAAGTCAGGCATTCATATGGTGAACCTGGGATCAGGGAGAGGCCTCCAGGTTGCATAAGGAGAGATGAATCAACTCCGGTTAGAAAGTGAGCAAGTTAAAACTATGCTAATCACTGAGTAACCCTTTCATTTCCAAGCTGAGTGACAGAGGAAGATTCAGTCTTTAAAAAAAAATGTATAAGTTAAAGTGTTCTAGGAGCATAAACTCTAATTTTCTTTGACTTCCTTTTTTACTCATCTCTCATATGGAGTTACTAAGTGCTTTCATTTCATCACTGCTACATCTCTTAGATCTTCCTCTTCGCTATTCCCACTGGCTTCCATTACTAACAATGGCCCTCATTACCACATGCCTAGACTATTGTAATAGTGTCCTAACAGAGTTTCTTTTCTCTACTATCTTGTGCTTCAATCTATCCTTTACTCCTGAGCTATCAAACTTGGAGTTCATGGCACAAATGGCCCTAAAACTCCTGAGTATAGCCTGATCCAGATTAATATTGGATTAATTAATAATTAATAAATTAATTGGAAATGTAAAAACTAATTGAGATCAACTCAATTGTTATTGGGAGGAGCACAATGAATATGGGCTTACAAATAATACTCAAATCTGTTGTTTTCCCGTTTGATTTTCCTTAAGTGTTTTCCTTAGGACTGCTCGCCCCACCCCCCTCTTCCCAATCCAGAGGGGAGAAGCTGTCAACTGTCTTCTGGAGACTCAGCTTACCAATTCAAGAGAGACTTGGGAGATAGCTTCTGAAGGGGCACTGCACTGGATTACTTTATTTTGAAAGAGGTACTTTGCACATCCCAGGCAATAGGCTTGGAATGTCCTCTTTCTCACTCCTTTCATGTTAAATTCTTACACATTCTTTAAAATCCAAGCCAAATATCACTACTTTCATGAAGACTTCCTCAGTTCCCCCAAGTCAAGAACAACTTTCCTCCTTGGGTATCACAAAACATCTGTTTTGCACCTTCCTAGTACACTTACAATGTAATATTGTATTTCATATTTGTTTCTGTTGGTGTCTTCTCCCTCTGACAGACTGCATCAATAGAAGGCAAAAGTTATGTCTTTTCATCTCCTTTCTCTGCTGTGATGAGAAAATCTGGAGGAGTCATTGCATGGGGGTTTACACAACAAATAAGATTCCAAATTCTATTTCAAATTTTGGAGATTAACCACAAATTCTCGCTATTAATATTAAAGGAGAATGAGCCAGCATTATCCTTCCTGTTTTCCTTGGTAATCCTGGGTCACCTAATTTCAGTGACATACACTTATCACTACTTCAAAATTTCATTCCCATTATAATTCCTCTTATTCTTCCCTAGACCACTTCTATCCTGCTTACCCATAATCCCACTCAATCCACTTTGTCTTATGGAGACTCTATTCTCTTACTAAAATGTTCCCCTACATCCTTGAATTTTTCAACCAACATTCTTTCCATCTCTTTGATTTAATAGAAACCTAATTTTCCTCTAAGGACACCACATTTTGCAGCCCTCTTTACTGGTGGTATAAGGTTAATGGGATATAAGATCTTCCCTGCCCATTAACAGAGTCCTTGTGAAAAGCCCATTAGGATTTCCACACCTTCCTAATTAAGTGCTGATTTCTAAGTCTCACAGCACTGAGCCAATCACGTGATGAGTCTTTGATTGGAAACAGTATATATTGTGTTGCTTAGAGAGAAAGATGTGGGCAGAGAGAGAAGCAGGTAAAGAGAAAAGGTCTGAGGGAAGAACTTGCCTATGGAAACTTGCTTGCAATGTCACCACTCTTTGAATTGGTGATGAGTACCTTAGTAAATCTTGCCTTCTGATGTCCTAATAAGTATTTTGGTTTTGTCTTAGAGGAGGAGAGTTTATTATATTTTGTGAACCAACCATAGAGATACACATGTACATTCATAGAAGCTGCTATGGGTATCACATTGGCATTACAGGTGGTTACTCAATCTCCTGTTCACCTCCCTATGACAGCCAGTGGCACAGTGGATACAGTGCTGGGCCTGAAGTTAGGAAGACTTCAAGTTTAAATCTGGCCATTAGACATTTACTAGCTATATGACCATGAACAAGTCACTTAACTTCTGCTTGTCCCACCTACCTCAATTATAAAATGGGGATAATAACTTGTAGGATTGTTGTGAAGTTCAAATGAGTTAATATTTGTAAAACTGCCTGGCACATATTAGACACTATATTAATATTAAATTAAATAAAAGTTTCTCATAGATTAGACTAAACCACAGATTACAGTACTGCTCTAATATTTTTGCTTTGACAATACAAATACAAGGAAGTAAGACAGTTCTTTTCCTCAAAACAGCTTATATTCTAATGGGTAAAAATTACAAGTAAAGGGGATATAGAAAAGGGGAGGCACTGTAACACATGGTACATGGATAAAACCAATTTACTGTTACATATGTTTATTAAGGTGGATGGTACAGTAACAAGACTTAAACTTATCAGTGCATGAAACCAATCTTTATTGACTATTCAATAATACAAACATCAAACCCTCCAGGAACAAACTACAGACTGAACTCCTAAGCGTTCTAGTATGTCTCATACCAGTGCCCGTGACAAGGTTCTGTTCTTGCCTATCCAGAGTCTGTGTGTCTCCCTCTGAAGTGGCATTCTGGCACATCTCCATCAATTAGTACTTTTCTCAACTAAACATAGGATATTCACATTTCCAAATGTGAGGAATGCAGGAGAGTCTGTATTGGTCTCTACTCATGATAAGTTCTCTGGCTGAGGATGTTTACAAATAACATCTAAGCTTTGGTTGTTGATAAATTACCTAAGCTTAAAACAAAAGGAAACTATCAATAAAAGCTTCAGTTTCCTAAATTAGTATTTATCAAATATCTAACAGAGATTTGGTACAGATGCACACATGAATAAGTTATTAGCAGTTGTTTACCAAGTCCAACACACACACACACACTAGTAGTTATATACCAAATTCGAGGAACGCATACATCATTGTCAAACAATTCCACTTAGGTCCTTATTTCATTTTATTACAGAAAAACAGCAGTTGCTCATCCTAAATTAACAAAAAGGCAATACGTGTCATGTGGCATGGTTTGGGAATTATGGCTTGGAAATGATTTTGAGGCCTAGTTCTAGGAAGGATATGGTGAAAGCTCACCTATCAAAGCCTACTGTCCTCAGGACAGAGTTCAAGGTCTTGGTTTTGGGAGAAGTGGAGTGCATATTGCCCACTGGGGAAATGGTGACTTGGTATAGTGGATAGAAATCTGACCTTGGGGTTAGAAAACCTCAGGTCAAATCCTGTGTCTGGCACATTCTGAGTAACCATTGACAAGTCACTTAGCCACTCAGAGTTTAGGCAATTCTTAACTACAAGTAGATTTGCAATTTGCATCTGTAGAGGAAGTTTTCATATTCTACTCACAGCACTCATGAAATTCCAAATCCAAACCTTCCCTATTATCTACAAATGTACTACACATAGTAGGCACTTAATGCTTATTGAATAAATGAATCCATCTTCTATGAAGTATAGTTAGCTAAGTCATTTAATCAAGAGGTAACATAATGCAAAATGATACGGTGGAAAACTTTGGAGTCAGAGGGTCTGGGTTCAAATCCCTTGGGAGTTTTTGACAGGACACTCCTTATTTGTAAACAAATTTGTAAACAAAAGGGGTTAAACTAGTTGATTCTTGGAATTTCTTCTCTCTATAGATGAGTTATCACCATCTAATCAGCTGTAAGTTTGTATATTTTGGTACTTCTTCCACTGAAATAAATTTTTTTTTTACTTTTTTTTTAATGTTCTACAATCACTACCATAAAACTTAGATTTTTTTTCCCCGCTACCTACCTCCCACAACCCCCCTCCCTCCCTAAGACAGCATACACAACCTCCCTCCCTCCCCAAGACGGCATACAATTCTATATAGGATCTACACATACTTTCCTATTGAATACATTTCATTATGGTCATGCTGTGTAGATGAAGTAAAATAAATGGAAGAAATCATATAACAAATCAAAACATAATACACACACACACACACACACACACACACACAAATAATCTGCTACATTCTGCAAATGAATTCCATAGTTCCTTCTCTGAGTGTGGAAGGTGTTTTGCCTTAGAAAACCACTGGGAATTATTATTAAGTTCTTGCATTATTATGAAGTTCCAAGTCTACCAGAAAAAACTCTCGCACACTGTGGTCGTTGCTGTGCACAAAGTTCTCCAGGTTCTGCTCCTTTGGCTCAGCATCAGATCATGCAGCAAACATGCTGCAACTTAATGGACTTTAAGAATTACTGTGGTTTGAAAAATTCACCCTTATGTATGGCCTCCAAACTTGGCCAGGTTGGTCCATATATAACAGAGTAAGAACTGAACTTGAAATCTTCCTGCTTCATAGGACCTACCAAAGATTAATCTCTGCTGGTACAGCTTTCAAGCTCATTAAAGACATTTTTTTTTCATATCCTTAGCACCTACAGCATTACCTGGCATATCATAGGTGCTTAATAAATGCTTGTTAAATGAATGAACAGAAGCAAAATTAGTTATTCAATACATTTATTAAGTGTCTATTATGTACCAGGCACCACGCTCAGTGCTGAAGATACAAAAGAAAGGCAAAAGATCGACCCTGCTCTTAATAAAGCAACTCACTGTTTAATGAGGGAGATAACGTTCACACAACTACGTACAAATTGGATATATCCAGGATAAATTGGAGATAATCGAGAGGGGAGGTGCCAAAATTAAAGGCAAATGGGAAGAGCTTCCTATAGGTGAAATTTTAGCTAGGACTTGAAGGTGTCTGGGGATGTCTAAAGGTAGAGATAGAGAGGGGAGAGTTACAGGAATGGGGCAAAGTCTTGTGCAAGGAATAGGAAAGAGATCAGTGTCACTGGATGGCAATGAATGCATGCAGAAAATTGGAAAGATTGGAGGGAGGCAGGTTGGCAAGGTTTTGAGGTGCTGGGACCCTGAGTATGCCAAGGCAGAGTTGCCTGGAATGAATTTACACACTCGAGCCTTCTCTTAGTCAAGTGACAAAAAGTTTATTAAGACGTTAGCAAAAGCAGGCAAGGGTCTTTATGGCATCTGCGAGACAATAAGGATGGTGCTGGGGCTCATATGGAAAAGGGTATAGGAAAGGAATGCCAGGGATCCTCAGTAGGTAAGCTAGGAATCCATAGGGAGCTATGGATGGGAGAGTGTATGGAGTATACTAGACATGGAGGGAGTTATCAGAGGCATGAACCTTGACGAGCTGGCACAAGGGAGTCCTTGGGCCAACCAGAGACAAAAATCCTTGCGCCAGGCACCCCTCTGTCCTGACAAGAGAATGCATTCTGCAACTAGAGAAGATTTTCTCACAGAACAGATGCCAATGAGAAATTGGGAGGCTACCAGAGACATGATCTTAGGACTGTGACCCAAGCACCCCTCAGGGTTACATAGGGCTCTAAACTTTAAACGGAGGATCTTATATTTGATCCTGGAGGGGATAGGAAGTCACTGGAATTTATGAGTGACATGATCAGACCTGCACTTTAGGAAGATCTCTTAGGCAGCTGAGCAGAGGATAGACTTCAATAACGGACTTGAGGCAGGAAAAAACAACCAGAAGGCTTGTGCAATAGGCCAGGGGTGATATTACCCAGGTAAAATAGGTGAAACTTGGCAACTAATTAGGTATAAGAGGGTAAGACTGAAGAATCAAGAATGATGTCTTAAGTTGTGAGCTAGGGTGTCTGGGAGGATGGGAGTACTCGTTAGGAAGAAAGCAGGGTTTCTTTCTTTTCTTCCTGGGAGGCAAGAGAATGTCTTCAGTTTCGGACATATTTAGTTCAAGATGCTAATAGGACATCCAATAGGCAGTTAGAGATACAAGACTCAAAGGTCGTCAGAGAGGTTAGAGCTGGGTTAAGTACTTACTGAAGAAATGGTCAAGAAGGTCATTAGATGTGGCAACTGAGAGGTCACTGGTAACTTTGGAAAGTTGTGATTGAATGATGAGGTCAGAAGCCATGTTATAGAGAATTTAGAAGACAAGTGAGAGAGTAGAAGTGAGATTTTTGAGGATGAGAGAGAAATGGGCCTGTTTGTAGGCATTAGGCTGTTAGTCAATTGACTGGGAGAGATTAAAAAGATAAGTGAGGGAATAGGGGTAATAGGGGAAATGGGAAGGAATGGGATCACCTGTGCAAAGAGAGGGTCTCATAGGTACTCTCTGTCACCATCTCCATCTCAACCCCTGAAGTGACCTGGACACTTCATTTTGTGAGACTGGGATCAAGGTGGAAATGGTAGCAGAGAATACCTGTGAGATGGTGAACTTTGTTAGAAAAGCTGCTCTGGTGAGTGAGTCACTTAGGGAAGTGTAAAACAATTGCCTTGCTGCAGTGAGGGTCCAGTTAAGCTTATGTAACACAAATTATAGTGAATCCTCAGCGTAGTTTTCATCTCCAGCTTTAACTGCATGAGTAGGAGTTAAGGCAGTAGATTATCTGGGCTAATCCAGGTTGAGATTTAGAAAGGCTAGATTGTCAATAGGTAAAGAGACAAGCTAGGGGCAGTTAGGTGGTGCAGTGGATAGAGTTGTGGGCCTGGAGTCTGGAAGACCTTAACTTCAAATCTAGTCTCAGACAGTTAATACATTTGTGACCCTAGGCAAGTCACTTAACCTTGCTTCAGTTTTTTCATCTGTAAAATGAGCTGGAGAAGGAAATGGCGAACCACTCCAGTATCATTACCAAGACCACCCCAAATGGGAGTCATGAAGATTTGTTCCCTACTGAATAAACAACAGAGGATAAGAGATTTGAGAGTGTAGAGTTGAATTGGTTCACCAAGTTATCAAGATGGAAAAAGGGAGGGAGTGCAAGGAAAATGGCCTGGCATTTGAGGGTTTGGAGATCATGGGGATGATGTTGGGGTTGCAAGGCAGAGAGCAAGGTGGAATGACAAGAGATTGCAAACAGGTAAGGGAGTTTCAGTGTGAACATGGAAGTAGTATGTTTTGGAGTGATAGCAAGATCTAAGCATATGAAGTTTTATTTTTATAGAAAGTCAATTGAGACAATGTATTCAAGTTGCTCATCAGTGTCAGTTATCTACATGTGGGATGTAAAGCCTGAAACAGTGGGAGGTACTGGGGCTCATGACCTAGAGATTAGGTGGGAAAGATACAGTCAATGTTGCAGCCATGCCTGGCTGAGCTCAATGGACCATAAAAAATGGAGCAGAATGAAGGTGGTCTAGAGCTCTGAACATCAGAACACTTGGGCAGTTCTTATCTGGATGACTGAGCTAGAAGAAAACAAAGCATTAGCTTGGGAGTTTTAAACATTTATTGCAAAATTTATTTAGATCCTGAAAAAGGGTCAGAATCGAATACAAAAAAGACTTCTTCCAAGCCCACTGGGAACGTCTTAGAAACCCAACTGCGTCATGAACTGGATCTTGAAGACAGAGAAATGGCTAATCCCAAGAATGCCCAGGTTGTGTGGGATGTGGGAAGTGAAAGGTGAAGGTCATAGGTTCATTTCACTCCTTGACCATTATCTTACCAAGTGCTGATTGCCTAGGACAGGCATTATCTGGAGGAATCCTACCTCCCAAATCCTGCCCTGGGTCCCACTGTCTTCATCCATGACTGCTTACATTGACCACATCTAAGCCTAGCTCCAGATAGCCTTCACTTCACTTCCCAGGCCATTCTACCACCAAAAAAATGACAACCATACCTGCCATCCAGTATTTGAACCATAATCATATTAGTTCTATCATTGTTCCTATAAGGATTCAGTTCATCTTTCCATTTGCTTCCTATTCCTGTAACTTACTAAGCCAAAAGGCCCCTCTCTTGTCACTTCTCATATTAGAATATAATCTGAGGGCAGAACTACCTTTGCCTGTGTTTGTATGTCCAGTGCACAGCACATATCTTGGAAAATAGTGTTAAATAATTTATTCATAGAGGGAGGAACAAGGATAGTATATGAATATCTATCCTTCAGTAGGAGCCTGAGTATCAATGCAGGCAGAGCTGAGGAAAGACCCCTGCGTCACTTCAGGGGATTGTTTCATGGAGTCTAGGGTTGAGTAGTGAAGTGGGAAATGAAGCCACAGGCTGATGTCAGCAACATCCCTGGCACTTCTTTTTAAAGGCCTTGAATAAATCTCTGGCATTTTGGAGTGAACTATTAATTGGCACCCCACGGTAGTAGATTAAACTCCATCTGAACTTTCTCTCCTGTGTCCCCTACATCTTGGCAGGGTGGCTCACTAAATGTCTGTTGTTGTTGAATATAATCTGTTGGGCACAGAAGTATAAGGGATTGGAACAGTAACTGATGCCAAGAAATCAGATCCATCTAACACTTGTCAGTCTCATTCACATCTTTGTCTCCTTCCCTTAGAGTCAGGAGATAATGACAGTCTCAAGTAGACCCTGGGACCACACCTACCCCCATCCCTACCCCACCTAGGTCAGACGTGGGTTGGATTGAGCAGTAGGATAAAGCCCCAGGGAAATGAGGAGCAGTAACTTGACTTGAGGCCAATGGAAGACAATTCATGAAGGGTATACAAAGCATGTAAATTCACCACTAGTCACAATCTGGCACTTTTCAAAATAGGACAAGGACTGTGACAAGGAACTTTCAATTTCAGCAGGAAGCAGAGACTCTTAGCTGTTTGTGTGTCCTGGATAAGCAGCACAACACTTTCCCTCAATTCAGTTGAGGGTGTTGTAGCAAAAATACTAGGACATCACAAGGCCACTTCTGGGAAGAGACAGCCATGGATAGTGGCAGTGCAAGGCTAATGAAAAGATCACCTGAAGTGTGGCTGGCTAGGTGGAAGATACCTCCAGCTTGTATCTCTTTTAATTACTTTTTTTCCCTGACTAGTTAAACGCTAAACTCAGTTGTTTCTATGTTACTGAAGGACACAAAGTACTGTCAGTGTTCTATTTTTTGGCCACTCCTCCTATCCCCAGACAAAGCTCCAGTTACCCAGACCTAATTATGGATTTCCAGGAAGAGGTGAGCCTCCCTACTCAGTATGACCCAAATTCTCCTCCTGGAAGTCACACTCAGTCAGAATATATAATACTTCTTTGGGGTAGACTGCACAGCTGGGGTCTTTGGTCTTAGGGGGTAAGGGAGTCCCCCATTGTCCCCCTGACCTTTATAACAAAGAAATAAAAGGATCTGAAGAGAAGGATGGCTATGGGAAAAGTAGTGATCTCAGTATAGCTTACTAAATGGGTGCCAGGTTAGGGGTGGAAGTGGGAACTGGAAAACTACTTCTGTTCTCTGTAATACTTCCTGCATCATTCTGTAGTCGGATGATTCAGAATTGGGGGCAGATGCTTGGGAAAATGGGGTACGAATAGAAGACTGGACACCTAAGTGCTTGTTGCCTTCAGATATTACAAGTCCCAATCTCCCAAACTAGTGTTTACTATTTTGGGGGCAAGGGATAAGGGAATGGTTTACAGCTTAGGAAAATGAAATAGAAATAGAACCTTTAATTTCATTCATATGGGTTCTTGGTAGTGGGATTCTCTGAAGGGGGAGAGGCTAGTTAGCTCCCACTGAGCATACCACACCTGACCTACAGAGGTTTCATTAATAAGCTGCAGGAAAATAAACAAGCTCTCTTTCTCCCAATTCCAACTCATTCCCCTTCAGATATCCACCATGGAAGGAGGTACCTTTACTGTTGCCTGTTGAAAGAGTGGTCCTATCACATCAAGCTTAGGAAAGCTTGACTGAATCAGAGAAGCCGAAAAAGAGAGGACATACAGGAGGAAAGGAAGAATATGAGAAGGAAGGAGGAGAGTGGTAAAGAATAAGATGGAAGTGGGGCAGTATAGAAACAGAATGAGGTCCAGAGTCCAGCAGACTGGGTTCCCTTAGTCCTTAACAGCCAAAGCACTGTCCTCAGCATGTCCTCCATCTCTCCCCTCCACCATCCCCCCCTCTTCTTTCCACATGGTTTTCCATTTCCTTTCAGTCCAGGTTCAGTCTCAGGAGTGTCTCAGTTCCACCTCAGAGCCAAAATAAGGCTCTTCTTGACGTTTAAGGCTACATATCTTATAGGCCAAGCCTATTATAGTCACGACCAACACCAGACCTAGGAAAAGCAGTACCCACTGCCCTGCCGTGGCCTGCCCAGGCTCCAGCTTCATTCCCAAGAAGCTGACTTTGCCACTGTTGGTGACACTGGAGGCACCTGGGGGTAGGGAAGAAAAACACATGAGAAGAGGAGGATGGGAAGAGGGAGAAGGGGGTTCTGGCACGTGTGGGTATTGGGACAAGAAAAAAAGGAATGAAGATCCTGGCCATCTCCCCTTTGGATCTAGAGCCAGGCCCTTGGGAGAAATGGCCATATCTGGGTACTGGTCTCCAGCCTACCTCCCAGGCCCAGATGTAGATTCCTTGCCAATGCCCAGGTGAGGGACTCAAATAAGCTCTGGGCCTAATATTCACAAAAAGTTATAAGCAGAAGGAACCTTGGAGAACTTATTAATATAACTCTCTTATTTTATCATTAATATGATATCTCCTTTGGGGATGGGAAGAGAAATTTTCATGGAGAAAGTAGCGCCTGAGCTAAGCATTGATGGAAGATAAAGATTTTGAGAGGTAGAGAGGAGAAAGGTGTTAGAAAATTAATTTATCAGCGATGGGGAGGATGGATGGGGTATATGCTGAAGCATAAAGGCAGTAGGCAGCACAGAAAAGACGACTGGATATAGGAGGCAGAGAACCTGCCTCAAAATTTCAGTTCTGCTACTCATTATCCATAAGACCTTTCTGTCTCTGGACCTCAGTTTCCCATTCTGTAAAATCCAGCTCCTTCATTTTACAAGTCCAGAGATGGAAAGAGACTTTCCCTAAGGTCCCAGAGTGAGTGAGCAACAGACCCAGAATGGTACTGCTTAAGCTCTGACCAGAGAGCATTGTCTATAGGAGGTAGGGCAGATAGGGTACCACCTCTGCTCCCAAATGGAATGCATCTCTGATACACTGATAGCAGATAGCTGGGGTCAGGTTTGTAACAGAAAACTCCTTGCTTTGCATTTGCTTGAACTCAAGCCTGTGTCTAGGTAGAAAACTACAGCCTTGGGTAAGATGTAAGGGTTGAGGCTGGAGCAGGGATAGGAGAAGTACCAGAATATGGAGTCCAGTCATACTGAGGCCAGCCCAGTGTCTCTTCCTGTTCCTTGTTCTTGGTGATGAGCCAGTCCAACAAGGGCTGGAAATATTTCACAATAGCTGTGGCTGACATATTGGGCTGCCCTGTAAGCAGCATCATAGCCTCCGGCCAGGGCTTACTGAGTCCCAGTTTCATAGCATCCCTGAGTAGGGTTTGAGGTTTGGGGAAGATGAAAAGAAGAGAGAAACAGACTGTTAGGCCCCTTGCCCCTTGGCTACAATCCCCATACAGTAATCCCTCCCTCTTGCTTAGATTTCCCATGGAGAAGTGACTATGTCTAGGTCCTACAGGATTAGCTTCAGAAATGGAGGTCACTAAATATAATCCCTTCCTTTCACAGATTAAAAAATGAGTACAGGCAGTAAGGCAGACTCTAGCATATTTCACTAAGATTTAGGATAGGTACTCAGGTTAGACTATAATAATGATGAAAAGTTCAAAAATAAGCAAAGGAATTAAGCTAATTCTTTAAAGAAGTCCAAGTTTTAAATGTTCCAAGGGACAGTCTTTTAAAGAAAGCAAGCATCTGGCCCCAAGGATCCTTTACTTTTCCCTGCCCAGAAAAGGGACCATTGTCCTTATCTTACACAGGGATACTGAGGCACATAGCTGCCTAGGTTTAGGTGCGGGGTGGTGGGCACACCACGGAAGAAACTCATCTTCCAGGTTCGCATCCATAATCCCCAGTGTCAGACGATTCAGCAATACCTAGTGGGCTCCCTCCCCAGAGGCTACAGACTCTATGACTAGAGGGTGGGTCAGAGGGGTGAATATTAACTTTGAGAACTCACGCCAAGAGCTTCCCTGCCTCCTTTGATTGATAGATATCACACTTGTGCAGTGCACCTGTATGGCCAGCAGCTTGGCACAGGGCCTCGTGGAACTGGAACTGAATCACAAAACTGACAAAGTATCTGGAAAGAGAACAAAACAAGGGTAATACCAAGCCAAGGGGTCCAAAAGCCCCTCTTCACATTGCTATCTATGCAGTCCTATGATCTCAGTCATGGCAGCTCATCCCTATCTACAGGGTCCTAAGTAATCTGTGGGAAGCTAGGTGGTGCAGTGGATAGAGTTCTGGGCCTGTAGTCAGGAAGACTATCTTCCTGAGTTCAAACCTGGCTTCAGACATTTATTAGCTGTGTGACTCTAGGCAAGTCACTTAACTATTTGCCTCAGTTTCCTCATCTGTAAAATGAACTGGAGAAGGAAATGGCAAACTACTTCAGTATCTTTGTCAAGAAAATCCCAGATGAGATCATGAAGAGTTAGATACACCTGAAAAGTACTAAACAACAATAAAATATTCTGCTATGGTTTAAGAGTATGATATGGGTGAACTGCTTGAATACACCATTCCTAGGAGCATGTTCAGATACTCACTTCCTAGTTCCAGTGTACCTTGTGGAAACTTGGAGGGACCTTACTTCTGGTCACATGTAGAGGCTTATGTTGATAGATGATGACGACTTCCCTGCTACCAAAGAGGCCTGGAGAGAAGGCAGAGACTTTGGAATGGCTAACTGGAACCCCTGGAGGCATAGACATGTGAGGACAGCTGCCCCAACATTTCAATTCCTAGCATCTATATATCCCTAGGGATTGCTTAGGGAGTACTTTAGTACTTGGAAGCCTTTCACAGTCCCTTTTCCATGTAAGCTTTAACATCACTCCTATCAAATTGCAGGATCCTTAAGAACCATTGCCTGACTCTATTAGCAATAATCTTTGACCCTTGACTAAAGGATGGTTTGAGTGTGTGAATTCATTCTAGGCAACTGTCTTATACCCCAACATTTTGGGGTCCCAGCACCCCTAAACTATCAGAGCATCCTAAAATGCATCACTCTGGAAGAGCCAATTTACTCTATGTAGACTACTATTACCCTTAATCTGTAAAATTTCTCTGATTTCTGTTTTGATGTTTGCTTAGATAAATGTTGGGTTGTTCAGTCTTTCAGTTGTGTCGAACTCTACCTGATACCATAAAACTCTGTCAATGGGATTTTCTTGGCAAAAATACTGAAATGGTTTGCTATTTCCTTCTCCAGTGTGTCCCCATTTTATAGATTAGGAACTGAGGCAAATAGAGGTTAAGTGATTTGCCCAGTGTCATACAGCTAGTAAGTGTCTGAAACCACATTTGAACTGAGATCTTCCTGACTCTAGGTCCAGCACTCTCTCCACACACCACCTAGCTGCTCCAAGGTAAGTTAACAGATAAATAGATATAATTATATTAAAGCAGCTAAGTGGCATAATACAAAGATCTGGAAGTGTGATGGCATGGGACATGGAGTCAGAAAGACCCGAGTTCAAATTCTGCCTCAAATATTTACTAGATATGTGACTGAGGAAGTCACTTAATCTTAGCCTCAGTTTCTTCATCTGTTAAAAAATGGGGATCATAATAGTGCCTATCTCTTAGGCTTATTGTATCAAATAAGGTAACGTTTATGAAATGCTTTGAAAATCTTAAAAGAGCCATACAAATGCTAGTTTATTATTATTGAATGTTTTGCTGGCTCTCTGTGAATGAATGCCTTTTGTAGCAGACTCAAAAGTAACACTTTAGAGGAATCAGGGAAGGTAGATTTTAATCCTGAATTCCTAAAAGCAAAATATAAACCCTAAACTAAGCCTCTAACCCTCTAAACTGAAAACATGCAATGTGTGGAAGATATTAAGTCTAACCTCATACCCTTATTGGAAATAGACCTAGAAGAGTTGAGTGTCCAGCCAAAGCGACTCCTCCCGCCAAAGGTGGTAATAGCAGTCTGTCTTAGAGAAAGACAATGGGCAGACCCAGATCTTATCTATCTAAATATCCCTGTAATTCAGAGTACCATGAGCCCCTGACTGCTTGCTTAACTCATTTCATACAAGAGCAGCAACCTGCCTCTCCAATTGCCTTTTCATCCCTGGTGGCAAGTGAGACAAGATTGCTTTGAGGCCAGCAGGGGAGGGGTTAACTGGCCCCATTCAGTCACTTGTGCATGATATCTTTGAGCAAGCACATGGCTTGCCTGTCTCTTTTGCATTTGTTCTTTCCTGACCTTAGGGTGACCAGGATCCTGACTTGGAGTGTCTAGGTGACCTTTTAGGTCTGAACATCCTGGGAGGTAGAAGGCAGTAGCTACCTCCTCCTTGGAGCTGTTGTAGCAGGTAACAGGAAGAGGATGAAAAAAGACAGCTATGCCTCCCTTTATCCAACTCCTGGAAGCCAGTTAAACCTGAAGCCTTGCTTCACTGGACACTGAAGACAGAAATGGGAAGACTGTTGCTTGACTTTTCTCTATCTGCTGAGTTCCAACTCAGTAACTGGTTAAATGTACTCATCATCAGCATGGCACCAGAGCAAGCTTGAGTGGCCTGCAGCCAACAGACTCACCCCAGTTTTCCACATGGTAAATTGGAACCAGGCCAAGACAATCTGTGTCAACTAGGAATGACTTCACCACCACCACCACTACTATTATTACAACTAACTGACATTTACATAAGGTGTCCCAAAAGTCTTAATGCAGAATAAACTTATTAAAGTTAATTAAAAATTATTAAAGCTTAAACTGCTCTAAGAGGTTTGGGGTACTGCTTTTGCAAAGCACTTTACATACAATCATTTTGTTTGATCCTCAAACCAACTGTGTGAGGTAAAGATTACAGAAATAATTTTACAGATGGAAAAACTGGGGCTCGGTAAGGTTAAGCAACCTGTTCATTGTCATTCAACTAGTAAGTGTCAGAAGTGGGATTTGAATCCGGATGTCTTACTTTTTCACCATTACTGTAACAATTCCAACAATAATAATATCAATTAGCATTTATATAGCACTTTTAAGTTTTACAAAGCATTGTACAAATATTATTTATATTGTAATACATATTTATACAAACATTGTTTATAATGTCATTATAAATAATATTTACAAATGTTGTCTACCCTGGGAGGTGGGTACTATTATTATACCTATTTTATAGATGAGGAAATTAAGGCACACTTTGATCGTGCCTTCAGTGACTTGCCCAGAGTTCCACAACTAGTAGCTAACCAGGTACTTTAAGACATATGTAGATTTCCTTTTTAAAATAGTCCTCTCTAAGTCTGAAGAACCATTTAGTTATGCTTAATATACTATACGTTTAAATATATAAATACTTTGAATATAAAATATAAAACACTTTAAAAAAGATGTTTTTAAAACCAGAAAAACAGCAACTATGGGCAGGCCCTGAGAACTTGGCTCTGTTGTTTTTGAAAGGCAGTAACTACTTCTCATGTGGACAAGTTTCTGTTTATTCTGCTTAGCTCCAGTCAGTTATTTGCAGTGATTTTAATTAGCTCTATGCGGCCTTCTGATTTTGAGCACAGGTAAGTAGGATTGATTCAATATTGGGAAAACTATAAATGTAACAGACTGTATTTTAACAAAAATAATTTTAAAATCTCATGATTTTAAATATATCAACAGATCCAGAAAAGGCATGACAAAATATAATACCCATGTAAAACATTGAAAAACACAATACTAAATACATTTCCTTGATGTGATAAACATTATCTAAAACTAAGAACCAGCATTATATGCATAATGGAGAAACACTACAGTCCTTTTCAATAGGATTATCAACAAAGTGTGGATGTTCATTATCACTAATATTATTTTATATAGTACTAGAAATGCTAACTAATATGATAAGAAAAGGGAAACAAATTGAGAGAATAAGCATAGGTGAAGAGAAAACTAAATTGGTTCTTACAGATGTAACATAATGGTCTACTTAGAAAACCCTGGAGATTCAACTAAAATAAAACAATTAGCTTCACTAAAGTAGTAGGATATCAAATATATTCACTTCAGTCATCAGCTTGCCTGTATATTACCAACAAAACCCAACAAGAACAGACACAAAGAGAAATCCCATTTAAAGTAACTACAGATTTAAATAAGATGTTTGGGAGTCCACCTATTAATACCCATATTCTTTACAGAAATAAAATAATTGGGGAGGATATTAATAGGTCATGGATGAAGCATGCTAACATACTAAACTTAGTAATTTTAAAAAGTCACAATAAGTTAGTTACATTAATTTACTTACTCAGTATTATATGCATCAAATTATGAAAGGATTACTTCAGAGTTAAGAATGCATCGGAAGTAATAATGAAAAAAATGTTGGAAAAGATGGGGAGTCCAGCAATATCATATCTCAAATTATATTATAAAACAAGAATCATTAAAATCATTTGGCACTGGCTAAGAAACCCAGAAAACTTGTTCATTGGCATAGATTAGGAACACAGACTTAGAAGCAAATGAATATAGTAACATAGTGACTATGATGGTAAGGACAAACTATTCCACAGAAACTGCTGGGAAAAGCATTCAGGCAGAAATTAGGTTTAGACCAACATTTCATCATATGTAGCATTAAGCTATGACCCAGGAATAGATCACATTAATATATAAGCTATGAATTAGTATAACTATTTTGGAAAACAATATGAAATGATGTCAGAAGTTATTAAAGTCTGCATACTCCTTTATCCCCAAAATATCACAGCTAGACATATATTTATCAAGATCAAAAAAAGAGGAAACGATCCAAACATGTGAAAACATTTCTAGCAGCATTTTTTGTATGAATGTAGTTAACTATTACTGTGCATTAATAACAGATGAAGATACAGAAATCAAAATTTTAAGATTTATATGAACTGATGCTAGCTAGGGGAAGTGAGCAGAAGCAGGAGAATTTATACGACTGTAAAAATACTGTAGAAGAAAAATACATTGAAGAATTTGAGAATTCTGATCAATGCAATCAATAACCATAGTTATAAAGGATAAAGGATGAAACATGTTTTCTGAAAAGAGAGGTAAGGGACTAGAGAGATACAAAGACAATTTGTGGTTCTGTTTTTCATGACAATGCAAAATTATTCTAGGGTTTTTTGTATTTTTTTTTGAGAGGGGAGAATTGGGGGTAAGGAAAAGGGTAATTATAGCAAAAGAAAGAAGGAATAAAGTCAATAAAGTTGTGAAGTTTTTTCTTTTTAAGAAATTCACTAAAGCGAAAAAAGATTTAGAAGGAAATGACAAGTGCAATGGTTTTTAGAACCAGTGTGCTCAGTTTTGTATATACTTTAAAAACACACAAAAAGAAAACAAAAGCCAAGTTGTATATATGTCACCCTTCAATACCTCTTAACTAGCCTCTCAGGGTCATCATAGATGCTGAACAAAGTTTAAGAGAGGAAGGGGCTACTAAAAATAGTAATTCTAAGTATATAAAGAATAACCCCAACTAGAGTAGAGTGGCCCCTCAGGGTTGCCTTGTAGTAGCATTTCAACTGGACACTGTTGCCCCTTAAGGGCCACAGATTTCATTAAAAAATTAGTAGTCTCAGAGAACAGGAAACAGTCATTAAGTACTAGTAGAGGGATACAGCAATACTGGGTCTACAGAAGGGAAAAGACTTTTGGTGATAAGCCCATTTACAGCAATAACATCATAGAAAAAACAGTATAGTGATTTCAAAACATAAATGGAGAGGTTAACTCAACAAACATTTGAAGAAAATAGTCACCTCAGTGGGCAAGCACTTTTCAACCAAGGACAAATCCAATCCCTTCAAGAAACTGATAGTATTTTATCAGTCTTAGAGGTTCCCTGAAATCATCATGAGGCAACTCCAAGGACTTCCAGAATGTTTCAGAAGAAGATACAAAGAATTAAATAAAAAATATCAAAGGAATAACAATGAAAATTAGAGCTCTTAAAAAAAGCAACATCAAGTGTAACCATAGCCTAGAGAAAATTTAGAACACAAGACAGATGTCATATAACAGTAGGTTCTCTGAAAAAGAGAATCACAGAATTGGAATGGAAAAATTCAGAAGCAGAAGAAAAATTAATGGAACAATGAAACAAACAAAAAAACTGAATTAACACTAACTCTACAGAAATACCTGAAAATAGGATATGAAAAGATAATGTATAAGACTTCCAGAAAGTCTCCTTGAGAAAAAACAACTTGAGTACTTCAAGAAAACATACAGAAAAAGTGCCTGGAAATATTTTAAGCCAACAGCAAAATATAGCACAAAAGAATCTACAGAAGACCAACAGAAATTTAAATGTTCAAGGAACATTTTAATTAGGATCCAGAATAATAACATTAAAAACATATTTTGGAAGTAGCAAGGCAAAAAAACCTTTTACATTTCAAGGAGAATCAATCAAAATAGCACAGGGTTACTCCATGTTTTTAAGAAGTCAAAGGAAAAGTTGAAATTCTGAAAAGCAGTGTAATAAGAGGAAGGGAAAGTAGGATAAGAAACTCTGATCAGTTTAGTATAATTAAAATAAACTGCAAGGACTAAGCAGAGTCTTAAAAGGGAGAGAAGAGCATGTATGCATATGTAATACACATGCATGTAAATAGTATTATTCATGTATAATACAAATGTATATAAACATATACACACATATAGATATGCTCCTCTGAGATAATTACCAAGAGAGTACTTACTACCTTGAGAATTTAAAAGTACACTGTGAGTACTGCAAAGCCCGTCTTTCTTTCTTGGAAGAATCATCATACAGTTCCATTGCTTGGAGGATCTCAGCTATATAGGAGGTTCAGCTCAATTTCCAGGGTTTGTTCACCCTCCATAGCAGGCTCTCTTCTTTGCTGCCAGTGGTCTCGGTCTTTAAAGCTGCTTCCTCCTCTAAGTAGCAACCTTTCCGTACTCATGTCTCTCTGGAATGTGTGTCTGCTTCCTAACATATGCTGAATTCTCTCAAACCAAAAGAACTCTAGAACGGCTAGATCAGGTGTCTCTTGCTCTATTGCTAGATACCATGACTAATGGAGGAGGGGGAGAAGAGAGAAATCTCTCCCCCACCAATTTCTTTCAGGAGTCTTCTCCACCAATTACTCCTGAGCCTTCACTTCTATTAACTCCCCAGCTCTGGGCTATTTTAAGTCCCCAAGGATGCATGACTAATTTTTTTGCTCAGGCAATGAGGTTATTCCCTTTATTCCACTCATGGGACCTGTTCACATCTCATAAAAGGACTTAACAGTACCGAGCACCTTATTAACATATGGCACACCATGAATTCTGATATTATATCTACTCTGCTAGCGGGGAAATCAAATACCCCTTTACATATTTAATAGAAGAAAACACAAGCTTATAACCAAAGGCTTCCAGTTAAGATGAGGATATGAATCTAGAAAAGCCCCAGCATTCAGCCAGAATATATCTAGAAAGGATTCCATAAATCCAATGATAAAGGAAACTGAACAAAACTGATAAAAAACAGAAGCAAGCCATTTTATCCAGTCCAAAACTGCATAAAAAGACAACAGACAGAAGACAGCAGAGGTAGGGACAGGGGTCCCTTCAGGGATGTCAGCCAGGAATGTCTAGTGAAGGACTGGCAATTGGCAGAGGTGGGGAAAGGAGCCATTCCAAGGAGCCAGCTCTGGCTCTAGAAATTGGATAATAATCCAATCAATATTACCATTGCTACTACAAGCCATTGCTCCCTGACTCCAGTGACTTCTTAGACCAGATATCCTAAAGCGGTGGAATAGGGGACCCTGCAAACTTGGTATTTTAATGTTTTGAGAACAGTTTCAACATAATTGGTTTTCTCTCTAATCCTAAGTATTTTAATTTGTATTTATCTGCACATTCTGATGAAAAGGTCCACAAGCTTCCTTTGTAGTCCTAAATATTTTATCTTACATATTTTAAAATCTTCTGATAAAGAGTATATAAGCTTTCTCAGACTGCCAAAGGGATTTATGATGCAAAAAAGGTTAAGAACCCCTGGCCTACACCAAACCTATCTTTTGGCAGTTGCTCTCCAATATCCCCTTGGTAGTATATAAGTTCCTGAAGGGCAGAAACTGTCCATCTATCACAGTGCTCAGCATACAGCAGGAACTTAATACACGCTTGTTGATTGTTTGACTGAGCACTGCCATCTCTCTCTTTTTTTTTTTTGGCAAGTCAAGTGTCTTGAGGCCACATTTGAACTCAGGTCCTCCTGATTTCAGGGAGGTGCTCTCTCCATCCACTGCACCACCTAGTTGCCCCTACTGCCATCTCTTCTTTTTACACATATTTACATTAGCTTCTCCCCATTAACTGTTCTTAATAGTTCCTTTGTTTTCCCAAACAGCCCCTGATCCTTTCTTTACCTGAGATAAGGCACACTTGCAGGTATGTGGTACTTGGCACCTGGATCAAAGTCTTCCTGTGTTCTAGGCACTGGTGGACACAGACCCTGGTACTTTAGCCTGTGAAAATGAAAAGCATTGTAGGGAAGGCAAAAGTGGGTGCCATCCTATTGTTTTGGAAAATAAGGTGTATGAGCTTGAGAGTGTGTATGTGTTTATGTGTGTATAATGAAAGTTGACTGGCCCTGCTGGCTCTAGGTGGATCTCTTGTATTTCTGAGATCCCACACCTACCAGCTGGGATTGCCCCAGTTCCTTCAGGTCAGGTCAGGAACCTGAACAAAGGCTGCCTAGGTCTCAGCCTTCAGAAGTACTTGATCCCAGGGGCATTCTGTCCATGAACATTGACCTCTTCTCATATATCCCCTACATCCGTAAGTGCCAACACAGCTATGACCATGCAGACCTGAGGTTCCACCACTCCTGGTTGTAATCTTTCTTGCTAATGCTCCCATCGAACACCCGCCAGCGCCACTGGTCAATGAGGTAACCAAAAGGGAGGAAGGCAATCTTGTCCAGTGCAACATTCATCAGATAGTTGATCTCACTCTCTGGTAAAGAGGATACAGGTAATCAGTTCAGAAACCCCTCTCCCCATGCATTTCTGATTTCTCCAATTTATTCTCACTGGCCTTCCTCCCAACAGAACTGGAAACCAGCAATTTGTGCAACTCTGGGCCAGTTTCAAAATTATGTCACCATTTCCTGCAAGACTTTGAGCTTCTACTATAATGCATGTAGAATGTCTTACCATCAATACCTAAATTTGTGAAGAATGGGAACTTTGGTATTAAAAAGGTGACATTAAAAAGTATCTCCCTTAACCCCTTGCTGCATAGGCAGTTTCTGATCTTGCTCAATCCTTGTCATGATTCTGCTCCCTAAGTTTACCTGATATTTACTCCAACCCCTGTACCTTGGCCCCCAGGTCTCTCCCTAAGTTTCTGCTGCCCATCTTGAACTTTTTATTCCACCCCTGAGGCCCCCCTCCCTAGCTTACCATAGCCCTCGCCCTCATTATCCAGTAGCCCAATACTGTGTAAATGCTTGGGAGTGGAGACAGAGAGTGCCAGCACATCTCCAATGGCCTCATGGAAACCTGGGTTGGCACCATCTCGGAAGGTCAGAGGCTGATCCTTGTACTGCATGAAATACTGCACATGGCCCATCTCATGGTGGACGACAATGAGATCCTCCATGTTCACTGTGGTGCACTGTTTAATTCTGTGTGTCAAAGAGACAGAATAGGGGAGGGGAGAAAGGAGGATGAAAGCTTGTTAGGCAGCGGGGAGGGGTCAGAAAGGACAGATTGACAGGCCAACAAAGTTGACTGGTTGGATTGTACATGGAAAGGACTTTTCTCTCCTATACCAGAAACATGATGTGATTAGAAATCAAAGGAAGACCCTTTGACCCAGAAATACCACTTCTAGGACTGTATCCCCAAGACGTCATAAAAATGGGAAAGGGTCCCCATGTACAAAAATATTTATAGCAGCACTCTTTCTGGTGACCAAAAACTGGAAATCAAGGAGATGCCCCTCAATTGGGGAATGACTGAATAAATTGTGGTATATGAATGTAAATGGAATACTATTGCACTATAAGAAATGATGAACAGGAAGACTTCAGAGAGGCCTGGAAAGATTTATATGATCTGATGCTGAGCAAAAGGAGCAGAACCAGGAGAACTTTGTACACAGCAACAACCATAGTGTGTGAGGATTTTTTCTGGTAGACTTAGGATTTCATTGCCATGCAAGGACTTAAAAAATTCCCAATGGTCTTTTAAGGCAAAATGCTTTCCACATCCAGAGAAAGAACTATGGAATTCAATTGCATCATGTGGCAGATCATTCTTTTTTGTATTATGTTTTGGTTTGTTATATGATTTCTCCCATTCATTTTAACTCTTCTATACAATATGACTACAGTAAAAATGTATTTAATAGGAATGTATGTGTAGAACCTATATAAAATTGTATGCTGTCCCAGGGAGGGAGGAGGCAGGTGTGGGGAGGGAGAAGGAGGGAGGGAAAAATATCTAAGTTATATAGTAGTGATTGTAAAACACTGAAAATAAATAAAATAAAAAAAATTTAAAAAAGCAAGGGAAGAAAATGAAAAGGGTCCAAGAGGGAAAATTCTGGGATTGGAACCATCTAAATAAGTTAGCTAATCCCCTAACTGCTCTTACTATATTTACTCTCTATAAACAACTTGGTGTTAGATGAAACTAAATATTATCTGATATTATTTTCCAATTGTTTCATAAGTCTATTATTTGTATGAGTATGTCTCTTTATGACATGACTGAATTCCCTGAAAGAATGAAGAGCATTACATCCTTCCTTTGTCTCCTTTCAGTGTCCAGGAAGCATTCTAAGAGGCTTCTGCAGAATTGGAGTGAATTAACTGTCTCTATGTTGGTGGTACTAAACTCAAATAGAAATGGGGTCACTAAATTCTATATAAACACCCCTTGACCATATGCATCCTGACTTAGAAAACTACATATTAATATTATCTATGTCCTATTATATTTTTATTTATTTTGTTAAATATTTCTCAATTATGTTTTAATTTGGTTGAGGCCCTGCTTGTAGGCTGATATATGACACCCCTGCTTTAGGCCACCCCAGTCAGAAGGTTATCTACCATTCTCTTACTGAGAATCAAGTCCAATTCTTCCTTGAAACCCTCGTTTCAGTTTCTCCTTAGTTATTAGTACCCTCAGGAGAGAGATAGTAAAGCACACGGAGGTTAAGTTTCTATCTATCTTCTCTTCTGATTTAGCTAAGGGTACACAAAGAGCTCCAACTCTATCCCTCTGAAAAGTATTGAGCCACAAACATTATCAAAAAAATGCAAAATTAAAAACAAAAACAAAATACAAGCAAGCTCTGGATTAGACTTGTAAAGGGTTTGAATCCTGGTTGTGATAGGAAGGAAACAAGCATTTGTAAAGCCAAGTGCTTTCTAAATATCTCATTGGATCCTCACAATAGGTATTATTGTGATACCCATTTCATAGTAAAGGACATGGAGGCAGATTAATTAACAAGTAACTTGCCACAGCCATACAGCTAGCTGAGGCTGCATTTAAGTACAGGTCTTTTGGATTCTGGGTTCAGTCCTCTATCTGCTGCCATACCTAGCTGCTAAGGTTCTCCCTTCCTGCACCCCTAACATGGGTTAAGCTAGTTTTTCTTTTAAAAAGCTATTCCTGGGACTTGATTGACTGGGAGAGGGGGCTGGTAAGGTAAGGGGGAGGTAGGTGAAGGATCAGGAAGCTTCTCCCTTGATACAGCTTCCTTGATTTCCTAGTCAGTTAAGAACATTAAGTCAGGGTCCTTTTTATATACTCTTAGATAACCAAAAGCCTTGTCTCCCTAGGCCAATCATGTTCGATTTTTAGGGAAAAATTAGCTTAACTCGTGGTGAAGGGAGAGCCCTGGTAGATATTGGTCCTATCACACTGACTTTGCTACATATTACCTTGTAACCTCGGCAAAATGAGAGGACTGTACTATAAATGACATTTAAGGTCCCTTCCAGCTCTGATATGTATTATTTGTATTATATATTAAGTAAAATATATATTAACATTATCTATGTCCTATTATATTTATTTTAAGTATTTCTCAATTATGTTTTAATTTGAATATATATGAAATACATTAAGTAGCCTGCAGCATCCATGATCTAGCCTACTATGATTCTTTGAAGTTGCAATCTAGCCTTTGCAGTAGCAGGCTCAAGAGGCTAAACCCACAAGTCTTTTTTTAAATTTTCTGTTCAGTCACCAGGGTCTTTCTGTTCTCCCAAAGTGGGACATGCTGCTAATATGTGTGTGTGTGTGTGTGTGTGTGCGCGTGTGTGTTCTAGGTGCCACACTTGTTTTATAAAAACTTTTCATGAAGGGTAGCATGTACTTGTGACCAAGAAGGCCTAGACCAAACAGAGTTGGAAATATTGTTTGTAGCCCTGGAATGGAGTGATACCAACTCTTGGTAGAGTCAGAAGGGCATAGAGTCAGGAAGATCTGAGTTCAAATCTAGTCTCAGATATTTATTGTTGGAGCCCTGGAGCCCTAGGCAAGACTCAACAAATTGCTTGCCTCCCTTTCTTCAACTATAAAATGAGAATGGTAACAGTGCCTACCTCCCAGGGTTACTGTGAATATCAAATGAAATTTTTGTAAAATATTTAGCACAGCTCTGGGCACACAGTAAGCACTTAATAAATGTCTGTTCCTTAACAAGCTGATCAAACTCTCAACATGGTATCCTAACGTTCAGAACTAGCCAGTCAGATGTTCTGCTTGTTCTTGATTGGGGGGCAGGGGAAGGGAGAGTGCCATTGTCACCACTTTCTCTAGGCTCTTTTTTCCCCTTCTCCAAAGGGATCTGAAGGAGTATCATCCCTTTCTATCCTACCTGAAGTCTTTGCCATTGTAGAAATCCCAGGCAGAAGCATGACACACTACTTCTCGCCCATCATTTGGTTTTTCCAGCATTGACTTGTTCCAGAACTCAGGGGGCAGAGGCAGCAGACCTAGGGATTGGAAGAATTTATCTGCCTCTTCAAACATCGTCTGGGAGGTCCAACCCTGAAGGTAAAAGACCAAAGAATCATAGGATCATTGCTTGGGATCTGGAAGGTATTTCAATGATTTTCAAAGTCCAACCCTCTCATAAGTAAACTGAGTCCCAGAAGTGAAGTGAACTGTCCAAGGTCACAGAGAGCTGCCAATACAGAGTACTGGTCAAGGGACAAAGTGGAAGGGGTACAGTGTGGGAAAGGACCCCTCCAAGCAGCAGAGAATTCTTTTCATCCCAACTGCATCCCTCCTCTCCTCCTGCTCACAGAGGATTGTGGAATCAAGAGTGGGGGAACATCAGAAGGCACAGGATTGAGGGAGGAGGGCTATGTAAGGACCATAGAGCAGGGCAGACAGATCACTGACCTGGCTTTTCATAGCTGGAGTGGCATCCACCTGGCTGGCAGAAGGGAAAGGCACCACCAATTCATAGATGTTGGACCAGCTCTGAGCCCACATGTTGCCTGGAGGAAGATTCAGAGGAAAAGGAGAGAAAAAGAGGTTAAACACAGATACCTATCACCACCCAAGAAGCATCATTCTAGAGTAAGTTCAGAAAGAGTTCTGGCTCCCTTCCATCTTTGTGGAGGTGTGGAATTATGGATATGGAAATATTAAATATTGTCAGACACAGGTGATGTGTTGTTTTTTTCCCCCATTTTTATCTTTGTTTACAGGGGATGGCTCTTGATAAAAGAGGGCTGTGGTATATATTCAGAAATAAAGGTGAAATAAAAACAAACAGTATTGATAATCATTTTAAGACCTTATGAATAGTGAAAGTAAAACCAGTTAAAAACTCAAATTCTAAAAAGAAAAAGGAAGTGAAATTAAAATACTAGACATAAAGTCATGAGGGTCTGTGCTATCTCCAATACTCATTAGCTGTGTCCTTATTTGATAGGAATATTTACGTTACCCTACCTCCAGTGTCTTCACCAGGAAAGTACTTTGTAAACTTTAAATCACTACATTAAGTGTGAAATATTAATAACAATTAAAATATTAAGTATAATTAAATATTGATTATTATTAATTCCTAAGTGCGATCTTGCTTTCTCCCCAGTCTCAGGCATAACAGCTGAGTCCCCTGGACTTTTTGACTATCTTGGGAAAACAATTTACTTATGCCTTATTTTGTGAAATCTCTTATGTTCATATTACTTGTAGCCCATCTGTGCACAACTAGCCAGCAGCTAACTGTGACTATGAGCACACAGGGATTGGGGCCTTTTCTTCAGGAGAGAGGAGATGGTTCTGGGATTCAGATTAAAACAAAGGAGAGAGACTGACTGGATGCTGAAAAGCATTAAGCAAGAGAGAGGAGACTGGTAATTAATGGGGAAAAAAAAGTCAGACCAAACAAGAAACAACACAGGCTTCTGGGAACTACCTTTCTTTGTCCATCTATGGTGCTTTAGGATTTACAAACCTGGTGAGTATTATCATTCCATTTTAGAGATAAGTAAACTGAAGCTCCACAAGGTTAACTGTTATAGCCAGAACTCAAACCCCTTTAAACAACTCTAGTGGACCTACATGGACATACACTTATCTTTAACACATCTTAATCTACATAACATGATTCTGGATCTGAGTTCTTAACATGGGGTTTGTGAACCTTAAAAAGTATTATGATAACTGTATTGCAATATAATTAATTGGTTTCCTTTGTAATTTTACATATTATATATATATAACGTCTTTAAAAACTTTTTAGGTGGGGTTTACAGGTTTCAGTAGACTGCTCAAAGGATTCATGCTTTAGATTAAGAGAGTCTTAGAGATTTGAAAGACTTCTCTAACTGGAACAAGGAATCCTATGGGAGATGTCTGCAAAGCTAAATTATTTTCTTTTTCTTGAATATATGGCAGTATGCTGTTCATTCGTTTCAGGTGTTCCTGACTCTGCATGACCCCATTTGAGGTTTTCTTGGTATAGATACTGAAATAGTTTGTCATTTCCTTCTCCAGTTCATTTTACATAGGAAGAAACTGAGGTAAACAGGGTGTGAAGTGACTTGTCCAGGATGACAAAGCTAATAGTGTCTGAAGCCATTTTTGAACTCAGGAAGATGAGCCTTCCTGATTCCCAGCCTAGAACTCTACCCACTGAGCCACCAGAATGAGAAAGACTTGTCCTTGAAACAAAGTCTTGAGTTTGTTTCCTCCCTCTCACAGGGTCAGGTCCCTTTCTCAGAGATTCAGTTTTGTCACCTATAACGTGAGGATGGCAATGCTGACATGACCTAATCTTACAGGCCTATGGGGAAAAGCACCTGTGTAAGTCACAAAGTGCCATAAAAGTGTGGAGTATTTTTATTGCGTCCTGCCTCTTCTCCCTATCTTTTCTCTGTGCTTATAATAAAGCCCTAACTATAACTCCCAAAAGGTAAGAGTGTGAGTCAGGCCACTGGTGATACAGCAGCCCTGGCAATATAACCCATAGTCTCAAGCCTTCCAATTCTTTTAACCATGGAAGTATTTCTTGGTCAAAAGAGTGACTCCCTTCCCATGGCAGCCCCTCTACTCCCTGCCACTGTCACTCACACCTGCCCCCAGCATCTATTCTAATGTTCGTCCTGGTGCCCTCATAACTCTCTGGTCCCATTCTGCCTTTTCTTCTTCCCCAGGCTTCTTTCCTTTTACCTAGTTCTAATCCCATACCTCCCAGGTCCACCACCAAGCTTTCACCCTCCCCTCCCGACCACTAGGCCTCGGTCTTTCATCTCCTCACCTAATAAATGAGCAGGAATGGGTCCTTGAAGGTTGATGTACTTGGCTCCATAGTGACGGTATAGGGCCCGACGGATGTAGGCGTGGAGGTTCAGGTAGAGTGGCTGCAGCTCCAGATAGATTTTCTCCAGGTCCTGCTCCAAGGTAGGTGTTTCATACTGGGCTCTCCAGGAGACTCCATTGTCAGCATAGCCTGGGGCACGGAAGAGAAGGAGGCTCATTCTCACCAATTCTCCTGATCGTCTAGTATCCATCAGTTCCCAGTTCATCTCATTCACAGGACCTGTCCCCAAGTCTCTGTTCCTCCCCCAAAGTCAAGGTCTTAGAGGATAAACTGTAAGGTCTGTGGGTTCCCAGGGAAGTCTGCAGACCAGGGTACCAAGCAGGACAAAGACAATGGGGGAATACTCACCATTGAGCTGAGCAGCCTTATTGCTAAGTTCCACATATTCCTGGAAGTCAGGAAGGACAGCTCGTCCTGCTTCATCCCTCCAACCCTTCCATGCCCAGAGCAGCTTGTCATAGTCCCGAGATGAGGCCATCAACTCCATCAAATCTGAGTGCATTTAATATAAATTGAATATGAGGTCCCCAAGTGTACACACGCACGCGCACACACACACACACACACACACACACACACACACACACACACACACGATCCCAGACCTTATAAATGATCTTAATGTGGTCATGTCAGAATGGACTGGAGAGGCAGTGTGGTACAATGGATTTTAGCACTGGCATTATCTCAGGCCAGACGTTTCATCTGTAAAATGGGGATATCTGCCCAGGTTACCTCCCTGCACTGGGAGATTCAAATATGATAGATGTAAAGACCACTGGAATAACCTAAAGTAACAAATGAAGATGAGATGGTACTGTCTGAGTGTTACAAGTTGCAAAATCACACTGATCTCACTCATTAGAATTCATGCTGAATAAGCTTAACTAGGTTCCTCTTCCCCCTCCCCAATCGTTCAGTAATCCTTTTATTCTACCCTAGTAGATCCCTAATCACATTCCTACATCAATGGTTCTGAACTTGAGATGTTCCCCCAAGGGCCTGATCCCACATATCCTTACAAATTTTACCTCTTATGCTTAAGTCAATGACTTGGGGCAGCTAGGTATTGTAATGGACAGAGCAGTGGACCTGGGACTAGGAAGACTCGAGTTCAATTCCAGCCTCTAACGTTTACTAAACTGTCTCCCTCAACAAGACACTTATCTTCTGTTTGCCTTAGTTTCCTCAACTGTAAAATGGGGTGCTAATAGTACCTTTCTCCCAACTCTATCACTAACTAACCACATGACAATCTGCCTTAGCTTTTCATCTATAAAACTGATAATACCACCTAAGTGTCTAGATACTATATAGTGGATAGACAAAGAGAGAAAAGAATGCCTTTGTACAAAAATATTTATAGCAGCTCTTTTCTGGGATGGCAAAGAATTGGAAAATTGAAGGAATGCCCATCAATTGGGGAATTTGCTGAACAAGTTGTGGTGTATTTATTCTGGTTTAAGAAATTATAAGCAGGATGATTTAAAAAAAAACCTGGGAAGACTTACATGAACTAATGCAAAGTGAAGTGAGCAGAACCAGGAGACTACTGTACACAGTAACAGCAACATTCTAAGGATGATCAACTGTGAAAGATGTAGCTACTCTGATCAAGACAATATCCAAGACAATTCCAAAGGACTCATGAAAAATGTTATCCATTTCCAGAGAGAACTGATGGAACTCTGAGTGCAGATAAAAGCTTATTTTTAATCTTTCATTTTTTCCCATGTTTTCTTTTGTAATATGGCTAATATGGAAAAATATTTTGCATTACTTCACAAGTATAGTTGATAACCCATTGCTTGCTTTTTCAAGGGAAGAGGGAAGGGGTAGAAAGGAGGGAGGGATTTCAGAACTGAAAATTTAAAAAAAGAATGTTAAAATTTTTGAAAAATATAATTGAGAAATATTTAATGAAATAAAAAATATTTTTAAAAAATATAAAGATAGAATGATAGACCTGGAATCAGGAAGACAAGTCCAAATCTACTTAAACATTTACTAGCTGTGTGACCCTGGGCAAATCACTTAACTTGTCTGCTTCAGTATCCTCAATTGTAAAATGGGGATCATAACACCTACCTTTCAGGTGAGGATCTAATGAGCTATTTGTAAAGCACTTAGCATAGTCCTGGCACATAGTAGATAATTAATAAATGCTTCTTTTCTTCCTATTGATGCCACATACCTTCTAGAGTTGGGATAAGCAAAGTGTGTGGGTCAGAGAGGTGAGCTACTCTATTATACCAATAAGTGTTCCCCCATAGGACCCAGGTTCCACCCTTTGATCTTCTTACCCTTCTTTCTCTGAACATTCTCCAGGTTTTTCTACATCCTTTTGATAGCCCAGATGGAAGGAAACACTTAAAACAGGGCAAGATTTATGGAAAATACAGCAGAATCATTGATTCATGAGTTCTCCTTTTCAGACATTCTATCTTTCTCCCATGCACAAACATATACACTCACATGCCTAGCCTTATCTAGGGTAGAGGAGGGAGGAAAAGGATTTGTCTTCTGTGTTTGTTTTCTTTTTCCCCCATCCCTATTCACTATTACTCTGATGGAAAAACAAGGCAATAAAGGCCATTATGGACAAAGACTGAATAGGGAGGAATGTCTCCCTAAGTCTACCAATCCATGGAAGCTTCTTGGAAGAAGAGGGACTGAATGGATTTGCAGTGAGAGGTGGATGGGAATATCCTTTTGGATATATGGAATGCTAAGAAAAGAGCTAGATAATGCAGTGGATAAGGCACTGAGCCTAGAGTCAGGAAGTTCCTGAGTTCAAATCTACCCTCAGATATTCACTAGCTGTGTGACCCTGGACAAATCACTTAACTGTTATCTGCTTTAGTTTTCTTATCTGTAAAATGGGGTAATAAAAGTACCTACCTCCCAAGAACGTGATGATCACTGTGGAAAGCCAGAGCAAGTCTACTACCTAGAAACTGTCCCGTTATTTGGGTGCTTGAGGTGTGGGAATAATTGCACCCAAATGAGATAATAGTTGCAAAATCACTTTGCAAGCCATAAAGCATTATACAAATGCTGATTATAATTAAGAGGCTGATTACAAGAGTTGCAGAGGACTGGTGTCTTTCTGCAAGTCAGATGGAAGCAGGGATAGAAGGAGCAAGAATGAGAAAGAGCTATGAGCCACAGAGTAGAAGATATGTGAAAGCAAGGAGGAAGAAAGCGGGGAGAGATGGATGGAACCAAATACAGACAAGATGTACTCTGTAGGAACAGCCAGTGATGTCTTAAGAGGAAACTCAATAGACCTAGAATATCTGAATACTGAGGGTGGAAATGAAGAAATGGTTTAGATCTAAGGCAAAGTGATGAATCAAGGCAAAGGGTGAGGTAAACTCTGGCCTTGGCGATGTAGTCAGGACAAAGATAAAAGAGCAAGATCTCAAGGGAGTGCTTTAGAGTTTACAAAACACTTTCCTTGTAACTCAATAAACCGATCTTTATCCCCATTTTACAGATGACTTAGGGTCAAGTGATTTACCCAAGGTCACCCAGCTTACAAGTATAAAAAGCTGATACTTCAACCCAAGCCCAGCACACTTTCCACTATATGAAACTAAGGGACCGAATAAGAATAATCTGCAACCACACCAAACTTCAGGAGTAGAATAAGGGAAGAGGCCTCATGGCTCTATCTCCACTGCAGCTAGCCTTACCTGTTCCTCCTTACCTCCTCCTGTTTCCTGTTTCTTTAAGAAACACACATCCCTACTCACCAGGATCCAGGGGTAAGCAGGAACCACTTTGCTGGCACACTTTGGCTGTACTGTAAGCTGATTCCATCCTCAGCAGCAACTTGTTGTACTAGGAAAAGCAGCATGGAGGGGCAATTATTTTTATGGTATTACCTAGGAAGTACCACAGTACTGCCTCTTCCTTTTTAGAGACCTTTAACCTTTTTCAGCGCTTATCTCCCTAGGCTCCCCGCTCTTAATCTATTGTTCTCTATTGGAATTCTCCCAAACAATGGAGGGCCTCCTTATCCTCAGTCATAATCATACCTTATCCAAATCCGTAGGGGATAGGGCTGCCCGACCTAGATCTTGAATCTTTTCCAGGAGCCGTTTCACTGATGACTTCTGGAAATTGCTGGTGTCAAACTGACGGGCACGGGTGCCATATTGCAGTGTGTGAGAAGATAACTCCAGGTTCTTTTCCAACTAGAAGGGCAGAATCATAAGATCTGGGCTATCCCAATGACCCATTCCACAAAGGGCAAAGATATCTACTATTCATCCCCACCTCTTGGGGAAGCAGAGATAGCAAGCCAAAGGTGGTTCATCCAGCTGCATTGGTTATCCTAGCCTAGTTACATCTCTAAAAGCAAACCCTAGAGCCAGGAACTGTATACTCCATACCTAGACCCCCCCAATCTTTTCCCTCCAATCAACAGGCCATCTCTCCTCTCCAGATATATAGCCGGAGCCTGAGGCTTAGGGTCAGCCCCTGAAGGAACATACTGGCAAATTTGCTACTTTCATTTGTTCAAAGTTGACGGCACTGGAT
Source organism: Potorous gilbertii (assembly GCA_028658325.1). NCBI lineage: Eukaryota > Metazoa > Chordata > Mammalia > Diprotodontia > Potoroidae > Potorous > Potorous gilbertii. The sequence goes on from CM053770.1 coordinate 518,057,838, forward strand.
GGGGAGGCTGGGAACTTAGGTATGAATCTTATTCTGCTGCTCTCTACCTTGTGACCTTGAAACCTCTTTGGAATTTAGTTTATCTATAAAAATGAGGGGATTGGCCTAGGTCACGTGACTTCTGTTTCTTCCAATTTGATTGACTCACATGAATAGTACTACACCTGTGATTTCATTGACATAGGGAACTCTCAGGTGAGAGAACTCCCCTCTGCCAGCACATTCTCTGTAATTTATAATCTTAGAGCACCAAGAAGTTAAATTTCTTGCCCCACATATATCAGAGATATGTCTTGATCTCAGAATTCCTCTTGGCTTTGAAGAAAAATCTTCATCCATTGGGTCTTACTACCCAATTTACAAAAAACTTGGAATTTCAGGTAACAACACACAAATCACTTGTGGCAGAGCTGGAAGCAACTATAAGAATTCCTTAATTGAATCTGGTACCAATCTCTAAAGGATGGATGTTCAGGATCTGGGGAATCATCTAACAGCTTTGCATTTGAAATTGGACTAGAACCTGGAGGTGGAAAGTGAAATGAAGAAAGAAATGATTTGCCCAAGAGCATACAGGGACCTTCTAGGGTGTGGCACATGTGTCTTCCCTGGGCAAATGCTATGCTAACCTGGAAGTGTTGACAGAGGCAGAATTGGGGAGCCCAATTTTACAAGTGTAATTATGTTTGGCATGTTGGGCTACAATCTACCACTACATGATCTAGGCTAGTAAGAGAGGTCAAGATCAGAATACTTCACTTGCTTCAGAGTACTAGCAAACAAATCATTTCTATAGATTCTAAATTTGCTTGAAAAAAAACTACTGTTTAAATTTAGCTTGATAGTTATCATTTTCATGTGAATAATAATCACCAGCATTTATATAGTACTTTTAAGTTTTGCAACATGAAAGTAATTTGTGTGTTAATTGCAAAGAATTTTTTAACCTACAGATAATCTGTGTGAGGCAATAAGATTTGGGTTCAAGTCCTGCCCCGACATGCATTGACTGTGTGACCTTGGCCAAGTTACCCCCTCAGTATTCTAGGTCAGTAGCATCAAACTCAAATGAGGGTCATTAATACATACATAAGGATCTCTAGGAACTGCAGATTGACTTCATTTTAAAATGTAGCATTATCTATATTTTAATATTTTTTTATTTATTTTATTAAGTATTTCTCCAATTACATATTAACCTAGCTTGGGCAGCACTTGAGAATATTGTGGGCTGCATGTCTGACACCTTTTCAACTGCAGAGATGGTACCAATCTGCCCTGGTAGTTTCCCTACCTGGTAGAGCTTGCTATGCCAGTGAACTATCACAGGCCAGGTCCCTATCTTTATCCTACTTGTTCCAGTATTATTAGGATCCACACTTAATATTATTGGTGAAGGTCCTTCTGCACTCTCTCTCCCCATCCCCAACCCTGAAACTAGATCACAAATGTTCTATGTCTTTCTCACTGTAGTTATCCTGAGTTGGTAAGGCCAAAATGATTTGGCATCTGTTGACTAAGCTTCTGAGAAGTTCCTCAGAACTCAGAGCAACTAGTTCTTGGATGGCAGCAGGAGAGTACTGGAACCAGCCAATACCAGCTCCAACTGTTAAATTTTCAGTGTGAGCATTTATAGTTGGGAAATTAGCAAATGCTAAAAATCAGGACTTGAGTTATTTATTTACTTATTTTTGATTGGACTTAAAATGGAAAAAAGCGTAATAATGTAGGTTATTCCTAAAAGTGTGGGGCAAGAACAGTTTTCTTTTTTTCCTTTGAAGAGTTGGTTGTTAAGCACTTACCAGCACAACCCTGGATGGCTGGCATTGTCTATTGCTGGACTAATTACTAGAAGACTTTGTGGCTTGGGAGGTCTTCAGGAGGCATCCCTAAAGACTTAAGTACTACCATTATGAGAGGAAAGTAACTCACTCTGATTTGAACAAAACTACATTTGATTTTTTAAAAAAATGTCATTTAAATTTTTTATGAATTCTGTTCTTCCTCTACTGACCCTCTTTACTTTGAATTAGTAATGTTCTAATATAGCTCTATTTATCTCTGTTATGAAGATGGCATAAGGATGAGGGCCCCAACTACTATAGCTCTCTCCCCACCAGACCAAGCAGTTAACCTTCTGTTTCTCAGGCATTAAGGGTGGGACCAAAGACAGAAAAGGAAGGGGGAAGGGATGGAAAGAGACCATGAGGGAAGGAATGAGACTTTTTTTTTTAAGATAAATTCAAGAACAGAGATTAGCCCAGAGATGGGGATGATAGGAGGAGACTGTGGAGGACTCTACCATAATCTTGCTATTTTCTTCGGTGATATTTGTGTTGTAAGCCCAGCTGGCCTCTACATATGCATTCGTTATGCCTTGCCCCAACTGGTCATACTCCTCAAGGAACTTCTCCGCCTCTGCTTCATCAGTCAGCTTGTCTGTTGAAGGGAGGAGAGGGAAAACATAAACCTGGCTCAAGGGAGCCCTCTTCTTTCTTCTCCAACCCAGACATCTCTCTCTCCCTACTTATCATCCCCTTTCCCCCCCTTTTCTCATCTCATTCCTTACAGTTTCCTTTCCTCTTTGTCTTTGAAGCCACAGTGCTTAGCACAGTGCCTGACATGCTTAACCAACAATAAAAGCTCATCTGATGGATTGGTTCCCCTTTCCCATCCTTTCCCCTCTCTGGGGCTAACAATTTCCTCCTTTCTCCCTTCCCTTCTCTTCAAGCCTGACCTCCATCCAGGTTCTGAGTTTTCCCCAAACTGAGAAGCCATAAGATCTGCCCACAATAAAGGAATGGGAGAGTTTCCTGAAGCACCCAACCTTGACCCATGATCACCAGAGCCAAGCAACCCAACATCCCAGCCAATCAAAACAGCTCATAGTTCAACCTCACAGAGGCTAGGCATTAAGAACTCAGAACCTATGGATCAGTTTGGAATCTGAAAGGATTTTTGAGCTTATGAAGTAGCTCCCAAGTAAAAGGAGCTGATAAGGTTATCTTCTGATCCAAGAGTCACTTCTGAAGGGCTCACAAAGTTTTCTGAAGTGTGTGGAATGGGAGATCTCACACACATTCTGACTCTCTAGTGACAGAAGTAACGTAAGGCTTTTGCTAGAACGGATGTGAGCTCTAGCACCAGGAATGTGGGATCTGGCTGTTTTCCCTCAGACATTACCGATGCCCTCTGGATAGCCGTCTGGCACTGGTGGACGCCACTCAAATTCAGGCCAGCCCAGGACCTCGCCGTTGATCTCATTCTGTTGCTGCAGCCAGTTGGTGAGAGGCTCAAAGTATTCCAGAATTGCTCCTGCATCCATGGTTTCTGAGCCTGTCAGCTCCTTAAGCACCTCCTGCCAGCTCCGAGAAGAACCTGCCTGCAATACTTCCCTATAATGGGCACAGGGGGCTTAGGAGAGATCTCTGACCTAGTCCATCTGCCTTGTCTCTCACATTGGGGTTCTCTACATTTCTGGTTGCTCCTGTGTAAGTCAGACCATGAGAATCATGGAAATTTATGGACTCTAAGGGATGAAGAAAATTGGGAATGGCAATTAACCATTACTTGTGCAGCAGTAGCCACACAGTCAGGTAGTGTAGGGGACAGAATATTGTGCCTGAAGTCAGGAAGACCTGAGTTCAAATCTGAGCACATCACAACTTCTGTTTGCCTCAGTTTCCTCAACTGTAAAATGGAGATAATAGCAGCACCTACCTCACAAGTTATTATGAGATATTTTAAAAGATTTAGCACAGCCTGGCATCTAGTAAGCTCTATATACATGTTTATCCTCTTCCCTTTCCTTCCCCCTACACTGGTTATGCCAGTCTAGTTGCAGCTCTAATGGTGGACTACAGGGTAGAGAGGTATGCTCCCCACATATGCTACACAACCTGCCATTCCTCTTTCCACTTATATAGAGTATCATGCTATCCACTTGATTCTCCCTCTTTCCTTCTCTCACTTTCCCCCCTCAAAGCTTACCTGAGTTTGGCACCAGCCTGTTGAGATTGGTAGATGTCACAGTAGTGCAGGGGCCCAGTGTAGCCTGCCTCAGTACACAGGGCTTTGTGGAACTGGAACTGAAGGACAAAACTCACAAAATACCTGTGGGCACATTTCTTGGCATCATTGGAAGTGCCCAAACTTTGCCTCCATTTCCTGTCTGCCCCAGACTAAGATGGTAGTATTCAGGAGGAACACAGGAGAACGGAGTTGAGGAACACTGGAATCGGCATCCTTTCTTCCCTTAAACTCTGGGGCCAGTCCCTAGACTCTGTAACTTCCCAGATCTTAGTCCTGAGGTGGGTTCATTGGGGACTCAGTTGCTTAGAAAAACATAGTAGGGATAGGAGGGATGAAGGGGAGAGGATGGAGCAAAACTGCTATACCTGATGTACGGTGTTACAGATGGGACATGAAACTTTGCCCCAGCATCAAAGTGTGTTTCATTCCGGGCAACAGGAGCGCAGATGCCCTGGTATTTAGTCCTAGAAGAAAAAAAAATGTGACTCACTACCCAAGAACATAGGAGTTTAGATATAGTCCTGGATACAGGCAGTTCAATTAGTATAAGGCAGCTAGGTGGTACCATAGCACAGAGTGATGGTCCTGGATCCAGGAAGACCAGATTTCAAATGCAACTTCAGATACTAGCTGTGTGACCCTGAGCAAGTCACTTCACTTGTCTGCCTCAGTTTCCTCAACTATAAAATGAGGATAGTAATAGTACTTCCCTTTATTATGATAGGTTACTATGATGATCCATCCAATAAGATATTTGTGAAGCACTTTGCAAACTTCGAAGCACTCTATGACATGCTTTGCTGTTATTTATGATTATTAGTTTGGCTTTTGTAGAGAAAAGACAAGGTGGCTGAGGCAGTGTACTAATAACACAAACAATCTCATGTCTGAGGTCAGGTGATGTCTCAGTTAGAATCCCATTTCTAACACTTTACCATGTGGCCAAGGGCCAGTCATTGGAACTCTCTGAACTAGAGTCTCTTCATCTGGAAAATGTGGACACTGATAACAAACTACCCACCTCACCGTGCTATTAAGAAAGAGCTTTGTAAACTGAAATTATGAAATTTAGAGAATAAAAAGGTAATCTGGACCAACCCTTTCATTACGTAAATGAGATGCTAGCATGGAGGATGAAGGTCAGTCATGACCAACTGATTTTTATACAGTGTATCCCAGAAGTCTTAGTGCCAACTTTAAGCTTTAATAGCATTCACCTTTAAAGTCTTAAGCTTAAGTGACTTAAAATACCACTAAGACTTTTGGGACAATGTGTGGAACCCTTTAAAGTCTCCCAAGTACTTTCCACAGGCTATTTCCTTTCAATCACACAACTACCCTTTGAAATTAGGCACTCCAGGAATTATCATTTCCATTTTACAGATGATGAAATTGAGACTCAAAGTGAGTCGGTGATTTATTTGCCCAGGGTCCCCCAGCTGGTAAAACAGAGGAGGAATTTGAATCCAGGCCTGGCTAATTTTCACATGCAGTAGTTGATACACTATGGAACAGCACTGAAAAATTAAAGGCTTTCTGGTGGAGAGAGGGCTGGAAGGACAGGAGAAAAGAGGCATTGTGAGAAGTGACGTTGGAAGGGCAGTAAATGGGGCAAATTGGTGGTTTCTTGGCTGCCCATGGTGTCTTTGCCAGGGAGGAAGCAAACAGAGACTGGGGGGCTGGGGAGAGTCATTTTCCCCAAGCATTTGCTTACCGAAGGTACCACCAGTCATAGTTGTACTGAGATGGAGTTGTGAGCCCACTGAAGACCCTCCAACGCCACTGGTCCACCAGATAGCCAAAGGGCAAGAAGGCGATCTTTTCTAGCGCCATCTTTAACAGGTAGTTGATGTCACTTTCTGAAAGACAGTTGTAGGACTGGTGAGGATGAGAAGGAAGGAAAGGACAGGATTTAACCTGGAGAGTTGGCCTCTGGAGAGGGAAGAGTTAAAAAAAGGTTTGGGAGGTGAAGGAATTTGAGTTCAAGATCTAAGAGAAGAACATAGAGAAAGGATCATAGCATTTACAACTGGAAGGAAGGGATGCTAGGAACCATCTAATCTAATTGCTACCTTTTAAAAGTGATAAAAGAAAGGACCAGAGAGATTAGGTGATTTGCCCAAAGTCACAGAGGTGGTGAGTGGCAGAGCTGGTCTTCAGATTCCAAATTTAGTATTCTTTTCTCCTATTTACCCCATTTAGGATACTCCTTCCAATCCTAGCCCTACCTTCGGCTGTACATGATGGCCACTTTCCCCATTCTCATGTCTAGCTCTCTGAGATTTATTTTGTACCAGAGCCTCTTAAGCTAGTAATAGGGTGGGAATAAAGGCGACCAGGGTGAAGGCGGGGTAGAGAGGGAATGAAAAACAGCCACACAGCCATCAGGACTATGAATGAAGGGTGAGTGGAGATCTCTGGTCATCCCTCTTACCCCATACCATTGTCATGAGTAATACTGTCCAGCAGGCCGATTTTCTGTAGATGTCCAGGTGTGGAGACGGATAGGGCTAGCACATCCCCAATAGCCTCATGAAAGCCAGGATTGGCTCCACGTCGCAAGGAAACAGGCAGATGTTTGTACTGAAGGTAATATTGCACGTGGCCCATCTCATGATGCACGGTGAACAGCTGGTCCATGGTCACTCTTGTACACTGCTTAATCCTAGGGCAGGAAAAGGGAGATAAAGTGGGGTAAGCTAAAAAGAGAGAGGTCTAGTTAGGCCAGAACTGGACAACAAAGTTGAATAGGGAAAACCACACAAGCTACCAAGGAGAGGAGAATGAAGTACACAGTTCCTCTAGCCCAGAGATTCTTAATCTGGGATGCACAGACCCTCAAAGAGTCCATAGATAGATTTTAGGAAGCCCATGAATTTTAAAAAATATTATAACTTTATTTCACTATAATTGTTTTCTTTGTAATTCTATGTATATTATTTTATGCATTTAAAAATATCATTCTGGGAAGGGGTGATCCATTGACTTCAGATTATGACACCAGGTCTATAACATAAAAAAGAGTTTAAATTCCTGCTTTATTCCTAGAGTGGGAAGTAGTAAGGGCTGCACTAATGGGTGCCAGTCCTTTCTGTCATGTTTCCAGGAACATGTTAGGATTTCCCAGAGACTCCCTGAATATACACACTACCCTGGCTAATACATCAGCAGATAGGCAATGGCTAGTGTATCTGCCTGGTGAATCTTGTTTTTCCTCCCACATGCCAAAGAGTCCCTGCACCCTGTAGGAGAAAGTGCACCTGAAATCTTTCCTGTTGTAGAAGTCCCAGGCAGAGGCATGGCATACCACATCTCGCCCATCAGTTGGCTTCTCCAGCATAGACTCAGCCCAGAACTCTGGAGGCATAGGCAGCAGCCCCAGGGATGTGAAAAATTCTTCTGCAACCCGAAACATGTGTGTGACATTCCAGCCCTGGGGGTGGTGGAGAAAGAACAGAAGATAGAGGTCAACTGCTGTATTCCCTACTTCTAACATTCTCAGGGTAGAAAGAGAATCTGATCTTTCTCCATCTTTTTCTCTAATCTCACTTCATGATTCCTCTCAACTCTCATAACAAAGCTGAATCTCTTCTAACCAAGAGGCAGCCTAGAGAGTGGCAGCAGTACCCTAGACTGAAGCAGAGGACAAGCCAGGGTTCAGTTCTATGGTTTGCATCTATAGCCTCTCCAGCCAAAGGATGGAATTATTTACTGGACAAAGAAATAGACAAGATGGGGCAGAATTTGCTAACAGCAAGGGCTTTCTTCCATTCCCAAGCTGGGGAGTGGAGAAGATGGGAGTGGCATGTTCACTAAAGGAAGGTCACTAGCCCACTAATCTCAGGGTTTACCAAGACCAGAATCTTGCCCACACTGTACTATGAAGATATGAGGTCTCCAGTTAAGGAAGGACCTCACATTCCTAACTTGTTTTCTTCTCTTTCTTGACTAACTCCCTTTCTCTGCCCCCATCCCTGGCCTGCCCTAGTGCCCATTTCTGAGTTTACCCTTCCCCTTCTTACCCTGCCCCTGCTGCCCACCATGACTACAGAGCTTTCACTGGAGGTGCTCTCCCAGGCATTTCAGATCATTCAGTTTAGGAAGAACCAAACAGAATTAGAGGAAAAACATCCTCCATCTCTCATAAGCAATGCCTACCCTCTCCACCATGGTGTTGGTGACATCTAGGTTGGGCTTGTCCGGGAAGGGAACCACCATGTCATAGATGTTTTCCCAACTCTGCGCCCACATGTTTCCTGCAAAAGCAAGCAGAGAAGATCCAAAATCTTATACCCAGAATTCATGTTACCAAGGCAGGCAACACCACCTGTGATTAGCAAGCATCATGGCTATCTGAGTTAGGGGCATAGTAGAGGAATAGATTCAATCTGGCATGTTGGGAATGGAGAAAGAATGAGAATCTAGGAACTACTCTTATATTCCCCTGAATATCCTAGGATTCTCAGATCTGTCAGAAGGCTAGTCTGCATTCAGGTGGAAAATGCTAGTTTTCCTTCTGAATAGGACAGGGTCCTTCCCTTGATACCCCGAAGACACTATCAGAAGGCCAAAGTCTGCAGGACACGCACCATAACCTGCTTTCCCTCCCCTAGACATTCTGTCTATGTCAATCTATTCTCCCTCTCCCACTCAGACCTTCTTCAGCCACATTCCATGTGAAGATGGAAAAGCAGTTGCTCCTTACCCAGGAGATGAGCAGGGATGGGACCCTGGAGATTGATGTACTTGTCCCCATAGCGGCGGTGTAACCCACGGCGCACAAAAGCGTGGAGATTCAGGTAGAGAGGCTCCAGTTGGTGGTATAGTCGCTCTAGGTCATCCACGAATGTAGAGGAGTCATACCAAGAACGCCAGTAAGCCCCTGTGTCCTCAAAGCCTGCCAAGAAAATGCCTCCAGTCCAAGGGTCTTCCTGCCTCTCTATTCTCATCCCCAGGTGATATACACACAATCCCTATTAGAAGCTGCCTGCACTTAACAGGAAGGGAAGCACAGGTCTTATGACTGCGTCACATAAGACAAATTCACTTTCCAGGGCTCAAGGTGAAAGTGAAAGGAGTAGATCTTTTGAGGAAATGGAATCTAACCAGTATCTGGCTGAACTAGATATAATAGTGTCTGTGAGAGGTGCCCTATCTAGTGATACTGGAATCTGTAGTTCTGGGAGGAAACAGCATCCTCCTCCTACCCTGCAGGAGTGTGGGAATCTGTCATTGAGTTGGAGGGCAGAGTTTTTGGCTTCCATTTGGGAGAGCAGGGAGGGAAAAGGGAGAAAAGGGGGAAGGGAATAAGCATTTATATGGTGCCTACTACGTTCCAGGCACTGTGTTAAGTGCTTTGCAAATATTATTTCATTTGAAGTAGACAATGAGATAGCCTCCTAATGGCAAAGATGTAGGAAAAGGGCATTAATCAAGTCACAGAGGCCAGCATCTTCACTATCAGGGGCAGGAAGAACAGAAGTGACCAGAGTGTGGAACCCACCTAATTATTAGTAAATCCAAGTTGCGGTGAATTACCTTTTCCTTTTTTTTCCATTCTAAAAGACACATGCTTAAATCCAGAGCTTTCTGTTCTTTTCAAGTTATTTACTGATTTAAATAATACTTTAAATCAAACTTCTTCTTGATAAGGATGGGATTGGTTTTCTTTGCTTCTGATTTGTGTTATGTCTGAAACTGTATACCGAGTGCACTTGAGAAGGATGCCAGTGGCTAGCTTGAATACACAGAATACAAAGACTTTGGCCAAACATTACAAATTTCTTTGACTGTGGAGTATGTAGTAGTATGAGAGGATCTTATAAGTATAATATTATTAATGACTTAACTTTTGTTTTATAAGCTTCCTAAAAAAGTAGGAGAAGAGAGCACTATGAGCAGTATAAAATATAGAGACGGGATCATAGCATTTTAGGGCTGGGAAGGATCTGGGCTAAAACCATGATTTCTTTGTTTGTAGGCAGGTCTCTTAAAATAAGGGCACTTTAAAATATGGGTGTCAAACTCAAATAAATCTGAAGCCCTTAATCCACATATAGGGATTCCTACAGCTACACACTGACTTAGTTTGTAAAATGTAAAGTTTATTATCTACGTTTTATTGTATTTCTTAATTTTGTTAAATATTTTCCTGTTACATTTTAACATTTTAATCTGGAGCAGGGGCCAGTGTTTGACTCCTCTGCCTTCTGTTCTCTCCAGTTTCTGATGCAAATGGCTTAGGCAGGGTGACCAAAGGGAAGTTTCAGTGGGATGAGATAAGCACGTTCTGGGAGGATCAATTCCTCCTCTTTACTGCTGGGAGGAGAGAAAGCTTTCTTCACCCAAACTTTGCTCATTACAAAGAAAAAAATTAATTTAGACAGGAAGTTGAATGATTTCTTCTCTAGGAATCACAGCATTTAAGAGCTTTCATTTTACCATCAGAATTTCATTACTTTTTTTGCATGTATTTGTGTGGTATCCCTATCAATACTGTAAACTCCAGTTCACAGAGGCAAAGAACATCTTAGGTATCTTTGTTTCTGCTCCTCCTCAGCTAATGCTGCAGACACCTCATTGTGCGTGGTTTGTCCTTCATTACCGAAGAAGACCATGCCATCAAAAAAATAACGACATGACTTGCACTTGACTTTGTTTTGAGTGAGGGAGGGCTTTGCAGGTCACCAGTCTCACTTCTCCTTCAGAGCCATCGGGAATCTAGTAACCAGATATTCATCAGGATGACTGGAGATGACCAGGATGAGGCAATTGAGGTTAAGTAATTTGCCCAAGGTCACACAGCTAGTGAGTGTCAAGTGTCTGGTGGTGCAGTGGATAGAGCACCAGTGCAGGAGTCAGGAGGACCTAAGTTCACCTCAGTGATAAGTCAAGGTAGAAGATGGGGGGTGGTGGTGGTGAGGAGACAAGAAACTCCACAAGGGTTACAAGAGGTTTAGGACTTACCCTGAGAGTTGAAGACAAGACTGAAGGAAGAGGAAGGATAGGAGAGGGGGATCTTGGGAAAGACGGAAAGGACACTCACCATCCAACATATAGGCCTCATTGCTGAGACTGACATAAGATTGATATTCAGGTTTCAGAGGAATCCCTACAGTATTGTGCCAGCCTTCCCAGGCAAACAGCAGCTTAGCGTAGCTTCTTGATAAGGCCAAGGTTTCTGTAAGGTCTGAAACACAGAAAAATGAGGTGGCACAAGATGTTCTGATACAAGTGCTCAGGGCCCCTTATCAGCCTGAACTGATGTGATGGGGATGACACCTAACCCCCAGAGGCATTCACTACTGTCACTATCTCATTCAAAATTTCCAACTAACTACAAGTTGTGTTGTACTGGTGCCATACAAATCAGGCTACAAAGATCTGGTCCCTACCCTTGTGGGAACAAAGAGATGTAGAGAACCCACAGAAAGGCATATAGACACACTGATACACATGCACACTGCATAAAACAGACTTGAAGTCAGTTGGAATCCCTCCAACACTTGGTATGTGACCTTGGCAACGATTTACTTCTTTGACCCTCAGTTTCCTCAGTTGCAAAGTGAGAATGAAAGGCTCCATGACTTGGCAGAGATCTGACTTCAGAGTCAAGAAAACATGGGTTCAAATCATGTCTTTGACAGTCTGTGCAAGCTTTGATAAATCAATTTGCCTCTTAGCAGGCAACTCCAAGACCCTAAATTGACAATCTGCATTGGTAAAGGTTTCTTCACAGGGAGTTTACACTGATGAAATTCCAGGTCAAGACAAAATGAAAGTAAGGGTAGTGGAGAGGATTTTACTTGCACTCCCTACACTGGATTGTTGTGAAGAAAGTACTATGTAAGCTGCAAGATTTGCTAAAAATGATTTATTTTTATTAATTCAGAAACAAGATCGCAAATATACAGCATGTAAGACACAGATGGGATGATGGAGGTGGAAAGCAGTGTAAGGAAAAGGTTAACCAGGATCAGATAACTGAGCAAATCAAAGGGACAAATCTATAGGAATTATCCAAATGAGGGGGTTATAAAGGCTTGGAGAAAACAAAGATTCATCCACTGTGACAGCCCTGGAAAAGAGCAGGAAAAAGGAGAGAAGAATATACAAAGGTGTCAGAAGGTGGATGAATTAGTCTGCCTGAGACAGAGGAGGAGCTGACTAGTTACGATCTCTGCCAATACCTTCCCTAGCTCATAACTCTCCGTGGGGGCACTGGAGATGTGTTGGTTTTATCTGTCTCCCCCCTTTAGGGGCATACAAACTACCCATTACCCCCCCCTCCATTCTCACACAGAGAAAGTAGCCCCATGGGAGTTGTCTTCCTGTTGGCTCTGCCAACACTAGAGCTGGGGGAGCGGGGTACTCTGGGGGGGAACAGGTACCTGGATCCAGGGCCCAGCAGGTGGCAGTCTTGTTGGGAAAGCAGACCTTGGCTGAAGAATATATGCTGGTCATTTTGCTCAGCAAGGTATTGTACTGGCAAGGATAGGGGAAGGGAGGTGATTACGTCAGACTAGTACTCCTTTCCTTCTCCCATTAGAAGAAGGTACATACAGACCCATAGGGCCCCCCCCCCCCCGCTTTTTCCCTCATTTTTACACTCTACCTACACTCACCTTCTGACGTTGTTCTATGGGCAGATTGGCGGGGCCCAGGATCCGCACAGAACTGATGATCTTGCGCAGAATGGGGTCAGTGAAGTTCTTCCAGATGGGATCATACAGCTCCTTGGCCTTCAAGCCCCATGCCTCAGTGAACTCCTGATACAATAGGTCTGCTTCCTCCTGTAGTGGATGGGAGGGTCAGGGGTGAAGGATTGATCTAGAGGGTTGAATAGTGGGGAGTGGTTGGAGTTTACGGAGAAATAAGTCCTTAGTGGTCAACCTAATTCAACTAATTAACTTCACAGTTGAGGAAACTGAGAGCTGGGGAAAGGGTAGGAGGACCGAGCGTCAGGAGGACTTTCCACCTGGTACAGGCTTATATTTTCTTGGTCAATTGATTAATTACTCCAGGAGAGAAATGGATTAAGATATTTCAAGTCTACATTTGAGCAGAAAGGACACCAGTTTCTCTGGGCTGAGAAAGGTGGGGTCAAGGATCATAGATTTTGGGCTGAAAGGGATCTTGGAAGTCATCTAATTCAAATCACTCCTTTTACAGATAAGGAATTGAGACCCAAAGATTTGCTCGGTGTCCTTGGAGAGTTCTAAAACCGACAACACAGACACAGACATAGAGAACATTTGAAACTAGGTCTTTGTGACACCAACTCTATCCACTTCTAACCACTACAAAGGAGAGAGGAAAAGAGAGAATAGAGAAGGAGAGAGAGAGAGAGAGAGAGAGAGAGAGAGAGAGAGAGAGAGAGAGAGAGAGAGAGAGGGAACGAGACCTAGAAGACACCCCCCCCAGGGACTATCTCTGGGGGAAAGGTGGGCAAACTCCCCAGGGCAGGGAGTGGGGCGGGGCGGGGGGGGGGTAGGGCGCAGGTAGTGCCCGTAGCGCTGTTGAGATTTCCCACCCCCGACTCGCAGTAGATGTCTACTGCTATCTGCTGGAGATCGCTAGCTCCCGGTCAAGGGGCTGAGCACTGGGAGCCACTTTTGGGAGGAGTGAGCCCTCCGGCTAGCTGTCGCACCCCAAGACAGCGGTCCAGGCTCGCAGCCAGGCTGCAAGTGCCCGGCGGAGACAAGCGCCTGGAGCTCCCCGGGGGTTGAGCGTGTTACGGATCCAACACTACCCGGGCTCCTCTCGTGGGGCAGCGATGTGGGGCCCACAGCAAGCGCGGCGTGCGGGCCAGCGATTGGCTGCTCTGAACCTCCTCCCAGCCCCCCACGGCGGCCCCCCGAAAAACCCTGCCCACCCGCCTCCGCCGCCGGCCTAGGCAGCCCTCACCTGCCGCTGCGCGTTCTCTCGGCTGATGTTGACGTTGTAAGCCCAGCTGGCTGCGGTGTTCCGGTACAGGACGATCTCCGCTGTGGAGTTGTAGCTCTCGGCGAAGAGGGTCGCCCCGTCCTCGTCTTTTGCAAAGTCCCCGGGCAGCAGCTCGGCGGGCAGGGCCTGGGCGGGCGGCAGAAGCGGTCCGGGCAGCAGCAGCAGCATCAGGAGGAGCTGCCACACGAACGGCCCCGGGCAGCCCCGGGCGGAGAAGACCATGGTCCGAGCTGCGCTGACTCCCGGCAATACTTTGAGAGCGCACGGAGGCTGCCGCCTCCCGCCCTGGCAAGTTACTGGGCGGACTGTAAAGCCAACCCCGGCTGCCCCTCGGCACACCCCCACCTCTCCGCCCCGCTGCGCTTCCTACCCGGCTCCAAAGTCCCCCTCGGCCTCGGGTGGATTTGGGCAGAGGACGAGAGGGCGGGATGAGGGGGCCCGGCAGAGGCCTGACCCCTTTCCTGCCCCGCCCCTCCACAGGGCCAAGGGCAAGGAGAGAGAGAGAGGGAGGCAGGGATCAGAGGAGGGGCCGGGATCTGTAGGTGAGATTAAGATTTAGATTAGAAACCCGCTCACAAAGACATCCTTCTTGGAGTCGGTTGGATTACCTACACTTCTCTATCCCAGAGGCAGTTAGCTGGGTAAGGGGGGGCGGGTTAGGGAGTGGGAGGAATCTCTAAGAGGGAGAGAAGCTGCGTGCAGTGATAGATACTGCGCGTCCTGCCCGTGCCTTCTCCCTCTCTCTTCTTGCCCTAGTACTGTTGGATTCCAATGGCCCAAATCCTTCATGGCCCAGTTTCCTCCAGGAAGCCTTTCTGCCATCTTCTCCGGACCCCGGCCACAGCAGGTTCTCTCATTCGCATGCTCTGATGAGCTCTTGGAGTTTAGCGTTGGAGTTGTGTGGAGTATTATAATCATGCCAATTCGGTTAGAAGCTGAGAGCATCTAAAAGTGCACCTTAGGAAACTGAGGCTGAGGAGGGAAGTGACTTTGCCAAGGTTATATAAGAAGTATTTCTGGAATTCTAGCCCAGATCTTTCCAATTCAGTGCACTTTCCATTGTGCCGGTCTTAACTTTATGTTCTGTTCATTTGCACTCATTGTCTGTAGGGATGGGGTGAACAGGAAGTGTGGAGAGGGGGATGGATTTGGACCTTTGATTTCATTGAGGTAGAGAACTCTCTGTGAAGAAATTTCCTCTCCCAATTCAGAACAGTAATTGTTCCACAATTTATAGACAGAGAGCTGCCTGAGAGATCAAGAGACTGAATAACTTGACCAGGATCACACAGTCAGTGCCAGGAGCAGATGGATTTCCAGACTCCAAGGCAGGTCCTCTATCCACTATTCCAGCTATTTCTGTCTTACGTTTAGATGTTTCTATTTTTCTAACTAAAAATCAAGACACGTGGTCTGGAAAAGGACATTAGTTTTGCAAAGTCTCCTTAAAAGCATCGTTTCTTGAAATGGGAATCTCTACAAAGCTTCTCCCCCCACTATCCCCCAAACAAGCTCTTTAGAGGTTTTTGTTTTATTTTGTCTTTTTATTTGTTTTATTTCTCTCTGTCTCTCTCTCTTCTCCCCACTCCCTCAACTAGCATAGTGCTTCTCATATAGTAAGCACCTAATGATTGTTGAGTAGTAGCCTCAATCAAGACTTTTGGGAAATGATGGGGGAGGAATCTAGATCCAACAGATCTTTTCCTCCCTCAGATTTCCCTCTTGCTTCCTGCTCCAAAGTTTCCTAGACATTTCTGGGCTTGAAGGAGATTAGAAACAGGGAACTGCCCCCTAGAGACTGCACACTTAATGCCCTACTTCCTCAAACCTTCCATGTTGCTTTGTTACTGTTGAGGTTTAGAGATCAGGAAACTGGGACTTGGCTTTGGGCATCTTGGGAGGGAAACCTTGGAAGGGGTTGAGGTGGGCCACAAAGAGAGCTGAAGGGCCAGGGCTCAACCTTGCTAGGAAAAAGGAAAGATTCAGAGGGTTATTTCTGATACATTGTAAAGAAATATTTGAAAACATAGCCAATATCATTAAGTCAAAGAAAAAGCAAATGAAAACAATTTGTGAAGTAGCCCCTCATAACAATCAAATTGCTAAAAATAAATAAAAATGGTAAGATTTGGTGGCCAGGTAGGTGTAACTAACTTACATGTGTTGTTGCGAGCATTGCAAACTGCTTAGATCTTTCTAGGGAGATATTTGGCAATGTGTAACAAGAGTCATAAAGTGACCATACTCTTTGAACCTGTAGCAATACATTCCAAGTGAGTAAAAATAGTTTTAAAAGACCTGCCTAGGCATATGTTTATTTGTGTTAGAGAAAATCTAGAAATAAGCTAAATGCCCCGTAGTTCATGGAATCTAGAATTGAGAGCTACAAAGAATATTCAAGAAGGTGAAAAGCTAAAGATTTGTAGTATATCAATGTGATGGCTTAAGAGTGACAAGTATTTGGACTGTATAGAAATGTGCAAAGAACTATAGGAAATCATGGAAAGCAGAAAAAAGGCAGGAGAAGTAAAGCATACACATAGAAGACAACCCTAGCAAAAAGTATCAACACACAAACCTGAATCAGAGATCTGAAGGGGTATTTAAAGATGATTTTTTGTGTTACTTGCAAAACACTTCATAAATTATCTCTAATCTACTTTTCCAGATCTATTTCTCAGGACTCCCCTTCACACGTTACATTCCGGTCAAACTGACTCATTTACTATTTATCTCATACATAACATTCTATTTTCAGTCTCTGTCCCCCTTGCCCAGGCTGTGCCCATATCTGGAAAGTACTTCCTCTCCTCTTCCTCTTAGAATCCCTATCATTTTTCAACACTCAGTTCTTGTGCCGCTTTCTTGATCCCTCCCCAGTGGCTTATTTCCTCCCCCTTTCTTACTTCCCACCCCAGTATCTTTGCTTGGGAACATAGTTCAGCCAGGGTTCCGTGGACCTGCTTCTCTCTGCAGCTCATCTCCTAGTTGCCAGTGTCAGTTCTCCTTGGAATCCATAGCTGACTCTTCTGTGCTGTCCAGTCATTCTCCTTGAAGTGGCTTCATTTCTAGACCATCAATATCTGCCTATCTGCCTTTCTATCTCCTATTGGTCAGGTAACTCCTCTGTAAGATACTATGCTAGATAAAAAGGGTGGAGACATGAGTCCCACTCCCTCTGCCAGAAGGACAGGGACTTTACTCCACAAAGTTATTTCCTGCCTCCAACTATTTCTCAGAGCTGGCAAGCTTGCTTTTTAAGGACCATCCAGGTATGACCAATCTTAGAGCAGCCAATGGAAAGCTACTATCTTTGGACTTCATTTAATACATTAACACCTCCTCTCTTCCTTTGCTTTCTGTGATTCTGCCAACTGGGCTGGGATAGAAGAAAATCAACTGGGCTCCAAGCCCCATGACAGCAGAATTAATCTAGATCACAAAGGACTTTAAATTCCAATCAGAGGAGATTGTGTTTTATACTAGAGGCAACAGGGAACCACTGGGGAATGTTAAGTAGCATATTCTGGATATAGATCAGGGCAGAATATGCTGGTTGATATTTTCCCATGATTTGCATGCACTCTATTGATGTAGTCTAAGGTTGAATTTGGGCAATTAGGTGGTTCAATGGCTAGAGGGTAGGGTCTGGAGTCAGGAAGACTTATCTTTGTGAGTTCAAATATGGCCTCAGAGACTTATGAGCTGTGTGACCTTGGGCAAGTCACAACCCTGTTTGCCTCAGTTTCCTCATCTGTAAAATGAGTTGGCGAAGGAAAGAGCAAACTGTTCCATTATTCATTTATAATATAATATATATTATCCATGTACATACTTATATTCATATACTTATATGCATACTATATACCTATATACACATACACACATATATGTATGTATATTCACAGTCCTCTCTCTGTCCCTCTCTGTCATTTTCTCTCTCTGTTTCTCCACCAAAAACTCTTTGAGAGCTCAGATTATTCTCTTTTTTGTCTTTGTATTTCCAGAACCTAGCTCAGTGCCTGGCACAGAGTAGCCACTATAATAAATGTTTATTGATTAGTTGGCCGATACTTAAACCTGTGGTCAACCAAAACATCCAAATCTTTTCCACCTAGACTACAACTGAACTATACTTCCCTCTTTCCATATTTGTGCAGTGGGGTTTTTTAGTCTAATTGTGGGACTTTGTACATATATCCCTTTGAGGTTCATGTTGGCATATTTTTGAACTTTGGTTTTATAGATTTTGAGGAGGAAGGGAATAAAGAGGTTGTTCATTCCTCATCTTTCATTTTACAGATAAGGAAACTGAGGCAGTATAATGTTAATGGAATATGAAGATCTTCCCTGTTCATTAATAGGCCTATGTGACCACATATGTTCAATTTGGATCACTTAGAGCCCTGGCCCAGAGCTCTGGGCTACAGGGATTTTTCAGTTAAGTGCTGGGGCACGTAGATTCTCAAGCTTGTTGGCACTAAAGTAATCAGATGCTGAGTCTTTGTTATATGTTCTGGGAGGTTGGTGTTTTATTTTGGGGACTTGCTCATGAGAAGGACCTTTTGATTCCCTGGATGGGACTCTGAGTAGCCATTTGTTAAGAGCTCCCCTCACCCCCCAACACACACACTCAGATGTTGTTGGCACTCCCCTGTCTGGTGGTGCATAGAGGTGGTTGTATTACTTTTTTCAGAGAGTAGGAACCCTA
>CM053770.1:518077025-518102858 GCA_028658325.1 Potorous gilbertii
AGATGCAAGAAAAGCATGAAAAACGGGTCAACACCTTAATAAAGGAGGCCCAAAAAAATGCTGAAGAAAATAGCACCTTGAAAAATAGGCTAACTCAATTGGCAAAAGACGTTCAAAAAGCCAATGAGGAGAAGAATGCTTTCAAAGGAACAAAGAAACTGGAAGAGGTGGTGAGAATTTGGTTCCTTTGAAGTGTAAAAGGAGGGGAAGAATATGGGTGGGATATGCTTTAACCTTGTACTACCTCCTCCCCCATCCCAATTCATAAAATGTTTAGTTTGATTGAGAAATCAACAGACAAAGTTATGGAAGACTATTGCATTTTAAAATATTAAAATTGTTTACTGTGATTTGTAATTATTACTATTAGTTATTAAGTTCCCAAGTCTCATGCTTGGAAGTCATACTTTGTCAGTATTAAATTATGTAGGTCTTTTGCCTGGACAGGGAGGATCTTTAATCTGATTCAAAACAGTTTTTATTAATGAAATCTCAAAGCTAAAATCTGTACTTTATGTTTAAATTAAGTAAATATATCTGATACCAGACAGTGTGCTTAAAATTGCAAATTCACTTTAGAATTTCAGTGATTTCTTCTGGAAGCATTAACTCTGTCCATGTGCTCAGATCACATGCACCAGGGGGAGGTTACCCCCTTCCAGTCTGAGTTAATTGGGAGAGCTGGTCTGGTGGTCTTTGGAGGTGTAGGGGAGCTGGAAGATGGCATTTCAGTTATTTAAGGAAGTAGAATAAAAAAAAGAGAGAGAGAGATTATGGGAAATTATAAATTAAGTTTTCTTTTAAGTACAAAGGGTGGTTTTTAAAAAAGAGGGCTCAAATGTTTATCATTAGTGATTATAAATCTAAGTTTGATATGATTCAACTTAAAATCTGTCCTGAAGGAATACAGAGCAGCATCTGAGAATGCTCTTCCTATCAGGATTAAGCAGAAAAAGATAGTTACTTGGGCTTTATGATTATAAAGTGCTTGCCATACGGATGGATATATGTTAGATACAACATTAATGTAATTGTTACACGATTTTTAAATTTGGAGTTTGTGACATATAGATTGAGGTTTTTAAAAGGATGTGATAGAAATTTGATCATTTGAAGCTTAGTGGTTATAAATAGGCAGTGAAAATGCTGATATTTGCTATATAATGGTAGTTTTAAGCTAGAAAGGGATTGCAGTGCAGACAGTTATAGTTAAGATGTGAAGGAACTAGATAATCTGAGTAACGGGATTGAGAGACTTGGAAAGATGAATAAGGTTTGAATAGTTCTGAATGGGTCCATTTCAGATGGTTTTAGTAAGTAGTTTAGTAAATAGTAAGTGTGAGGAAATATTTTAAGAAGAAAGAAAAAATCAGGTAACTTTATTTAATATAGTTAACAGCTCAGTCAAATTTGAGATGACTCTATCTGAAAGGACATCAGGTGATAGTGTGCCCATGTAGTAGTAAAGAGATGAATTACTGTGCATGGTGATATGGAAATGCATTCAGTTGAAAGAGTAATGACTTATTTTAAGTTTTAAGTAAACTTAGTTTAAATTTTTAAGTAAATCTTAATGTTGTATTATGAATTGCATTGTTAAATTAATGATGTATTTGACTAACAAAAAGCTGTTATGAATTTTGTGTAAAAGTTTCCATGGTGTAGAATTCTTATTGAGAAAATGAGAATCCTTTTAAAAAATATATATATATATATATACATATATATACATACATATATATATGTATATATATATACACACACACACGCACACACATATATGTGTGCGTGTGTGTGTGTGTGTATGGTAAGAAGGAAATTTTAACTAAAAATGTTTTTGTTATGAATCAAGTATTTACAAAAGTAAGTTTGTAAAAGGAAGCTTATGGACAAATGTGAAAAGGCCTTGGTTTTAGGTCTTTTCTTGTAATTTTTGTCAATTAGGTTCAAGAGGGTTGTGATAAATTGTAAACTGTTCTTAAGAAAGGAAAATATTTTTTGTATTAAGAAATGCTTTGTAAAATATTTTGTATGGTTTTTGGAAGGTTTACTCAATTTGTATTTGTAAGCTAATTTGTTATAAAAGGTTTTATGGTTATTAGAAAGTAAGAGACAAGGAACTATAGCTCCTCTCCAGTCAAGACTGGAAGGTATGGAAACCTCTACCTTTTCTTTTCTCCTTCTCCCTCTCCAAGTGCCTTGGAAGTGTTTTTTGGTTTTTTTTGGGGGGGAGGGGTACTGACTTCTCAGATCCTTGTAGGTTACTCTTAAAATCTTCCTTTATGGAAGAAGGGTCTTCCAGCCCCAAGGCTAAAATGGATCAGTCCTCTTCAATCCTCAAAAATTTGCCTTTGGGTTTTTCTTTAACAAAATTTGGAAAAAATTAAGTTTCTCTGGAGAACTTAAAGGAAAAAACTAGTGTTCTTTTGCAATGCTGTTTGACCTCAATATCACCTACAGGGGCACAAAGTATGGTTCGTTTTGTGGACTTTAAAAATGAATACTCTTACAATTAGAATTACACTGTATGCCTAGAAGGAAAAATAGATAGAAGTTTCCTACATAATGGCCTTTGTTGAGCTCTCTCAGGACCCTCTCAGGAAAGGTTCTGAGATGCTTGTAGTGAGAACTGCCCCTCAAGAGAAGCAATGGGGGCCAATTGGACATTTTTGGCTATTCCCATCTTATGGCCCTCAGAGTTTCAGCCCTGTCCCTCTCCCCCAGCCCCAGTCTTGCTGAAGTATGACCCTCTGTAGCCCCTCTCCCTGAGGCAACTTTGCTTAGGCCTCAGACCCTACTCCCACAGCAATCTCTGGGTATCTCCCCCACTGATCCCTTCCTTTCCTCAGGAGTCAGTTGATCTTTCCCCTACCCAGCCAGATCCCCTTGCCTTCCAGCCTAATCCAGTTCAGGCAGCATTCCCCAGTACTTCTCTCACAAGAAGTGGGACTACTATCTCCAACCAAAATCCCATCCCCACAGGGCAGTTTGGGCTTCTTCCCCTGTGGGAAGTACCTGCTTCTACTGGGACAATTAGAGTGTATGTTCCATTCTCCATTTCAGACCTCATTCAGGTTAGAGAGAAACTGGGGAGATACTCAGAAGACCCCATTACCTAGGAAAGTTTTCTTGGGCTCAAAGAGCTCAAAAGTTTGGGAATCATTTGGCTAGTGGTGGCCCCACAATATCCCTCAGGAGCAGCTGCTGTTCCCACTATTATGGAATTATCAGAAGAGTGAGGATAAGGGAAAGGGAGATCATGTGATAATTTGCTTGTTAGAAGGCCTAAGAACTTCATTCAAAAGCAAGTAAATTTTCAAAAAAAAATTTAGGGAAATTACTCAGGGAGAAAAGGAAAATTCTGCCCTTTTTCTAGACCAGCTAGTAGAAGCTATTATCCTGACTATTGAAGGGACATCAGCTACAGCCTAGAAGTATCTAGGTTCAACACAAGCATCTCAGAACCCTTCCTGAGTAGAAAGGGTGAAGGAGAATGGGTCAAGATGGAGAAGCCAGTCAGTCACTGTCTGCACTTGGAAGACAGCCTATCCTTCTGCAAGTAATTTTTATATAATATGAAAATGCAATTGATGTCATCTGAAATATATTGTTTGTGTTCACAGCTAAAACAATTTGACTATCACTTAGAAACATTGTAAGTTTGCTGTTTATAGTGTTAATGCTAAAACCTAAAGGTGATACACTGCGCATATATGTGTGGAAAGAAGCAGTCCTCAGGCTAGTCAAAAAGTACAGCTCCAGCACCTGAGGAGATTGTATAAAGAACTTGCTTCGGTGAGAATTTGAAAATGTATAGAAATGACCTCTAGTGATTGACTTTTAGGACAAATTTAAAATCTAAGATGTAAGTCCTGGTAATATTCTTGATTAGTGAAACCTGCCATCAAATGCAAAGCCTCTGGGACTGTTACTTATTGTGTCTTACTACTTAGAGAGGAATGTGACTATTACAGAAAAATGCCTCAGGGGACAAATTGTGTCCTCAGGCTGGGATGGGATCCTTCTGACTCAGTTTACCCATTGTGTTCCTTTGAAAAGGAATATTTTCCCCTTGGCTATTTCTGACTCTGGCTACAAGGTGGAGATGATATCTAATTTGGTCCTTGCTTTTCATCTACATGACATGTTTCTATAATCAAAGCAGATCATTTAAAATGTAAGTACAATGCAAATAGTGGAATCTTGCTATTTTCAATTAATTGGGTAAATGGGTACTCTGGTATGGTCTTGTGAAAAATCCCTGAAACAGAACATTCTTTCTGAATATTATGGGAATAATTAGATAAAGGAAAGGAAACCAAAGTATAAATGTGATGTTGTATCATTGTTCCATAGAACAAGATTGGGATTTAAAGTTAACTGTAATTGTATTTTATCTACAGAGGGATTGAGGAAGGAGTCCAGGGTGGCCCCAGGCGGTCTGAGGGTTCCAGGAATGGTCTTGATGGGAGTGGCCAGTAACCTAGAGCACTGGATTGATAGAGCATAGGGATATGCCTCTATGTGCCTCTAGACAGCCAGTTCACGTGGGACAAGGTGAGAATTTTCAGGGCCCTTTTAGACAAATGGGAATAAAACTCTTTTGGGATAACGGACAAAAGTCCCAACTTGGAATAAAGTCTTTACATGTTACAAAATGATGTAAAAGTCATTGGTATTAAAACAATTGACTGAATTAATTACTAAGGCTAAATCTGAGACATCTTCAGTTTGGGGAAAAGAATTACAGTCTTAAGTTTCTTAGAGGCAGGTAACTTCTGGAGATATTTTGCATTGATGGAAAAGTTAAATGTTTGTTTTGATTTGAATTTACTTCATGAACATAAGTTGAAGTTAGTGTTTGAACTTATCATATGTGTAACTCATTCTTTTAGACTGAGCATGATTAGAAAGGGATAGAGTAGTTTGGGAAACCGATGTAGATCTATCAGAGCAATATCTTATGGTTATAATGGTAAATTTAATTTTATGATTGTTATTTAACCAGGAACTAGAATAAATATAGTAAGGCATGTAAGCTATTTAAGATTTGCTTCAAAAGATGTTCCTTAGCAAATATTAAGTTACAGTCCTATCTGAAACTGATTATTGGAGCTTGCTGTTTTAAGATTTTATGGGACTGTTAACTGACTGCTCTGAGTCACTGATCCATGATGCCAGTAAACCTGTGAGATCCTGATATGAATTGTAAAAAGGTGATCACATGAGAGCAGCTGTTCAGCCTGGGTTGAGGTAGGATTCTCCTAACTCAATTTCCCCACTGACACCTGGCAGACTTTAAACCTGACTGGATACCAGTTGATAATCTACTCCTGCCTGGCATTGACATGAAGTTAGGGAGATGTTGTTTCCCTGAGACATCCCTACTCTTAATAGTAATTTCCTATAATCAAAATTTTGTAAGCATAGCACCAGATTTATTAAGTAATAGATTGTTGGTAGGGAAACATCTGAGGTTAAGTCTAAAGTTAAACTATTAGTCTTAGAATGTCAGACCAACAACAAGTTAGGGTCCTTTAATTCTTAGTAAGAGCATGGAAACCATTAGAGTGAGGACCTATAAGGTTAGCCTATAGTTATTTTGTCTCAGTTGGTTAATGTTAAATGAAAAATGGTTTGTGGTCTATATTGTAAATGCTTTAAAAGAAGCATCACATGACTAGAAGTTGGAATTGTTTTATGATGTGATATGTGCTGTTAAAAATGATTATTATATTTATGTAAATACTGGAGCCTATTATTGATTCCTTAGTGAAATCTCATCTTCCTGAGAGGGGAAATGAATAGTGAATTAATATAAAATGTAAAAACTGGGTTCTTATGTGAACTTCTTAAACATGACATTTACTCTCTTATTTTTCCTGAGCTCTATAGCTCTGATGAGTGCTATTAATTCTGCCTTCTGGGCAGAGGTTCTGGGAGTCAGGGGTTTGGCCTCTATGGTGTAGTAGAGGTTGAGTAAGACATACCCAGCTCTCCTAACCCCTTGTTCAATAAAACTTGACCCATCTGTGTACCACATTGCTTTGGGGTTCACAAGAGGAGAGTCTTTTAGATCAGATCAACTGGCACAAACCCAGTCCAAAGTCTACTCACAATCATGAACCAAGGCATCTGAGTGGGCACTCTCTGGGAGGAGGGTTGCTAGAAAGAGTATGTAGTACACTCAGAAAATTAGAACAGGAGTATCTAAGAGCAAAGCTTGATCCTTGATGAGCCTGCCACTAGCCAGTCATTGATGACCCTTGGCTTCCAGGATGTTCTGAACTTGATGGGCAGTCAGAACTTCCAGAGGTTGGCCTAGTTTAAGTTTAGAGTCTTCCTCAATTAGAACGGCTGTAGCAGTCACTGCCAGGAAGCATGATGGCCTTTGGGCAGTCACAGAGTCTAACTGTTTTGAGAAATAGGCAACAGGCCTGGGATCCGGTTCCAAGGACTGAGTTAGGACTCCCAAAGCCTGTCCTCTACTTTCAACAACATACAGAGTGAAAGGTTTTTCTCGATTGGGTGGAGGTAATGCTGGAGTGGTAGTTAATTTAGTTTTCAGAATCTCAAAAACTTATCCTGGTCCCCGACCCCACTCTAGAAGGAATGTGTCAGGGCCTTGAGTAGAGTCATACAGGATTTAGCAATAAGACCAAAATTAGGGATCCAGAGTCTACAAAATCCAGCCATGCCTAGAAAAGTTTGAAGTTGTTCCTTACTGGCTAGAACAGGAATCAACAAGATTGCCCCTTTCCCCTATGAGATTAAGAAGCAGAGAGGTGGGCATTAGGTCATGGCCCAGATACTTTACAGTTTGACATGCTATTTGGACTTTGTTCTAAGAGAACCTATAGCCTCAAGTGCACAAGAAATTAACAGTTCCTTCAGTGCCAGCCAAAGAAGCCTCCAAATGAGAATATCGCCCACATACTGAATTAAACTACTCTCTGCTAGTTCCAGGTCCCTTCACTCTTTTCCCAAGCCTGGCCAAGTAAATAGGGGCTATCCCGAAAGCCTTGGGGCAAGACTATCCATGTTAGCTGACATGGATTTGGTTTCCCAGGGGGTGTCCACACAAAGGCAAAAATAAATTGTGAATCTGTGTGAAGAGGTATACAAAAAGGGGCATCTTTGAGATCCAGAGTGGAAAATCATTGGGTACCCCAGACATTTGAGTGATAGAGTATATGGTTTAGGGACTATGGAGTATATGGGAATAACAGCCCTGAAATCATGAACCATTCAGTATTTTCCCTTAGGTTTTTTTAATAGGAAGGATAAGGGTATTACATGACAACTTGCAAGGGATAAGGATTTTATACTCAAGGAATTTTTAAACCTCAGGTGTAATTGGATATTGGCAGCCGTGGGGGAACACCTTAGGGTCTTGGAGGCTAACAAAGGCTGGGGGTGGCATGAGTAGCTTGCCCAAGAATTCCCTGATCCGGAACAATTGGTTCAAATGTCTCCCATATTTCCAGGGGAACATAGGGAGGTCTGGTGAATAGAGGAAAGAGGCTTAACTAAAGAAAATTGACTCTCCAATTTCACCATCAGTCCCTTCCCAACAAGGGCAAGAAGAAAGAATAAGGAAGGAGTGTTCAAACAACAGATCCTCAAACAGGCAAGGGAGGGGTATATTTCGAGACATCCTTTAATTTTAATCCTTTGCTGCCCATGACCTGACAAGTCAAGGGGCAAGTAGGGCCAGAGTAATTGGTTAAGAGTAAGAACATGGCATAGATCCCTTATCAATGATAAATCGGTAGCCTAACCTTTGACCTTGATTTCATTACAGGGCTCAGTGAGAGCACTGCCAAACCTCAGGGTCTCCTGTCATTTGCACTCCTGAGAAGACCAGAGGACAGGGTACTGGGACGTGACTCCTCTACCTTTCCAACCTCTGGGATAAGTCTTCTTCCAATGCCCTCCTAGTCACATCTTGGACATGGTGCTGGAGGCATTGGTTTGGGGGCTTGCTTTGGGGGGCAGAGGAGGGAGGGGTGCCTTGAATGGGTGCTCCTTGGACCGGTGGCCCTCCTTGTGACATTGGAAGCAGGTTTCCCCACTGCCTAAGTTGCCAGAAGGGCCAGCGGATCTTCTCCTAGACCTAACAGCAGCCAAGAACTGGGCCTGTTCTCTGTCTCTAGCCCCATCTCTGAGTTCTCTCTAGTTTTCTGTTGTTAAAGATTCCAAAGCCTGTCTCCCATAACTGGGCCTGAGGTGTTTGGTGTCCCACTGATCATTTCTGCAGTTTCTTCCCAATATTTGGGGCAGACTGATTAATAAAATACCTGCTAAGGATTGCTGCCCCTTCTATAGAGTCAGGATCTATATTTGTATACATCTTAATAGCTTTTAGCAGCTAATCCTGGAAAACGGCAGGGTTTTCTTTTTCTCCCTGAGTAATTTCCTTCATTTTTTGAAAATTTATTTGCTTCTGAAATTCGATTCCTAGGCCTTCTAACAGGCAAATCATCATATGGTTTCTCTTTCCTCTCTCCTCACTCTTTGGGTAGTCCCATCCTGAGTCACTCGTGGGAACAGCAGTGGTTCTTGGGGGAACAGGGGGTGGGGGATTTCATGGTCAGAGCTCGCCAAATAGTCTCCAAACTTCTGAGCCTCTTCCTATATTCCTCTGTAATACAACAGGTGGAGAAGAGGATATGCAAATCTACCCAAGCAAGCTCAAATTGGAGAGACCCCTCCCTAAAGCACCCAGTAAATTTAGGGGGATCTTCAGAGTATTACCCAGGTTTCTCTTTAACCCGAGTGAGATCTGAAATGGAGAATGGGACATGCACTCTAATTGTCCCACTAGGAGATTGCTACTACTCTTAGAAGGGAAAAGCTCTGAAGGCATGGTAGAATGGGGGGGGGGGCGGAGAAAGGGAGATAGGGAGTCCCACTTCTTTTGAGGGAGAGCTTTGGGGAGCTCAGGATGAAGTCTACTCTACTGCAAGACTGGAAATCTGGTGGCCAAGGGGAAAGATCAGCTGGCACAGAGGAGGGGGAGAAATTAGAAGAGGAGATGCAGCAGTGGGGCCTGGGTGGGGGTCAAGGGTGAAGGAAAAGATGGAGGATAGGAGATGGGAAACAAAAAGGGGGGACCAAAGAAGAAAGGAAAGGGAGGGATGGGAAAGAGGAAGTGGTCCAGGTGGGGGTGGGGGATAGGGGAAGGGTTAGGGAATGTGAGAGAGGGAGCAATAAGAGGGGGAGGGATATAAGGGGGAGCATCAAGAAGGGGCAGGGATAGGAGTGAGGAGGGGATGGGAATGGAGGCAGGGAAGAGGGTGGGGCCAAAACCCTGGAGGTCACAAAAAAAGGGGATCATCTGAAAAAGCAAGTTTGTTCCCATTCCCCTTTCGAGACGTGGAGCATCTTACAATCTTTTCTGAGAATAGCATCCTCAAAGAAACTTGATGAAAGCCATTATGTAGATTATACTCATCCATTTCCCTTCTGGATAACAGAATGAATCTAGCTATGGGAGAGCATTTATTGCAAAGACCCCCAAATGGGTCATGTTTCTTGGTCCTCCAGGTGATACTGAGGCCAAGCTGTGTTGCAAAAGAACACAAGCTGTTTAAGTTTCTTTAAAAGATGGAACTTTTTCCAATTTTTAAAAAGACAACCCAAGGGCAAATTTTTGGGAATTGAAAAGGAATGACCCATGTAAGGGCTAGGAGTCCCTCCTAGGATCCCGGAGTAAATTTCCTGAACAAATAAATAAAAAGGCACCTGCAGTTTTCCCAATTCTAGTGTTCTAAAGAACTGAGAGAATTGGACACACACTTCTGGAAAGGGCATCCCCTATTCTCTGGAGGGTGTGTCTGGGTTTGAGAAAGCATAATAACTGTCCAACCCAAATAGAACCTGAGAAGTCAGTCCCCAAAAAGCACCTCCAAGACTTCCAAGGTGCTTGGAGAGTGACCCTAAATGTAGATCAAAAAAGACATAGAGAAAGAGAGGGGAGGTTTATATATCTTGCTGTCTTGGCTAGAGAAGGGTTTGAGATTAGGCAGTTTCCCAGTCAGGGAACCACATGTTGCTGTCTAAGGCTGCTGGGAACCCCAAAATGCAAGGATACAGGGTGTGGGTCTGCCTCAAAAGAATTCAACCACTCTAACCTTTCAGTTCAAGTAGAGAGTTTATTTGTGATGCCAAAACAAGCAGGCCAGACTCTTAGTGAACCTGTCTGTTGGATAGGGACAAGACAGATATTTTTATAGGGAAAAAGATTGTGGGAAGACTTGTTTGGGATGAAGGACTGGCAAATACCCTGGGGTGGTTCAGAGGTAGTAAGAGAATGGAGGGTTAGGCAAGAGCCACAATGAAAAGACAGTTGAAAAGATTATACTGGTATAAGCCCCTTCAGTCGATCCCTGGGGATCTGGGTTCAGGGGCTGGGTTCTTGAAATTCATGGAAAAGTCCAAAGGGGGAGGGGTCCAGATTCCATACTCTATCATATCCATGACTCCCTATAACAGTCAACTAGCCCCTAAACCCATCTGTAAATCAATCAACAAGCATTTTTTAAGCACCTACTCTAGGTCTGGCAGGGGAGATAGGCAAAAATGAAGCCTTTAATTAGCTCATATGTGTACACAAAGGTGAAGTGAGATTTGTGTCCTCTCTCCTCCCCAGCTCATTTGGGGTAGTCACAGAAAGTAAGAAGTAAACAACAGAGGAATTGAGGTGAGTATTTCCTTTTTAATTTTTATAAAATTAAATATTTTATTAGTATTTATATAACTAATAATATCAAAACAAAACATTTTATTGACAATTTTCTAGTGTTTTTATTATTTCATATAACAGTATGTCTGTCCTTTATCCCCTAGTCACTAATTTATCTTTTATAACAGGATTTAAAAGAGGAAAAAGGGAATTCAACAAGATAAACAAAGGTGGGTTTTTTTACTTTTAAAAATATATTTTTTAAATTTATTTTGTGAAATACTTCCCAATTACATGTAAAAAAAATTTAATTCATTTTTTAAAATATTGAGTTTCAAATTTTTTCCCTCCCTTTTATCCACCCCCCGCTTTGAGAAGACAAACAATTTTATATAGATTATACTTGTGGAATCATGCAAAACATATTTCCTTATTAGCCATGTTGCAAAAGAAAATACAGAGAAAAAGCAGAAAAAAATAAAGTTTAAAAAAGTATGTTTCAATCTGCATTCAGAGTTCATCAGTTCTTTCTCTGGAGGTGGATAGCTATTTTATCATGAGTCCTTTGGAATTGTCTTAGATCATTGTCTTGATCGGAGTAGTTAAGTCTTTCACAATTGATCATCTGTACAATATTGTAGTCACTGTGTACAACGTTCTCCTGGTTCTGCCTACTTCACTCTGCATCAGTTCATATAAGTCTTCTCAGGTTTTTCTGAAAGCATCCTGCTTATCATTTCTTATAACATAATAGTATTCCATTACAATCATATGCCACAGCTTGTTCAGTCATTCCCCAGTTAATAGGCATCCCCTCAATTTTTAATTCTTTGCCACTGCAAAAAAGAACTGCTATAAATATTTTTGTACATATAAGTCCCTTTCCTTTTTCAGTGATCTCTTTGGGATACAGATCTAGTAGTGATATTGCTGAATCAAAGAGAATGCATACTTTTATAGCCCTTTGGACATAGTTCCAAATTGTTCTCCAGAATGGTTAGACTATTTCACAACTCCACCAACAAGGCCTGAGTGTCCCAATTTTTCCACATCTCCAGCATTTGTCATTTTCCTTTTCTGGTTTATTAGCCAATCTTACAGGTGTGAGGTAATATCTGAGAGTTGCTTTAATTTGCATTTCACTATCAGTAGTAATTTAGAGCATTTTTTCATATGACTGAAGATAGCTCTGACTTCTGAAAACTGCCTGTTCATATCCTTTGACTATCAACTGAGGAATGGTTCTTATTTTTATAAATTTGACTCAGTTCCCTATATATTTGAGAAATTAGGCCTCTATCAAAGAATCTTGCTGTAAAATTTTTCCCAGTTTCCCGTTCTCCTTCTAATTTTGGCTATATTAGTTTTATTTGTGGAAAAGATTTTCATTCCAAATTATCTATTTTAGGGAGTGAAGTGTTAATGTTTAAACTAAGTGCAAAAATGTGTCTACACTATATTATCCCTTTATGAAGTTTGACAAAATTGAAGGGGGAATTTGATTGACTGGTTAAAGATTGGCTGCTTTCTTGGTAGCCTTTGAGGCAGTTAGCAGCTTCATGGAATGTTACCTAAACTACAGAGACACAAGGTAAAGAAGTAGTCTTGAGTGTAGCATACTTGAGAGAGTATGAATCCAAGTGAAAACTAGGCATGACAGTGGAGAGCCATGTTGCAGAGCATAGAACCAGAGAGCCCAAATGAGCAATCCACTAGAAAGGATGTTGTTCCAAGGGGAGTAACTAGAATGAGTCATGAAAAGCTCTTAGTGCCCTGCTGAACCAGAGGCATGATTAGCCTTCGTCACATGCATCTCTAAGTCCGTGGTTCATTACCAGTATCCTTTGCTTATGTGAACTCTTCCTATGGATGCTAAACTTATCTACATGAGATAGCTGCCCAGGTTAGTGGGGGAAAATATAACTGCTGTAAATACCTACTGGCTGACTATTCATGAACTACAGTTTTAGAAAAGCAGACCCATGGAGTACCCTGAAACAACAAAAAGTAATACCTTATGAGGGACTCAATATGGCTGTGCTAGCTAGGGAGGTAGTCCCAAGGAAGAGCTACATGATTACATAGAAGTATTTTTAAAAAATACAAGGTAATTGGAGGCAAGATGGAACTTAAATACAGAAAAGAGTATGGGGGGGGGGGCGGTCTGGTAATCCAGGGTAATGGGAGGAGGGGGTTAGGAGGCACTAGTAACTGGAGGAAGTAGAGAATATTTCATGTAAAAGATTGTGGCAGACAGCCTGTGTTCCCACACAGCTCGGTGATGCATTGAAGAAGAAAGACATAGGAGATGAGAAAAGATAGACCAATTCCATTTACTGATCTGAGGGTTAGGGTATATAGACAGAAACTGCAAATCTACATGACATTCTGCTATCTCCTGTCCCAGTGATTTGGCCAGTCTTATTGTCTTTAAAGACTATTAGCTTAAAGGGCATCTATTTTACATATCCCTTGTTTTCTGTAATTCTTATTTGTCTCATGGAGACAGCAACATCTGGGGGGCATGGAGAACCATTCTGGAGGATAATAAGCACAGTCTCAAAGAACAGTTTCCCCTGAAGGTCTATCCAGATCCAGTTAACCACACTCCACCCTGGCCCTCAACACAAGATGATAGTTGAGATTTCCCAGTGCTACTTCAGCCCCCACTTCCCTAGGAACCCACACTCTTTTGTTATGTTACTTACATCCTTCATCCAATTGCTACACCAATTATCCGTTTCCTCATGCCCTTCACAGATCTTCTTGTACTCATTACCTACCTCCTTATACATTTTCAGAAGTTGTTTCCCCAGAACCCTGAATATATTACTCCTCTCCTAATTCCAATCACTTGACTATAGGCTTGTTTCAGACTCCTATATCCCCTCCCCAAATATCCAGAAGTTGTAACTTGTTTCTTTATACTCATCATCTGTCTCCTTGAACTCAATACCTGCCTCTATATTCATGTACCATCTCCCTACAGGGTCTCTTATGATGCCTCCTTCCCTTGTAGACCAAAAAAATCAGCCTGGGAGGGGAACACCCTCTTAGTTTCTGGCCCAAACAGAAACAATTGCTATTTATATTCACTCTGAGCCATCAGAACCCAAACAAAGACCAAGATAGACTTGGGCTGGGACCTATTGTTGGCCAGTTAGTGAGAGTCAGTGTGATCTAGGCTTAAGGCATGACCCTTAAAAAAAAAAAAAGAAATCTAGCCCATAAACCCTAAGATATCTTGGGAGGTTTCAGCAATCAAAATTTATAATGTCTTGGGCAGAGTACCTGCAGATAAGGGTATGATTCTCTATGTGCTCAGAGGGCGATGAGAGAGGGAGGGGAGAAAAGGATAGAAAAGGAAGGAGGAGAGGGTAGAAAAGGAGAGAGAGAGGAGGGGAGAGGAAGGAAGGAAGGCAGGAATGAAGGTGGGAAGGCAGGAGGGAAGGCAAGAAAGAAGGCAGGAGGGAAGGCAGGAAGGCAAGGAAGGAAGGCAAGGAAGGAAGGGAGGAAGGGAGGGAGGGAGGGAGGAAGAGAGGGAGGGAGGAAGGGAGGGAGGGAGGGAGCAAGAGAGGGAGGGAGGAAGGGAGGGAGGGAGGGAAGGAGTTGTGTTGTCTAATTGGAACTAGTCAGTTGGTGCTGTGCAAAATCACCAGCCTCACTTTCTCCTTCTGAGTCATCTATCTGGTCCAGTGCAAAGATCTAGATCAGGATGACTTATCATTAAATACTGCCTAACAGACCTTCACAAACAAAGAGCACAGAACACAGAACTTAAAGGAATGTCTTAAATCTTATCTAGCCCAACTCCCATTTTATAGATGATGAAACTAAAGTCTAGCCCAAGATTACACATCAAAGGAAGGAGCTGGCAGACTCCATTTAGGATGGATTAGCACATGCCATCTTGTAAGATCAGAGAAAAGGTCAAGTAACTACTAGTGACTGGAAGGAATTTTTTTACTATCCTAAATGTTCACCAGGTGCTGGTTCCTCCTAAGGTAACTCTTCCCATATATTCTTGTTCCTGCTAAGAAGGTTTGATGAGGTTATGGGCAAGGGGTGAACCCCAAAATACCGACAGTCCACGTCATGCTCGAATGAATTCGACTCAAGCCTTCCTAAAGCCAAAGAAAACAAAGTTTATTAAAGATTTGCCTACTTGGGTTGCCTCTTAAGGAGCCTAAGCATTTGTGATGCTTGTATTCACAAGCGGGCCAGATAGAATCCCAGCTAGACAGAATCTGAGCTGGATTGAATCTGAGCGCCTTCATGGAGGCAAGATGGAACTTAAATACAGAAAAGAGTATGGGGGGGGGCGGTCTGGTAATCCAGGGTGATGGGAGGAGGGGGTTAGGAAGGGTCTTGAGGACTCCAAGGAGGGTCAAAGGTTGGAAATAGCTAGAGGCTATCAGGAGATATCAGACTATGGAGGGTTTGGGTGGGAAGCAGGTGGGGCAATCCAGAGATCTCAATGGGGGCAGTATGGGAATGGATACAGATCTTGATGGCAGTGGTCAGCAGTCTGGGGAAATGGGGTTTTGATGGGATCAAGCGTGGGGAGTGGAGCGATCTCGCAGGAGACCTGAAATGATAATGAAAAAGCCCATGGGCTTCCTGAGACTGCCAGAACAAATGGGAAGATTAGATTTGAGTAAGAAAGGCCAGATTAAGTGGGAAGTTTCAAGGGGAGCTCAGGCTCCCAGAGTCTGAACCCCATCAGGTTGAGGCTATTAAATTATCTGACTTTAAAAACAGCAGCTACTTTACTTCGTTCTTTCTTCCAGATGTCCTCTGGTAAATGACACTATGGAATAGTGAAGGCTAGCTAAAGCCATTGACAAGAGGCCAGAATTCCATCTCCAATGGTACCATAGCCTTGCCTACTACACATACTGACTAGGGGTCTGGGAGAATATACTTGACAGCTCAATGACTGATGACTCCTCCTCAAAATTTCTTCCTACTAACTTGTCTGAAATGACAATTTAAATCAGCAGACTTAAGACAGGACCCCACTTAATCTGATTCCTAGCCTACTGATCTACTATATCCTTCTGGGAATAGGGAGCAAGAAAAAAGCAGTCAGTCCTTTACTAAAACTACTTCAATGTCCCCTGATATCCCAAGAGACAACAAAGGGAATCATAAGCCCAACCTAGTCCAAGGCCAATTTTGACAAATATCACCAGGTACAGGGTTTTTCCAAGGCTGGCAGATTCTATATTTACCAGCCACGCCAAGCTCTTTCCTTCTCTATCAGTGCACAGTCCTGTACTTCTGGAAGGAGTCACCTTTCTCATAAACAACTTGCTTACTCCCAAGTTATATCCCAAAATCACCTTTGTCTCTATTGTGCAATGTCAGAGTTATTGTAATTAACATACAGTCAACTCCAGACATGACCCTAAGAGGTTGTCATGGAAAAGAAATGTTGCTTTACTTTGTAGGTGCCAAGCCTTCATTTCTTGCTTTTTCCACCTGGGTCAGACATCAACTTCAAAGGATGAGAACGCATTTTAGAGTCCAAACCAAGCAAAGTATTTCACTAATGCAAAATATCCAAGCTCTTAATTTCAGAGACTTCAGGTTAGAGTAATAGAGAAACTGAGAGATAAAATCTCTTACTAAAAGGTCACTTAGAGGATAACAGAAATTAAAGCTGGAAGGACCCTATGAAATCTTCTAGGCTAGCGATCCCCTTATTGCAAACACAGTTGGGCAACACAGCTCCCTCCTTCCTTCTTTCTTTCCTTCCTTCCTTCCTTTCTTCCCCCTCCCCTTCCCTTCCCTCCCTCATCTTCCTCTGTCCACATACGGAATCATACCCTTACTTGTGGGTGCTCTGCACAAAGGAATATCAATTTTGATCACTGAAACCTCACAAGATAGATATCTTGGGGTTTATGGGCTAGGTTTCCTTTTAAAGGATCATGCCTTAAACTTCAATCTCTCTGACTCTCACTGATTGGTCAACAATAGACCCCGCCCAAGCCTACTTAGGTCCTTTTTGAGTTCTGATAACTTGGAGTGAATATAAATAGCAATTGTTTCTGTTTTGGCCAGAAACCGTAAGAATCTTCCCCTCCCAGAATGATTTTTTTTTTTTTTACTAGGTAAAAAGGCTATTTCTGCCTGATTTCTTGCCTAGCCTTAATCACTGAAAGGGCCTTACTTCAGACAAACTGAGACCTGGGAAAGATCTTAGCTTAAAAGGGCTAAGGTATCTCACTACCTCTGGGGCCATCAGCACTTGTTGTGATCTGTATTTTCCCACTGGACCCAGATGACTCTGGAGGAGACTATGAGGTTGGTGACTTTACATAGCCTTGCCTCACTTAAATCCAATTTACATACAAGTCATGACATCATCTTCCAAATGTCGTGGTCCTCTTTGTGAATGGAGGACAAACAAGAAGACTAAAAGAGGAAAAAAGAAGGTGCAGAAGATGGGAGGGGAAGGTCTCATGTGAGGAATTTGAATTCCAAAGAGATTGAATTCAGAGTGACAGATTTGAAATTAAGCTTAAGATGTTCTGGAGTCCCCAAGATTTTCCTGTGACTCTTCTCTTCCCTCCCCTTCCCCCATCTTGTCCCAGGCTCCCCAAAATACACTTTACTATCTGCTCTGCCTTCTGCCCTGGCTGACTGGACAGTTTCTACAGAGCTATCAAATAGGCAGGTCCCTGATAAGGGTATGTTAATTCTGAAGGATCTCAGAATCCTCCCCAGGGCAATGACTTGTAGAGGTTGAATTCTCTAACTTTGCCCTAGGTCACTGCAGCTATGGTTTAGATAGAGATTTTAGACCATGCCAAGACCTTGTCATTGTTCCCTGCAATTGATGGCTGTACTTTGGTCTCTTGTCTTCATCTCCACTTCCACTGTCAGCATTTTCTGCTAGAATCACACTGTTACAGATTTAGAGCTAGAAGAGACCTTAAAGATCAGCTCTTGTCCAAGCTCCCCATTTTATAGATGAGGAACTAAGACCCAGGGATGGTTTTATATGTTAAAGGTGATACAAGTAGTAAGTGGTTCCAAGAGTCCAGATTAGAGGGGTATGTGAGGGGAGCAGAGTGGAAGAGGAGCCTATGGAAGTTTCAGGCAATGTGAGCCTTGTGTTTAGACCTGGTTGCTACATGCTCCAAAGCCCCATGCCCAAAGACATTTATACCCTCAGAAGAGATACCTCCTGCCAAATAGGTAGGACCATTTCACCATTACAAATTCATTCCTTTAGTGTAAAGCTTCCTCATTAGATAGCAAATGTCACCATTAAGAAGTTCAGCACGGTTCATTGGAAAGATACCTACTAATAGCTAAAATTCATTTATTTATTTTTATGGAATAAAACAAGCATTTCCACAACACGGTACAATAAAAAATTTACCATCAGTGTGGAAACTGACCCTGATGTCACATTTACCCTCACTGGAAGCATTTGACAACATGGCTGAAAACATCATTCTAAGAAGCATGGGAGCAAGCACACACTCTTGTTTCACCCCACTGGTAACTGGGAAGGCACAAGAGCATATCCAGAACCCAGGCAAACACGACATCATGAAATTGACATGCAATGCTGATGAACTTCCCTAGGTAAGTAAATTTTGACATAATTTTCCATAAGCCCTCACCACTAACAGTGTCAAAGGTCTTGATCAGATCTATAAATATTGTGCACAGACCTCTATTCTGCTCCTGGCATTTCTCCTGGGGTTACCAGGCAGCAAACACCATATCAACTATTCCTCAGCCCTTTCTGAAGTCACACTGGCTTTCAGGTAGATGACCATCTCCCAGATGAAGGATCAGCCTATTAAGGAGAACACTGGCAAGAATCTTGCCAGCAACAATTGTCATGGAATAACCTATCTCCTTTACCTTTATAGTGCAGAATACTACTGCACTATAAGAAATGATGAGCTTGATGATCTTAGAAAAACATGGACAGATTTACACGAAATAATACCTACTATTTTTAAAGTCTTTAAGGTTTACAAAATGCTTTACAAATATTTCATCTGACTCTCACAATAGAGATGGACAATGGAGGCATCCTTGAACTCCTGAGATATAATCTCCTATTGTCATATAACCTGGAAAATTTCAGTCAGCTTTTGTATGAGCAAAGAACCCCCTACCTTGTAAATCTCAGCTGGAATAGGATCAGCACCAGGTGCTTTGACACATGAAAGGAGCCTAATGGCATTCAAAATCTCTTCTTCAGTTGGAGCTTCAGCTAGGAAGGGATTGACTTCAACCTGAGGTAAAAGGGCAATGGTCTCAGCATTGATTGATTGAGAGCACTATGGAAATGTTCACTCCTTCTAGGATCACATCTTATCACTAATCTACGTGGCTCCATTAGCACTGAGTAGTTGAAATGCATCACAGGTCTTTGGCCCATAAATTCTTCAATTTGAAAAGGCTACAAGCCAAGACCAAAGTGGAGGGAGTATTGGTGCATGATTTTCTATTGGTAGATGATTGTGCACTCAGTTCAGCTTCTGAAGCTGAGATGCAACAAAATATGGATCAATTCTCTGCTGCCTGTGCTAATTTTGATCTAACAATTAACACCAAGGAAACAGAGGTGCTCAATCACCACCAAACCATCTATATGTGGAACCATCAGTTACAGCAAATGAAGAAGTTTTGAACCCTATGGATAAGTTCACTTAACCTTGGTAGTGTACTTCCCAGGGATGTACACATTGATAATGAGGTTGACACATGCACTGCCAAAGCTATGTTTGAGAGACTCTGAATGAAAGTATAGGAGAGAAGAGGTATTAGACTGATTACCAAACCGAAGGGTCTATACAGATATTGTACTGACCTCAATATTGCATGCCTATGAAACTGGACAGCATACCATTGCCATGCCAGAAAACTGAATCACCTTCATTTGAATTGTCTTAGGAAGATTCTGAAGATCATCTGGCAGGATAAGTTACCAGACACTGAGGTTCTTACTCCACCAAGCATTCAAACTATGCTTCAGAGAGTGCCACTCCGATGGGCTATCCACATTATTAGAATGCAAACTCGTGTTTGCCAAAAAAAACCCCTGTTTCATGGAGAACTCACACAGGGAAAGCATTCACATGGTGATCAGAAGAAGCAATACAAGGATGCTCTCAAAGTCTCTCTTAAGTACTTTGGAACTGATCGTGTGACATGGGAGATGCCAGCACAGGATCACTCAGCATGGCATGCCCACCTCAGAAAGGGTGCTGTGCTCTATGAGCAAAGTAGAATTGAGACAGCACAAAGGAAATGTAGGATGCTCAAATTTAGAGAATCCTCCCCAAGTGTTCACAAGGATTATCTGTGCCCAATCTGTGGTAGAGCATTGTGAGCTTGTATTGGTCTGATCAGTCACAGTTGGACACACTGAAACTTGACTCTACCGTAGCGATGTCGTTTTGGTCCTCTTCAAGAACAAAGGACAACAACCAAGGCAAGTATAATATAAAAAAATGATTGCACATGAAACTACAAATCGACATGTACAACTTGCTATTCCTTTTAAATATGTAATAAAGTCATTGTATAAATTTCTTTTTTTCTTTTTTTCTTCTCTTCCTCTAGTCTCCATCCTAGAGATGGGTACCATTAGACACAAATATATATGTATGTAAAATCATTCTATACATATTTCTATCTATCAGTGCCTTCTCTGGATGTAGATAGTATCTTCCTTCATATGTGCTTTGTAGTTAATTTGGGTATTTATAATAATCAAAATGACTTATTTGCTCAGAGTTGTTCTTAAAACAATATTGCCGATCCTGTATGTGGAAAAATTGGGATACTAATTCATTGTTGGTGGAATTGCAAACTGATCCAACCATTTTGGAAAGCAATCTGGAATTATGCCTGAAGAGTTATTGAGTTAGTAATACTACTACTAGATCTATTTCCAAAGATGATTAGAGAAAAAGAAAAAGAACCTATAGGGTCTAAAATATTTATTGCACCTCTCTTTGTGGTGGCAAAGTACTGGAAATTGCAGGCATGCCCATCAATTGGGGAAAGGCTGAACAAGTTGTGGTATATGATTGCGATGGAATACTACTGCACTATAAGAAATGATGAGCTTGATGATCTTAGAAAAACATGGACAGATTTACACGAAATAATACCTAATATTTTTAAAGTCTTTAATGTTTACAAAATGCTTTACAAATATTTCATCTGACTCTCACAACAACTTTGCAACATAGATGCAATTATTACCCCTGTTTTTACATATGGTTTACTCTTTGTGTAACCTTAGGTAAGTCACTTAAGTCAGGCCTCAGTTTCCTCAACTTTGAAATGAACTAGATTGCCTCAAAGGTCACTTCTAACTCTACATATAGGGTCCTCTGATTCCCTCATTGCTTGTCTTAGTTAGAAATGGTTTATAAGTCAGTCTCTTCCAGCCTAACTGGTTCCTGCAGGATGAGATACAGGGTAAGCAGCAGGAGAAGGAACAGGATAGGAGGAGAGTGGAATAAGAATTCTGCATTTGGGGCCCTCAGCTGTCAGGGAATTACTACATGAGAAAAGAGAAAAGGGAAAGAGAAGGCTGACTACAGAATAAGTGGTCATGGGAAGAAGCAAAATAAGTATAGATTAAAAGAAAAAGAAAAGAGAGAGCAAGAGAGTCCTGGATTATGAATTAGAAGACCTGAGGGGCAGCTAGACCTTGCATTGGACAGAGCTCCAGCTCTGGAGTCAGGAGGACTTGAGTTCAAGTTTGACCTCACTCACTTGATACTTAACTATCTGTGCAAGTCACTTAACCTCACTTGCCTCACTTTCCTCATTT
The DNA here is from genome assembly GCA_028658325.1 of Potorous gilbertii. Classification (NCBI taxonomy): domain Eukaryota; kingdom Metazoa; phylum Chordata; class Mammalia; order Diprotodontia; family Potoroidae; genus Potorous; species Potorous gilbertii. The sequence goes on from CM053770.1 coordinate 518,098,541, forward strand.
GTAAAATGAGCTGAAGAAGGAAATGGCAAAAAACTTCAAATGGAGTCATAAAGAGTTGGATATGATTGAATAACAACAACAAAAAATTAGGTAAGTCCTTAGCAGAGGATTCACTTGAGGACATGGAAATAAGAGGCAGTGGGATAGCTGGATAAAACACTGGGCCTGGAGACAGGAAGTCCTAAGGTCAAATCCAGCTAGCTGTGTGCACCTGGAGAAGTTATTAGACCTCAATCTGCCTCAGTTTGCCTAACTGTAAAATGGAGGTAATAACAGCTCGTACCTGCCAGGGTTGTTGTGAGGATCCAGTGAGATAATATGATCTGTAAAGCATTTAGCATGGTGCCTGACCTATAGTAAGCATTTAGTAAATGGGTCTTCTCATCCCTTCCCCTCCCCTCCCCACCTGGAGCTGAGCCCAAAGTTAACCCAAAGGAGGGAGCATCAGAGATCAACAGGATGGCTATTACTCCCCACCCAATATGGAGAATTCAGTGACAGGCCTTCAGTCACTCTTTCTGATTATCTCTCTTCCTCTCTGTGTCCTTCGTTGCCTGTTACTGTCTCAGTCATCTTCAGTATATTTTACTTTCTCTTTCTGTATAATTCAGTCCCTACTATCTTTGACTATAGCTCCCCACATTTCAATCTCTGCTTCTCTCTGCATCCCTTACTCAGGTTTACTCTGCATTTCTCTCCTACTCTGCCTTTCACTCTCCTTGTCTCACATTTTCTACCTCCACTTTCCTATGTCTTTCATCATCAGTCTCTCTCTGACTTTCTCAATTTCATTTGTTTTCTTTCAGTCTTTGTTTCTTTCCAATGTCTGGCTTTCAGTCTATCTTATCACTTATCTCATTTTTATTTATTGGTTGTTATCCTTTGTCTTTGAAGAGGACCAAAATGACATCACCATTGTAAAGTGAAATTTCATTGTGTCTGACTGTGGCTGATCAGACCAATATGAACTTGGAATGCTCTACCACAGGTTGGGCACAGATAGTCTGTTTGAATATTTGGGGTGAATATTCCAAATTTGTGCATCCTCTGTTTACTTTGTGCTGTCTCAATTCTACTTTGCTCAAAGAGCACAGCACCTTTTCTTATGTGGGCATGCCATGCTGAGGAGTTCTGTGCCAGAGTCTCCCATGTTGCACAGTCAAATCCAAAGTTCTTGAGAGAGACCTTGAGAGTGTCATTGTATCGTTTCTTCTGGCTACCATGTGATCGCCTGCGCCATGCAAGTTCTCCATAAAATAGTCTTTTTGGCAAGCGTACATTTTGCATTCGAACAACATGGCCAGCCCATCACTCCCCGAAGCATAGTTTGAATACTTGGCAGTTCAGCTTGAGCAAGGACTTCAGTGTCTGATACCTTATCATGCCAGGTGATCCTCAGAATCTTCCTAAGACAGTTCAAATGGAAGCGATTCAGTTTCCTGGCATGGTGCTGGTAGACTGTCCATGTTTCACAAGCATATAACAATGAGGTCAACACAATGGCTCTGTAGACCTTCAGTTTGATAGTCAATCTAATACCTCCTCTCTCCCAAACCTTTCTTTGGAGCCTCCGGAACACTGAGTTAGCTCTGGCAATGCATGCGTCAACCTTATTATCAATGTGTACATCCCTGGAAAGTACACTATCAAGGTAAGTGAACTTATCCACAGCATTCAAAACTTCTCCATTTGCTGTAATTGATGTTGTAATTGATTCCACGTATGGATGGTGTGGTGGTGGCTGATGGCGCACCTGTGTTTTTTTGGCGTTAATTATTAGGCCAAAATTAGCACAGGCAGCAGAGAATTGATCCATACTTTCTTACATCTCAGCTTCAGAGGCTGCATTGAGTGTACAATCATCTGCAAATAGAAAATCATGCACCAACACTCCCTCCACTTTGGTCTTGGCTTGTAACTTTTTCAAATTGAAGAGCTTACCATCAGTACAGTAGTTGACTTTGATGCCGTGTTCATCCTCATTGAAAGCATTTGTCAACATGGCTGAAAACATCATGTTAAAAAGCATAGGAGCAAGCACACAGCCCTGTTTCACTCCACTGGTGACTGGGAAGGCACAAGAGTTTTGTCCATTTTCCAGAACCCAGGCAAACATGCCATCATGAAATTGACATACAAAATTATCGACTTGTCCAGGCAACCAAATTTTGACATACTTTTCCATAAGCCCTCACAGCTAATAGTGTCAAAGGCCTTGGTCAATCTACAAATGTTATGTACAGACCTCTGTTCTGTTCCTGGCATTTCTTCTGGAGTCATCGGGCAGCAAACACCATATTGACTGTTTCTCATCCCTTTGTGAAGCCACACTGGCTCTCAGGTATATGCCCATCTTCCAGGTGAAGGATCAGTCTATTAAGGAGGAATCTAGCAAGAATTTTTCCAGCAATGACTAAGAGAAAGATCCCCTTATGATTGTCGCAAGACAATCTATTCTCTTTACCCTTGTAGAGATGGACAATGGAGGCATCCTTGAACTCCTGGGGGATAACCTCCTCTTGCCATATAACCTGGAAAATTTCAGTCAGCTTTGTATGAACAATGGTCCCCCTACCTTGTAAATCTCAACTGGAATAGAATCAGCACCAGGTGCTTGGCCACATGAAAGGAGCCTAAAGGCCCTCAAAACCTCTTCTTCAGTTGAAAGTTCAGCTAGGGAGGGATTGACTTCAACCTGAGGTAAAAGATCAGTGACCTCAGCATTGATTGATGATGGTCTGTTGAGAACATTGTGGAAGTATTCAGCCCATCTCTCTAGGATCATGTCCTTATCGCTAATCGATGTGGCTCCATCAGCACTGAGTAGTTGTGATGCACCATAAGTTTTTGGTCTATAAATAGCTTTCTCATTTTTATCTATATTTCTCCAATGAAGTAATGTCAATACTAAATGTATATGCACCAAGTGATATAACATCCAGATTCTTAAAGGAGAAGTTAAATGAGTTACAGGAGAAAATAGACAGGAAAACAATAGTAATGAGGGACCTCAACTTTCCCCTCTCAGAACTAGATAAATCTAGGCACAAAATAAACAAGAAAGAAGCTAAGAAGATGAATAGAACTTTAGAAATGTTAGATATGATACACCTCTGGAGAAAATTGACTGATGATAGAAAAGAATATACCTTTTTCTCAATGGTATATGGCACCTACACGAAAACTGACCATGTATTAGGTCATAAAAACTTGAAATAAAATGGCAGGAATATAAAATGCATTCTTTTCAGATCATAATGCAATAAAAATTACAGCTATGTCTCTCTGTCATTCAGTCTCTTACCTCCATTTCCCTTTCTCTGAAGTGGTCTGAAGGAGTCCAAACCTCCATATTTGTTATCTTCTTAGATTTTCTCTATTTCCAGCTCAAAGTCATTTGTGTGGTGGTTTCCAGTCTATTTCCTGACCCCTCTCTGGGGAGAATAATGAATCAGATGAACCAACCAATTCCTCCTGATCTAAATCCAAGGGCCAATGAGGGGAAAGTCTGTACATCAAGATCCCCTAGCTTCTGAAACTCAATGTTCAGCTATAATTTTCCAGTCACCCACATAGCAGGAAGTACTTGGAAAGACCTGAGTTTACATTGTCTTTACACACCTAGTCAGGGCGAGCTGAGCCTGGCTGGGCAGTCTGCAACACCATTTATCTAACCCTGAAGTTTAGTGGAAGAGACAGTCCATATATCTGGCCCTTGCTCTAAAGGTATGTAAGCTGGTCCCCCAGGATCCAGGGGACCTATAGGTCTACTGGAAGAGAATATCCACAGGCAAAGAAGAATAAGAAATTTCCCTTCCCTTTAGATTTCAAATCCCTGAAGGGATACTGTGACCAAAGAGTTGTTCTCAACTTCTACTGAGAAAAGGACAATAGAAAAAGAGTTTAAGATGTCATGATGATGGAGCTCACATTTATATACTGCGATTATGTAAATGCTCTTTTGCCTCAATAATAATACTTTAAAAAATGTTATAGGAGACAGGATAGGATGGAGGGAAATATTTTATTTATATTTTATTTATTTATTTATATACTGCGATTATGTAAATGCTCTTTTGCCTCAATAATAATACTTTAAAAAATGTTATAGGAGACAGGATAGGATGGAGGGAAATATAGTTAGTCTTACACAACATGACTATTATGGAAGTCATTTGCAAAACTACACAGATATGGCCTATATTGAATTGCCTGCCCTCCCAAAGGGAATGGGTGGGGAGGGAGGGATGGGGAGAAGTTGGAACTCAAAGTTTTAGGAACAACTGTCGAGTATTCTTGCTACTAGGAAATAAGAAAT
>CM053770.1:518103358-518214177 GCA_028658325.1 Potorous gilbertii
GCTGGGGTGGAGCTCCTGCCTGCTCTGCGGGCCTCTGGCCAAGTGGTCTCTGCCTCTGCCTCGGCCGCAGCCTCCTGAGGGGGTCTGAGTCCTGGAGATACCCCGCTCCCCTCTCAGCCTGTCTCTCTCACTGACCTGTGCATCTGTGGGTGGAGGGACCTTCGCAGCTGCCGGAGATTCAGGTCCCTGACACCTGCTGGGCTCTGCTCGCTCCTCTCAGTGCGGTGAGGCCGGGGCGGGGGAGGGGAGGACTCCGCAGGACAGGACTCTGCTCCCATGTCCAGGGTACATTTGCGGTTGGTTTTTCAGGGCTCTCTGCAATGGAAATCTCCTTCACTGTGTTGCTGTGCGGCTTCCACTGTTCCAGAATTTGTCAGGAGTTCTTTTTACAGGAAATCTATGGGCTGTGGGTTCGGAGCTAGCAAATGTGAGTCTTTCTACTCCGCCATCTTGGCTCTGCCCCCCGAGTTTCTTTGTTCCTTAAAAGAAACTTTAGAGGTTAATAGCCTAACAATTTAACTTATCAATGGAACCACTCTTCTTCTTTTTTTTTTTTATGTTGAATACTCTGCAAAGAGCAAAAAAATCTTTCTTTTCATATTCACAAAACCCGACCAGGATCTAGAATGCAGAAAGAAAGTTTTTTTTTAACAACTTTTAAAAAGTATTCAAATTCTCTATTAACACCATTCATGCAACAGATCAAGCCAAAGGATAAAACATCTTTCTTTCTCCAGCTGAATCATTCCTCTGAGGCTACTGTAATCAGGGAGGGAAGGAGAAGGGGAGATCAAGAGATACCAAGAATACCAAGAGAAAGTCCAGCCCCAGCCCCAGTCACTCTATCTGGCTGCATGACTGCATTTGCACTTTAACAAAACTCTTCACAAACACATAGATATGCACAGAACAGATAGAGCAATACAGTTCCTGTCTTTTTAGGAAATAAACTAATTTTAGATTAGACCAGTCAAAATTCAACTATTCATCTCAATTTACTCTGACTGACTCCAAGTCAATTCTAAGGATTAAATTCCCCCCAATAACCTCACTCCAGTTTCTGGGACAACTACCTGGAGGTCCCTACACCAGATGGTTAAGGGAAATGTTAGTCGGTCACTGTGGGATCTAATGCCCCCAGGCCCTAGTGACCACCATAGTTCTTTTGACTTGAGAGCAATCAAATCCTCCCAGTATCCCCAGGGGCTCTCCTTCCCTCCATGGCTCAAATTCTTGGGATTCTGTCTAAGTTTTCTCCATTTGCTTAGTGCCAATAAAAAAACCCCAAACTTCTGGACAGGAAAAGGGGACCAACAAAGAGTTTGTCACTCCTAATTCCCCTTCCTCAGTAAAAGAGTATATAAATATATAAAAAAATATATATATATATATATAAATAAAAGTAAATAATAATATAATAAAAATATTATAATAATAATAAATATATAAAAATATAAAAAATAAAAATATAATATAAATTCCTTGGAAAGCCTGGGAACCATGCCTGCACATTCCATACCTCATTTCTGTTAGCTATCCACATGGTTGGAAGTCTTTCTCAATTGCACAAAGGGCCTTGTAGACTTTCTCTTGAGCCTCCTTGGGTTTTTCATTTGTTTGTGGGTTGTTTTTTTTTCCATTTGGTGCTAAGGGGGTGATTCTCCCACCCCTGAGCACTGAACAGAGCAAAGATAATTGACCCAGCATCTTTAGTAGTCTCCCTGGAGTGCCATCTAGGCGCTTGCTCAGGAGAGCAAGCCATAGAGTTAGAAACCAAGCTACATGTTGCAGCTGGCACAGCATCAATGGCTTGAGAAGCAAAGAACTGCCCTTTAAAGAGCTCAATAAAGGGACTCATCCAAGAATCTGGCAGTCATGCTACATCTGGGCATGCACTTGGCTATGTAGGAACTGAGCTAATATATGAGCCTTATGATCTCCCAGAGATGGAGATGGTATTGGTGTAATGATGCCCCTGAAATGTTATGATAAATGTTGGTATGTTTGGATTTTTTACCATATTTTTAAAGTAAATCTTCCTTTGTAAAAAGTTAATGGTGTTCCATAGTTAAATAGACCTGGAGTTCTAGGGGAAGCTAGGTGGTGCAGTGGATAGAGCACCAGTGCAGGAGTCAGGAGGACCTGAGTTCAAATCTCACTTCAGACACTTGACACTCACTAGTTGTGTAACCTTGGGCAAGTCACTTAACCCCAATTGCCTCATCCTGGGTCATCTCTAGTCATCTTGTTGAATATCTAGTCAATGGATTCAGATGGCTCTGGAGGAGAAGTGAGGCTGGTGACCTGCACAGCCCTCCCTCACTCAAAACAAAGTCAAGCACAAGTCATGTCATTATTTCTCTAATGGCATGGTCTTCTTTGGCAACGAAGGATGAACACACACAGAGCTGGAGTTCTAATCACTGGCACCTTAAAATGAGAGAGACATAGCTGATATGGTAGGAGAAAAGACACAAACTCCTTAGAGTATCTAGAACCTTGAGGGGAAGTGTAGTTTGCATGGCCCTGAAACAGTGAGGCCAGAGCGTACATATTACTTGTGTCACCCTGAGAAAATCACTTAAGTTTCTCAACTTTAATTTTCTTATTGGCTAAACAGGTATATTAATAGCACCTACCTTTCAGCTAGTAGCACAGTGGACAGAGAGTAAGCCCTGGAGTCAGGAAGACCTGAGTTCAAATGTGGCCTTAGACATTTACTAGCTGTGTGATCCTGGGCAAGTCACTTAATTCTTTTTGCCTCAATTTCCTCATCTATAAAATGAGTTGGAGAAAGAAAAGGCAAACTGCTCCAGTATCTTTGCTAAGAAAACCCCAAAATAGGGTCAAAAAGAGTCAGACCTGACTGACAATCTCTTAGAGTTGTGGAGATGAAAAGAGAAAATATACGTAAAATCTTTGCTTAAAGTGTTACATAAATGTTTTTGTTATTGTTACGATACTGCTGCTGTGTCACACCTTAACCCCCTAATATCATTCTTTCTGTGCCTTTTCCTGGCATCCATTAGAGTTCTAATACCCATGGATGCTGAAGAGGATAATCTGAGTTTTGTCCTACAGTACCAAAATTTAGAAGGTGTTGCTATTTCCTTAGCAGATGGAAATAACTGGGTTTGGCACCTACTTAGCAAACACAGTTGAAACATGAAGCTATCAAATGGTCTTCTTACTTACCCAGATAGCTATACCCTAACTAACCTCCTATCCAGGCTAGTATCTTCCCAAGCCAAAGCCTCACAGTATCTCAGGGTTTTCCCAACACAGGAGGGTGCCCAGCTATTTTTCTTTATATAGGGTGACACATCTCAAAATCTAATCTTTTTTTCCCTCCACAAACTGCATTTGTCTTTAATAAGTTGATGTAAGAGCATTATTTGTCCTAGGTATATTTTGTGGTGTTCACTTTGGCCACAATAATTGTGAGTCATAGATTAGAACATAAAAATCTACAGGTAGTGGAGTGTGCAATTTTCTGGGAAGAAAAGTATGCATTTATAAAAACATACAGGACAGCTAAGTGGTACAGTGGATAGAGTGTGACTGTAGGCAAGTCACTGAACTCTAATTTTGTCCCAAAAAATCAAAATACAAAACACCAAACTAAAAAAACACTATAAGTCAAAGGTGAGGAATTATGGCACAGTGTCTAGAGAGCAGATCTCAAAGTTAGGAAGACCTGGATTTCAGTTATGCCTCAGGTATATATTAGTTGTGTGATCTTGGGCAGGTTACTTAACTTACTATCGCCGGCAACTCCCATAAACTTTAAATTAAAGAGCGATTGTTCTACATTGCTAGAGGAGATTTCCTTACCGGGAATTGCCTACACTAATAAAATCCTAAGTCCAGTCCAACCCTTGCACCTCCTCCAAAGCAGCCCATTTCAACTTTTGGTCAGTCCCCATTGCTAAGGAGTTTTCCCCTTATTTCAACCTTAAATTGGTGTTACTGGTACCTCCACCTAATATGCCTAGTTCTGTCCCCTAGGTCCAAGAAGGACAAATCTGATTCTGAATTTCTACATGGCAGACTTTCAAAAGCTCATCTCTGTCTTGTAAGCGTTCCCACTTATTTCAACTGATCCTTACATGGTTCTTCACTCACCTAGTGGACTCCTTCTGAATGTTTTCCAGAAACACAGTCCCCAGAACCAAACATATGATTTCATATGGGTTCTAACAAGGGCAAAATGACAGAAGGCTCATTACCTTCCCAGTCCTTTGCCTCTTTTGTCAGCTAACATATCACACTATTGATTCATATTGATTTGATAGCCTGTTAGAATTTCCAGACCTTTTTTCTGACAAGCTGCTATAGAGCCAGCCCTCTTTCCTGTTATATTTGTGAAATAGATTTTTTTTAACTCAAATAAAATACTTTACATTTATCCCTATTAAAGTTTATGTTTTTAGATTTGGCCCACTATTTTTTTTAAATTTAATATTATATTTTTCTCTAATTACCTGTAAAAACAATATTTAACATTAAAAAAATTTTTTTTGAGTTCCAAATTTCTCCCTCTCTCCCTTTTCAGCCTTCTCCCTCCATTCCCTGCCATTGAGAAAGCAAGCAATTTGATACAGGTTATACATGTGCAGTCTTGCAAGACATATTTCCATGTTAGTCATGTGTTGAAAGAAAACAGACCAGAAAACCCAATAAGGAAAATAAAGAAAATGAAGATCTATATTCAGATTCCATCAGTTTTTTCTCTGGAGATAGAGAGTGTTCTTCATCCTAAGTCCTTCAGAATTGTCTTGTATCATTGTATTGATGAGAATCACTAAGTCCTTCACAGTTAACCCTCATATAATATTGCTGTTACTGGGTCTGATGCTTTTCAGGTTCCACTTACTTCACTTTGCATCAGTTTGTATAAGTCTTTCCATCTTTTTCTGAGAGCATAGTGCTTAGCATTTCCTATAGCACAATAATATTCCATCACAGTCATATACAACAACTTGTTCAGCCATTCCTCAACTGATGGACATATTTTTAATTTCCAAATCTTTTTGTCCCACTATTCTAAAAAGTCTAGTGATTTTTTGTTTTGGAGACAATGGGGGTTAAGTGACTTGCCCAGGATCACATAACTAGTAAGGATCTGAGGCTGGGTTTGAAATCCAACCCTTCAGACTCTTAAGGCTAGAGTTCCACTGTGTCACTTAGCTGTCCCCTCTAGTGACTTCTAATAAGTCAGGTTTTTTGGATCTTTACCTGGGTTGTGCTAGAGCCAGCTCAATGGGCTCTTGAGAGACAACCATCAAATATTCAGTGTGAATATTTACCTCGGAAATCATGGAATGTTACAAATCAAAGCTTGATTAATTGTTTCATTACTTCTCTAGATTTAAGAAAGGGATAGAGAAAATGTTAATAAAATTATAAATTTATGTTAATAAAAAGTTATGTTAATAAATGTCAATGTTATGTTAATAAAAATGTCAATAAAAATAGATTAAACTTAAAAGTATGTCATATGTACATTCTCCCCCAGAGAGCTAATTGTTAAACATTCATTAGGTGAAGCACTGGATAGAGCACCTGGGCCTGGAGTCAGGAAGACCTGAGTTCAAATCCAGCCTCAGATACAGAAGTATAGGCTGGAAAGACCGTGACTCTTAAATTGCCTAACAAGGGTTCCAAAACAATTTCCTTGGCTTGCAGGACAATTAATCTTATCCTAACTGAATAAACTATGATATTCCTCCCTAGCATTTGGAATTTTGCAGTCCCTTGCAAACTAAGCTATAGTACACTTGGTATATGGAATGATATAATGTATCATCAAAATACACATCGAACAGAAAAGAATGATTAACCCAGCACCTAGTAGTCCCTCTGGGGTGGCATTCAGAGCAGATATACATCAATAATTCATGCAATAGATACAGTACCTTGTCAGGCTGCTTCAGTGGCTAGAGGTCTAAGTTAAATGTAAAACAGATTGCATGTATATATCACTGGAGCCTATCCATATAATACAAATAAATATGTATAGCAACCAGAAAAATAAGCAGCAACAATGTTGGCAGATATAGGAATAACAAAATTTGCCAAAACAGCAAAACTATGTGCACATAACAAATAGTAAAACTAAGTATAATTATTGCATGAATATAACTAAAACATACATACAGGTAAAAACATAAAAAGAGAATAATGAAACAGAATGCTTAAACATGCAGTAATTATCTTGTATCAGTGAACATATGTAATATATGACACATATGACATAGATAAACATTAGCATTGTCATCTGGCAACATATGTAACCATTTTATCAACATCTCCTGGAACATCATGTTAGCCTGGTTATGGCTTGGATAGCCCTCAATTCCCTGTGACATGCTGCTCTCTCTGATCCTACATCTGTCTGAGCTGGTGGTATGGGTTCATCATAATCCTTTTCAGATCTACAGTCTTGCTATCTAAACCTGAACTGTGGCAAGTTCAGGAGGTCTAGAAGTATTACCATGAGTGTGGCTGAAGTACATGGCAGAAGATGGGTTTCCTCTGGATTCAGTACACAGACTTCTTCCCCTCAAATGTCTATTCTTGAGCTACTGTCTGGATTAGACAGTTAGACTCTCAAGAGAGAGTCTTGAGGCAAGTATCTATCAGTTTCAATACACACATTCAACAACTTGGCAAAAAGTGATGGGAGCGGATTGTCTTTATTAGGCCTCTACTAGTCTCTTGAGCAATTTTATAAATAGGCAAATTGTCCAGTCACTTCTAGGTAAGTAAAAGCTTTCTTTCAGTCTGCTAACTTCTGTCTCATGAATACCAGGATTTCTTAGCCAAACTTCATCATCTTGTTGAAGGTCTTGGCAATAAACTTGCATCATACCATTATTTATTTTGAGGCAGATGAGTGGCTCCGTGGGTAAAGTGCCAGGCCTGGAGTTAGGAAGACTTCATCAATTTGACCTCAGACAATGGCTGCATAACCCTAGGCAAATTACTTAATTCTGTTTGTCTCAGTTTCCTCATCCATAAAATGGGGATGATTGTGATAATAGTTGTCAGGGAGGATTAATTATGATGATAACTGTAAAATGCTTACACAGTGCACAGAGTAAGCCCTGTATAAATGTTAGCTATCATTATTTTAATAATTTGTTAAGCTGACTTCTAAGCTGAAGTTAGAAGTAGATGATAAGATTCCTTCAGCTTTTCCTTCAGATAATAGATATACTGGTTGCAGTATATTTGCAAATATGCATTCTCTTCATCCTTAGAGATCCCAAAACAAGTCAATAGGCAGGTATGCCACACACCTATCAGCAGGTAGGGTATAAATCCAGTGACACCATTCCTGCCTGGCGAAAAAGTATGTATATGGTAGAAACTCATATGGTGGTTCCATAGAGATTTTTGTTTTTGTCTCCCCTAATGGGTTCATCAAGTGTGGTTAAAATATTTAGGAAGTGGGTCTCCTTGAAGGATGGTAACGTGTTCGAGACTTCTTGATGCCAACCAAAGTCAGTATCTTGAGCAACGTACTTTCAAAATCTCTTCCTTGGTCTAAGCTTTAAAATGGTAGGAAGGCTATACATGGAAAACCTTCTCCCCCAGTACTTTAGCAACCATGGATGCTTTCTGGTTATTGGCTGGGCACACAACCAAAACCATCACAAAATGGTCAGTCCCCATTACTCTATGACATGTTCTTGGTATCTCCTTCCAGAAAAATGAAATCAATGCCAACAAGTTCAATGATGGTTACTTGTCCAGTACCAGTAGTACTGACTTCACTTCAATTACCTCTGAGCTAGGTTCCAATAGTCAAGGTGGAAAGGCCCATTAGGAATTGGTGATGAATGAGGTGCTATTAATTGCATGAAGGGACCTTGGTGACCTCTTGCATTGACTCCACTTTCTTTTTCCCAACACTAGTTCTGCAGCTATCATCTTCACTACTGGCATTGTATTCTCCTATTGTGGTCATGCGGTCTCATGTGATCATCCTTATCACTGGGGTAATCAGATAGTTCTGTCATTTGCATTTTCCTTGGTTGGTAGTATTCAGGGATCTGGGCAGCTTGGCTTCTATTTCATTTTCCCATTACCTTTCTTGGTGGATCAGGTTTGCTTTGACCCTTGAGTTTCTTTGACCCTTGAATCCACAATATGCAGTGTACCTCCCTTGTCTCACTTTGATGTCTGTAACAGAAAGGACCCTGGGGTACACAGGAGGGCCTGCTCCATAGGTTCTTAGATCTGCTTTTCTAAAAGGAAAGCAATTTCTGAGGGGTCAACAGTTTACTTTACTTAAGGACATATATCATTAACTTAGTTCAGGGAAAAATGTCAGTACCTTGAACTTCAGAGAAAAAAACCAACAGAAAAATAAAGATCAACAGACAGGGCTTCCAACTGTCTGACCATAAGCAATAGATACGTCATAGACGAACAGACAGATCCAACTGTCTGACCATTACATACATACATCATATGATCTTAACAACAACCCTGGTAGGTAGGTGTGATTATTATGTCCCTTTCACAGATGAGAAAACTGAGACAGAGAATAAGTGACTTTCCCAGGGTCACATAGCTAGTAAGTGAGTCTAGATTTGAATTCATATCTTCCTAACTCTGGATCCAACATTTAATTCATTGTGTCACTTTCTCTTGTTTTATTGCTGTTCCTAGCATGTCCAGAACTATATAAAGTGATAGTAAAGAAAGTAGGCATCCTTGCTTTACTCTCTCTCAGTCAAAAGGATTCCCTTTTCCTTTCCTTCCTTTCAATTAGTCCTGTTCATTGGATTTTTTTTTTATTTTGTTTTTTGTGTCCCTTTTCAGAGAGGTTTTCTCCCATTCTCTTCATTATCCACCTTCTCTTTCTGTCTATTCTAGACCTTCTTTCTCTAGTTCCTGATCCCTATAACTCTCTGATCTCTCTCTATTCTTTGGATTGAATCAAGACTTCCAAGGTGTCTATTCTGGGCTCTCCCCTCACGGTAGTTTCTGCTGTTGCCTTGTAGAGCTTGCCCCTCAGAATCTCCTTTTTTCATTGTCCTCCAAGTCAATTTCTACAGGTGATGGGGAAGACGCGGCTCCTCAATAGGATCACCTCCCCACTATCCACATTGTCCCTATGTTGAGGGCCAGGGTGGAGTGCTGTTGACAAGATCAGGAAAGACCTTCGGGGAAACTGTTCTTGGAGACTGTGCTCATTATCATCCAGAATGGCTCTCCATGCCCCCCAGATATTACTGTCTCTGAGATAAACGTGAGAACTGCAGAAAACGAGGGATATGTAAAATAGATGTCCTCTAGGCTAATAGCCTTTAAAGACAATAAGACTGGCCAAATCACTGGGACAGGAGACGAGCAGAATGTCACGTAGACTTGCAGTACCTTGTCTATATAAACCCTAACCGATCAATAAATGGAACTGGTCTATCTTTTCCTGCCTCCCGTGTCTCTTTTCTTTCAACCACATCACCGAGCCGTGTAGGGATGAGGGCCGTTCGCCACATCCCTGATTATGAAAACCACTACTGATCTACAGCCTTCCCTTAGTTACTCTTGTTTTCTTCATTTGCCTCAAAATTTCATCCCTGCAGGGGCAGCTAGGTGGCACAGTGAATAGAGCACAGCACCTGAGTTCAAATACAGCCTCAGACAACTGACACTTACTAGTTGTGTGACCTTGGGCAAATCATTGAACTCCAATTGCCTTGCCTTCCCCCTTCCAAAAAAAAAAAATCTCATCCTTCAGTCTATACTCTCCCATTCTCCCAGATGCCAGCTGCCTCCAGGAGTCCCAATTTGCCCTCTTCCCCAGGTAGAACAAGTTCTGCAAACAACAAGGAGAAAAAACTTCAAATAAAAAGAAAAGGGTATCCAAACGATCTAAGGCCATTCTGAATCCATCAGAAAATGCAGGAAAAAGCAGAAAACTGAGTTCTTAAGAACCGTGGAGGAGGCAGCCCAGGGTCATCCACCTGCAAATCTGAGTCCAACCACAAATGGGGGAAAAAGATAATAAAGGGACTTTGGAAACATTCTTAGGGGCAAGAAACTAGAGCTGAGGAGATTATTTACTTCTCAAATTCCCCAGATAACAGAAATGCAGGAGAGGTGAACAAATACCTGTCTTGACTCCCTCCCTTCTCATGATGTTTTCCTTGGAAGTTGGATTTCAAAGTGTTCTAGCCTCCTGTCTGCTTGACAATTCACCAGATTAGGTCTCTGCCTCAGGTGCCTTTTAGAGGAACAGAAGTGGACCTGGAAGCTGAGTTCTTTCCCTGAGGGTGAGTTGGTTATCACATTATCACATACACAGTGACTGATTCCAGTGTTCTGTTCCACCCCTTCAGTTACTTCATTCTCTGATCTGGCATCAGCAGTTCAAAAAGCTTCCACATTGGTGCTATGGAGTTGATTTCTGTAGTTTGTGTCTCCAAGATTGTGGGAAGATGGTGCGATGTGATAGGGGTTTTGGTCAAGCCCAAATAAGTGTCCTACCCCTTTCCCTTTGGTCCTGGCTTTTTTGCAAAGATCTTTTGTAGCACAGATTGCTGCTCTCCTAGTTAGTTTTTGCCCCTGAAACACTGCTACAACACTGTCCTGTCTGTTTCTGTTCAAGCAAACTTCCATATCTTGGAGCCAGGATCTTTATCACTGGACAGAGGGATAGGGGAATGGGATTATGTTTTGTTGTGAGCCCTTGAGTCAAGTCCTTGGGTCAGATCCTTGGTTTGGATAAGTGTAGACTTGATGTCAGGAGCATAGGGGTGGGAGAGAGATGCTGAACAAGCTCAGTGTAGAAGTTGGTTAATGAGTTTGCTTTTGTTTTTAACCTTCTTTGGGATTCCTGGTTCCTAAATCAAGGGAGACAGTTGATGCCTAATTTCTGTTTTGGAGATGTTTAATGAGGTTTCGAGGATCAGAGAAAATGTCTCATCCTCCATCTTGTTGATCAGATAACCCAGAAGTCCTTCCTCTAAGATTTTCCATCAACATATTTCTTTTCTCTAAATCTACCAATAATAAACTGGAATAGTATTTATATTCCCATAGAGAAAAGAGAATTTAAAAAAAATTTTTTTCAAATGACTCTAGGATGAGATTTTCACATGTAGCCAACAGGTTCACTATAGAGAGCAGAATTTGGTTAAGGGTGTCTTTACTTCCTCTTAACTCAAAATGGGTTTGAAGGTGAAGTTAACTTTCCAGATCACAATAGTTCTTTAGTGAGTCTGTCACAAGACAGGTTCATGCTTCTCATGGAGCTTCCCAGGAGAGATACATCCTTTCTGTGAAACTTCCTCAGAGGTGCATGGTTCTATTTTCAAGATGATCACCAAGTTGAGTTTATGTCATCCCACTGTAGGGATATATAAGGATATAGGTGGGCTTTTCCATGAGTAGCTTTCGCCCGTCTTCATGGTGAAGTTTTTTTCAGACTTAATTACTCCCGGCAAACTCCTTGACATCAGATCTTCTTTTTTTCATTAAGGTCAATTTGCAAATGCTTTCTCTTACTGTTCTTACCATCAGCTATCTGGTATTTTTGAATAATATAAGAGATCAGTTAATTCACAGAGTACTGAGTGGTCTCTTCAGCCTTTATCTTACTGCAAATTACCTTGAAATTCTCTGACATTTTTCCCCCTTCAATTTCCTTATTTTTTCCCCTGAATCTATTCCTAAAATCAAGAGGCTGCTATTAGTTTCTAGTTCAGAATATCATAGTTCAGAATACATACAAATTATTTCCCAACTGGTCGATAGACTGACCAGTAAGGCCATCATTCAACCAATCACCAAAGAGCAATTCACTAAACAATGCAACAGTTTGATTAGACTTTTCTACATTGCACATTATCAGTGATAATGGCAAAAAACAAGTGTCAGCAAACAGCAATCAACAAGGCACTTATGAAATTAAAGAACTATCACAATAACATCATGCTATCTGCATATAAACAACTAGTGTTCTTTTTGGCATTATCAAGTAAAAAGCATTAATATTTATATGTGGTATGAGTCATTGGTTCACCACAGTGGAAACTGATAGCACAAACAAGCAAAGTAAAAAACAGGCAATTTTTAAAATAGAAGAAATTCCCTACAAAAACAGCATTTAACATGAATACAATCTGAATGATGCCTTCATTATGAGAGATAGAGAATAAAATATAACAGAAAAATAAAAATTATTTCAAAAGAAAACTGAATGGCAAAATTGAGGGGAAAACCCAGAAAAATGCAAAAGTAAAATTTAATATTCAATAATCATCTTCCAAAGTAGCCAATACTGGGTTAAAATTCTGTTTTAAACCCACAGTGTAAAAGAAAAAAAATGAATTAATGTGAAATATGAAAAAAATTAAAATTCCTATTGTATAGGAATGTTAAATTCATTCAGCAATAACATAGGAATTTTTTTTTAAAAGAAGGAACTGGAATATATTTAAATTTTTGTAGCAGAGAAAAGAGAATTAAAAAAAATATTTTTCAAATGAATCTAGGATGACATTTCCACATGTAGCCAACAGGTTCACTATAGAGAGCAGAATTTGATAAGGGAGGTCTTTTCCTCCTCTTAACTCAAAATAGAGTTGGGTATAAAGCTAACCTCCAGATCACATCTATTTCATTCTATGGGGCTAGCTTTGGGGCATAATTTCTCCTTTGGTCACTGCCCTCTTCTTCCTTTCATTTCCTCCTCTTGAGAGACAGAGAATGATAGGGGAAATTCTTGCTTCTGATACTAGTGTTTAAAAACACTGCAAAAACATAAACTTAAGGATCTAGTTTATGGATAAATTGATCCTTAGGTCCATGTGACTTCTTTTCTCTGCTCTTTCAGGGGAGTTTAAGAAAAAATATAAGTTACTAATAAAAATCATAAAAAGCACAGAGTCCCCAGAGAAAAATAATTTCTGATGTCTAGTACAGAATTAATCCCAGTCATATTTAAATTTTTGTATGTTCAAACTAGTCAGGGTTATTTCCTTATCTGCACTCTATCTGTACTGCAATTAAAGAAATAGGATCAATCTTATCTTTTATGTAGAGAAAGTTAGTATCAAAGTCCTATTGAAAATAAAAACAGAAGAGTTTAAAAGAACCTGGAAACACTTAGGAGTAAAAATACCTGCTATTTAGTAAGAATCAATAAAGTAGAGTGGCAGGGCAGGGTGAAAATGAGGTGTGGAGCAACTCAACGAATTCCAGTGGAAGGACAAGTAAGTCTCCTCTTTTCTGGAATCATGCAATGAGTGGGGAGTTGAACAAAGGTGAAGCTCCAGCTGCTCAGTGCTCACCTCTGCTCTCCATATGGTGGCCTCCTTCTTGCCCCATCTTATTGTTGACATTTAAAAAGTTCCCAAGGTGCTGTCTAAATCAAACTGCACTATCATCTAGGTTCTTCCTAGGCTGGAAGCACAGCAAAAAGGCTAAAGTTACAAAGACTTTATATATAGCCATATACATATATATACATATACATATACACACACACACACACACACACACACACACACACACACACACATACGTATGTATAATATATATATATAGCCTTTCATATATAGTTCAAATATAGCCTTAGTCACTTGTAGCTGTGTGGTCAAGTCACTTGGTATGCTTAGTATGACTTAGACACTTCTAGCTGTATGGTCAAGTGTGTTTGCCTCAATTTCCTCATCTGTAAAATGAGTTGGAGAAGGAAATAGCAAATCACTATCTTGTCCAAGAAAAGCCCAAATGGAGTCATGAAGAGTCAGACGTGGTTGAACAACTAAAGATGCCAAAACTTTTTCTTCTGCCAAGGAAAGAATTAGTCTAGGACTGTTCAGCTTCGTGGTGCTAGGGACCCCAAAATACCGACATGCTACTGATGGGGTTCAGACTCTAGGAGCCTCCTTGAGCTCCCCTTGAATTTTCCCACTTAATCTGGCCTCTTTTACTCAAATCTAATCTTCCCATTTGTTCCGGCAGTCTCAGGAAGCCCATGGGCTTTTCATTATCTTTCTACTCCGATCTCTGTTGCACCCCCCCCATCCTCGATCCCATCAAAACCCCATTCCTCAGGCTGCCAACCACTCCTATCAAGACCCTGTATCCATCCACATACTACCCCTATCAAGATCTCTGGATTGCCCCACCTGCTTCCCACCTAGGTGCCCCCTAGTCTGCCCTCTAGTCTGTCTCATGATAGCCTCCAGCTGTTTCCAGTCTTTGACCGTCCTTGGATGCCCTCCTTGGACTTTTCCTCAAGACCCTTCCTAAACCCCTCCTCCCATCACCCTGGACTACCAGACCACCCCCCAGATCCCTCCTATAGTCTTCTGCATTAAATTCCATCTTGCCTCCATGAAGGTGCTCAGATGCAATCCTACTCAGACTCTGTCTAGCTGGGATTCTATCTGGCCTGCAAGCGTTACAAATGCTTAGGCTCCTTAAGAGGTAACCCAATTTGGCGAATCTTTAATAAACTTTGTTTTCTTTGACTTTAAGAAGGCTTGAGTCGAATTCATTCGAGCACAGCCCAGACTGTTGATATTTTGGGGTCCCCCATCACCCTTGAACCTCATCACTAGGTCCTGTTCAAATGAATTCAACTCGTCTTCTTTCAGTCAAAGTAAAACAAAGTTTATTGAAGATTCACCATATTGGACTGATGCTTAAGAAGCCTCCCCATTTGTGATGCTTGTATGAACAAACTGGCCAGATACAATCTGAGCTAGATTGAATCTGAGTGCCTTCATGAAGGAGAATGGATCTTATATATAGAAAGAGTGTTGGAGGGATCTGGAAGTGGTCTAGTAGTCTGGGGGCTCCAGGGAAGGTCTTAATGAGAGTGGTCAGTAGCCTGGGGTGTCTAGAGTTCTTGATGGGAATGACCAATACCCTGGGGTGAATAAAGACCTAGGAGGATCTTGATGGGAGTGGCTGGTAGCCTGGTGAATGGGATTTTGATAGGATCAAGGGTAGGAAGTATAACAAAGATTTCGACATAGTGATAATGAAAAGCTTATGGGCCTCCAGAAACTGCCGATCAAGTGGGAAGATTCAAGGAGAGTACAAAGAAGTTCCCAGAATCTGTACCCTATCAGTACCATGTGAAGAGAGTGTTAAGTAGTAGGAGGATTTGGCCAAATCTTCTCAATACAAACATTTTGTGAATGAATGGCAATGAGACCTAGAACACCACTGCCACTGACCAAAGATGAACATGATGGAGGATAATGAAAAAGCCTTATGGGTATGATCAGACTAGAGCACACAACCAACAAGGAATTCTGAGGAACAGGAGTAAAGGATGTCATCAAGAAATTACTATAGAAAGAAAAGATAGACTTGTCAAGTGGAAAGAATAAAGGATAATAGGTGACTGGAGTGTTCTGCTGGTATCCTTTAGATATTAGCAGAAAGTGAGAAAATCTCCCAGCATGTGGGGTGGACCCTTTGTGGCAAATTTTTAGGAGGACATGGATGAGTCATACAGGATCAGCAGCAATGGTTAGGATTTGCATCACTGGACAGAAGGGATTCCTGAATCGATGGGATCCAGTTGAGTATGTGTTGCCCCTTCCCTAAAGTCCTCCTCTGATGCCTCGTTATCATGTAAATCCAAAGGCTCTTCTAAGACCGTGCCAGTAAAGTGCTAACTATCTGGTCACTGAATCCACATGACTCTGAAGGAGAAAGTGAGGCTGGTGACCTTGCACAGCCCTTCCTCCTTCAAAACAAAGTCAAGTGCAAGTCATGTCATCATTTCTCTGAAAATCCTCTCTGAAAATGAAGGACGAACACAACTTACTGTTTAACTCCTACCAAAGTAAGTATAAGTGAGCAGTGTATGGAGTTCTGGGCCTGGAGTTAGGAAGACTCTTCTTCATGAGTTCAAATCTGGTCTCAGACATTTAATACCTGTGTGACCCTGGGCAAGTCATTTAACCCTATTTGCCTCAACACTCTCATCTGTAAAATGAGTTGAAGAAGGAAATGCAAAACACTTCAATATCTTTGCCAAGAAAACCTCAAATGGGGTTACTGAATGTCAATAAACAAAAAAAGTGAGCACTAGGGCTCCCCCCTGGATCACTGCCTTATCATGGTGAAGGGGCTTACATAACTCAATGAAACTATGATCTATGCTGTACAGGGTTACCCAACCCAGACAGGTCATAATGGAGAATTCTGACAAAAAATGCGGCAAGTCTTCAAAGAGATGGGAGTACCAGATCATCTTAATTATTTCCTTAGGAACCTGTATTCAAGACAAGAAACAAAAGTTAGACATGAACATGGAACAAATGATTGGTTTAAGGTTGGAAAAAAGAGTACAACAAAGCTATACATTGTCACCTTATTTATTTAACTTATATGCAGAGTACATCATGTGAAATGCCAGGCTGGATGAAGCAAAAGTTGGAATTAAAGTTGCTGGGAGAAACATCAACAATCTCCTATATGCTGATGATACTACTCTGATAGTAAAAAAGTGAAGCATTAAGAAGCCTCTTGACGAGAGTGAAAGAGGAGAATGTAAAAACTGGCTTGAAGCTTAACATAAAAAAACCCCCAAGATTTTGGCAACTGGTCCCATGACTTCCTGGCAAGTAGAGGGAGGAAAAATGAAAGCAATGCCAGATTTTAATTTCTTGGGCTCAAAGATCATTCTAGATGGTGACTGCAGCCATGAAACTAAAGGATGCTTCTCCTTGGCAAGGAAAGTTATGGCGAATCTGGACAGCAATACTAAAAAGCAGAGACATCATCTTGCCAACAAAGATCTGTATAGTCAAAACTATGGTTTTTCTAGTAGCAATGTATGGCTGTGACAGCTGGACTATAAGGAAAGCTGGGCATTGCAGAATTGACATTTTTGAATTGTGTGGCTGGAGAAGACGAAGAAGAATCCCTTGGAGAACAAGGAGATCAGATCATTCAATACAAATTAATTCAGGTTATTCACTGGAAGGTCAAACACTGAAGCTGACCATTTAATGAGAAGATGGAAAAACCCTAATGTTGGGAAAGACTGAAGGCAAAAGGAAAAGGAGATGGCACAAGATGAGATGAGATGATGTCATGGAAACAACAAACATAAACTTGGACAGACTTTGAGAAATAGTGGAAGATAGAAGAGCCTGGTGTGTTATGGTTCATGGAGAAGCATTGGATGTGACTGAATGACTCAACAACTATAACAAAACAGGGGCTCAGGCACAGACTACACCTATGGACTGAGGAATATTCAAAAATTCATCACCAAATTGGTCATAAGATGATGTCTTTATGGCTACAGCAATTCTTGAAAAACATCTGATTTATAGAGTGCCTATAAGCCAGGTTAATAAAGGGAAGACATAGAAACAGAGTAAAAGCCTCTTAAAATTCTGAAGTACTGAAATATATGTCAGTCAGTTACTATGTTAGGCAGCAGGAGAAGTTGAAGTTAAGGTTGATCCTAGCCATGTCTTTTATTGGAGTTTGAGGGAGGGATGGTGGGGAAATGGGAAAGATGGCTGTGTGCATGTATAAAGGACTACTCTTTTTGTATGATTGGTAGCCAAAAAAAGGCAGAAAAAGGAAATTTGTGTTAGGAAATAGAATAAGATCCACTTATGAAGAAATGGAGTCTTAGATAAGATGTTGAGAAGAGACAGAGTCTCTTTTAAGGGTCAGCTAGAGAGCTGATTGTCAGATATATGTAGTGAGAGAATGTATGACTGAGGTGATTATGGTCACAGGGCATAGTGATTCATCATTTTATTTGCATGTGTCTGTTTTTTATGGTTTGGAAATTCATAACTGACAAAATTATGAATCAAATAACTTGTTAAAGCCTAGGAGAAGATTACATAAAGACTTTTGGGTGTATGCCGGGCAAGTGAATTCCTTGCATAATGTATAGATGGATGGTCACTGACTACAATGAGACTTTGATTTGAAGTATTAGAAGCTATTAATAAACCAGGAGGGGAAACTTTAAGAAAAAGCTATAGGACAAAATAGCCAGAAGAAGAAGCAGAATTAGCTCAGAGCTAGAGGAGTTACAAAAATCTGGGGAACAAAGACAGAGAAGGCTTCCAACTAAGACAGCTGATTTTTCAGCTACTTTACTGGGATTTTGCAGATTGATTGGAAAAGACATGTGCTTTGCCTATTAACTGAGCAAAGGGTGCCAGAAGACCATTAGCTGAGAGCTGAATCATTTATTCCTTCCTTGTTGTTCAGTCATTTCAGTTGTGTCTGACTCTTTGTGATCCCATGTGGGGTTTTCTTGGCAAAGATGGTTTGTCATGTCCTTCAGCTCATTTTACAGATGAGAGTGCTGAGGCAAACAGGGTTAAGTGACTTGTTCAGGGTCAGCGGTAAGTGTCTGAGGCTGGATTTGAACTCAGGAAGAGGAGTCTTCCTAATTCCAGGTCTGGTACTCTATTGCGGTACCACCTAGCTTCAATTTAGTTCTCTCTGGTCCCATTAAATTTTCGGTTAGGTAAGCTTCTCAAGGGCACTTTTGTTGCCTTCTACTGACCCCTATGGTTTGAGAGAGAGAAACAGAAGGAGTGGGAGGAAGGCAGGTTTCCCTCCCCCCACTTTTTTTTTGGTTAGCTGTGCTTTATTATGAAAAGAAGCATGGAGCTTATTGGACAAAAAAACAGAATTTCCTGTTATTTTCAAATTTGAGAAGGCTGACATTCTCCCAGGTCAAGGGAATTGCTTGTTACTGAAAGAGTGCAACACTATCTCTCAACCTGTAGTAGAAGGTGATTATGAACAAGAGCTTTTTATTGCTTCATCAGCTCAAGCGCAGGAGTGGTAGCTTTTGCCCAGTAGAAAAGCTGTGAGGATAAGGAGGGGACTGGCTAACATGAAAGCAATTTTATGTGATGCATATTATTCCTGAAAAGGCCAAGGACATTAAAGCCTGCAGTTCAGAGCTATGAGTTGCCCGTGGCACAGGGTTTCTCTACTCATGGGCCCTCTTGCTAGATTTCTATAAGTGTGTATGTTCCCTGACCCCTACAGATAGTGTCTTAATTGGTATGAGAGGGTGGTTTAAGTCATGAGTAGAACTCAATGTTTTGATTATTTTTGATTTTGTCTTCCACTGAGCAAAAATTATGATTATTCCTGCTTTTGCCTTCTATTGAGTATATTTTTGTTATTCCTGTCTTTATCTTATTATTAAGTAAATGTTTTTTATTAATGATGTCATGGTAACCAATCTGGGTAAATGGGAAGCAAACTGGTAGGGGCTCAGGACTCACCATGGTGAATTATAGGATGCTATTACTCCTCAAAATTCTCTAAGGGTAACCTTGGTATGTGGAGGGCAATACATTCCTCTTCTCTGGGAACCCCAGATTTGTTTGTAGGGGTGTGGTATTTGTTGATTGAGTCAGTCCAAAGAGTAAGAGTAGAGGTCCATGCTATACACTGGCTACATGCAAAGGCAGAGTGTGACAGATGCAAAGGAGAGATCCCGATAAGTGAGGCTTTAAAGGAAGAAAAGGATTTCAATAGGAATAGACAAAAAGGGAGTAGTGCATGAGATACAGCTTGCCCTAATGCATGGAGGTGGAAGAAGAAAGTATAAGTTAGGGAATAGTTAGTAGTGTAATTTGTCTGGAGCTCTGAGGGTGTTAAAGACAGTAATATGAAATAGAACTGGAAAGATCATTTGGAACCATACTCTGGAGGGTATTGGATATTAGGCTGAGGAGTTTGTGGTTTGTTTGCTTGTTTGTTTTTTTTTAATAAAGTTTGAGGAACCACTGAAAATTTTTGAAGTAGGTTGTGACATGATCAGACCTGAAAGATTATTTTGTCAACTCTGAAGAATGAATTAGAAAGAAAAGAATTTAGGGTCAGGGAAACCATTTAAGAGGTTATTATAAAGTCTAGACAAGATGCAATGAAGGCCAGCCCTATGCCAGTAGTTCTGTGCCTGTAGAAGAGGTGGCAAATTCAAGAGATGTTCAGAATATATCATCCACAGGACTTGGCATGTGGAGTAAAGGAGAGAGAAGAATTAAGAGTTAAAGGTAATTCCAGAGGTTAAAGTCTAGGTGACTGGGAGGTAAGTGATGGCCTCAGTAGAAGGGAAAGGGAAGGGATAAGCATTTATATAGTGTCTACTCTGTGTCAAGGGGCAGCTAGGTGGTGCAGTGGATAGTGCCACGACTGGAGTCAGGAAGGCTCACTTTCCTGAGTTCAAATCTAGCCTTAGACACTTACTAGCTGTGTGATCTTGGTCCAGTCACTTAGTTTCCTCATCTGTAAAATGAGCTGGAGAAGGAAATAGCAAAACCACTCCCATATCTTGGCCAAGAAAACCCTGCGTAAGATCACAAAGAGTCAGCTGTGACTGTCATGACTAAACAATAACTGTGCTAAAATTTTATGAATATTATCTCATTTTATCCTCCCAAGAGCCCTGTGGAGTAGTTGCTCTTATTATCCCCATTTTGTAGATGAAGAAACCGAGACAGACAGAAGTTGAACGACTAGCCCAGGGTCACACAGTTGACACAGTTCACAGAGTTGAACTCAGGTCTCCCTGAATCCAGGTCCTGAATTCTTTTATCTACTGCATTACCAGCTGCCTTAACAGAGTTGTTAGGAAAAGGAGCAATTTTGGGGGGAAAAGATGATTAATTCCATTTTCGACAACATGTAAGGTGCTGGTAAGGCATTCAGGTGCAAGTAGAGAGAGATGTGGGGCTAGAGCTCAGGGGAGAGATTAGGGATGGATATATTGATTCAAGAAACCAAGAGAGTAATTGAAATCACCCAGGGGGAGAGTGTAATAAGAGAAGTGTTAAGGGGCCCAACTGGTAAAATGAAAATAGTAAAACTTGTAATACTTTGCCTCCTGTGGCTATTCTGAGAATACATTTAAATTATTCAATAAACATTTACTAAAAACCTATTGTGACCAGAGTTCAGTGCTTGGGTCTTTAAAAGATCAAGGGTTTAAATAAGGCATGGTTGTTGTCTTCATAGAGGAGATACAAATGCAGTTAACTTTAATATATAATATTATATAAAAACTGTCATAGAGGTGCAAATCAAAGTACCATGTGAAGTCTGAGAGGTAAGGTTTTAGGAGGAATAATGCAGATGCCAGTCTAAATATAGTCTATTCTTATAATTAGATTTCTTTGAAAATTAATTACTACAAGTTACTACAGACATAAAAAGTATTTTCCATGAGTGTTTTTAAAATTTTCACTCAATTTAAGTAAATGTATTTTATTTTAATTGTTTAAAAATGAAAATATGACAGCTGAGGATAGAGCATGAGGGGATACCAATGGTTAGGTGGCAGCAAGAGGATGTGAGCTAGTAAAGAAGAATGAAGATGGGCAGATGGGCAGATAGTAGGAAAAGCCAGGAAGGAATAGTATGAAAGCAGGAGGAGAAAGAATCTCCAGGAGGAAGGAGTGATTAGTAGAGTCAAATACTACAGAAAGTTCAAAGGGTAGAGGTCTAAGAAAAGAAAAGTGTGTTTTTAGCAAATAATCTATCAGTGAGTGGTGTCTTTGGAGAAAATAGCTTCAGTGCAGTGATAGAGATGAAAATCAGATCTGAAGGAATATGGTGCAGTAAGTAGATACCGAATAACTGGAAATAATTCATGTACATGACTCATCCTAGAAGTTAAGTGAACTAAAAAGGAGATACAGGGCAATAGATGGAGAGAACGGCAGGGTGAAGGGAAGTTGTTTTTAGGAATGGGAAGAACTGAGAGTGTCTGTAGGCAATAGGGAAGGAAACGAGGCAGACAAAGACAGAGAAGCAGACATAGAGAGACAGAAACACAGACAAAGAGACAGAAACAGAGACAAAGTAGAGACAGAGACAGAAAGACGGAGAGACAGACAGAAAGACAGAGAAAAAGGGAGACAGAAATGAAAGAGAGAGACAGAGAGAGAGAGAGAGAATGTGAGAAAGACAATGAATGATTGATGGGAGTAAATCTTCAGAAGGATGTGAAAGAGGATAATGAAAGTGAGTAAGGTACAAAGTTCTTATTAGAATTAGAAAGGTTTGGCACTTTAGAGTAGTGGGGGTAGAATACATTGTTTTGCTAATTATACCTTGCACACAAAGGTTGCTAATAGCTGGGTTGGGTTGCCTGGGTGTGGTTAAATGGCCAGGTTGGAATTTAAATCCTTTACCATCTGCCTTCTGCCTATTTTTCTTTTTTGTTTTAAGTGAAAATTCATACATACACACAACACATATTTTCAGTTACAAGTGAAAACAACTGTCAATATATTTTTAAAATTTTGAGTACCAAATTCTCTCCCTTCCTCCCTTCCTGTGCCCTTGAGCGGAAGAGCACTTTGATATAGATTATACATATGCAGTCATGGAAACCATATTAACAATGTTGCAAAAGAGAACCCAGACCAGAAGTAAAAAGGAAGAAAGAAAAACAAGAAAAATAAAGAACGCTTATAAACTATGCTTTGATCTGCATTTAGACTCTGTCAATACTTTCTCTGGAGGTGGATAGCATTTTTCATCATAAATCCCTTGGGATGGTCTTGGATCATTGTATTGCTGAGAACAGCGGAAGCATTTACAATTGATCCTCATACAATATTACTGTTACAGAGAACAATGTTCTCCTGGTTCTGTTCACTTTACTTTGCATCAGTTCCTGTAAGACTTTCCAGGATTTTCTGAAAGCATCCTACTTGTTATTTCTTATAGCACAATAGTATTTCAACACAATCATATACCACAACTTGTTCAACCATTTCCCAACTGATGGACATCCCCTCAATTTCCAATTCTTTGCCACCACAAAAAGAATTGCTATAAAATAATTTTTGTACATATAGGACCTTTTTCCTTTTTCTTTGATCTCTTTGGGATATAGACCTAGTACTGGAGTTGCTGGGTTAAAAAGGGTGTTCAGTTTTATAGCCCTTTGGGCTGTTGACCTGAAAACTTGGTTAAAGAAAAGGCAACAGGCTAAATGCATACATTTTATGATTTAATTAATTAATTGATCAATTCCCTATTAAAGATAACAGTAACATAATGCATTATGGAGTCAGAAATGTTCTGGCTACTGATACAAAGAATTGGGCAGCCTTAAATATGTTTTAGGACAAAGAAGCATTCTGTGTCCTTCAGATTTATGATTTCCATAAGTGATTAACTAGGCCATTAGAAAGGAATTTCTTAATTGCATAGGTTGTAAATACAATAAGATAACAGAGTTTGACAAGTTTCACATAGAAATTACAACCCAAGATGTCTGTGTTTTCTTTACCATTAACATGCCATAACATAGTATATGTCTACAAATATCAAGATATGGAAAACGTCTCATTATTCAAGATAGTGTCTTAGGTTAAAGGTCTCTTAAGGAATGATAAGTCAGCCCTGGCTTGCTTTTGTTGACATAGGAAGAGGCATTCTCTGGGTTTACTTCAGAGAGAATAAAGAGATTATTCCAAAATTTTATATTAAATATTATCAGGGCATAGTTCCAAATTGTTTTACAAAATGGTTGGATAAATTCACAACTCCACCAATGGTGCGTTAGCATCCCAATTTTCTACACCCCAACATTTGTTATTTTCCTTTTCTATCATATTAGCCAATATGATAGATGTGAGGTGGTACTTGAGAGTTCTTTTAATTTGTATTTCTCTAATCAATAGTGATTTACAGCATTTTTTTATATGACTACAAGTATCTTTGCTTTCTTCTAAAAGCCACCTATTCATATCCCTTGACCATTTATCATTAGGAGGATGACTTGTATTCTTATAAATTTGTTTCAATTCTCTATATTTTTGAGAAATGAGGTCTTTATCGGAGAAACTTATTGTAAAAATACCCTCTCACCCAGGTTTCCTGTTTTCCTTCTAATCTTGATGGCATTGGTTTTGTTTGTGCAAAAACCTTTCAGTTTTAAAACAAAAGGGAAAAGCCATGAGAAAGGGGGAAAAAAGGGGAGAAAATAGTATGCTTCAATCTGCATTCAGACTCCATAAATTTTTCTCAAAATGTGACAGCATTTTCCATCATGAGTCTTTTGGAATTATCTTAAATCCTTGCATTGCTCAGAATAGCTAAGTCTATCAAAGTTTGTCATTGCACAATGTTGCTGGTACTGTGTACATTGTTCTTCTGGTTCTGCTCACTTGATTCAGTATCACTTCACAGAAGTCTTTCCAGGTTTTTCTGAAACCCATCAGCTCATTATTTCTTATGGAACAATAGTATTCCATTACAGTCATATGCCACAATTTGTCAACCATTCCTCAATTAATGGACATTCCCTCAATTTTCAATTTTTACCACCACAAAAAGAGCCATTATAAATACTTTTGTACATATGGGTCCTTTTCCCTTTTTTAAAGACCACTTTGGGATACAGACCTAGTAGTCCTGGATTAAAAAGGATATGGAATTTGGGCATAGCTCCAAATTACTCTCCAGAATGTTTGGATAAGTTCACAACTTCACCAAGAATGCATTAACATTCCAATTTTCCCATATATATATTTATCATTTTCATTTTATGTCATATTAACCAATATGATAGATGTGAGGTGGTATCTCAAAGTTGTTTTAATTTGCATCTCTCTAATCAATAGTTATTTAGAACATTTTTAATATGACTATAGATAGCTTTAATTTCTTCATCTGAAAACTGCCTTTGTCCATTTTTCAGTTGGGGAATGATTTGTATTTTTATAAATTTGTCTTAGTTCTGTATTTATTTGAGAAATGAGGCCTTTATTAGAGAAACTTACTATAAAAATATTCTCTCACAACAGTTTCCTGTTTTCATTCTAATCTTGGCTGCATTGCTTTTGTTTGTGCAAAAAACTTTTTAGTTTAGAGATTTATTTTAAAAATTGTTTGGATGGGAATTTTGGATAGCTCAGATGAATTCCCACCTTTAATCTGCCATCTTGGCTTCCCTTTCCTTCCTGTTTTTCCAAACTGATTACATATTATTCCCTCCTCACTCAATATGCTCTAGATCAGAGGCTCTTGACCTTTTTGATCTCAGAATTCTTTATATTCCTGAAAATTATTGAAAATATCCCCTTTCCCCCCAAAACTTTTGCTTGTATGGGCTATACCTATAGATATTTAGAAATTTTAGAAATTAAAATATCTTAGTATTATTATAAAAAATAATTTTGACAACAACAATAACAAAGAAATGATGAGTAGAATGGTTTCAGAAATATTTGGGAAGACTTACATGAACTGCTACAAAGTGGAGTAGAGCTAGGAGATCGTTGAACATAGTAACACAATATTAAAGGGTCTCAGGGACTTCCAGGGGTCACTGGACCACACCTTGACAAAGCAGTTTAACTACTGCTGGCCTAAATATATGACATTCTTTCTCCTGTCTCTTCGCTTTTTCACAGACTGTCTTCTATCCCCAGAATGCTCTCCCTTATCCTCTCTGCCTCTTGAAAAGCTTGCTTCAAGACTCAGATCAAGTGCCATATTCTTGAAGAGAGCTTTCCTTATTCCCCCAGTTGGTGTTTCTTGATTCCATCCTTAATCACTGTGATTTTAATATATATATTGCATATATGTAATATTATATATAATATATTTAAATATATGTCTATAAAAATATATATACATATATATATATGAATACATACATACACATATAGATCTATATATGTGTAGCACTGATGGGCCGAGGTGGTGACTAATTACTCCTATTTCTTCCTCTCACTCTGCTATTGACTCATTGCCCTGATGACTTTGCTGGTATGGAGGCTCATGTTGTGTTCTAGGAAACTGCGTCATAATTCTCTCTATCATTTTTATGTCTGAACCCTGGGGGAACTGAATAAACCACACTAACTCCATCAATGACTCAGTTATGGAGCTGGCAGAGTTCTCTATTTTTTTTTTTAAAGAATATTTTTATTTTTTTCTCAAATTCATGTAAAAACAATTTCTAACATTCATTTTTTATGGTTTTTGAGTTCCAAATTCCCTCCCTTCCCTCTCTGCTCCTTGAGAAGGCAAGCATTTTGATGTAGATTATACATGTGTAGTCATGCAAAACATTTTCATATTAGCCATGTTGCAAAAGAGAACATAGACCAAAAAAAAAAACCAAAACAACCCAAGAAAAATAAAGAAAATAAAAAGTAAACTTTGATCTGCATTCATGCTCTATAAGTTCTTTCTCTAGAGATAGATAGCATTTTTTCATCACAAATGCTTTGGAATTGTCTTGGATGATTGTTAAGTCATTCACAGTTGATCCTTATACAATATTGCGTTACTGTGTTTAATGATCTCCTAGCTCTGCTTCCTTCACTTTGTAGCAGTTCATATACGTCTTCCCAAGTATTTCTGAAACCATTCTACTCATCATTTCTTTGTTGTTGTTGTTTTTTATTAATTAATTCATTTTTTGTTTCCAACATTCACTTCCCCAAGATTGGCATAGTTTCAAATTGCTCTCCAAAATGGTTGGGTGAGTTTACAACCCTGCCAACAGTGCATCAGTGTCCCAATTTTTCCACATTCCTGCAACATTTGTTGTTTTCCTTTTCTATCATATTGGCCAATCTGATAGATGTGAAGTGGTACCTCAGAATTGTTTTAATTTACCTTTCTCCAATCAATAGTGATTTAGAGCACTTTTTTCATTTGACTATAGATAGCTTTGATTTCTTCATCTGAAAACTGCCTCTTCACATTCTTTGATCATTATAAATTCAGTTCCCTTTCCATTCAGTTATGGGTCTAGTCCTATTTCGGTCTTGTGAGAGAAGTTTATTCCATTATAAGAACTGTGAGAAAAACTTTATTGCATTGTTTGAACTCAGCCCTGCATGGCCGGGAAAGTAGGCCCCCTCAGCCTACTACTTGGGCTAACTTTAACTAAAGATCTGGGTTATGTGGATCAGAAACCCAATTAGATCCAAAGATTGATACAAGGAGTTTCCTCACAATTATGTATCTCAAGCAACCCATATGTCTTTTTTTTCCTATTAAATACATGTTGCATAGAAGAATCAAAATGAATGGGAGAATCCATAAAACAAAATATAATACAAAAGAAAATGGTCTGCTTCTTTCTGATGTCCAATTCCATAGTTCTTTCTCTGGATGTGGAGGGTATTTTGCCTAAAGTGTCCATTAGAAATTTTTTAAGTCCTTGCATTGGAATGAAGTACTACGTCTACCAAAAAAATTCCTCACACACTATGGTTGTTACTATTTACAAAGTTCTCCTGGTTCTGCTCCTTTCACTCAGCATCAGTTCATATAAGTCTTTCCAGGTTTCTCTGAAGTCTTCTTATTCATCGTTTTTCATAGCACAATAGTATTCCATTACATTCATATACCCCACAACTTGTTCAGCCATCCCCTAGTTGAGGGGCATCCCATTGATTTCCAGTTTTTGGTCACCACAAAGAGAGCTGCTGTAAATATTTTTGTACATGTGGGACCCTTTCCTATTTCTATAATCTCTTTGGGATTTTGAGTCCCAGAAGTGATATTGCTGGGTCAAAGGGTATGCACATTTTTGTAACCCTTTGGACATAGTTCCAAATTGCTCTCCAAAATGGCAACCTTTACGTCTTACCTGAAAACTGGCCTCATACTGGCCAATCAGTTACTGCTTCTTTGTTCCTTGGATTGAATACAGATTGTGTTTGTCTTTCGTTGCTGAAGAAGACCATGCCATCAGAGAAATGATGACATGACTTGCACTTGACTTTGTTTTGAGTGAGTGAGGGCTGTGCAGGTCACTTCTCCTCCAGAGTTATCTGAATCCAGAGACCTGATATTCCTCAGCATGACTGGAGATGTCACGGGATGCACTGGGAGACTTTGACCAAGGTCTTTGCAGGTATTCACTTAGGGAGAGGTAATGCCCATTCATTGAATAGACCTGGTTAAGAAGTAGCCAGGGCATGGCCCCTTTAATGAGGTCAAGAGAAAGAAAGACCTCAGGCTGAGTGGAAAACAGCAGCAGTTACTATTTATAATCACTCTCGAGCTAGGAGGGTCCTGATGAACCCTCAGGCAGGGCCCCAGTGGAGTCCCAGTTTCAGAATACAGTAGCTTTAAGGTTTTGGGAGAGGACAGAACAGGGGACAGGACAGGAGAGAGGAGAGGAGGAGAGGGAAGTCAAAGTAAACATTTAAAAATAAAGAAAGATGAACAGATTTTCCCTGTTTCCAGAGGGAAATGCATCAGGCTTCAATCATGGAACTCAAGAGGAAAAAGAAGAGGATTATTGCTCTGAGGTCTTGTGGTTCAGGGGTTTCAGTGACACAGCATCTGTCTTGGTGATCTCTATCTCTGATAACCTTGCTCCTAGAATTCGTCTCCTTAGAACTGCTGTTGCCTACATTCCCAATCTCCTAGTTCCATGTGGCTTCTTGTGACCTCCCCTTACCCAGGTCTTTGCATTTTTTATGTATCTCCTTAGGAACAGGATTCCTTTTTGAGTCTTTCATCTGCTCTCTGTAACCTGATTTTCTTTTTTCTTTTTCAATGCAAATTACATTGTATTTTAATGTCGTTGTTTTAGAAACCATGCAAACTTTAATATAAAAAAATACAATAAGAATCATCATGTGTCATACAGATCCCATCATTCTTGTAGACTTTCCCCAAGAGGAGCACCTGGTCCTTCAGGGGACTTCTCTGGGCCCCCTCTATTACTCACCCCTACCCTTCTCTCCACCATTTCGAATTCTTTTTCCTTGTTTCTTTGTCAAACCTGATTCACCCCCTTCTCTTTAAAATTCTGGGCACAAAGCTGCTTGGGGCCACTTCACCTGCCCCACTGGGACAGAACCCAGTTTCCTTCTCTGCTACAGCCTATTGGTGAGAGGGTACTTGATTCTTCAGGGCCTCAATCCTGTGGTATAATTCAGTGCACTAATACCACGACCAATCTTTGTTAGAAAAGATCAACATGCACACACACACACATGCACACATACAGACACACATACCACACCACACACACACATGCACACACATGCACACACACACCACACACACACTCACACACACATGCACATACCACACACACACATACACACACCACACACACACACATACCCCTTGATCATAAACACATTAGAATAGATCCTTCTCATATCAGAATAAAAATTCCACCTGTTTATCCTAACTCCCCCAATTCCTGTCCCATTTCCACTATATTTCTTGGCAGCCTCCTCTGAGGTGCCAGGCCTATCTTACAGACCTCACGCCTAGACTGGGCCATCAGGGTTGCAATCCAATTCTCTCTGACTAGGCCTTTGGTCACAAAACAGTTCACTTTTGGAGAGAAGTACCCATCTAAACCATTATGGCAATTCAATATATTCAATGGCCAATGAAGGCCATCTTCCCTTCAACACATTCTTAGTACTTTCTTTTCAGACATGGCTTTGACCCATAAAAGAATTTCATGGGATTTTTAGACTATTAAAAAGAAAGAAGTTATACCTGCATGGATATGTATGTCAATACAGAGATTAACTTCCCTACTTCTTCTAGGACTGCTGGGATTGGGAATAGGGAACAAGGGGAAAAAATTAATAAAGGAAATTTAGGTGAGGCTGGTAAGTACAATGAAACTGTCAACACTTTGTCACACACAAAAAAATGAAAAACTAAAACTATTGGGTAAGAACAGTCTAGTGTGTGTGTATTATATATTGTTTCATTAAATAGGAACACCAGAAACGTAAGCAGCAAGAACAAAATTTATGTTGGTTTTTTAGTTTCTCTTTCTTTTGTTTAAAGAAAAAAGGAAAAGGAAAAACCAACAAAGTTGGCTGTCGGCTTTTTTCATCTGAGTTCAAGTTGCCCCTCAATAGCACTACTCCTAGGGGTGGTACAGGCTGTGTGTGTGTGTGTGTGTATGTGTATCGCTTTGGCTTTAGTGTGCAGGGAAAGAAAGCCAGGTTTGAGACATGCATGGGATATAGATAAGTAGGAGAGCTACATTAGGAAAAGCCTCAGTTTTCCTCCTGTCTAGCATTCCTCTCCCTCCAAGACCTGCTCTGGAAGAAGTCACCTCCCTAGTGAAGATCCTCCCTTCCAAAGTGAGAGATGACAGAAGGGGCAGTCTGGGCTCTGAGGGACTGTAGCATGGGTAGAGAAGGAAGGGGGAAGAAGAGAGACCCCCTAAGCTCTGGGGACATGGGGTACAAATGAGCTAGGCTGGCCAATCCTTGAAAAGAGCTTCCAGAGAGGCCACGAGAAGGGGGAGCCCAGTGGGACCTGACTTTCTTTTGCAAAAATTTTATTTTTTTTCCAATTATATGTAAAAATTTTAAACATCTTTTAAAAAATTTGGGTTCTAAATTTTCTCTCTCTTTTTCTCCACTCCCCCATTGAGAAGCTAAGCAATTTGATATAGGTTATATATATGCAGTCATGCAAAGCGTATTTCCATATTAGTATGACTTAACTTTTAAAGGCTTCTTGAGAATGTGGTCAATCAATGTTCATTTTATGGCAATGTTCTAATTCTAATTCTTTCAAGAGATTTGTTCACATCTCATAAAGGGATCACTTGTCATGACTGCATTTTTACACTTAATTTAGTACCTCATTATCAGTCCACTTTTAAAAATTAGATCCTGGTTTTTCAAGAACTAATTCCTTTACATATATAAGATATTTTATAAACTTTAAAGTGCTACATAAATGCCAGCTATTATCACCACCACCACCACCACCACTACTATTACTGCTTCTGCTACTCAGATGAGCAGGAACTTTCAAATATAAACAAAGAGGAGAAAACGACAAAGGTAAACACATTTGCATAATTTGAAGGAATTGAAATTTGATGAACAATTTACATTCTAATGGGAAGAGAAGAGACAAATATACCTCCAGAAATCCCAGCTTAAAGGTCACAAAAGGTGTTGAGAAAAACACAGGATCAGAGATTGTAGATAAATTCTGTTTTGATGGTTTTTAGAAAGGAAAGAAAGATGAAGAAAAATGTGTATACCGGAGAAGAAATGAGAAGACAAGGTAAAGAATTTACTATTTTTCATAACTGGGGTCCACAAGAAGAGTTGGTTGATTGTTCTCCTTCATTCTCAAAGAGGACCAAAATGACATCACTATGTTAGAGTCAAGTTACCACGTGTCTGACTGTGGCTGATCAGACCAATAGGAGCTCAGAATGCTCTACCACAGGTCAAGCACAAATAATGAACATTTGGAGTCTAGATTGTATCTCGCATTTATTTTCAGCTGCTTCAGTTCTGCTTTGCTCATAGAGCACAGCACCTTCTGTGATATAAGCACGCCATGCTAAGTGATCCTGTGCCAGTCTCCCATGTCAGACAATCAGTTCCAAAGTTCTTGAGACCTTGAGAGTGTCCTTGTATTGCTTCTTCTGACCACCATGTGAGTGTCTGCCCTGTGTGAGTTCTCCATAAACTAGTCTTTTTTGACAAGTGTGTGTTTGGCATTTGAATAATGTGACCAGCCCATTGGAATTGCACTCCTTGTAGTAGAGAACAAGAAGAGTACACAAACATGGAGAATGCAGTGGAAGTAGAGGGCATCTCTTGAAGATTGATTTGAAGTGGACATAAGAAGGTCAAATCCCCCCCCTTCCCCCCACCCTCCCCTTCCCCCTGCCCCCCACCACCACGTGGGTTCACACATACACGTACCAGAGAGGAATTTAGAGCCGAAGTTCCCAAACTCATTGGGCCTACCTCCCTCTTTAAAAAAATTACTTAGTGCTCCCCTCCCCTTAAATCTACTTTCTTTAACCCTTTACTGGTTTTTTTGAAAAAAATTTGCATCATTTAAAAAAAAACAATTTTAAAAAAATGCTGCATCTTAAATAATTTATTATAAATTTGTGTGTTTTTTCCTATATTGAAATTTTGATGAGGCAATATTACATTATGTGACTGTATAGCACTGTATTGTAAACAAGTCATTACACACACATATTCCTGCTGATACATACTGGACTTCCCGACAATACAGGATGAACTCACCTGCCAACACTTGCTTGTTAAGACCTGTAGGCAACTTGACCACTGATGGTTTATAACTTGTATTTGGTGTGCTTATTTAAAAAATAATGTTTTTGCTATGACTTTAACTCTATTACACAACAGATAAAACACATGAAAAGTTTTTAAAGTTGTTCTTCTCTTCTTTCCTTATGCTTCTACTCCCCACTTATTTTTATTTAATGTCCCCCAAATGCATCCCAGGCTACTATTGGCCCCCTCATTGTTCCAGCACCCTCCAGGGGTTGGTATTGCCCACTTTGGGAACCTATGGTCTAGAATTTAGCTAATGTATTAACTTCAACTGGGAAGCAGGTGGTGATGAGAAAGTTTAAAGGAAGGACAGAGTTGAGGAGAGAATAGTAGACAGAAGCAAATCAAACCCCCTTTGGAGAGTGAATTGTAAAGTAGGGATTTAAACTGTAGTTCCCACAATGTGTAGTGGGATGCTCCAGGATGATGTAGCAAACTAAGAGTACTGAGGGATATTTTAAATTTTTAAGGGAAATGTTGATACTCAGCATCTGTTAGACATCATGCAACATTAGAGTAACACATTCATTTAAATGGTATTATTGAATGTTTAAGATATGTTTTTGCCTATTTGTATTTTTGACTATACCAGTATCTTCTTGAACTTTCTTTTTTGGTGATATCTTATCTCTGTGAAAGTGAGTTTTTGGTGGTTCCTGTGATAAAAAAACAAGGACCATGCCAAAATAACATGGAACAGAAAATGAGACTGTTAGTGTTATATTTCAAAGTTTGAGAAATTGTGCTGAACCTCACAGAAACACACATCCCATTAGTAATTGTGATTATTTAAGAATGAAATAAAAATATTGTTTTTTCTTCTAATTTATGCATATTACCTCAAAAGTTATTAGGACAAAAATACTTACTATGCTTTTGGTACTTAACTACTAAGTAAATGGAACTTGTAGGTATTTCTTTTGGCTTAGGAGTGCCATGGAAAAATTACTGAGATATTAAGGGTGCTATGAGTTGAGAAAGTATGGTAACCTCTGGATTAAAAGGAAAGAAAAAAGTGTAAGACCCATTGATCAGGGTCTGAGTAAGTTACACAGAAGATTGGAGTGGGAGTAGACTGCATCAGTAAATAGATTACTAATATTGATTATGTTTCTTCTCTTTCATCACCTTTTTTGTGAAGAGAGAAATAGAAGATAAAGAAAGGAAAAGTATAAGAGGATATGATGGAGGGAAATACACAATTAACAGTCATAACTATGAACTCACCATCTAGCTGCCCCTAGTGTTTTATATACCTTTTCAGCAAATCTTTTTAATAAAAGGTAATAGAATTCTACTGGTTAATTGATACAAAGGAGCACCCCAAATGGGGCCTCAAAATCAACAGTACTTAGAAATTCCAACCTGTCAGAGTTACAGTTAGAATCTGGGGGTGAGTAATAATCTGCCCTCTGAGGATGCAGCCTGCCTGTGGTAGAGTGTGTTGGAGAAGCAATCCCAGAAAGAGTGGTACACTCTCATGAGACTCTCACCACTTACCCCAGATCTCCATTTGCTAGCATCCATCCTTCATTGATGACCTTGCTTTTCCCAAACTATTTACATTTCTTGCTTTGCTTGTGTCTCCTGCCTCAACATTAACTTAGCAACTGAATACTCAGCTCTTCCCAAACCTGCCTTGTGGTGGTGATGGGTGGAGGCATAGGGGCAGAGGGAATGCAGGGTAGAGAGAATATAATGTAATAGAAGGAACACCGTACCCAGAGTCAGAAGAGACTTGGACTTGACTCCTCCCTCTGACACATATTGGCTGTTTGTCTATGGACAAGTCACATAAATTCTATGAACTTCATTATCTTTATTCTCAACTAATAATATTATCCATAGTACTTATTATCCACAGTTACTGCAGGATCAGATGAGGTAGTATATATACATGGCAAGCTCTTTAAGGCTTATAGACTTTTTCTGAGTTGTCTGAAAGAAACCCCAAATGGGGTCATGAAGAGTCAGACATGACTGAAACAAATGAACAACAAAACAGGCATGTATAGATATAAATACCCCTATCTCTCTGTTCTCTCCCTTTCTTTCTATCTGAAAGGTAGTGTGACCTGGTAGATGACTCACTTTGGAGTCAAGAAGACCTGGGTTCAAACCTTACCTCTTATGTATACTAATTGTGAGGCCATGGCTAAGTCACTTAATTTCTCAGTGCCCCATTCCTCCATTTCTCTGAGCTCTGTTAAGTTACAATTATAGAACTGCATTGGTGTAGAGCATTTAAAAAATAATTGAGTTCCAAATTCTCTCTGTGCCTTCTCATTGAGAAGGCAAGCAATTTGATACTGGTTTATATGTGTAGTTAAGCAAAATGTATTTCCATATTTACCATGTTGCAAATGAGAACACAGACTGACCTCAACCACTCAAGAAAAATAAAGTTCTTAAAAAAATATACTTTGATCTGCATTCAGATGCTATGAGTACTTCCTCTGGAGGTAGATATCATTTTTCATCATAAATGCTTCAGAATTGTTTTGGATCACTGTATTGGTGATAACAGCTAAGTCGTTCACAGTTGATCATCATACAATATTGCTGTTACTATATACAATGTTCTCGTGGTACTCATTTCACTTTGCATCTGTTCATGTAAGTCTTTCCAGGTTTCTCTGAAAGTATCTGATTCAGTATTCCTTGTAACACAATAGTATTCCATGACATAGTACCATTATCCCTTCCACATTGTGACTTTCCCCATCATGGGAACTTTTGGGGAGTTTTGCAGAAGCAGAAGATGACACACAAAGGCCAGTAAACAACACAAAAAAATTTAGAAACTCAGAAATGCATAAAATATATGTATGTATAATATCAACATATTTTATCTTTTAATACTATAAGAATTCAGTCTTCTTCTCTGGTATGAAAGAGGGCCAAAAAATCTGACACAGATTTTTCTGAATTGTGAGAGCACTGCACCAGGCCCCTACCCCTGAGATATAGAAGGGAGAACTGTATTTGTAAAGCGCTTAGCCCTTAATAAATGCTTATTCCTTTTCCTCCCCACTTTATCCTTTCTAGAGTCTTATAGGAAGCACAGTGGGAGATATCAAACAAGCAGCTTCTGTTTATCCAGCTGTTAAATGTAGCACCTCTTGGAGTCTCCAAGATTTTGAATGTTATAGGTGGAGAGACACCTGCTGGTAAAATTGGAAATCATTGGCCATTCCCTTCTTTAAACTTCAGGGAATTTGCCTGAACTCTAGACAGATGAAGCTGGACTTTGATAAGCCTTTCCCTCTTATCCTAAGGGATGGTACTGACAGCTGAGGCCCAGACACCCTAAGAGCAAGATGAGCAGACCAGCATGGGAGTAAGGGTGCAGACACCGATGTAAGGGCAGCTGCAGAGACTGACAGCTGTCCTGGGAACCCAGAAGAGTATCCCAGAGAATCTTGGCAGGAGAGTCTTAGCCATGAGTTCCTCAGCACCAGACCCTAAGAAAGGGGCAGTATGATTGAACACAGACATAAAGAAGAGGAAGAAGACATTGGGTTGATGGAAACTTTCAGACTGTTGATACCAGAGTAGGGCTGGTGTGAGAGCTTCTGTTCCTCTTCCCCCTTCCTTCCATTTATCATAAGAGGGCTTTTGTCTGTTCCCTGAATATCTATTTCTTAAGAATTTGTTTGCCTTTTCTGTTTACTTTTGTCTTTTAAGTATGATAAACATGGTTGACTATTGCAATGCTGACTAATGAGTTTCATTACTAAAATGCTAAAAAGAAAGACAAAAAGGAAGAACTTCAAGGTAGGGAGAGAAATGGGCTTTACATTTAAGCAATGTATTTTGCTAATTATTTGGTGATTGGGTATTTGGAGTAAATAAAAGAGAATTGTTGATTCCTATTTTTTATAATTTCCCAAAGCAGAAAAAAAAATTTAATGTGGGATTTTTGTAGGCAAATATGATGTTTTGTTTTTTGTTGTTGCTGTTGTTGGGTGCTTTGGGGCTAGTGTGTCTGTGTAAGAGGCTGTAAAGAGCCTTGAGAGGCGGGGACCTTGACAATATCCTGTCTTACTATTATTTCTGGGCTGGTTTGAAAGGAAAACCACTCCCTTACTGGGGAAAAGTGCCTGGTTGTGCCTGGAAAAAGAGTATCTTGGGTCACATTAGGGTTGGGGCAAATAAGACAGAGTGACAACTCCCTGGCATCCCCACTGACCAGCCCAACTCAACAAAGGAACAAGAAATTATTAAGTGCCTTCTATGTCCCAGGCACAATACTAGACTCTAGAGTTGAAAAAAAAAAATAGTCCTTGCTCTCAAGGAGCCTTTGATCTATCTGGGGAGTTAACATGTACATGAATACCAAATAATTTGGAGATCTGGGGAGAATCATAGATCAAGAGTTGGAAGGGATCCCAGAAGCCATCTAGTTTAATCTTCTAATTCAACAGATGAGGAAACTGAGGCAGACAGAAGTTAAGTGTCTTGCCTAGGATTGCACAGTTAGTAAGCAGCAGAAACAGGGTATGAAGTCAGGTCCTCCAAATCTGATCAACGCTCTTTCTATTGTACTATGTTACCTCCGCTTCAGAAAGGTTTCATGTAGTTAAATTATAGGTGGTACTTGAGCTGTGTCATGAAGCAGGGGATTGATTCTAAGCTGTGGAGGTGAAGAGGGAGTGAATGGATGTTCTTTTTAAAATTTATATAGATAGCTTTTATTTTTATGTTACCTAAATCCCTCCAAGTATCCTTTCCTCTTCCCCAGAGAGCCATTCCTTATAACAAAGAACTTATTTAAAGAAAAAATAAAATGGGGATGAAGAGGAAAACAAAATCAAGACATCATTACCTTGAAAAAGTCTAAAACCGAAACAATATTCCATACCTGTGGCCTCCTGTCCCTGCAAAGAAGCTGAGAGGGGAAGTGTCTCTTAACTCTTCTGCCCGGCCCAGTTTATCTGAGTCAGTCAATAAGCATATACTATCACCTACTATGAGTAAATGTTTGGGATATTAAAAGAGGCAAAAGACAGTTTCTGCCCTCAAGAAATTCGCAGTTTAATGGGAGAGACAATCAATCAACAAGTATTTATTAAGCACCAGCCCTCAAGGAGCTTACAATCTATTGGGGGAGATGATCTAAGAGAGGCTGCCTCTGTATATATGATGGCACCCACCTTTCCTCCAGGCCTCTGCTGTCCTTTTCTGCCAATTCATTCCTGGAGTTCATCTTGCGGAGGGCAGGCTAGCTAACCTTGCTCCTACCAGTCTTGATTGCTAGGAAGTCCTTTATCCCCAGAACACTTCCTTTAGGAAAGGAGGAGGCTGAAGCAGGGGAATAGACCTGGTGTTGGCTTCCTCTTCTCTGAGTACACTCTCCTTGGCCAAAACAAGATGAGAATTGTGTCCTGAGCAAGGGAGTTGAAGTGGGAGGTGATTCTTACATCTTGTAAGCTCATAGAACATTAGAACTTGGAGGGACCTAAGAGACCATCTAATACAAAGGTTTTCAACCTTTGTTGTTGTCAGGGACCCCTTAGGCAGTCTGCTGATGACTATGGATGCTTTCCCAGAATAATGTTTCTAAATGCGTAAAATAAAATACATAGCATTACAAAGGGAATCAGTTCATACTGGAATACAGTTATCAAAATATTTTTAAAAAACCAATTCAGAGATCTCAGGTTAAGAATCTCTAGGTAGTCCAACTTCCTCATGTTTCAGAAGAGGAAGCTGAGGCTCACAGTGAAACGGCATGTCCAAAGTCACTTGACTGATAATCAGCACAGGCAGGACTT
The DNA here is from genome assembly GCA_028658325.1 of Potorous gilbertii. Classification (NCBI taxonomy): domain Eukaryota; kingdom Metazoa; phylum Chordata; class Mammalia; order Diprotodontia; family Potoroidae; genus Potorous; species Potorous gilbertii. The sequence goes on from CM053770.1 coordinate 518,141,229, forward strand.
GAATGCAGGCCTTCTTTCTCCAAAACCTAGTGCTCTTTCTTTACTGGGACCAACATCTAGGAGTCCCCAAACTTGGGAAGGAGGTAAAGAAACAACTTCTTCTCCAATAGTAGGTGGGGATGGGGATGGGAGGGAGGGAAGGAAAGAAGTATGGAGTTTGAAGAAGCCCCCAAAGTGACACTACAGCTAAAGCCTCAACAGGCCTTTCTGGGGTCCCCTTGCCTTGTCCCACCCCAGGATTGCATGTGGACAGAGACCTGAACTAGACTTGAACTGTCCCAGAGGACTCATGTAGTGACAACAGCAGCATCAGCAGCTTTGGGAGCTCTTACCCCCAAGTCGGTAATGGGATCCAACTGGTCAGAAAAGGATTACAGGGGACTCTTTGCCTCCACTGGGTACAATGCGTACTGATTTGGAACTCTGTTGCTCATATGCAGTTCTAGGTCACAGTTCCAAAGGCTCCTTGAGAGCAAGGACTATTTTTTTTTTTCAACTCCAGAGCCTAGTATTGTGCCAGGGAGAGGATGCACTTAATAATTGCTTGTTCCTTTGTTGAGTTGGGCTGGTCAGTGGGGATGCCAGGGAGTTGTCACTGTGTCTTATTTGCCCCGAACCTAATGTGACTCAAGATACTCTTTTTCCAGGCACAACCAGGCACTTTTCCCCAGTAAGGGAGTGGTTTTTCCTTTCAACCCAGCCCAGGAATAACAGTAAGACAGGAAATAGGCAAGGTCCCTGACTCTCAAGGCTCTTTACAGCCTCCTACACAGACACACTAGCCCCAAAACACCCAAAAAAAAACAACAAAAAAGGAACTGTGGAGAGGAGTGCTTGTGGTTAGTCACAAGGAAGCAAAGATCTGGTCACAGACATAGGGCCAAGAGGAATATTAGTGCTTGTGACTACAGGGGAGCAAGTGACCTTCCTGGATAAAGACCAGAACAGACAGATCAGGAGAGCAGTGACCCCACTACTACCTAGATCACTCCACTTTGGAAACACCTAAAACTTGCAAACTCCTAGAACTAGCTCTGAAAACACTATCATGAAATAGCCTGAAGTTTGGAACAGTGTCTTTTCAACCCTCAGTGATCAGAGCCTAACTTGAACATGAAGTTCAAAGTCAAGAAATAGGCTAGAAAAATGAAAGAGTAACAACAAAAACTTGACCACAAAAAATTACTATGCTGGCAGGGAAGACCACACACAAACTCAGAGACAATAATGTGAAAACAGCTACAAGTAAAGCTTCAAAGAAAATTGTTAATTGGACCCAAGCACAACAAGAATTCCTGGGAGAGTTAAAGATGTACTGGGAGAAGGGGGAAGGGAGAGGTAGAATGGGGAAACTTTCTTGCATAAAAGAGGAATGCAAGGAAGAGCTCTTATAGTGGAGGGGAAAATGGAGGAGTAGCAGGCAATGCTTGAACCTCACTTTCATCTGAATTGGTTCAAAGAAGGAAGAACACACACACACATTCAAATACACACTCAGTTGTGTTTAGATATCTAACTTAATAGGGAAGCAGGAGGGAAAGGAAATAAGAGAAAAGGGGAATGATAAAAAGGAAGGTGGATTAAGGGAGGCACTAGTTAGAACCAAAACAGATTTTTGAGGAGAGACAGGACAAAACGAGAGAGAAGAAGAAAGAGAAGATGATGGAATGGATGGAAATACAATTAGTAATCATAACTGTGATTATGAATGGGATAACCCAGTACTAGGTCAGTATCCCAATGAGATCAAAGAAAAAGGACACACACACATTTATAGTGGCTCTTTTTGTGTGGGTAAAGAATTGGAAAATGAAGGATACTCATCAGTTGGGGAATGGCTGAAAAACCTGTGGCATGCAATTGTGATGTAATACTATTGTCCTGTAAGAAATGACAAGAGGGTGATTTCAGAAAAAACATGGCGAGACAGATAGGAATTGATGCAAAGTGAAATGAGAAGAATCTGTAGATCATTGTGCACTGTAACAGCAATGTTGGAATGAAGATCAACTGTGAAAAATTTGGCTACTTTGATGGTTACAATGATCCAAGATAATTCCAAAGAACTCATGATGAAACAATGCTATCCACCCCCAGAGAGAGAACTGATGAATTCTGAGTACAAATTGAAGAACGATTTTCTTGCTTTTTTTTTTGGCAATATGACTAATATGGAAATATGTTTTACATGATTTTATATAAGTAGGAGGAGGAGGGGGATAGAAGGGAGGAGGAGAATTTGGAACTCAAAATTTAAAAAGAAATGCAAAAGAAATTAATAAATTAAAAAAAATTGTACCAGAGTTATGTGTTGGGGTTAGTTCAACCCAGTTCTTGGAGAGTTGATTGTTAAATATTTGGTATGATACTTTGGAAATCAGAAAGTACCACAAGTCAGCACTTGATTTATTATTCTGTCAATTGTCTAGACTTAAGGAAGTCATACAGAAAATATGGATAATGCAGATTAAACTTAAAGGTATGTTCCGTGTACTTTTTCCTCTTCTCACTCTCAGCTTCTTTCCTTTCAACTCACTCCACACATCCAGCTCTTTTTACTGGGCTCCCCTCAAAACTGACTGAGACTCTCCCACAGCTCCATCTCTCCCCAATATCACCTTCACTCTCTTTCACCCCTCTCCTTTTATTTAGCGCTGGGGGTGCTTGGGAGAGGGCTCTGCTTTTTAGTACTCCCTCCCCGACGCTGCCCCAGCCATCGGTCTCTACCATTCCTTCCTTCCCACAAAACGATGGAATTGGGGAGCCATCTTTTTGGCATACCCATGAACATGAGTTCATACACACAGGACCAGTCTCAAATTATTAATAATAATTATATATATATATATATATATATATATATATATATATATATATATATATATATGTATATGAACACACACACACACACAATATGACTATCGTCAGCAGATGGTGCCCAGGGTCACAGGGACCCAGGCTGGAAATACAGGGCTAAGAAGTGAGGCGTCTCAAACTCCCGGCTAGGGGCTGTCACAGTTGGGGTGCCCATAGTCCCTGTGCCGAGACCCCAAAGGGGAAGGGGGTGAGGACGGCAGGATCAACGGTGAGCCCAGGGACATCTTGGCACGTCTCCAAGTTTGCCCGTGGTCGGGCGGGCACAGCCTTGGTCTCGGACGACCCCAGACCAGGCACTTAGCCACGGCCTGCCTCAGTTTCCCCTTCTGTAATCGGGGATACTAATAAGATCTCCCTTCTCAGGATGCGGAGATTAACGTGAGGTCTTTGTAGAACGCTCACGCTAGGGGTGGTGCTGGTAACAGTAGCAATAACTAATGATTATAACAATGCTGATGGACGATAGCAACAACACCGGAAGGGCGCTCGGCCCCGAGCTTGGCTGGCCCCGTCCTCGGCGCCCGGGCTCCGGGGAGGACCGCTGGGAGAGCAGGAGGGCGGCGGGGGAGGTGTGAGAAGGGGAGGAGAACCCCGCCCCTCCTTCACCTTCGCTTCCGGCCTCGCCCAGGCTCCGGTTGCCGGGGTAACGCCGGGGCGCCGGGCCGGCCGCGCACGCGCACTGGCCTGCGGGGCAGGGCGGCTCGCGCAGCCGGCGGAGCAGCTTCAGCGCTGACGAGGAAGCGGCGGCGGCGCGCGCAGCGGGGGGCCCCGCCAGGTGTCAGGTGTCCCGCCGGTGCTCCGCCAGTCCGGGCTCGGCGTCCGCTTGCCGGCCTCCGTCGGCGGGGCAGCGAGGGCTCAGGTAGGTGGTGCGAGCTCGGGGCAGGGCGCGGAGCGGAGCGCGCAGTGCCCAGGGGCCCGGGGGCGGCGGCGGGGAGTGGGGGGTGGAGGGAGAGGGGAGCGGCCCTGACGCGGCCTCTCCGGAGCCCGAATCTGCCCAGCCAGGGTGGGGGTGTCGGTCTCGGCCGCCTTCAGGGCATACGTCGCCCGGCGTCCCAGGAGCGCGCGGCTTCCCACTCCCGGCGGTCCTGCGTGCCTCAGTTTCCTCCTGTGTAAACCCTCGCATGCCCATCCCCTGGGCTTCCGTGGAGGAAGGCACCTGCCGCTGGAAGGCGGAGCCGCTTCCCAGAGACGTTCCCAAAGGAGCAGACTTTGGAAGTTGTGAAAGCCAACAGGTTGCAGAAGTCGGAACGTGCAGTAAAAGTCCCTGTGTTTGTGCAGTCAGACGGACAGGCATGATCTAAGCCCCTACTACGTGTCAGTCAGGGCGAGTGCTGGGGACGAAAAGAAAGGACAGGGGCGCTCCGAGGAGACGACGGGCACCCCGCCACGCGCAGACTTGGCCCTGGAGAAATCGGAGGTAGTCCGTAGGAAGAAGGCACTGGCCTTAAGGGGGAGGGAAGGGCTTCCCGCAGAAGCGGGCTCGAAGGAAGCCAGGAGAGCCACCTGGGGAGGGAGAGCATGCCAGGGGTAGGGGCCAACTAGTGAAAATGCTCGGATTTCCCGAGATGGGGTGTCTAAAAATGGAATAAAATCATTCCAGGGATCGCAGTGGGGGCAGTGCCAAGCCCTCTCCTCCCCACCAGCCTGTGAGGTAAGTGCTTAAGGGATTGTCGTCTTCCTTTCTTAGGTGGAGTTAAATGACTTGTCCACGGTCACCCTAGAAGGCAGAGAGGTAGGGTAGTAGTATACCAAGTATACCAAGTACCCTGCCGTCTGAATTGCCTTTGTAACATTGGCCAAAGCACTTAGCTTGCCTTGACTTTTTCAACTGAAAAATAAGGAGGTTGGATTGGATGGCCTCCGAAGCTCCTTCCAGCCTTTTGTGTGTTTTCCTATTCAGTCAACCCAGTTAGAGTAAGTGCCATAGGTGGGTTATGAGACTCTCATCCAACCTCTCTGGGATTTAAGTCCCAGGTTTCTTTCCATTACATCGTACAACCTTATTCTGCTTTTTGTCAGTGGATGTGGTGGATGAAAGTTGTATAGGGTTACCTGAAAAGAAGAGGTGATGAGCAGACTTAAATATCCTGACTGTGCTGTTGGGTTCAATTTAGACATATCTTAAACATGCACAAAGTGCTCATGATGCAAAGAAGCAAAAGTTGGCTCAAAAAAATTCTATTTTATTGGTTTGAGTCAGTATTTTTAATTTTTGATGTCCTTAACATATTAGGAAATTGTGCAGTGAGCCTGTTCCCCCCCAGGACCCCCTGTCTGAAAGCCAAATCCTCTGCTTTGATTTCTTTTCCATATCAGTCTGGGGACCTTTATAAAATGATTTTTCTGCTGATATATGTCCAAGGAGCCCCCTTTTTCCCAATGAGAATAATTGCAATGGCTTACATCATATTTTATAATATGTAGACTCTTCCTCACATCCTTCTGAGGCACATAATGCAAGTATTGTTATTCTACTTTACAGATGAGGAAACCGAGGTTGTCATTGAGTTTCCTAACTCAATTCAGCCAGGATCAGTTCTAATTTTTTGTGACTCAGAATTTAGTGTCCATCCTATTGCATTAGGCTTGTTCTTTTTCAAAAGAACTGATTGTACCTCTGTCATATCTGTTTCAATCCAATTTAATCCCTGCCATTAATGAGGAAGGCCTTCTGCAGAGGGACAGATACATCCCTGAGGGCTTTTTCACTAAGCCTGGCAACAAGCTTCCCTTCCCAGCACCTGCTGCCTGCAGGTATAACATATGCTTTGTCTCATTTCACAAAATAAGATTAAGTTTGGTTGCCTTTTAATTAAGCACAGTAGGTTTGAACTGGGGAAAGCAGAGGGAGGTTGTTTTTAACTTATTTTCCAGCCCTTAGGGTGGCCAGTGTTCCTGCTCAATTGCATTAGATGGAGTCTGGTCAGGGGCTTGGGAGAAGGTTGATGTGGCTCAATAAGACATGCCAGAATTGCTTTGTATATCCTCCATCATGCTGGTGTTTCAGACACAGTTCATGATGGATAGGAAGGTGGGCTCTGTTGTTGGCTCGCTTTTCACTCTGTAAACCTGAGAGTTTGGGTGACCTACAGTTGAATGTGGTCAGACTCACCATGCCTATTATTTGGACATCTCTCTTAAATGGATGTGAAAACTTAGTGAAGGAGGGGAAGTAGGGAAGAGCTGCTCTCTTGGGCCTGTGATATTTCCGCCCTATTCCTATAATAATAATTATACCAGTAGTTGGCATTTAAGGTTTGAAAAATGCTTTACAATATGTTATCTTCATTAGATATTCACAACAACTCTGAGGTAGGTTCTGTTGTTGCCACCACTCCATTTTACTGAGGCTGAGTGGGATTAAAAGAGTTGCCCAGTTACAGAGCTAGTCATTGTTAGAGGTAGAATTTGAACTCTGGTCTTCCCAATTCCAGCTGCACCTGTAATTGTATGAGTTGGGGACTCTAGATGCTGAAGTCACAACCATGGCTTACCATGACTAGTCCTGAAGGTCTTGCATGATGCTTTGCCCATTTTCCAGAAAGGAAACTGGAGCTTGGTAGGCTAAGGCGGTGGGGGGTCAACTTTTTTGTGTGCTGGACTCCTTGGGCAGTCTAGGAAAGTCTTGAGACCCTTCCTCAGAATAGTGTTTTTAAACATATACAATAAAATATGTAGGATTACCGAGGAAGACAATTATATTAAAATACAGCTATCAAGATATTAAAAAGCAAAAGCATGCATTTTAGGTTAAGAAATTTTGGCCCAAAAGAACTGGCCAGATTTGAAAACCAATCTTTTATGGTTTTATGCTTAGCAAATATAGGCATTAACTACTATTACTACTATTAAAGAAAATAGATTTTCCAGAAAGGGCTTGTGTAGGTTGAATTTCTGCATGCAGTCATTTTAATGGATTACAAGGTTTGCTGAAAGGAAACAAGTGAAATCCTCATCTTTAAGTTTGATTTTGAACTTTACAAAAGAAAAAATAATCCAAATCTTCATACATTAGATTTGCTTTCAAGTGAGGTCGCCTTTAGCAGAGCCACAAAGCATCCTTTATTTAATTTGATGTAGAAGGAATTATTAGATTTGTATTGATCTTTTCAGAAGCACCAACAGAGTGATTATTGGAAGCAACAGCATCTTCTAACCTGAAGGGTTTTTATAACTTTTAACATATTATCTGTTGCTTGTAATAAGTAATAACTTACATGTATATATCTCTTCATGGTTTGCAAAGCCCTTTACAGAGTAATGCTGATTCAGTTCATTTTACATCTGGCCTCAGACACACGCTTAGTTGTGTGACCCTGAACAATGCTCTTTGCTTCAGTTTCCTTATTTGTAAATGAGGATAACAATAAGTAACACCTACCTCCTAGGGTTGTGATTTACTTGTCACACACAACTAAGTGTCTGAGGTTGGATTTGAATTTCAGTCTTCCTGACTTGAAGACCAAAAGTCTGTCTGCCTAGCCGCCCAGGGGAGGCAGGGATTCTACAAGGCTGAGTGAGGTGAGGAAGGAGTGTGTTCTAGGGGGTGGGGGACATCCTGTATAGAAGCATGAGTCCAGGAGATGGATATCATATAAAGGAATAGGAAACAAGCCAATTTGATACCAGTAAACCTTGAAAGATAAACTGGAGCTAGATTGTAAAAGGCTTTAAAAGACAGATAGAGGAGTCTGTATCTTATTTTGGTAGCAAGAGTGAGCCCCCAGAGTCTCATGAGAGACAGACAGCATAGGACACTGGCCTCCTCGGTGTTCCTTTAACAAAGACTTTCCTCCTGATTACATGAATTTTCACTGTCCCCGGTGCCTGGAGTGCACTCCTTGTTCATCTCTGCCTCCTGTTGATTTTCTGCAATGGTTTCCCATGTTAGACTGTGAGCTCCTTGAGATCAGACACTTTTTTTGCCTTTGTTTCATCATTGTTGTGAGGATCAAATGATTTAATATATTCAGAGTGCTTTGAAAACCTAAAATTATTGTATGTTATTTGTCAACAAGCATTTATTAAGTTGCAATTTTCCAGGCATTGTGCTAAGTTCTGGGAATAGAGTAATGAAAAAACATGGTCCCTGCCCTCCATGTGCTCACGTTCTAATGATATACAATGATGATATACATTGTATATCAATATACATTGTAAATGGAAAAATATCTCATAGAGAAGACATTAGGGTTATCTCAGAGCCCAGATTTTTAAGACCAAATTATAGATGAATTGCTGATTTGTATTGATTTTGTGGAGGTAGTTTTCACAGTAGGAGTTAACACCACTGAAATAAACTCTCTAATCTCCCCATTATCATCACTATTCACATTTGTATAGCCCTTTATGGGAGAGAAGGCATTTTCCTCACATATCCCCATTTGATAAGATGAGAAGTATTTCCATTTTGCGGATGAAAATCCTGAGTTTCAGAGGTTATGTAGCAGGTGAGAGGAAGAGCTGGGCGTAGAAGCTTCACGTTCTGACTTAGCTGTGGTCTCATTGTACCACAGCTGCTTTCTATTAGACCCAACGCTAGTTCTCACTGTCCCTGGTTCCTTTCTGAGGTGCCACATTAACTAATTCCAGTTAACCTTTCTGTTAGAATAGGCTGACAAAACTTGGTTGAATCCTATTTGAAACTGAGAATTTTCTGCTTTTTATTTCTTACTTCTCTGCTTTGTCTATGTTCTCCTATCCTCTGGGAAGGCTAGGAGATGAGCAGTGATTAAACTACCTCACAAACAGAGTAAAGAAGAAATGAATGTAGAAGAAAGGTGGTTAGGGAGTTAAGGTAGGCAGTAGAATAAAGCTTGAACAGAAACTGTAAGACTGAATTAGATAATTAAATTTTATTCTGAGATACATTTATTACATGCCTACTCTGTACAAGGTACAGTGGTAGATGCTAAAAAATGAAAATATAAAATAAAGCAGCCTATAAATTTGAGCAAGCCAGCTTACTCTTTACCCTGTTAAGAAGGTACTAAAAGCATGCCCATTTTAGAGATAAAGACACTGAGGTTTGGAGAGGTTTTGACTCCAGGTCTGGAATAGAGCCCAGACCTCCTGACTCAGTCCTTTTCTCTTTCTATAACAGGGATATAATGTCACAGAGGCCTTGACCAGGTCCTTGACTTAGTATTGCAGTCACTGGAAGGAGTGTGAAGGCCCTGGTGGAGAACTTAGATGAAAACCATGACTCTTGGTTTCCTTTTCTGGGCTTCAGTTTATCATCCATTAAATGAGTCATTTGGACTAAGACAGGTTCTGAGGTCTCTAATGTTCACTGAGAGCTAATTGCAGTGATGTTGGTATTACTGACGAGGAAATGGCTTGTATGGGATAGTAACTTTTAGAGAAACTTGGCACTCTTAATAGATTCAGACTGTTCTAATAAAGGTTGAACTAGGTGAGATTGAATTCTTTGTTTTTAAAACAAATCTTTCTTCCGTACTATCGTTGTATCCGAATAGGTTATATTTGTATACAGGATATCAGACTAGCTGGGGATTCAGAATATTAATTTTTAGGGAACATATTTGAAAGTCATTAATTGATTCATCTAGATTAAAAAATTCCTATTTTAATTTTTATTCTTCTATTTTTGTATATTATCTTGAAAGACTAAAGCTGGGCCTGGCTAAGCTGTTTAGTGTAAAAGAACAGAACCTCTCAAGGAGTTATTCTGAGGGATAGCTAGCTCTTTATCATTCAAGCCATTCCTTTTCCAGAGGGGAAAAGAAGTTGAGAAGGAAAGAGATAATAGATATTTCCTTTCGGTTTCTTTCTTTTAGAAATGGTCACATTTCAGTCTAGCCCTACTGACTGAAATTAGGAAAAAGTAAAGTGTAGAACAGGGCAGAAAATGAGGGATTGTCACTAAAGTAAAAAATAATTGTGAAAAGTAAGATATGTAGGGGTGGCTAGGTGGTGCAGTGGATAGAGTGCTGGGCCTTGAGTCAGGAAGCCACATCTTCCTGAGTTCAAATCTGGCCTCAGACAATTAATAGCTGTATGACTGTGGACAACTCACTTAACCCTGTTTGCCTCAGTTTCTCATCTGTAAAATGATCTGGAGAAGGAAATGGCAAACCACTCCAGTATCTTTGCCAAGGATACCCCAGATGGGGTCATGAAGACTCGAACATGACTGAAATAATTGAAGAAAAAATTTATAGAAGGAAAGAAGGTCATCTTCCTTGCAAAAATTCTTGAGGCCCTCTCATCTCTTTTCCAGCTGCCTCTACCAGTATATACGCCATCTGTTTGGAGTCAGGCCTTACTCAGGCCGGCCTCATGGTTTAGGCTCCAGATTAGAACAAAATGAGATGGTCATAGAGCATACAACGTTTAACCAAAGAATTTGACTCAACAGCATGGAAAGGTTCCACAATAAGCATATAGAACTGGTTCACCTCCCCAGGGGTTCATGCCTGGTTAGATGGGATTGTTGATTTGTACAGCTGGGGAGAAGTCCATCAAGTCTAAGGAACCCCAAGTGCTTGTGTGCTGGGGTTTTAATACCTTAAATGGTGACTGGGAAATTGGGTAAATGCTTCAAGCCTTAGGTCCCTGGACCAGTTAAGTACTGAGCATGTTTTCATTGACTTTTAAATGTGACATCTATTGCAATAGCCTCTCCTACAGATTTTACTGTTACAGTTAACTGTAGCTTTAAAAGCCAAACGAACTAAATTTGACAGTTTTTGAGAAACTGAAAACAAAGAGTTAACAGAGGCAGCTTGAGTAAAACTGTGGAGGAAAAAAAAGATGAAAAACTTTCTTGGGGAAACTGTCATCTATGAAGAAACATAGAGAATTTTGCATGAAAGGAATCTGGAGATGACCGAGAAAGGAGATAGAGGAGCCTTCTTTCCTGATTGAAATGTTTTGGTCATATTGTGAAGAGGATGAAAAGAATTCATGAGATGAAGTTGCTTTGCTTGGCACCTTGATGAAATTGAATGCTAAAATTATGTTTTCAAAAATAAGGAGAGGTCATCTGTAGTTACAGTTATGGATGGAGGTCAGTCACTCTTTGATGTTTCTCACAGCTATTCTCACTGTAAATATTTATGTTTTTGTCAATAATGTCAATATGTTTTGCCATTTGTATGGCCAGTAAGTTTAATATTTATTCAGTCCTAGGAGATTAGGGCTTTTGATATATAAAGATATAACAACTAATTATGGTAAAAGAGTTTGCCAGTTTTAAAATAATAAACTTGGTTTTATTACTTGTCATAATAAACAACTTTATTTGAATAATTTTGATTTATTTTAATAAACTGAAAAAATAAAAATAAATTGGAGTGGAAACTGAGCAAATTTGATTAATAATAGAGATATTGCCATTTAGTAGTTAATAAAGAGAAATATATTACTAAGTAACATTAGTAGTTACACACTAGTATTAATAGAGAATTTTGAATATTGAGAATAAATGTGTTAACAAGTCAAAGAGCAGTTAGAGGGAAGGCCTACAATTGAGACTGATCAATTCTCAAAACTCTAGTTTTAAAAAAGCTTGTCCCATATAGTGAATTTCCAGGTTTACAACAGGACCTGATGTCATGGTTCCTGACCAGAGTAATAGTAAATGCCACTTCTATTATATTGGATTTCTTGGTAACAAGGTTTTAAAGATTTTCTAGGAGACTTCACATATTTTAATGGCGTTAAGGCCATTACTAGATAACTGATCTTGAAGATGCAGGAAACCTGGTGTAGGAAGTAACTGGAAGAAGACTGTAGGGCAGGTAAAAAGAGAGAGAGATCAAAAGAGAAAAGATAGTAAGAGATATAATAGCTCCCTGGGTTTTTAAAAAATTTATTTTAAATTCTGAGTTTAGTACAAATAAAATGAGCATTTCCATATGCAGCAGAACAGAAAATGAGGATTGTATATGAAACTGCAGATTTCTATTCTGTCTAGCTTGATTTTCTTTTAAAATATATAGTCAGTTCAACATGTAACTTTTTTTAAAGTTTATTTTTAATTTTCAACATTCACTTTCATAAGTTTTAAATTTTCTCCTCCTCTCTCACCTTCCCCCTCCCAAGGCGACATACAATCTAAGTTCTACATATATGTTTCTTTTAGACATATTTTCACCTTATTCATTCAACATGTAACTTTCGAAGCAGTCGTCTTTGATTGTTTCTGACCTGTTCTTTTCTGTGCATTAGTAAAAAGCTTCAGTGACCCATCTTTTTCTTTCTTTTACGAATTTTTTTGGTTACCCTATGACTAGCTCCTGCCTCCCATCTCCTCATCTTCCCCTGAATTGGAAAAAAAATGAGAAACAAAGCACTTAAAAGTGCTTACAAATACAGGGAGTTAAGCAAAACAAATTCCCACGTTAGCTGTATCTAAAAATTTGTTTCATTATGCAGCTTGAGGCCATCACTGCTATGTCAGGAGGTAAGTAGCATGTTTTATCTTTGTTCTTTTGGAACATTGAATTCTTTTGTCATTGAATTAATTCAGTGTTCTCAAGTTCTTTCCAAGTTGTATTGGAGTAGGTCAGAAAATCCCAAGCTCTCCAAATTTTCCCCACAAACAAGATACTGATAGCACCTCAGGGCAAACATAGAGGGGTTAAAAATAAATAAGAGTAGGAGCAGAATAGTGGTGGTCCTGCTAAGACAATCAGGAGATCTGAAAAAAAAATCCCAGATCCAGGTTTGGTCGTGTGAAGAGTAAACACCTCCAAGGGAGGACCACTTAAACAACGTGCGGGGTTAGCTGGGTTACAAGGCTTCCTTGGCCCCAGCCACAGGATCTTTTACAACCCCAGGACAGTGAGGGAGTTGGGCATCCAGCAGAGGAAGATGGAGGAAATCTTTGCTCACAAGGAAAGCCAGCTACAGCTGTGCTGTGGAAACCGGCTGAGGGCAGAAGGAACCAGCACATCCTTGGTGAGTGCAGAAGCGGTGGGGCAAGGGTGCCACTGACTGTGGGCACTATAGGAGGCTGGAGGTCTTGGTTTTAGTTCCAGGCCAGAGGTGAGAACTGATGAAGGATCGGAGGCCAGAGCCTCCATACCCCATACTCTAGGGATAGAGGTGGTTACAAAAACTAAGCTGTTGCAAATAAAAAAAAAATTAACAAGCAAAGAAGATTCCAACCAGAGAGAATTACTTTGCGAAGAGAAAATACTTGGGGTTCATCTTCAAAGGAAGATATTGAAACAAAGAAACCCATTTCTACCCCAAAGAGTAATGTCAAATGGTCACCTGCCCCAAAAAAATTTATAGAAGAACTCAAAAAGACTAAAAATCAAATGATAGAGTGAGGAAAAATGAAAAAAAAAATCCAAGAAAATCAAGAAGATTATGAAAAAAAAGGAGATCCAGAATCTTAAGGAAGAAAGTGACCCCTTGAAAATCAGAATTGGGCAAGGGGAAGCTGGCAAAGTTGTAAGTGATCAAGAAATAATAAGATATAAAGAATGAAAAACTAGAAGAGAATGTGAAAGACCTCATAAGAAAAACAACTGATCTGGATAACAGATCAAGAAAAGAAAACATAAGAATAATCTGACAAACTGAAAGCTATGATCAAAAAAAGAATCTTAATACAATACTACAAGAAATAAAGAAAATTGTCTTAATGCATTAGAACAAGAGGGGAAAGTAGAAATAGAAAAAAATCCACCCATCACACCTGAATGTGATCCTACAAAGAAAACCTATAGGAATATCGTAGTCAAATTCCAAAACCCCCAGCTCAAGGACAAAATATTACAAGCAATGAAACAAAAACAGTTTGAATATGGTGGTTCCACAATTTGAATCATGAAAGACAGCGGTGGGGACACTGAAAGACTGCAAAAGAATTGGGCCTCCAGCTGAAAATATACCCAACAAAGCCAAGCATAATCCTGAATTTAAAAAATGGACATTTAATGAATTTTTTCAGGATTTTGTTTATAAAAACTAAATCTGAACTTAATAAGAGATATGATGTACAAGAGCCAAGAGAAAAATAAGGTATACACACCAAAGACTAGTTACAAGGTACTCAATAAGGACAGACTGCCTTTTATGTATGTAAAATGTATGTAAAATGTATACTAATAAATGTTATTAGTATTTGGGTAGCTCATAAGAAAGGTTGGGGTAGACCTAAGTATGATGTGATTTTTAAAAAGTAAAACTGTTTAGGAACAGCTAAAAAGGGTAATTATCTTATACAAATGAGGTGTGAGAGGAAGAACCAAAACGAGGGGGAGGAGGTTGCTGGAAACCTATTTTCATCAGGAATTCGTTCAAGAGGGAACAATGCATATATATCTAGAAAAGTATAAAAGTCTTACAAGTTCAGAGAGAAATAAAATGCTAAGGGGATAGAGAGGGGAGAGAGGATAAGGGAGGGATTTTTAGAGGGGAAGGTAATGGAATAAGTTAAAGGGGGTTATAGGAGGGTGTTTAGATAAATGGAAATGGTAGGATATGGGAGAGATCCTAGTGGGGGGGGTAGGTTAAGTAATAGGCAAAATAGTGGGTAGAAGTAAAGTAGAGGAGTCAGGAAGGATAGGAAATAAGAGATATGGACAAACATAAAATAAAGATTGGGAATTGAATTTGTTAGGGAAAAAGGAGCAGGCGTGGTAATCATGATCTTGGACAAAGTTAGGGCTAAAATAGATTTAATTAAAAGAGAAAAAAATAGGGAAACTACACTGTGTCAGCTATATTTATTAGTGTTGTTTTGTAATATTTAAAACAACTAGACTAGCATAAGGTGGGGATATTGGTGTGGTGTAGAAGATGATGAATTGGTAGACTTGGAAAAATATGGAAAGACTTGGACTTATGAAGGAAGAGGTTATCCACCCTTAGAGAAACAGGATAAATAAATAATATAGTCTTACATAGATACATATGAATGTGTATGTCTATATATGACCACAACTATTGATATCTAAGTATATGTATGTGTAAGTGTATTTATGTATGGGTATATATGTGTTTATGTATTTCTATATATATATATGTATGTGCATAGGTGTATGTATGTGTCCGTGCTTAATAGTAGCCTTGCAGGGGTGGGGAGGAAGGGGGAAAACACAGCAAAGACCAAAAGAAAAGTTACAAGGAGGCAAAGAAAGATGGACAGTACTCTGCACAATGCATAGTATTTATTATATAGGCTTTCTTGAAATGGAAATTTATTGCTGTGTATTTTGAATCCTCATGTTCTGCCGTGTGCATGGCAATGCTTTTTTCTTTTCTTATTTTGTATTTTAATTTTAATATTTGTTTCTTTTTTCTTTTCTTATTTTGTATTTGTTTAAAATGAAATTTTACAAAAAAAGTTGTATTATGTTGTATAAATCATTCTTCTGGTCCTGATTACTTCACACTTTGAAACTGTTCCTTTTGTCATTTCTTATGGTGCAGGGATATTCCATTACATTCATATACCATAATTTGTTCAGCCATTGCCAATTAACGGACACCTCTGTAACTTTTAATTCTTTTGCTGTAACAAAAGCACCACTATGATAATTTTTGTACATATATGTCCTTTCTTTCTTTGATCTATGTAGCTTTAATCTTTCTTTCATTGAGCCAGAGGTTCTGCTTAGTTTAGTACCTTTTGGTGCCTAGTTCCATATCGCATTCTGCACCAAAGTGGAGGGAGTGTTGGTGCATGATTTTCTGTTTGCAGATAATCGTGCACTCACTCCAGCCTCTGATGCAACAAAGCATGGATCAGTTCTCTGCTACTTGTGCTAATTTTGGCCTAACAGTTACTAGAACACGGATGCCCCATCAGCCACCATCTCACCATGCTAGCTACCTCTTCCTTTGACTATATTAGTGATTGTGAAGTCTGAACCTCAGTTTCCTAATCTGTAAATGAGGGCTATAAAATCATGGAATCTGAAGTGTTGGAAGAGACCTTCAGAAGTTATCTAGGCCAATCTGTACCTGAGCAATAAATAACAATTTACATTTACATTGCACTTTAAGGTTTGCAAAGTACCTTCCCTCACCTCAGCCTTGTGAGGATTTTTTTTCTTTTTTCTGTATTTTCATTTCCAATTGAGAAAGGTGAACGTCCAGAGTGTTACTTGCTTATTGCAGTTCTGGCAAGTGGTGGAGGTCACATTTGAACTCTGGTCTCTGTACTCCAAATGTCATACTTTTTACTGTGCTACTACACATACTTTCTATTTATTCCCCTTTTAGTGGGAGTAATATTTGTAAGAATAATGTTCTTGATGGGTTCGTGGTGGTCTCCTTCACCCAGGTATGGTATAGCTCCAAAGCAGAAATGGCAGTGTGATAACTGTGGAAAGATTCAGGACTTTGTTTTGAATTTTGTTCTGCCAGTAATTTGTTGTATCATCATCTAACCTCCCTAGGCCTCAGTTTCCTCAATCTGTAGATAAAGGGGGTTGGAGTAGATGATTTTTATGGTTCTTTTCAGCTCTTGAGCTGAGGAACTCCTTTAAGTAGTGGGGAATCATAGTGGACCTTTCTTTGAGAATAGAAGCTTTGGGAGAAGGTGGTAGTGGGAAGCAAGCTAGGTAACTAGATTGGTCTCACGGTTGTGGGCTGCCTTTCTGAGTTCTTTTCCTTTTGTTTGCAGTTTGCCAAGCCACAAGATGGAGGCCGCTGAAGGCATGGTGTCCACTCCCAAAGCGCTGCCCTACTTTGTGGCTCTGTCCCAGATTCTGGGCCTGACTGTGGTGGCTGTAACGGGAGCATGGCTTGGCCTCTATCGTGGCGGCCTTGCCTGGGAGGGTGCTCTTCAGTTCAATGTGCATCCACTCTGCATGGTCATAGGCATGGTCTTCTTGCAGGGAGATGGTGAGTCCTGACTGGGTAAAACTAGGTGGGAGGGTGCTCTTCAGTTCAATGTGCATCCACTCTGCATGGTCATAGGCATGGTCTTCTTGCAGGGAGGTGGTGAGTCCTGACTGGGTAAGACTAGGTGGGAGGTAGCATAAGATAACTCCCTTATTTCCATAGGGGTGAGCTCATTATCACCTGAGCCCAAGGAGGAATTATCACCTTTCTGCCTGTAGTTTTTGGGTGTATCTGAGAATTACTTGGGGAAAATACCTTCTGTTCTGGAAAATGGCAAGGGGGCTGGCTCAAGAAAGATGTTTTGTCTTTGTAAGAGGCTCAGGTCACCCAGAGTTAGGAATTAGGGATATTAGAAGCCAAAATTGGGAGGGGAAGCTTTGTCCCTAAATATAGATGAGGGAGATGTGCATGTCATACTTTATATTGGTACAATTACTTTGTAAGGTTGACATAGTACCTTTATCTCTTTCATAGATAAAGTAAAGGTATGTGTTTGATAGGAAGGTTTGTAGGATGATGGCTGTAAATTGAGACTGTCTCACTCAATAGTTTACTTATTTGGGGTTAAAGAAAAGGAGATGGTCCCTTCTGAAAGATCTGGATGCATAAATAGAGTAGGTTCTTGAGATGACATTTGGAGCTAAAAGGTGGCAGAACAAAACAGGATTGTTTCCCTGGGGGGTTAAAAGCTACAGTATTTATTCTCTCTCCCACTTGCATATGAGGCTGTAGTCTGTATGCTTTGATAAATGAGAGCTGAGAGTAGCTAGTTTCCTTCGCTGGGGCCTGGGAAATTAATTCAGAGCTGCCCCTGGCCACAGGCTCCATGTTACAGGAGTCATAATAAGCTGAATTCTGAAGGGGCCAGGTAGCTTGGAATACTTTAGGTACCTCCAAAATCCTTTTATCAGCTCCTGACCTTCTGCTATTCTGTCTCATGCCTCCTAAATCTTGTTCTTACCAGGACTTCGAGTTCCTCCATCCCCCAGTACTCTTTCAGGCCTTGCTCTGACTTCACTTCCTTACATTCCCCATCTCACCTGTCTGCTCTCCAGTCCTTTGCCCTGCCATGCTGAGCCTTATTTCCAGTATCATTTCTGTCATCCACCTCCTCTGCTCCTACTCAAATGCTGCTGAACTGAGCTGTAGGGAATCACTCAGTGGAGTCATTTGGGTTTGCCACCAAGGGGGTCAGTTGTACGAGTCACAAAAAAATTGAGCTTTGGCAAATGATGAGCAGCTGTAAGACAAAAGATTCAAAAGCAGAGGATGGGGCAGAATTAGTTTATTTTAGATTGAGATTGGGAAGAGAGGATTTACTTTTTTTAATCTCAAATGGGCTTCACCTCAGCAAGATAATCCTTTGTTGTGGTGGTTCAGTCATGTCTATCTCTTTGGGACCCCATGGGCCATATCTTACCAGGCCCTTCTATCGTTCAGTACCTCTCAGAGCCTTTTCAAGTTCATGTTTGTTGTTTCTATGATGCTCTGTATTCATCTCATCCCTACTCCTTTTGCCTTCAGTCTTTCCCAACGTTAAGGTCTTTTCCAGTGAGTCCCATCTCCTCATGTGGCCAAAGTACTTAAGTTTCAGCTTCAATATTTGACCTTCCAGTGAATAACCTGAATTAATTTGATCTTCTCTCTCTCCAAGGGACTCTCAAAGGTCTTCTTCCTAATTGATTTTCTCTCTTCAAATACTATGTCCTACCTATTCCTTCAATTCCCCAGAGCTGTACCCAGGGATGGACACACCCTGGATCTCACCGTTGTATGTGTGTTGTCCTCCCCAAGTCAAAAACTCTAATATTTCTCTATCTGGCTCTTGTGCTGTATCTCCCTGTGTCTCATCCCTCCTAAAACTATTCTTTGCTTTTTCTGGGAGCTCCATTCCCTTCACCCTTCAGTGCCTGTTCAGGGCTTTGCGCCTACTCTGACTTTGCACTTTCCTTCCTTCCCAGTCTCACTTGGATTTTTGCAATAAGTACCTAATTGATTTCCCTTTCCGGTGCATTCTCCACATAGCTGTCAGAGTGAATTTCCTAAAGCATGAGTTTGATTATATTATACTTCTCCTCAATAAACTCCAGTGGTTCCCTGTGGCCTCTACCATCACATAGAGCCTCCTTTTTTTGACGTTTAAAGCCCTTCACAAACTGGCTCCAAACTACACGTCCTGCCTCATTACCCACCTCCTGCACACAGTGCTTCAGCTAAGTTGGACTTGTCTTTGTTCCTCCCGTGGGGCCCCCCATCTTTGATCTCTGTTCCTTTCCACTGGCGCTACCTCAAGCCTGGGCGGTGCCTCCCTCCTTATCTCTTCCCCTTAGAATCCCCTGTTTCCCTTTAGACTCAGTTCGGCCACTTACTTCTACATGAAGCCTGCCCCTCCCCCACCCCTCTGCCATTTACCTTGTATTTTAGAAATCTATCCTCCTTTATTTGTGCAAGACCCTGATCAAAGGTAATGGACTTTTAATAAATACTTATAGCTTGATGTTTTTCCCTCACCCTTATTCTCCACCTCCCTCATGGATCCTGGGTACAGTTCCCCAGGGCCATGGACTTAGAAATAAAAGGATGTATTTAGAAAAATACGGGATGTGGGGATGCAAACCTGAGAATAATCAAAGGCACTCTCTGGGCCAAGTGTGGAGTCATTTTCTGTGCTGACATAGTAGAATTAAGGATCATCTCATCCATAGCCATATTGGTGGGCAAAAGGAGATCAACAGGTGTGTTCAGTGTTTGACTAAGCTGGAGATTAAAGGGGTGTGTGTGTGTGTGTGTGTACGCATAAATATATATGTAGGGAACAG
The DNA here is from genome assembly GCA_028658325.1 of Potorous gilbertii. Classification (NCBI taxonomy): domain Eukaryota; kingdom Metazoa; phylum Chordata; class Mammalia; order Diprotodontia; family Potoroidae; genus Potorous; species Potorous gilbertii. The sequence continues at coordinate 518,160,758 of CM053770.1, forward strand.
AGGATGTTTTAATCCCTTTTTGGGGGGCTATCTCCTGTGGAGGATAAGTAGATTCATTACTACATCTGAAGAGAAAGAGAGATGGGGAGCAGCCCTTTCCTTTTTGTTTTTGTTGGGAGCAGAGGAAAGGGTGGAAGAGGTAAACAGCTGGAAGATTCCTGTATCTGAAGGCAAACTGGGTTTCTGAATGACTTCTAGGTCGGTTCTGGTTATATCCTGTGATTTTATCTACTATACTGGGAGAAAAGTACAAGTGCTCAAAGGCACTGGACACCCTTTTCTGTTCAGGGGAGGTTCTGGGCTTAGTTGCTAGGCAGAAGGCCCCACAAATGTTTCATCAGGTGGGTGGGTAAAGGGAGAGGAAAGAACCCCCAGTGTGTAATAGGAAGGTGGGCAGCAGGAAACTCATTGGTATGCTTTGCCCCTTTTCTCATCCCTCACTAGCACTACTAGTTTACCGCGTCTTCAGGAATGAGGCTAAGCGCACCACAAAGATCCTGCATGGGCTGCTACACATCTTTGCCCTTATCATCGCCTTGGTTGGTGAGTCCCCTGATGTTTCCTTTCCCTCCAAGGGATGTTGACTGGCTCTCCATTCCCTCTCTAGTTTCTAGATCTGAGGTGGCAGACACTTTCCTAAGCTGCACTTAGGCAAACTACCTACTTTGGAAGCAAATTTTTGCCTCAGTTATAATACTCTAAGGATATACCTTATTCCTCATAACACATTTGGGAAAGGTTGGGGCAGAACTGGGAATAAAGCCTGCGAGCTCTAAATGGTCATATGTGACCTCTGGGATTATCTCCTTCCCCTTTTCCCCAGACTCCCTTTAAAAAAATACCTGACCTTTTATTCTCATGTCCTCCAACTTCTTTCCAGGACTGGTGGCTGTGTTTGAATATCACAAGAAAATGAACTATGCTGATTTGTACAGTCTGCATAGTTGGTGTGGGCTCCTCATCTTCATTCTGTATTTTGCACAGGTGAGCCCCTCTCTGTTGTTCCTGCTTCTCTGCCTCCCAGGCCTGCAGGGGTTTGAGAATAGCTCACTGCAGAGGGTGTGAGGGTTGGTAAGACACCAGTCTGACAGTGCAACCCATGGTGCTGTAAAGGGCTGCAGTTGGCCCCAGACCCATTGTTCCCCAGGAACCTGGAACTAGCCCCAAATTGGACTGGAAGGAGGTAGGGGTTAGTGCCTTGCAGCTGTGGGGCTCCTTCCAGTTGGCCAGCCAGGCTTAGGTTTTCTGGAACTTTGAGTTAGGATTGTGACTGAGGTGAACCTTGAGCATTTGGGGACATAGGCTCTTTTCCCTTTAGGTTGTCTCCAGTCTTCCAGGATGGGCTTAGCATTGTCTCAACAATATCAGATGCAGCAGCAGGCAGGGGACTCCTGTCTCTGTTTAACTCTGACACTGTCTCTACATTTCTTCCAGTGGCTAATGGGCTTCAGCTTCTTCCTGTTCCCTGGAGCATCATTCTCCCTTCGAAACCAATATCGCCCCCAGCATGTCTTCTTTGGAGCTACCCTCTTCCTCCTTTCTGTGGGCACAACCCTGCTGGGCATCAAGGAGGCACTGATATTTGGGCTGAAGTGAGTGACTGAGGACTGCTGGGCCCCCTGCTGTCCTGAATAGATTTCTTACAATCTCGTCTTTCATGGGAGGCAATGTTGTTTGCTGTTGGCTTGTTGGTTAGCTGCCTTCTCATCATAGTTGGATAATGCTGGAGCTTGTATCCACTGGTTTTATGGATGGGTTGGGATAACTGGTTTTGGTATTCCTGTGGCATTAATCTGATCTTGGCTGTGGGCATGTGTGTGGTAGGATATGACGAGTTCCTTCTTCCTTCTCTCTCTACCTTGCAGGAACAAGTACAGTATGTTTCAACCTGAGGGCATCTTGGCCAACATATTGGGCCTGCTACTGATCTGCTTTGCTGTGGTTGTGCTATACATCCTGACGAGAGAGGGCTGGGGTCGGCCACGGCGGGCTGAGGAGCAAGCACTCTCCATGGACTTCAAGACACTGACAGAAGGGGACAGCCCGAGCCCTCAGTGACAGCTGTTGCTAGCCATGATAGGGTGGGAAATGGGTCTGTGGTGAGGAACCTCTTCAGTTCCATGTGGGTGATGGAGTGTCTTTTTGTCCCTCCTCCCTGTTGTGGTCATCCTGCCATCCCTTTGAGAAATCAGAGAGTACCACTGAGACTATTCCTGGGCAGTAGCAGGGTGGTACTAAGCTATAGGTGCCCCAGAAATGATCATTTGGATTAGCCAATGGGATAGTGTGAATGTTGTTCAGTGTTTATCAACCCTGGTTGCTAGAGGCAACCTATCTCTCCCAGCCTTCCCTCTGTCCTTTTGCTTTTCTTCTCCATATCTTGCCTCTTGGCAAAATTAGTAGCATGCCAGCCTTGCGCAACTCTTCTTACCCTCAAACAGAGCTGGCCCAGGAGCAGGGGATGAAGGCTTGTTAAGGAGACCTGTCAGTCAGAAAGGTGATTCAGCATTCAGGTGCTTAATTTATAAGATCTTTTAGAACTGAAAGGGAAACACCATTATTTTACTGATGAGGAAAGTGATGCCTGAAGCCATTAATTACTTGCACAGCTATTGTGCCATTGGCTCTTTTGGTGGCTTTAAAGCAATGGTTCTAAAACTTTTTGGTCTCTGGACTCCATTACTCTTTTAAAAATGTTTGAAGATGCCCCTACAGAGCTTTTGTTTATGTGGGTCATAACAGTGATATTTACTGTATTAGAAATTAAAATGCCTTGCTTTTATGAAAATACCTCATGACATTTGACCTCATAGATAACGTGAAAGAATCTCAAGGACCACTGGGGTCCCTGGACCACACTGAGAACCACTGCTCTAAAGTAAACAGATATTTCCAAGAAAAGTCCCCTGTTAGGGAACTGGGGTTCAGATTTTCTTGTCTAGGAAGCCTGACTTTGGCAGAAGCCGTAGGACTCCATATTGCTAAGATACAGAGGTTGTTTAGAGATGCTGGGTCTAGTGTTGAGGACTACAGAGAGAGGACAAGTAGTGGTTGGAGTCTGGGGAAAAGCACCAGGGGCCTCAGGTATTCACAGTTAGGCACTGAAACCCATCCTCTGTGCTTACACTAAAGTCAAACCAAACATTCAGCTATTCCAAACAAAGCATCAGCCTTGGCAAGGGGAAACAATTGAGATCACATGGAAAAAATATTTATGCTCAGAGTGGTGTTTTCAGGGCCAAGTTATGGCCTCGAGATTCTTGATCTTTTTTGGGCTACCCACCCCCAAGGACTGCTGTGGTGATAGGCAGGTGTCATTATGTATTTGATTTTACATAAGACCATTGAGCTCCTAGAGTACAGCATTTTCTTCTTAAAAAAGACAGGTCTGATAAGGTGTGGGTACTAATTTTAAAACTGTTTGCTCACATGCTGTGTAGGACAGGTTTTCTTGCAGCCTGCCTAAGTCTGGCCTCCGGTGGTAGAGGTCTTTTTCAAAACTCTCTACTGGCCTGGATTGTAGGAGTCCTGGGCAGTGAGGAAGAGGCTGGCTGTTTGCCAAATAAGTTTGACACTGCTCTAGAAAGGGAGACTGGGGTTACAGACTCCTTGATCTTGAATGAAAGGCTCCAGTTGTTACAGAACATGAGGTCAAAGCTCCTGCCAAGGTGGTATTAGAGCTGGCTTGGCTTCTGCCAGAGGGTCAGACAGCTTCTCTGTCTTCTACCTGGGGTCTCTGGAAGAAGTAGAGACAAAGTCAAAATTGTATTAGTCTTTTAAGTGTGTAAGTCCCAGGTTTTAAATCTGATGTTCCACTCAGAAAGCATGTTGTGCTGTAATCTGAGTCACTGTTTGGTCTAAGTCCAGAAATAACATGATTACAGCATCAGTCTTGTACTTGGCAAACAATTCCCCCTCATTCCCAGCCTTTCCCCCCCATTTGCCTGTGGTTTGAACAGCACAGCACAATCTGTGGATGCTTGTATTTTACTCTTGACAAGTCTTTGAGGTGGATGGATTTGGACACTTATTTAACGAAGAAGTTGTCTCCAGCCGCAGTACAGCTAGCATTTCTTTTAAGAGAGGTTGCTCATAGTGACTCTGTGAAGCAGGCTATGCTTCTCTAAGTTCAGATTTCCATTAAAAAGAAATCGTTTGCATAGGCAGGGTTGTGGGTAGGAATGCTTTCTTCCTTAAATAAATGAGTCACAGCAGGGCAGCAGCTGTTGTCTTTCCTCTACCCCAACCTTGTAGCAGGAGTTGTCTGTGGGCTCCTCCCATGGTGGGGTGCTCCTCTTTTCTTCCTTTAGACCCTAGCCTGGTTCGTGTTTCCCGGGTGATATTAATGTCTGAATTAGATTGAAATGTCAGGGTCAGGTATTATACCTGTTTAGGTTGTGCAGTCACCTGGCACACTTGAACCCCCCATTTCTATATGGCGTTGTTGCACCTTGAACAAATTGCCAAAATATAATTATATAATCACTTTAAATAGAATGATAATTCACAGGAAAATGTAGCTTTTGGCTAATAGCTTATTGCTAAGTTATATTTTTCTCCCAAAGTTACTTTAAAGGAGCTAAGTTTTAGGTTAATCAGGAGGCTCTCAAAGTCAGAAAAATAGGAAACTTTTTTCTCCACCCACTCGCAGGCCCCCCGCCCCGAATCCCTCCTACTATTTGACTAGTAGTCAGTCTTATGTGAAATATGTTTGTGTTGGTGTAGAAAACAAATGATTCAATAAATGTCTGCAGCAAATCTATTGCCTGTTATCTTCAATTTACCACAGCAGTAAGGAATCCATTGTTCCTAGACCTGCAGTACACATGAGATTGATGCCATCAGGGATAAGAAATAAACAATTTTGGGAACCATAAGTAAAATGGTCAATGCTATTTCTCATATCAGGAATTGAGGTGGTCCAACAGGTTACCTGATCTTCTCCTTTCTACCCAACTTGTGACTGAAGGTAGTATACCAGTTCCCCTTCAGTAAGGATTGTGGGTTTCTGGAAGTCTAGTTAGAATATCTCATGGGGGTGGGTTCTGCAAGATGCTGATAATGTTATTGGCAAGAAGTTTTCCCCAGGGTTCAGACTACATTTTCCTTTGGGTGATCACGATGTTTAAGGGTAACTGATCACCACTTTGTGAGGTGGATGGCATTCCTGAAAAGCACTTATCAGTAAAATGATTTTAATAGAGAATTTACAATTTTAAAGATAACTGCAAGTGAATCCTTTTGTAACATGGTCATCTCCAGGTAGGGTTCACCTATATAAAGTAAAATTAGAGAAGGCTTTTCCTTGGTGGCGTTCTCCATGGATACTTTTTCTTCCTTCTAAATGAGAGGCCACTCTCCAGGACTTAGGGTTTCAGCTCAGGGCAATGAAACGGTGGATCATACAATTTCTTTAGCTCATTAAAGTTTTGAAACTGAAATCTAAAGGGGCAGTTGAATCATTAAACTTTGTCAGTCCTCTGGTTTTTTTAGTCCATCAGACCCTTTTGACAGACTTTTTTTCCCGTATGTTTTTGCCCTCATCTCCTACACAACTCTAGGCCTTTCAGTATTTGTCCTTATCATCCAGCACTTACACATCCATTGCCTTTGAGTGCATCAAGCTCCAAGTGTTACCACCTTACCTTGAGGCCCCCATTCCCAATGCCAGCTTTCTCCCCTCTCTTTGATATAATGCTTGCTTTCTCTAGATATATGAAAATATTTTTAAACCACATCTAAGTTTTTAATAAAACAACTGTTATTTAAATCTGCTTCCTTTGCTTTCTGTATTCATCTTCCCCAGACTCCCCTCTTATTTTTTAAAACCTCCATCAGGAATTTCAAAGGATCATCAGATCATATGCCTCTTGGCCAGGAGGGAGCACCAGATGTTTCATGAAGCTATTAGTATAATAATATGAACTCATTTATATAACATTTTAAAGCTTATAAAGCCCTTTCCTCACAACCTTGAGAAAGAGATGTAAGTACCATTCATTCCCTGTTGCACAGGTGAGGGTTCTGAGCTTCTGATGAGATAAATGATGTGCCCAGGGGGCATAAGGCTAGTTAAGTGCCCTAGCTAGGATTTAAGTTCAAGTCCAGCATTCTCTTCTGTACCATGTTGGTTCCCACTCCTGGTGGTATTCTACCACCCTTACTTTTCCATCACCTCCCAGTCCATTTTTGCCCCCTTGTTCACTTGTCAGTGCCACTCCTGAACACTGTTTAGATCTACAAGCAAAAAGGTTGATGATAATTTATTATATAATAATATTAAACTAATGTAGATACTTGATTAACCCTCATTTGGTTTTCATAGAATCATAGAGCTGAAAGGGCTGCACTTGAGGACTTAGAGGGCTACATGTGGCCTCTAGGTCACAGGATCCCCATCCCTGCTCTAGTCCAGCCTTTACAGATGAAAAAACAGGCCCAGAGAAAGGGTAGGTGGTCGCCCCAGGATTCAGTTGCTTTGCTGTGTTTCCTTCACTCTTTCTTAGGAGAGCAGTCGTGTGGGAATGCAGATTGCCATTTTCTGTGACTAGGATCCTCTTTTTCATTGTAACGGTTTCTCATGGTGGAAAGGAAAGATTGGGCTTTTGGAAGCCTTGGGTTCAAATCCTGCTTCCTAGCTGTATGACTACAGGCAAACAGGTCTTTTTGAGCCTCAGTTTTTTTTTATAAAGTTACTGCGAGATAAATCACATTATAAGCCTTAAGGTACTATTCAAATACAAGTTAGTCTTCGGAGAAGAACCTAATGGGGGAGACTGTCCAATACTGTATTGTCTGCCTCTATCTCAGTTCAAATTGGAGAGCTTTAAAATGTTGATTCAATAATGAGGTAGCAGTCAACTTGTGGGCCTAAAGGACAAGATCTTTCTAACAGGGCCAGTTCCTTTAAGGAATTACTTTCCTTCCACCCTCCAAACACTGCATTTCCTTAAGGCCTCTGGGAATCCTTTGGACCACTGGACTTTGGCCAAAAAGTAAGACTCATTTGCCAATTGTATTCTTATCCTTTGAAGCTTATCCATTTTTCTCTTTTATTGAAATAGCTGGTCTTTAGATTCTGCAGTCCTCTACTTCAAGACTCCCTTACACCCATCCTGCCGTGGAGGTTTCTTGTTGTCCTGTCTTAGATGGATTTGCATGCCCTGGATATGTGTACTTTAGGGTCTTCCTGTTACTCTAGGTTTCAGTTGTTCAGGGGGGTGGGGGTAGGGGGGAAATGGGTGTGGCTATACCAGCACCACTGTTATTCCTTTCCCATTCCTTTAGTAGACAAAAAGAGTAAACAGTTAAGCAGGAAAACCATCAGAGCCAGGGACTTTTCTCCTGGGATTGATTGGTGTCAATTTCGAGCAATTTCAGCAATTCCTTTAACAACTTTGCATGCAAAACTATTGTGACTCCCCACAGTCACACCCTGTAGTGCCAGAAAGGAAGCTAGAGGTGGATTTTCTTCAAACTGAAAATAATTATCATTTGCTAAGGAAACAAAATGAGGCACACTTGCCAGTGGGCATATACATTTGCTCAATTTAGCCCTTGACCTGATGGCCTAGTAGGTCATGAGGAGCTCAGTCTCTAAATTCAACAGTAATGATGGCAGCCCAGCCCTACAGAAGGATTCAGGGCGGTTGACAGGGTCAATAATTTTAGTTTTATGGTATTTGAATCATAGAGTTAGAAAGGACCAGAGAGTTTTGGTGTAATAGCAAGAGCATTGTTTTTTATAGTCAGAAAAGCAAGGTTCAGTTTCTGGCTCTGGTACTTAAAGATATGCAGAAATTAACCCATCGCCAGACCTCTTGTCTCATGTCTAAGTCTCATGATCTCATTTTATAGAGGAAGAAACCAAGACCCAGAGAAATCTACCCAAAGTGGCTTGCCTAAGGTCATTTTGGGGGAAGAAATAATTAGGAATACTTAGGGCCGTAGTGCTCTGATCCTAATCTTGGGGAAGGGTCCATCTAGCCTTTCATACCTCTAGGCTGGTAGAACTGGGGCAAAAAAACCCCCTCCTACATTTATCCTTGCATTCTGTAGGCTAAGGAGCAGGTCTTTCCCTTTCTTGTGCAGTGATAAGAGCCTTCTTAATCCTGTAGGCAGTAGACAAAGGGTAGCGTGCTGTGATCTCGGGTCCCACTGCTCATAGTTGAGAATTAGCTCTGGCCAGGGTATCAGGAGAAGCACCCCGATTGCCAGAGGAAAGCACCAGGCCAGTCATATTTTTTCCAAGTGTTAACCATTTATAAATAAGTACATTTGCTTTCATACATACAATTCATTGTACAGATGACAACCTGTATACATGGGGCAGGGAAATGCATTCGTTTGAACTTTTCACATCTATCTCACACAGCTCACATGTACAGACAATAAAACTGCTCAAGCAAGTACAGCAAAGGAAAACATCATCTTTCCTTATACACAGGGCCAGGGGAAGGGTGGGCCAGGGAGTTGGAGGCCTCTGATGGGCATGGGGTGTTCCCGCTGCACGAGTTCACAACTGTGTGGTGTTCAATATATCGGTATAGAGAACGAACATGCATTGGATAATATACTGTACAGAGAAAGTCCTTTACATCAGAATTATAGAAAAGCTAAAGGGAAACTAAGTGCATTAAAGCTCTTTCCAGCAAGTATCTTGAAAGGACAGCAAAGAGGAAGAATCAAAACTGTTAGTACAAATTACTTTTTAAATGTATAGACTGTACATATTTGTACTAATTAAAATTGTCTTGGATTTGAAGGAGACAGAACAGAGACAGAAATGCTATGCTAGCATGGAAAGGAGGCTGAACTCCAGAATGACACCTGCTCTGAGCCTGGCAAGAACTGGCCTCACTCAAGGAGAATTAGCCAAAGGAAGAGAAATAGGAAGTGTCATGGGATTTCCAAAATAATCCCTGGATGGAGTGTGGAGCTAGAGTCAGTGTGAGTTGGTTACAACAAGACAGTTAAACTCCAATAATGAGTTATCCATATTAAACCCTCTGCCTGGCCCTGGGGGGATGGAGTATAGGAGAGAAAGGAGGGTTGAGTCCCCCCATCCAGATTTTTTGGGCCAGTGATTATTAGAAGCAAAAAAAGCCACCTAGCAGCAGCTGTAGAAAGAAACTAGGCACCTGGTCCATTTCCTTTCCACTGACTCAGAACCTCTGAGAAGTGAAATGATGACCTGTGGCTGGATATGCTCAGCTCACTTGGCAGACTGGTCCATTTAAATGCCAGAGATGTGTTAAGAAGAAATGAGATGGTTATGTATGGGTGAGGAAACATGAAAGTAACACTTGATTTTTGGTGTCCAATTTTTCATTCATTTGGTATTGACTTTCCTAGCTCTGACTGTGGTCAGTCCACCCAGGTTGTGTCCTGGAAGACAGTAGCCAAAAGCATCTCAGGGTGGGTCAGCTGCTTTGAGGAGCTGGACACCGAAATGAAGGTTACCAACACTTCAGCCCTTAGTGGTTTATGTTACAAAACAAGTCAATGAAAAACTCAGTGATTATTCAAGTAGCTCTGCACAGAGGCTCCACCATCCCCATTTGTGCTTTGTCCAAACCCACTGCCAGTCTCCTTTCCTTGGGAGCGTCCAGAGCTGAATTCAAGGCATTGCATGGTGAAGGTCTCCATGACATGTCTTCCTAGGTAGCTCTTACCCCTAAGCCCTTATTTAAATGTCGTTGATCTTGGTAGATGAACCGTCTGGAACTCTTACAAGAGGAGAGAAGCTGTACCTCCTGGTATATGAGAAACAGATGAGAAAGGCCCTTCGTGCTGGCCGCAGTTGGCTGGTGCTCTCTCTCTCTCTCCAGGAAGTTTCTTGAAGACAGGGCTGGGAAACTCCAAGAGTATAGGAAGTCAGGGAATGGAACTGGCAAACTGGGCAGGGGCAGCTGGGCACTTGGGACTTCAGCAGAAAACTGGCCACAGGTATAAAGTGCAATCTGCACAAGTTCCAATGGGGCAGTTGGTTTCAACAAAGGCATTTTTTTTTTACAGTAGAAAAATAACAGCTAACCTTTGAACTAAAAACCACCCATGTGTGACAGCCTGAAAGGAAGGCTGGAGACTGAGTGCAGGGAGAAGCCACCAGCTGCAATTAAAGTTTTCCATTGATCTGCTGGAACAAGGGAACTCTGCTCAATAAGGATCTACCTAGGGCTGCTCCCTTTCCCAAGCTCCAGGATTCCCTTCTACAATAGGCTTCAGTTTTCAAAGCATGCTTGCTACTCCAAGGTTAGCACAGCTAAGGAATGTTCTCCTTCCCTTTTGCCCCCCTCTTCATGCCCTGCTCTTTCCTATATGGGCCTCCCCTCTGGAGCCAGCTGGCCCCAGCTCTGCCCTGGGAGGAGTGTCTCTCATCTATTCCTGGGATCTGCTCCGCTTGTTCCACAGGGGGCATATAGCTCCTTTACTGCCAGCGAAGGCTCTGGTGCAGAGCCAGGGTGACACCTAGTGGTTAAATATAGTAAAACGCAAATGACATCCATAGTCAACTAGGATTCTGAAGAAAAATAATCTTTCAGTCGATCAACAAACATTTATTAAGTGCCTGCTCTGTACGAGGCACTGGGCTAGGGTATTAAATTAGATACTGGTTACTTGCTCTAATGGATACATCTCTGAAATATAAAAATATGAAAATTTAAGAGGGAAATTCACAAACTCCTATCTGGTCTGTGAATTGAGACAATCTTTCCCAAATTGTTCTTAAAACATGAGGAAAAAGCATCTAGAAATTTGGTCTAACTCAATAACAAACTTGGAAGATTTGGACAGCGACTTAGGGGATACCACGCGTGGTTCTAAGGAGTGGAGTTTTCCTGAGCCATCCATTGGAAGTGAAACACATCTAAAAAGAGGAACAAGAAGAGGGCTTGTGCTCTATTAACATGGTTCTTCAATAATAATAGTGCACTTCTGCAACCCAGACAAGATACAACAGCAAATACAAAATGGTCTCCATTTTGTCCATGCCAAATTTTCATGATACACAAATTTTTTTACTTTGTAAATAAATACTAATTTTCAATTGCTAATGTGTGCCTTACTGATCCAGTAAATAAAGTAACCATGTCTCAGGAGTCCCTAAGAAAATTGCTGGAAAAACACTTTAAAATCACTGCAAATATTCTGTATTTAAAAATTACTTAATCTTTTGATGTTTATATACAACAGTTATTTCTTGTGCTATAAATGTTATGATCCATTGCTTGATTTCTTTCCTCTTTTTCATTGTTTTTCTTGAAAAATACACTAAAAGACAGGAGTGGTTCTGCTATTTTCTAATGAAGACACTACTCACGCTTAAATATCCAATATTTATCATAGTAACAAATTCAAACAGTAAAGTGCACCCATTTACAGACATAATGTGATGGTAACCCATTAGTGCAAGAATCCTGGGCAAAGAGAACATATTTTTGGTGAGAAACCTACAAGCTGCAGTTAAGTCACCACTTCCTCTATTCTTGGGTGGCATGAATGTGGGAGCTGGTGGGCTAGGCTTGAAGCAAGGGAGAGAGGGGGTGTGTGGAACTTTGCAGTTTCATTTTAAAATTGTATTTGAAAATATCTAACCTGAAGTAGGGCTTTGATTCACAAAGTGCTGCTGGGGGCCATGTCTTAAATACAGTACTGGGATCATTGAATGGCAGTGAAGTAGCAAAGCAGGGCACGGGCAATCCATTTGTAAGAGAATGCAAGTTTCTCTTTCCCAGAAGAGGATCCAATTGGCTTTTTATTTTTCCCAAGCTCATAGACAACCAGTGCCCAGTGGGAGTGCTCACTCTTTCTTGGATGGAAAGGAGGTATGGGCTGGGGTGGGCAACTTTTAAGAGAGCACAAAAAGCATAGAGGGCAATGGTTCTCTTGTTTCTTATGGAAAACTGGAAGAGGAAGGGTCCTAGGATAGAAATGGTATCAGTGGAGTGTCTGAAATATTACAAAAAAATCCAGCACATCTGTCTAGGTAGGTGTCTTTGTGCAGTGCAGACAGGACTCATCATGCTCCTGATGAGGCAGGGGACAATACTGAGTCTAAAGAGACTGAAGAGAGTGAAATCTTTTCTTAAAAACAGAAGCTTCTCATTGAGAGAAAATGGACGGAAACCCCTGCTCCACCAACAGAGAAGGGGTGGGAGGGAAAGAGTCCAAAGGAACTGATCCCTGACCAAAACAAAACAAAAACTCTAGCCCTGTGGCTCAAGCCAAATGAGAAAGATCTAATTTGCAATTTTTTTTTAATTAAAAAGGAAGAAAAAAGGAGAAACAGATGCCTGCCCTCATCCAGTTAGGTAGATGTTTTCACAAACATCTGAGATAGAGAAATGGATCCCCTGGAGCACAGGCTCCCTCAGTTTGTTTTCTAAACAGCCAAACTGACATCATCCTGGCCTGTTCCAAGGTCTACCTCCTTTTGTTTGGCAAAAGCTAAGGGAGTTGGGAAATGTCACCAAATCAAGCCTCCGTGCTTCCATTTAACCCCTTTCTAGAGGAATAACCTTGCCTACTGCTAATAGGTCTGGTCACACCTGGAAACTGGTACAGGGAATAGTTCATCCTAGAGCCCTTTACTCATGAAAAGCAAGGCTGACTTTTAACAGTGTAGGTCCAATTCACTTTGTTTAACTCTTAAGTCTTTGGTTTCTAACATGCTACAGTTGTTGGTGCCCTTGCTATCCATCCATCCATTATCCACAGTGGTGCAAAAAGCAGATCAATAAGTGGTATCCACAAAGAATGGAACATGTACAAAGGATGGCTGGAGTCAGAAACCATACTGTTGTTTCCACATGTGTTTACCCACCCAGGACTGGAAAACAGGTCTGAGAGAACTGACATTCTCTATTATCTTCACCCTGAATCAATATTGGGTACACATGGTTTTCAAACCAAAAACAACATATCCTTAAAAAAGGAAAACAAAAACCCATTCCTGAAAGTAGATGAGATTTAGGTAATCAAACCAGGCAGCAAGTGCTAAAGACAGCTTTAGGAGACAGAGGAGTGAGGGCCACTCTAGGAAATAGCCTTAAAGTGTCTACTTCTGTCACTCTCCTTAAGGAATTGATCCTCTTGCTATAGCATATAGGCTTTTGGGAGAGAAATCAGCTTCAGATGAAGTGGCAAGCTAAATAAATATATCTGTCCATCTACATTCCAATGGAAAAAACTTGCTGAGGGAAATAATGCTGCATGATGCCAGGATCCTGAGGAAGTTTCCTCAAGATGATGGTTTTCTATAAGCTCTCCTGGTAACTCACTTCAGCCTCAGTTTTATTCAGATAGATATACATAAAGAAATCTACGAGACCCATCCAATTTCCTTGAGTGATTGAAATAGTCAGAGTTGTCTAATCTTTAATTAAACAAACAAACTTGGAAAATGAATTTGGTGGCATTTCAAACTTAGCCCCTTGGGGTTTTAACCAAATCATCAGCCTGATTTTACTTCCTCCTCTACCCCTACCCCAAAATATGAACACCAGAGATAAGCAGAATGCTATTCCAGATCTCATTACTAAAGCAAGCTTATTATTAAGATCCGTCAGGGCAGAGAAGTAGCTCTTCCTTGAGGAAGGAGACAGTCAGAGCAGGAATGCACAGGCTGGCTGTTTGGAGAACACTGGATAAGAATGCAAAGGCAAAAAGGGGAACACTCTCTTTTGAAAATTCCTAGAGGAAAATTAACAAGGACATCTCTTTGAAAAAAAAGGAGAGACAGTTACACAACAACACTAGGTGATCTGAAATCGATTGTCTATTTGAAAAAGCTGAGCAGTGTGTCTGATCTCCCTGGGCTAAACCACACTGTATGAAAAATCTCCCAGTTGGCAGCTGAAGAGAGAGGGCACACAGCTGGGGTATGGACAAGAGAAACTACAATCCTGGCTTGTTGGAGGCCAGCTTCCCAACTGGCTGCATGCAAATGATTTCAGCATGTGTCTCTGAACACCACACAGAAATTACATGAGAAATTGAGCCAGAGAACTACCCCAAATGTGGAAACCAAGCCTGGAAATGTGTGCTGAAAACATGGATCTCACTCCAACAAATGTCTTTTAAACATTAGACTCCACAAATGGTCTCTTTGGTTTGATTGGGGATGTCTGCCCTTGTCGAGAGTCCCTGGACAACTGCCTGTACAGGTTGTCCTGATATGCCTGAGCAACAGGGAGTGTCCTGGCCACCTTCACATCAGGGTATGAGGCAGCTTGGCTGACTCTCTCCAAGAGGTCTCCGCGGGACCCATTAGCCAGCATCCCATGGGGGCTATAATAGTCATCCTCCAGCAAATGGCCATTCTGTGCATTGTTGGTTTTGTTATAAAAGGCAATGTTGCTGATTGAAGACGGTGGACTGAAGGACTCAGGCTGAGGCAGATTGCCGGGAGACGTGGGGCTGATGACAGTATCCACTGATGAAACCGCCCAGGTCCGATTCTGCTGGTGGAGGTGGGGGTACTGCTGAGTCCGGGCTGTTTTATCTATGATCCCCATGAATGGTGTGGTCCTGGACCGAGCTGGCTCACTGGGGTAGCCTCCCTGAGTGGGAGACACTGGAGACAGCTCATCACATGACCTGTCATATGCCGGCTTCAGTGGGATCTCCATTTGCTGAATTGAGGAGGATGGGCGGAAGGTAGGAGTCAGGTTGGAGGTGGATGATATGCTATTGCTAGAAGGAGAGAATCGGAGGCCTACACTTTGGGAGTGCAGCAGGGGCCTTGGAGTTGGTGGGTGGGATTTGATTTCATTAGGGTTGACTGTAATGGGTCTTCTGATTAAATGTGACACATCGGGGGAGCCAAGCTGGCTGGAAGAGCGCTCTAGATCCAGTTTGGAGTGACAAACTGGATAGTAGGAGGCTGACTGACTGCGCCCAATCTGAGGTGTCTGACTGTACCTTACGCCCCCTCGGTAGGCTGAGGAAGGTCTCTGTGGAAGATCTTCTTTGGTCAGCCCTCCATGTTGGCAGATAGCACCTGCACTAAGGCTGGCCTGGACATGCTGCACAGGTCTCCCATCACCTACAATCCCCCCAATTGACCCTTGGTAGACCAACCGACTCTGACTCACTCCCATTTCTCCCTGTGAAGATTGGTATTTACTGGCCATTGAATGAGCCACTTGGCCATAAGTACCAGTGGGGATGACTGTGCTGGAGTGAACTGCTGAGCTAGGCTGGTTGCTTCTTACAATCTGGGCCTTGGCAGGCTGCAGTCTGAGCCCTTGCTGGGGAACTGCCACAGGAAGCTGGGGCATCTGGTATGGCCTCTGGGCCATTTTTGACAAAGGAGACTTTGGTCTTCCAGGAAGCTGACTAACATTCGCTTCTTGCTGGTATCGCACAGGAGATCCAGACTGGGCTCTATAGACACTCATGCTTTCAGCGGGAGGGCTAGCCCGATACTGAGGGCCTCTACGGAGAGGGGACGGGGGAGGACTTGGATATTCTTTCCCTTGCCCTGCCACGGGAGGGGGGCTGAAGCGGTAAGCTCCACCCTGATGAGCTGGGGAAGTATGAGGGGGACTAGGCCTGTAATGAGAGTTCTGGTGTGTTGGAGAGAGAGCAGGAGATGTGGACTGGTAGCTTTGCCGAGTGGGGGAACCTACGGAACTATTGGATCGGAAATCAAAAACCTGATGTGAGCCCAGTGGTGAGCTAGAGATATATGTTGATTCCCGATGGGCAGGAGAGGAGGGTGGGCTCTGGATGATGGGGAGCCCCTGAGTGGGCCGAGCT
The DNA here is from genome assembly GCA_028658325.1 of Potorous gilbertii. Lineage (NCBI taxonomy): Eukaryota > Metazoa > Chordata > Mammalia > Diprotodontia > Potoroidae > Potorous > Potorous gilbertii. Next base: position 518,176,523 of record CM053770.1, read on the forward strand.
TCTGTCTGTAAGCCAATGGAAACGTTTTCGACATCTTGCTCCAGGAACTCCTCTTCAAAGATATCTTGCACAGAATAGAGATCTTCTTGCTGGGCGTCCGGCTCGGCTTCTACGGGTAACTGCTGCTGCTGCTGCTGCTGCTGCTGCTGCATCTGTCTGCACTCTTCCTCTACTCTCATCAGGAGCCGCTGGATCTCACGGTTGTTTGGACACAATTTGATGGCCTCATTCAGGTCCTCCAGGGCTGCTGAAAACTGCCTGCTTGACAAAGTGACAAACATAAGAACTGGCGTTATTCTGGATCAATAGGTCATGCCAAGTACTCAGAACCTATCTCAGAGGCCTGTGGGCTCTCCTGGGGGGGGGTTACATTACAAGTACAACCCTTCTGGCCTTTGTTTGGTTTACTTTGGGGTAAGAATAAATCTCACACCTGTAGGCCTCCAAATTCTCCAAATGGGAGGATGATGAAGAAATGTCATCACCATGTTAACCCAGCAAGGTCTTACAGGAAGAGGTTCTTGATATATGATATACACCAAGGACAAGACCCTTCCAGGATAGTGTGGAGGGAGGACAGAGATGAATCTATCACTGACAGTAATCCTATTAAATAGTTTAGAAACTATCCTATTTAAGGCTCATGCTAATTCATCAGAAAACACCCTTTAGATACTCAACATTTTGGATCAAACTTTCTGTTGAGAATCAAGGTAGAAAAAACCACCCCTTCAGTGTACCCTCCAGGAGCTTTTGCACTCTGTTGGGGCAAAGCTAAGGTGAATCGGGTCCAGAGCTGGCCTGGGCTGTGAGGGGCAGCCAGTGTGCAAAAAAGGAAATGAACCCCACAAGCAATGTTTCTACCTTCCCTGTAAAGAGTGCAAGGAAAAGGGGCTACTGTCCAATCGTGAAAGAAAAGTAGTATTCTATTTTCCTGGCAAGAGTAGGAATCCAAGAAAATCAATCAGCACAGGTGTTGTCTCTTATCTAATATGAGTTTGGCTGTCAAGGCCAAGTCTCTCCTTGTAGGCCCAAGTCTCCAGTTCTCTTTCCCCATGGGAACATGCAGGAAGACAAGGGGGTATTGGTGATGTAGGCTGTAAGAATGTGAGAGAGTGACAAGTAGCCAGAGGCAAGAGGTCCTAGGCTCAGAGTTCCTATGCTCCTGAACCCCATCTATCCAGGGACCCAATTACAGCAGCTGAGCATGTCAAGCACCATTTCCCTTGTTCCCTCTTGTTCCGCCCCTAGCACTAAGGCCACCCCACTTCAGCCTGTGTTGTGCTGAAGGGGAGAAAAGGAGAGGAGGGAAGGACCATAGTGTCTCTTTTGGTCTCACTTCCTTTCCATTCTCACCTGCTGCTCCGTTTAGCCCTTGCTCTTGCATAATAAGCTTCGTAAGATTTCGGTTTCAGCTCCAGAGCCTTAGTGGCAAATTCCTCTGCCATTCCAAAGTCCTGTTATCACAAGAGATGTGCAGACAAATGATTTCAGAGGCATGGACAATGAGCAATTTGTGAATGGGGGACATTTATGGATATAATTCTTGGGATTCGTGGCTCAGATGATATAACCTAAAGCAGAAAACTTTCTTAGGGGAGTTCTTTCTGTCGTGTGCTTTGTGTTCCTTCACCTGGGGACCAATGTCTATGAAGCAAAAAGCCTTCTATTGAAGGTCTACTTTCTCCTGCCACTTCTGACCAGCTTCCCTCTAGAAGTGTGTATGTATGTATGTGTATATGTACATATGCGTATGTGTGTGTAGATCGATATCTCCAAAAAAATGCTATGATTGACAAGTATACACACACACACACACACACACACACACATTTCAAAGAGATGTTCTGATCTGGAATCTGATGGAACCACCGCTCTCAAATGTTTACTCTCATCCACCTATACTCCCCCCTACCATTTTTCCTGATGGCTTTGTTGTCTACACATACATATATCTTTTATCCTGTAATAGGATCTTGTTGCTGGAAAGAACCTTAGGGATCATTTAGTTTATGTGCTTCATTTTACAGGTGAGGAAACAGGATCAGAGAAATGTCCCTTCACTTTACCAGTAAGTGGCAGAATCAGAATTCAGACTTAGGACTTTTGATCACAAACTTTGCCCTATACATGCACAAGTGCACAAATATACATATACATATATGCACATATGACTATGCACACATGCATACATTGTATGTGTCTATGTATAACCCAGTCATGCCCTTTACCTGCTTGTTTGTTTTATTTATTTTAAGGATTCTTAGGAAGAAAAATAGAGGAAGACCAGTAGTAGCTCTGGGGAGTTAGATGCACCTTTCTTCCACAGAGATTTAAAACTTTCTGGCTTTCTTAGGGGATGGTTTTCAATTGCCCTACGACAGCCAAAGTTTAGAGACAGTTGAAAATCATCACCTAAGGAAGTCAGCAAGAACAGATCTGCAGGAAAGAGAAGTGAACTCTAGCTCCCAGATAGGCCTTCCCCTATATCTCTTCTTGAGGATCCATTAAAATAAATATAGCAGAGAAGCAGGTAGGGGACATCACTGGGTTTCAAGCTTCTATACAATCCCTCAAAAGTTGAAAGTAAAAATAGAGTTCTTTTCTAGAAGAGCCCAATTTCTCTGAATCTAGCTAGAAAAGTTGATAAATCAGTCAACAAGTATCTAATAAACACCTACTGTATGCCTGGCACTGTGCTAAGTGGCAGAAATAGAAAGAAAGTCATAAAGACAGTCCCTGCTCTCAAGGAGTGCATAGTCACCAATGGGGGGCAACACGCAAATAGCTACTTATAAAAAGGATATCTACAGGGTAAATTGAAGATAATCTTGAGGGGAAGGCATGAAGATTAAGGAAGCCTGGGAAGGGTTCCTTGTAGAAAGTGACACTTTAGCTGAGACTTGGAGAGAGATGAGGAGGAAGAGAATTCAAGGCATAGGAGAGAGACAGTAAAAATGACTGGAGTTTGTGAGATGAAATACTGTATGTGAGAAATGGCAAAGAGGTCAGTGTCAGTGGATCACAGGGCACATGGCAGGATATAAGGAATAAGAAGATAGGAAAGGCTGGAAGGGGCCAGATTACACAGGACTTTGAAAGCTTATATTTGATCCTGGAGGCAATGGAGAGCCACTGAGGTTTATTGAGGGATGATACGGTCAAACGTGATTTAGGAAGATCACTTTGATGGCTAAGTGGAGAATGGATTGAATTAAGAGACTTGTGGTAGGCAGACCAACCAGCAGGCTACTGCAATCGTCCAGGAATGAAGAGATTTCTGCACCAGAGTGATGGCAGGGAGAGGACAGAAGAAAAATGAAAGGATTTGGCAACTGATTGGACATGGGGAGGCAAGAGAGAATAAAGAGTCAAACATTTCACCTAAGTTGTGAGCCTGGGTGATGAGGAGGATAGATATTAATGAGGAAGTTGGGAAGAAAGGACAATATGGCAGAAAGATAAATAACAGTTCAATCATGAATGTGCTGAATTTAAGATGGTTCAAGCTGGAAATGGCAGAATAGAGGTCAGCAGAAAGATTAAAACTGAACAAAAAGATCTGAGATTCATCAGCATATAGAAGAAAGTTAAATCCATTGGAGCTGATGAGATTACCAAGTGAAATAGTATATATAGAGAAGATGGCCATGAACGAAGTGTTGGGGGACATCCACATTTAGTAGACATGACCTGTATAAAGATCTGGTGAAGGAGACAGAAAAGGATAAATCAGGGTGGTAGGAGAAGAATCAGGAGAGAGCTGTGTTCCAAAACCTTAAGAGGGAAGAGAGCCTCTAGGACAACAGGGTGATCAACAGCATGGAGAGCTCCAGAGAAATCAAGGGAGATAAGGATTGTGAAAAGGCCATTAGATATAGTAATTAAGAGCTCATTGGTAACTTTGGAGAAAGCAGTTTTAGTTGAATGGTGAAGCTGGAAGTTAGACTGCAAGAGAATTTAGAAGAGTGAGAAGAAAGGAAGTGGAGGAGTCAGCTGTAGATGGCCTTCTCAAGGTGTATAGCCATAAAAAAGAGAAGAGATATAGCATGATAGCCATCAATGATTCAGAATCAAGTGAGAGTTTTTTTGAGGATAAGGAAGAAATAGTCATATCTGCAGGCAGTAGGGAGGCAGCCAGTAGACAGAGAGAGATACTGAAGATTAGTAAGTGGTGATAATTGATGGTGTAGTTTGCTGGAGAAGGAATGAGATTACATGTGTACCTTGGCAAGGACAAGGGTCACCTCATCCTATGAGATAGGGTTGAAGAAACAAGTGGCAAAAGACATTTGAGTGATGTGAGTTGAGGAAGATGGTATAAGAGGGAGCTTGGAGAGAATGATCTACATTTTTTCAGTGAAAGATGAGGCAAGGTTTTCAGCTGACAGGAACAGAGGGTAATGGAGAAGCGAGAGAGTCAGGAGATTTGAGGAGGGTTGGAAAGGTTTAGAAAAGCTGCTGTGAGTGGAATCATGAGTCAATTAGGGAGGTATAAAAGGATTGTCCTGTTGAAATGAAGACCCAGTTGAGACCATGAAACATAAATTTGTAGTGGACTCAGTCTGGAGTGATTTTCTTTATCTTTCTTTTAGCAGCATATAAGCAGGAACAAAACAGTAGATGGTGGGAGTAATCCAAGATTGAGGCTTGGTAGGGCAAGATCTTTAACTGCATAAGGAGGTAAAGGATTTGAGGAAAAGAGGACACTGTAGAGCTGAACTGGTTGACCAAGGAGTCAAGATGGGGAAGGTATAAGAGTGTAGCCAGTGTAGCCAGTGACGGCCTGGGATAGAACAAAGAGGTGGAGGGGTGGGAGGTCTCAATGAGAAGGAAAAACAGGTTTTGAGGTTTTAAGGCAGAGGGAGAGGTGGAATGACAACAGACTGACCAGATGAAGGAATTTTAGATGTTGAACATGGAAATGATGCATCTGTAGATCAGGTGATGGCAATCTATTTCAATTCACTGGGGACTTAAGTGAAATTTCAGTGATTATTGTTCTCCTACCTCCCAAAGAACAAATTCAATTTTATGAAAAATCATAAAACTGCAAAGTACTCTTTGAACTCTAGATAGTTTTCACATTCTTGCCTGGCCAGGGCTCTACACACAGAAAGATTGCCAGGTGCTAAATGGGAGAAATCTGTAGCAGGGACCCAGTAAGAGCTGGTGGAGTGAGATGACCCATTTAGCATGTAGCTTCCAGGATGTAAGAAAATAGGTGGGACAACTCATGGTACTTACATTCATTTTCCTGCGACATCTGGAGAGATTGAGGAGGAGAGAGACTTTTAGTTCCCGGAAGGTTTTCAGGTCTTCACCAAACCCTTCCCTGGGAAATTTCTTTAGGGCATACTGGTAGCGTTGGGCAGCTTCTTTCACTTTACCTTTCTATGATGAATACACAATGAGGAAAAACACTTGTTAGTTTGTTAACAGTTGTGGCAGCCCTGCCCCTAGTCTCCTTTCATCAAAGCAGCTATGCCAGGTTTAATCACTAATCTCTTCTGCCTATCATTTCTAACCCCTAGTCCTGGACACAGAACGGGGCTAATCAGCTCAGCTTTGATGATGGGAATATGAAGGTTCAAATTGTAAGAAACCTATCAGACTATGAAAAAAAGGCTGAGAGAATACTTAGGGGTTAGAGAACATAAGATCCGGAACATGTGCTTCCCTAATGTGTTGCTGTCATGGAACTGTCCTGAATCTTGTGATGGAAAGACATCTGGAGTCAGTCCACTTCCCTTCCTGTAAGGGCAGTAACAACTCTGGGGGAAAAAAGAGTGTGCTTGTTAGCTTTCTTCGCCTACAAGGAGAGTCTTCACACTACAAAAGGGTCCCTTCCTCTAGGGGGAAAATGCTCTTGCTTTAGGAGCATAATCCACAAAAGTTTGAGGAACCACACATACACTAGAGATGTCAGTTCTATCATTACTCTACACTTTTCTCAACCCTAAAGCCCACTCAGGCACTGCTCGTTGCTCGTTCTCTCTGTAAAGTATGTGATTCTTTTCTGTTTCTGGCTATAGAAAGGTTAGGGTGGGGCTGACTACCTGTTAAGATTTCTACAACTGACTTTTTTGGGGAAATATTCCTGTCTGAAGTCCTACTTTGCTAGCCTACAACCGGAAACTATTCTCTTTTCTCACAAAGCACAGGAAAAACAGAAATAGCCCAGTTTCCTCCTAGTCCCAAAGAGATGGAAGAAAATAACCTACAATTCCCTTTCCCTATTTCAGAGGAAAGGAATGGTAGAAAACTACGAAGCCAGATATCTTGGTAGTATTGGGGGATTTGTAAATCAGTCATTCCCTTGAGCTGTCTATGGGAAAATCAGCATTGTAGCAGAATCCAGTGTGGGTGGACTGTGATGCCTTGCTGAAAGGCAAGGTTCAGTGAGGCTGAAGCTGGTTCAGTGGTGTGACCACAGGAAGCTTGGAATATTCTGCAGTTTGCGTCCCTAGAAATTAGGAAGCAGAGAGATTGAGGAACGCTTGCACAAGGCCCTTCTGCCCCTTTGAAGTGGACATTTCAGCACTATACCTCTAGCATCGATAGAGGATTATAGGGATAAGGACTGGACCCATGATTTCATTGGTGTTTTAGACTCCCACATAAGAAAATTCCCCTTGCTAATGCTTGGTTGGTACCTTCTATGCCACTTAATATAGTCTTAGAGACTAACTAGAGCGTTGAAAGGGTGCCTTGCCCAGGGTCATACAGCCAGTGTGTATCAGAGGAGGTCTTGAACTCAGGCCTTCCTTGTTCCGAGGGTAGCTCTCTATCTCCTATGCCAAGCTGCCTCTCATCAAGGATTTTCAAGTCAGAATCTCTCTGCCTTTCTCTCCATTCACCAAGGAGGGGCATGGAACATTTCTAAGTCAGTTATTTGGGTGGACATAGGGACAGTTATATCTTATCTTATGGAGGAAAGAACACTTCTTACTTTAGGACTTCAGAGCAAAGTGATTACAATTAGGACATAAAGATATGCAGGTCTAGACATTCTTGTCCAAAACTACACAAAAGGAGGGCTTCGGTGATGAAGCTTCCAGGGAGCCAGGCTCCTCATGGTTCTTGCTTTTAGACTCCCCAGGAAACAAAAGGCTCCTCTCAGAATCTACTGGTCACTTCTGACATAAAGGTGAGTTCAGAGATACTATGCCAACTCATCTAAGCCCAGCAAGATTAATTCTGACACATAATATTCTTAGAGAACTGAGATCATAAACTGCAAGGCTCTAGAAGGGGGAAAATGAGGCTAGAAGACAGAATCCTGGGCTGGACCTATGAGCAGAAAGGTGGGAGAGGAGTATATTTGCTTCTTTTTTTCTAGTTAATGAATAACTTCCAGACAAAGCTCTCAATTAGGAATGTTGGTTAGTTTGTTGTTTTTCCTTTGACAGGATCTGTGATTTCACTGGAGCAGGAAAGGCCTGGGGAAGACACATGAAGATCAACCACTGTTCTGCAATTTATGTTGTGAGAGAATTTCCTGGGGCTCTGAGAAGGTGAGTAACTTGCCCGGGGGTCCCACAGTCAGTAAGTAGAAGAGCCAAGACTTGAACCAGGTACTTTGAGGTGAGCTCTCTCTATACAGCCTCTGTTAGGAAGTTATTACCTTTTACCATATGCTTTTTATCTATGAGATCACTGACTTCCTGCCAAAGCTAAAACTTAATTTCCTTTCCCTATAGAATGAGAATAGCTGATGGGCAAAATGCTTTTGGCTTGACTCCTGCTCCCTGATTTTCTTCCCTTTCCCACTGAATGGGCTCAAAAACATGGAGGCTGCCAGATTAGGTTCTGGTATGAACTGAGTCACAGAACTTGAAAGTGAGAAGAGATCTCAGAGCACAAGATCATAAAATCTGGAGTTGGGATAATTTAATCCAACCCTCTCATTTTATAGGTAAGAAATCTGAGGCAAATATCCTAGTCCAACCTGAGAAGAAATCCAATCTGCACTGGTCATACAGCCTCTGCTTTGAGCAGAGTGTGAACTGGATTTGGTCAGGCTGCTTGACCTCTGCTTCATGTCAGGGATGCACAGAACCAGAACCTTCTAAGTTCCAATTCCAGTATAACTTTAGGGAGTGACATTTTCCATTCACTTTTCCTCAGGAATTCTCCCTCTAGGATAAAGGTTAGTTTGGTCAAGACTGGTGGACTCTATATTGTTGAATTGCTACAAAGCAAGCTGTGGCTATTTTGACATCATGCTGTCCACTACCTCTTCATACCTTATAAAACATGTCCCCTTCCTCCATCAGCTTGCTCAACAGGATGATCATGATGTCTGGTTTGGAGGTGGCCATCGCCCAAGTGGCTGGACCTGTAGTGTACAGGATGCATGATGGGTAAAAAACTCATACAATGCAAGGGTGGTAGGAAGCTAGGTGAAAAAAATATCCTGGGGGAATTTCTGCTGAGAGAACAACTTGGTGTGAGCATAATGCTCCATAATTCATTTCTTATCTTTCAAGTTTGAAGTTACTCCAAGACAACAAGCAGGGTTTGATTTGTATTCACCTTAAAATGTGAAGTAGTGCCACAGGAGGGCAGCAGAGCCTGTGGAAACCATTTGGTTTAAAAAAAAAAATTAAATTAAAAATTTTAAATCAGGCAATCAGAACAGATGACTTACAAAAGAGAGCATGACAAGATTTTAAAAAATCTAGTGGTAATCTATTTTGGAAACTGGGACTCAAAAGCCCCAGCCTTTAGGCCTCTTGATTGTGAAAGAAGCACTTTGTAGAAAGGATATTAGCAAAGATGCTAAAACCTCTTTCAATGTACAAGGACCAAAGAGGGCTCCCTGAGTGGGAGAGGTCCACTCAGAACCAGGTTTATAGTGCCAAGGTCAAACAGTTTAGAAAACAGCTGACTTCACCCAAAAGAGGGGGAAGAAAGGGTTAAGCTGATTAGTTCACAGGCTGCCTGAAAGAACCCACCCAGTTTTCCCAGAGTTAGTTGTCCAAAGTTCAAGTTATTCTCTACAACAGTCATTAAAATAAATCTTCTTGTAAGGTGAAGTAAATTAAAAGATTAGAAGTGTAGGGAACTCATGCAAGCTAAATCAAAGAGGAGAAGGCAAAGCTGACCAAGCCATCAGACTGGGCCTGATGCTGACAGCAGGGAGATATACCTCGTGGGCGACTCGGTAACGTCTGACAACCTTCAAAGAAAGGAGAAAACAAAAAGTTGTAGGAGAGGAAAAAAAATGGATGAAGGTGAAAAAAAAAGAAGGAAAAAGCAGCAGTGAGAGGCAGCAGCAAGAAAGCTGGCATACCAGCCAACCCCTTCTCTAGGCCCAGGGGGTGGGGGAGCAGCTGAGGACAGCAGTAGCGCAGGGACTGGAGATTCTAAAAGCACATACAGAGCAAGGGAAGCAGGCTCACTGGGAGAGCTGTGAGATGGGGCTGGTACAGAGGCATCAGTTAGGGTCACAGTCCTAGCAGACTGCTGGCCAATGCTGGTCACAGAGTATTACAGACAGGAGCTCCAAGGGTGCTCTTTCTGTGCCAGGCATCTTTCTGTTTACTTGGGCAACAGTGAATCAGGGAGTGTGGGCAGGACACCCACGCTCGTACCACATGTTTGGGGCATTAGCTGCGAGACCAGTCCTGCCCAGGGTGCAGGTGGCCAGCACCTTCTCCCTGTCCCCTACCTATCTTGGCTCCTTTCTTCAGAAGGGTGACTACGACAGAGGTGTTTCGGCATCCCACTGCTCTATCTAGGGGACGCATCCCACTGTAGTCAACATGCTCAATCATGGCCCCATGATCCACCAGGAATTGTACCTAGGAAATAAAAAAAAAGCAAGTCAATAGTCTGGGCTTGGTGGGATAGGACAGCTGCATTTCTCTTCTCCAGCATGTGGTTTTAGCTAGGCTGTGAGATTAAGCAACCAGTTAATCACCAAACATTTATGCAGATGCATTGGAAAACATGACCCACAAGAGAAGGAGCCCTAACCCTGGCTTGGCTGGCCAGAAGACTTTGAAAGGATAGTTCCTAAGTTCATAAGTAGCCTACCCAATGGTCTCACAAACTGCTTTATGTTCTGATGAGGTTTAAGCTTCAAACTTCCCAGAAGAGCATGTTATACTCTCATAGATTTTAGAGTTGGAAGGGATCTCAGAGGCTATCAACTCCAACCAACCACTCTCTCCCCCTCCTCCATTTACAGATGGGGAAAGCGAGGGTACAGAGCAATATCTTCCTGTCTCTTTAAGTCCAGCAGCCTATCCATTAGGCCACTGGTAGTTATATGATATTACTGAATCTTGTTTTCAAGACTGTCACTACATTCAGTAGTTCTTTTGTGTAGAGAAAATAAATTCTTGTCTCATACTCACTTCCTATATCATATATCTTTCCACTCCTTGCTTTGGAGACACATGTATCTATGTGTCTATTATGAGCCAAAGTCTAGCCCTGAAGTGATTTTTTTTCCCCTCCAAGGTATGGAGTAAAAGTCTTGAGGAACCAAAGAGTAGGAGGAAAGGGAGTCTAAACTCTCTCATTCAAGGCCAGGTTTCCCTAAGACCAAACCTGGTCTAGTCCATACATACCCAGGTTCAGAACAGATAGGCCCCTTACTGTAAAGGGAGACACAGGGCCTCCTTCCCCGTGGGGATGCTAAAAGATTGTATGCAAAAATACAAGGTAATTTAAGAGGGAGAATACTAAGAGCTGTGATCTAACGTACAGTGTGGTGCCTGAAGTGAGTTTTGAAAGAAACACAAAGGATTCTACAGGTAGAGGCTAGAAGGGAGTACATTCCAAGGCATGATAAGCAGTCAGTGAAAAAGATACAGAGATGAGAGACTGGGAAATGGAGCGTCATGTATGAGGAGCATACAAGACCAGTGTGGCTGAACCATAGAGGTGAATAATGTATAATAATCCACTCTCACCTCCAGTCCTGTGGTCCTCATCTCTGACTGGTGAGTCCCTGACCCAGATACCCATACTGTCTGTGCTTACTTCACTCCTAGCTCCACTCTCTCCAAATTTTCTTCACAGTCCTTGACCCTGATTCCCACTCCCTCATGCCATCCCTGGATTTCCAGATCTTTTTATATGTTGTCTTTTCCCATTAGAATATAAGCCCTTTAAGGGCAGGGTCTGTAATTTTTTGCTTATATTCATATTCCCAGTGCTTAACACAGTATCTGGCATGTAACAGTAAGTACTTAATAAATGTCTTTTCTAAAAAGCTAGAAAGGTAAGTCTGGGCCAGGTTGTGAAGGGTTCTAAAAGCCAAATAGGAGGATTTTATTTATAGTTTATTCTAAAGGAAACAGGGAGCTATTGGGATTTTCTCAATAGGAGAATGACATGGTCAGACCTGTGCTTTAGAAAAATCACTTTGACGGCTGTGTGGAGGATGGACTGAAGAGGGAGAGTCTTGAGGGAGGGAAAGCAGCTGGGAAGCATTCACAATAGACCAGGTAAGAGGTGATGATGGCCTGATCTAGCAGAGTGGTGGCTGTGAGAACAGATATGAGACATACTGTAGAGGTAGAAATGACAGGCCTTGGCACCTGAATGGCTATCCGCGGTGAGGGAGAGGGAGGAGTCAAAGGTGCTTTATTCAGGCTGTATCAATTCCCCTGCCTTCAAAGATTAATGGCATGTTTTTTGCACTTCAAAAGATAGTCAAATTTGAGAACAGGAAATTGTTGAACTTATATAAATAGACCCCCAAATAGTCTATCCCCAAGAGTTGATGTAACTCACACTTATCCTTAACCATTTGCTTTGCACAGTATTAACTGCTACTCCCTTGTGGGTCTGTGTTCACAACGAAGGCTTGTTTTATTTCTTGAAGGTTACTCACCACTTCAGCATCTCCATAGAAAGCTGCTAGATCCAGTGGGGTGCGGCCATTCTTGTCAGCATGGTCCGTGGCAGCCCCATTCTCCACAAGTGAGCGTACCACTGGGAGGTGGCCCTTCAAGCAAGCCCAGCTGAGGGCTGTCAGTCCCTCTTTGTCCATCAGGGCAATTGAGGCACCTGGAAAAACAAGTATGAAGTCAGTGGAAGCATGAAATGAGAAATCACAGTAGGAAGGAAGGCTGACTCCTTGATGGCAGTTGGATAGTATAGTGGAAAGGATGCCGGATTTGTCACATAGACTTGACTCCTACTCTTGGCTACAATACTTACTAGCTGTGTGACCACTGGCAAGTCACTTGGATTTTCTGAGAATCAGTTTCCTCATCTGTGAAATGGAAATAATAATATTTATGCTACTTATCTCACAAAATTCTTATGAGGAAAATGTTTTGCTAACCCAGCACTTAGCACAGTGCCTGACACATAGTAAGTGCTAAATAAATGTTTGTTTGCTCTGTCATCTAAATCTTAAAATGCTATAGAAATTCAACATACATTTATTAAGGGCCTACTAGCACTCTGCTAGGCACTGGGAGACAGACAAAATGTAACAGTCTCTGCATTTAAAGACTGTATGCTCTGCTGAGAAGACACAATATATAAATGAATAAGTACAGTAGTGGGAAAATTGAGAGGGGAATTGGAGGGGGTGGTGGTGATGGGAACAATTCAGGGAGGAGGTAGCAGCTGGGTTGAGCCTTGGAGGAAGACAAAAATTTGAAAAAGTATAGATTAATATAAAGAATGCATTCCAAAGATGGAGGGTGGCTTGTGTGAATGCATGGAAGCCCCAGATGAAGGATCAGTTCAGGGAATACCCAGTGGTTCAGTTTGGCTGGAATTGAGCATCTGTAAATGTGACTGCTATGAAAGAATCCTAGAAAGGTAGCTAATTCATGTTAGCACTGAATCACTCCTGGAAATCTGGCATCCCTCAGAGGATAATGCATCCCTGACTACCCTTCCCAATACTGCATGCACTTTATCTCACTCTTTCCGACACACTGGATCAGGAGGAGGATTAAGGACACTTTTTACTCTTCAGTGAAATTTCCAAACCTTTCCTCCGAGGCCATCAACTCGGCTCCCTTTTTCTTTCAAGATTCACCCTCATTGGTTTTTTATCATCTTATCTATATCCTAATAGCAGTTATTTATAGTCTCCTAGGTCATCACTGCCTGACAATCAATAATCAGGCACTTGTGCAAGGCAGTAAGGACACAAAAACAAAAATAAAACAATATTGGCTCTCACAGTCTTCCTCAATACCACTATCACTGCCCTTATACTTGAGGAATTCAGTAAAAATGCTAACATCCCCTTAAATAACCTGGGCATCTCACTCATCAACTTCTTCAACTCTCATGACCTTCCCCTTCACTCCAGCTCAGTCACACAAAGGCCTTGATCTCTCACCATCACCCATAAAGACTATGGCTCCTTGACTGATAAGTCGCTAGCACTCCTCCCATCCTTCCTTCTTCTCTTTATGCTCACCAGAACCTCTAGTCATTCTATCCTTTAAACCATCATTGCTCTCCTAGGCTATCACTTCTGCTTCCATCTCACTATCCTCCACTCTCAATCCTGGCCTTCGATTTACCACTTCAACTATACAGTATTTTCAGTTCTTAAATCCTTTGTCCTCAACTTCTATTTCCACTTATGTCTTACCAACCCAAACCTGTTTTACTCCCATCATATGCCTTCTTTACTCCTATTCCCATGTTGCTGAATAGTGTGGGAGGGAGTCACCTAACCATGCCTACTGGATTGGACTGCCTGTTACAAACTGCTTATGAAACAGACTTCATACTACTTAGCCTGTTACTTAAGCCTTCTCCAATTTGGTCCCAATTGCCTTTCCACCTTCATCTCCTCCTACTCTCTTACATGAACCCTTCGCTGAAACCAGACTATCTCCTTCCTCCCCCCTCTTCCCCACAAATGCCATCTGGGTCTGCTCCTTTCTGTTCTTATTTTGTCCCATCTGAAATGCTGGAGCCTTTTCTGCTCTCTAAATTCTACATTTCCTTAAAGGTCGAGATTAACTGCAACTTCCTCTTTAACATATTCCCTCCTTTGAGATTTTATAGCACATTGTCAATGGCTTATCTGGCACTTATAATACATATAATAATAAGTCTACCATGTATTATGTCGCCTTCCTCATTACAATGTAAGATTTGAGGTCAAGGGACCATTTTTGCTTCTTCCTTGTTATCACCAGGTCTAAGGACAGAGCATGGCACATGGTAAATGTTTAATATCTGCTGATTGATTGTTGATTAGAGGCTCACAGGTTCAGAGGTTTAGAGGGACTTTAGAGGTCATTTATATCAATCCCGTTCTTTTTATAGGTAAGGGGGTTATTTCTTTCCTTTTTGCATTCCCAGGGTCTGGGTCTAGCCCATCATAGATGCTTGAATAGTGCTTAGAGTTGATGACGCTGATGCTCCTAGCAGATGTCTCTTACCTAAATGGCATGTAGGGATAGAAGACCTGGACCTACTGGTCCTAGAAGGTCCAGTAGCACCCTGGTGCCTGATGACTTTATCAAGAGGGAAGGAAATCTGTTCAAGTGAAGCATGAAAGTCCAAGTAATGAAGGATGCTGGAAAACTCATTTTCTCTAGGAAGCCTTCTTCCATTATCCAGTACCATTTGAATCTCTCCTTTAGTCTATATTTGCCTCTCTTCTGAATTTACATTCTTCTGTTCTGTGATAAACCATCTGGGAAATCTTTTATGGGCTGATTTCAGTAATTATATCTCTCTTACTAGAGTTAAAGGCTTGGATGCCAAAGCTTTATCTTCTACTTCTTTTGTATCCTTCAATAGTAATCATATAGCAGTTTCCTGAATTCATTCATTCATTCAACAAACATTAATGTTTATACATTGTTGCTAATCAATATTAACACTTGTTAACTAAGTTGGGGGGTGATGCAGTGAACTGAGTGCTGGGCTTAAAGTCAGGCAGACACAATCTTTATGAGTTCAAGTGTGGCCTCAGACACTTACTATGTGACTCTGGGCAAGTCAACTTCACTTTGTTTGCCTCAGTTTCCTCATCTGTAAAATAAACTGGAGAAGAAAACGTCAAAACCACTCCAGTATCTTTGCCAAAAAAACTCCAAGTGAGGTCCCAAAGAGTTGAACACAACTGAAATGACTGTTCAACAAAACTAAGTTTGAGATCAACTTTGTGAGTTTGGGATACTTCTAGCCTCCCTTCACTCAAAATCTCAGCTATAAGAGGACCTGGGTTCTCATTTGAACTGTGCTCTTGCTAGGCTGAGGTCTCTTTGGCAATGACCTTGCCTGACTGCTTCATCATTCCTTCTATAATGAGAGATAACCATAGTTCTCTGCCTCTCATGGGGGAATGGAAGAAACTAGACCTTTGATATTAACAACTGCTATTTATATACTGAGTTGTTAACATTTTCTCATCTTGCTAAGTGTAATCTGCAAATGGAGCAGTGATTCTAATGGATAACTTTGATTGCAGAACCATTTCTAAGGAGGTCTCCCAGGTGCAGCACTTAGAGATTCTTAGGATAAGGCCTAGTTCTCCCACAATGATTGGAGAACAGGAAGGTTTCAGGTCCCCAGTACCAAGGGGAATCCAAAGGAAGACCTGGAGAAAAAAATGGCTTTTCAAAAACCAAGGATATGGGGAATGTGAGGAACACAAGGAAAAACAATGAGAAATCATCCTATAGTATTTTCATGATCAAAATCATCTATTACCAATCACATTAAAAATAGCCTTGGGACTAGCACGTTTCCAGTGGTGAGGAAGAAAGAGCATTTGGATTCTGTTTTAAAGTGAGTCTCTGCCAGTATGTGGGAGGCAATGTGTAGCTGTACAAAGATGATCACTGTTGTATCATTATGTTAACTTAGTTCCTCAACCAGGCATCTGGTGGCAGTGGCAACTGGATGGAGGAAACACGGATTTTCCTCAGTCTGGCAGCTGGTGCCAGGGAGTTGGAGTTGACTATGTGTCATTGGGAATGGCCCACAGATCCTGGCACAGCCCTGTCACTCTTTAGTTGACACAGGCTAACCCTTCCTGGAGGATCTGGCTAGTGGGACAGGAAGTCTCTGACTTTGGTGGAGTTGAGAGTTGGGGAAGGACTCCTGACGCTCCCACGGAAAAACTGCTCTTAGCTACTCCTGCCTGGGCACTATTTTGGGCAATTTATACTTTTGAAAATATGCATCCATTTCACTAACATTGTCAAATTTATTGGCATACAGTTGGGCAAAATAGTTCCTAATTATTGTTTTAATTTTCTTTTCACTGGTGGTGGTGTTTTTACCCTTTTCATTTTTGATCCTTGTAATTTGGTTTTCTTCTTTCTTTTTAAAAATTAAATTAACCAAAGGTTTATCTATTTTAGCTGGACACTATTTTGCAAGAATGGCAGTCAAAGGAGAAAGTATGTTTATACAATTATATAAACTGAGGTTCAACGTTTACTCATAGTTATATTAACTAGTACAATCAATCAATCCAATCCCACTGGCTCAATAATAAATGCCACCACTAAATGGTGATGCTGTGCATTGTTCTAGGTTGGGCATGAAGTGATGACATCTGTCATCTTTCTGCTGTTTCTCCTTAGAAATCAGCACCCATATTACCTTTATGTTCCTAGAGACAGCTAGGTGGTGCCATAGTGCATACAGCACTGGACCTAGAGTCAAGAAAACCTGAATTTGAATCTAGCATTGAACACTTGACAGCTGTGTGACCCTGGGCAAGTCATTTGACCTGTCTGCCTCAGTTTCCTCAGCTGTTAAATGGAAATAATACTAGCACCTATGTCCTAGAGTTGCTGTGAACATCAGATGAGATGTTATTTGAAAAATGCTATATAAATGAAAAGTATTAGTCTTGGTGGGAGGTGGCTGAGGTCAGCAGCACAGAAGGAACTAGCAGGGTCTGAAATGCTTTGTGACTGCAGTGTGAATGTAACTTTCTCTGACAGCCTTCTGAGAACAAACAGTTTGTGGAGGTTGTGAAATGACAAAAGGACCTTCTCCATATTTGTATTCTGACTTCTGCTTAAACAGAACATGTTGTCTTTATTTGCTTGATCTTGCATCTGCCTTTTCAGTAAACAAGGCAATGCTGACTGTCAGCAGTTAAGCTGGCAAATGCCATATGGGATGATAAAATGTCAAGAAATAATGAATATCCATAGCTGACAAGGACATTGGAAGTGGCATAAAGTACTTGGAGTTTTCTTTAAGTTTTCAACCAATGAACTAATTAACACTTTTCTTTACTCCTTCTTAGAATGTCTAGGAATCAGCGATAGATTAGGTGGATACTTTGTGCATTTACATGGCTCTGATAGCCTAGGTCTGGGTTCCTAATATGGAAGAAGAACTCACCTTGTGCCAGTAGGAAATCTACTGTCCCTAGGTGACCCTCTGAAGCTGCCATCATCAGTGGAGTGCGGCCCTGCTTGTCTGCCATATTAACATCAGCTCCATGGGTGAGTAAGAGGTCAACAATCTGTGAATGCAAAGAAACAGGGACTGACGGTATTGAAGCAAGGTTGCTGTGAAGACACATGGATTCTTCCATATATATCAAGTAAATTCCCCAAACTCTGCCAGCGGGACTGACCATCTGTCACCCACCTTCAATGTATGTAAAGTTCCCAGTAAAATTTAATTTAAACTCTGAGTTTCCAGTGACCTACAAACAAGGAACTTTAGAAGAGAGAATTGGGTAAAAATGCCTGGCTCACTTGTCACAAAATGAAAAGGATGTTAAGAAAATAACCATCAAGAAGTGAAGGTAACTAAATAATCTCATAATACACACTTTTTAAAATTGTGGGGCATATTCCTCCCTGAGGGACTGTGAGATCCTACTAGGGAAGATTGTGAAATATTAACCAAAATTATTAAAAAAAAATCTTGAGCACAATTCTAGTATAAATATACCCACTTTCCCCCCAATTAAAACATAGTTCAAATTAGAATCAGCAAAGGTGAGATGAAAACAGTGAATTGGTTCTAACTGGTGGGGGAATGACAGAAAAGGAGCCCACACTGAACTGCAGGCAGTGGGCTCTCACTTCTAACCTCATGTCCCTGCTCTCTCTCCTCTTGCCCTCAGGGGAATCCCAGGCCTCCTCCTCTGCTAATACTGTCCAGGTGCAATCAGAACCTAAGCTGTTGCCTTTTTTGTGAACACAGCCCAAGGAGAACCTCTGGTACTTAAGTGCCAAGTCCCTCCTGTGTTGGCCTTCTGTGTACCAGTCTGTTTTTCTATTCCCACCTGCGGGTAAATGGAGGTTGCTAGAATGGTCAGGATTTGGGCCAGGGACAAAGCCACTGCTCCATGCCTTTCCTTCATGGTTGATCCCAAATGTCTATGGTGTCCCAGCATAGAGGTTAAAGATTTGAGGGGCTGCCAGCCACCACTGCCTTTTACTTTTTTTTCTTTTGGAAGGCAGCGTTAGACAGTAGAGAGAGTATTAACTTTGGAAGTAGAAAACTTGGGTTAACTACTGACTTTGCCATTTTCTACTTGTGTGGTATTAGATAAGTCACTTTCTCTTGGTATCAGTTTCCTCAATTGTACAAGGAGAAAATAAATTATGATTCTTTAATCCTATGACAGTCAAGGCAGTATAGTGGTTATTTACATTATTTTATACATTCTGTTTATCGTATATCTGATGTGTTAGAATATTGTAACAAATTCTTCATTTTATTCAAATAAAATGAGTAAAAATTATTTATGTAGATCACTTTATGCAAAATGTATGGCAGGGTATTTTTTTGTAAAAAAAAATTAGTGGTGAGTGTGCTACATAAAATTTGGGAACCATGGCCATAATGCAGCATCCGACTCCAACAGAAATCCACATAAATTGTAACTGTATACTCGGCGAATACTTTTGAAAGCAACTCTTTGTGTAATAGTGACTGTATCAAATTTTAAAAGTTGCAAACTTGTAATGAGTCATTATGGCTGAAATTCAATAAAAGAAAACATTTTTGTACTCTATCTTCAATACTGTTCAGCTTCTGGGTCTTCTTGTTCTTTCTGGATATTTCCAAAGATTGTTATCACTACTAAATTACCTCCCTTCCTTTCTTTCCTCTCCTCCCTCCCCCAACATAGAGTAAACTAGCATTTCATCCAGAATCCAAAAAACTTGAACTTCTTTTTGCCATATTCTGAATTCTACTGTTGCAAGAAGAGACAAATTACTGAGAGAAGGGATTTTTTTTTAGAAATATAACTTCCAGAGTGTATTATAAGGTAGGTACACTTTTATCCCAATATTCTCTTTTATATATACAGTACAGTGCTAATAGGTGCTCAGAATGACAACACTAAAGCACTTTCCAAACATCTGTATAAAGACCAAAAATTAGGTTCCATGTAGTTTTGGTGTTAAGCATAGTCTAATTCTTTGAAAACTGGAATCTGTATGTGACATATATAGTTGGTTAAACAGAACAGCCAGTTAATCAACAGGGTCTATTCTAGATGAATGAAAATTTATTAAATTTTCCTTACTGAGGGAGACATTGCTTGTGGTCCACTTGTTCCACATATTAAAAAAATAAGTTTTGGCTGAGATTGCCTTAGATTCATACATATTCATGGATAGATTCATATCTATCTCACTTACCTGCCAATGACCTTGCCGAACAGTGCTGAATAAAGGCACTGCCCCCCGACGATTTGGCTGGGCCACTGCTGCCCCTTGTTCCAAAAGCAGGCGACATACATCTAGTTTGCCCCTTCCAGCTGCAGCTGTCAGGGCTAAGGAGAAAAAATATAGATTGAAGATTGTCTATTCTCATCCTTTCACATCTCAAACTTTTGTATGATAACCAATATAATATTTGAAGAATGCAACTGCTATTTAACTGAGATCATTGTGTTTTGTGAGAAATTAGGACCTAACTAATATGGCCACTTTTCCATTTGCTCTGCAGCTGCCTCTTTCCTGCCCCCTCCCCCCCCAATAATGACCCTCTAGATCTGTACCACCAGAGACCATCCATTCCCTATCTCCTCATCCTATTAATCCACTCGGCTTTTGTACTTCTCCCTGGGACTGAGCTATCTTGATTAATTGGTGATAACTCACTTGACTCACTATATCTAAGATGACCCAGATCATGTTTCATTTTCCTGTCTAACAATCTATCAGGAAACCAAGGTCTGCCTAGCTTGGCATCTTGCCATCTTCTCTGCTGCTGTATGCCCCTTCTAACTCTTGTTATTGGAACACTAATCAAATTAATGTTATATTGACTACTGGAAAATGTGAGACAATCTATTGCCATGGGGCTCCACTCAGTACCCAGACCAAAATTCCCTACCTTGGTCCATACTCCCCTTTATGTGATATATCTCCCTATTAGAATGGAAGTTACTTGGGGGAAGTTAATTTTGTTATTTGTTATAACAAAAGTTACTTTTGTTTTGTATCCCCAAGCCTTGAACATAGTAGGTTCTCAGGGAATACTTGTTCACACATTTATTTTAATAAACTTAAGTTTTAAAAGGAAAATATTAAAAGGAAACAAAGAAAAACTAGTGGCTACAAATTTAAATGAGGTTATAACAATTAACCAGTCAATCACCAGCAGAGAAACTAAACCTCTTTGGCTTTTCCTTCTCATGTGATCTTTTCTTCTCTCTTCAGGTACCCTCTCCCCATTTTCCTTCCTGTATTTCTCCTATTAATTTATCAAGCTCTGCTTTGATAGGTCTTTTGGAATGATAATCTCCATTTGAATCTGCCAGGAACACTTTTTTCCAGAGAAATTTCCTTTGCTAGCAATGGGTGCTTCTGACATAACTTTGATTTTATCATAAGCCTAAAGATACAAGGCGTCCGAACTCAGGAGGGGGCGCTTTCCCTGTGCTGTGTCTCCAACCTTCTCATCCCGCCCATCCCCCACAATGAAGTAGCCTTTGCCAGGTGCTATGGCTTTACTGTCTTTGTGCCAGGAAATGATACTATTCCAGGGATTTAAACTAATGCAGGACTTTACTATGCTAGTTATTAACACCCTATTCTGTTCCATAGACTGTTATGTTGTATTGATAAAGCAGCATGGAGGCAGAACAAGTGAACTCACACCTTTCCAGGATGAGAGAGATGAGGAGAGTTTGATAATTGTCATAGTGCCTTACACTTCTTTTTACTGCTTGTTAATTATCTAAGTGTCCTTGTCTTATTATGATGTCACATATTTAATCCTGTTTGGAGGGTGAAGCAATCTAGAGGAATGTAAGTGACTGAGAGCAAGGGATTTGAATAGATGACAGACACAAACAGGTTCTCAGACCCTGGATGTGGTAGTGGGTGCCATAATACTCTTGATTCTAACATCTCAAAGAACCTAAATACAAGAATGGTAGTCTTGAGGACAGGAGTCAACTTTCTTCATTTTAATTAGATTGCTAGTGTATTTTCAACCATTAATGACTTCTGTCTCCTTTAGTACAGCCAGAACTTTTTAATGTCTCTGGAGAAGGGGAGTGATGTGTGACAGAGATATCGTTCTTGGTGAAATACTGCCTTATGCAAGGCAGCGATCTGGTAAGCTTCACACAATTATTAGCATGAAAAGAGAATTCAGTTCTTTGCTATATAGAGACTTAAATAACTTTACCTTCCTACCACTTTTCATTGTTTGTGACATAAATATGCAAAATGGTGGGGATTCTATAACTGCCTATGTCATCCACTGGCTATAGTTTCATTAGAAGAAACAGACACCCAGAGTTATGTTTTCTTCTAAATTCTTCCATGAAATATGTGGCTCTCTTATTTCCCTAGGGAGCTCCAAATACGTGGGCTTGTTTCTTGTAAAAAGGGGTGAGGTGTGGAGGATGCTGAAATTACTGCAGTGGTGAGATGATGACAGGAGTGATACTTTATTTTAAAGGAAAAGAAGGATATTTTTCTGAGCTGGTAAAGAAAATAGGCTCAGTTCCTTACTTCGTGGGCCATACCTTACCCAATCACAAATTGAAAAACAACTTTTGTTCAACAAAGCGAATATGTCAATCTCTGGAAACTTAACTAGACACAAACAAAAACCTTTTATATGGTCATTTGTAATTTCTTCTACTTTGCTGTTAATGTATGCCTTTTGTTTATGAGCTTGGCTGGTTCTCACCATTAGCTTAATTCTTATGTAAAGCCAGTCTATCTTTAATTTTCAATACGAGCAACATTCAAGGTATCTGCTTAACCCAGGAGAAAGATGCTCCGTGTCATCTCATAGGTGATGGATTTAGAAAGTATTGTTAGCCTAAAAATTGACCTATATAGGACCTGTATTTATGTATGTTTAGATTTATTTTTAGACTTCTCAAAATCAACCCTTCTCATTTTTGAGGTCCTTTCAGGGAGTTCAATGGTTCAATGCTCTCTGTGGTGAAAGCAGTTCTCCCTGCCTTAGATGACTAATGTAAGAGCCTTACCTGACCTAGAAGCTCTCTTATATCAGGGCATTCTAGATGTTTCCTTTCAAAAGTTCAGAGATTTCAATAGTTCATGAAAACCTCTGGTTCTAGGCATAGATTTGGTCCTGGCTATGACCCAAGAGGTAGCACAAGAGCTATATTGTACAGGGCAGTTATTAGCAATGACAAGAAATACTTTATGATATTTGAAAGAATAGGGCATTTATGAACTTCTCCTGACAACTGTTTGTATTCTAACAGTAATTGCCAGACATCAGAGAGTACAGGGTTTGGAGTCAGGAAGATCTGAGTTCAAATCCAGCCTGAGATACTTACTAGCTGTTTTGACCCTGGGCAAGTCATTTGTCACTCTGAATGTTTCAATTTCCTCAACTGTAAAATGGGGATAATAACAGTACCTATCCTATATTTAGCATAGTACCTGGTACATATTATGGCATTAATAAAAACTAGCTATTATTATTACATCAAACTTCTAGTTTAATGATTTGGTAAAACTCAAAGTAATTCATTTTTAGAGAAGATACCATGGCTCTCTGGAAAATGTTCAGGTGGGACACTAAGCCAAATTGGCAAATTGTATTTGGAGGAAGTATTCTACTTGGATCTGGTTTTACTATGCCATTGCTAGTGCTTAAGTTAGGATGTAATCTGGGATTCGGATGCAGGTGAGAGTGGCATTAATATTGGCAGTGAGTTTCACTCCAAACAACAAAGCAACAGAAATAAGTAATCTAGAAATCAAAATCTAGAAGCATGGAATTACTTTGTTTACTTTTCACACAGTTTTTTAAAATAAAAAATCCTCAAGATTTGAAGCTTTTTGAAGCAAAGAAACATTTCCAGGTAAAGCCAGTCCTATAAATGACAAATGGATCTTAGAGCAAGTGTCTGAAGTCCCTTCCTAAAGACTTGTAATGGTTTTGCTCACTGGCTTGTCAGAGTATGCTAAGGTTTATCTGAGTCATACATGCTCCTTTCTCCAGGGGAGCCATATGATAAGGCCAGAGGTAGACAGAAGAAGTAGCCTGGAGATGGGAAGATTATGTGTGTAGAGTAAATAAGGAAGAAGCTAAAAGTGATTGGAATGTCTCCTCCCTAACCATGAAAAACTGGTGTGGTTACCAATTAGCCTGGAGATATAGGTCCTATGGAGGGAAGCAAAGAAGATGCATATTAGTCACTGCCATCCAAAAGAACATGGTAGACTAGTGCTGATTTCATGGTCTCTCCAGGGGCTTGAGATGCTATGCTCTAAGGGAGCTTCCCTAGCATCATTTTAATCAGGAAACTCCTGTGGCTGAGCCAGTCCTCCCAGGGAAAATCTGCAAACATAGCAGATCCCTAAGGTTGGTCCTAATTTGGGTCTATAGCCCTGAGGCAGGGAGGGAAGGGAATACAGAGTATTTTGTCAGCTTCACTTCCTTCTTTTGTGTGTTGTCCCAAGAGAAGTCTGTGAAAGCCTGTGGGTGGAAATGAAATTAGCCAGATGATGACAGCTAGATGAAGGAAGGTGCTATTGGATAGAGTGGAGCAGTTGCAGAGAGAAGTGGGAGGAGACCATGATGTTCTAGGTACCTGATTTAGAAAAGATGTTATGTAAAATGACATCCCAAGTACTATAGGTGATAGAGAAGGGCAATCCAGCTCAGGGAATTGATTATCAGGGTCATTCAACGACCCACATTCTCCTTATGTAAAATCTTGATCATTTAAAGAATAAGCCCTACATAACTTTCTTGATTCTTTTTAAGGATTTCTCTCATAGAGAGAGTTAAAAGAACTTCCTTATGGCCATTACTGTAATTATCTTTTCTATGGCTCCCCAGCCTCTACCATCACCAGATGGCCACCACTCTCTTAGCTACAACAGTGCTGATAGAAACAGCTGGTATCCCTGGAAACAATAGGACTGCTCATGTATTTGGTAGCATTTAGGTGGGGGAGGAGTCATATACTGATACTAGAGATGAACAGAATTCATTTTCTTTAGCTGGGTCACAAAACTAGACCAATGATTGTGGCTGTTGTGAGATTATTTTCTTGAGCCTCTAGACTCCTTCAGGGTCAATCTTCTGTGGCAGGTGGTCTTATCTGCCTACATCTGGCCTTAGAAAAAGAAGGAATGTCAAAAAAGCAAATTCTTGATCTAGAAACTATTCCTCAGGCTGCTAGTGAAATCAGTGAAACCATGTAGTAATTTTGCTCTGGAAGGAAATTTCCTAATCCAGTAATTCAGCACTGCTTTTATATGGGCTCTCTTATTTCTAATAACATTTTTACCTTAAACCAAAATAACATTCTCCTCACTTAGGACAACACCCCCTTCAAAATTGACCATCTGAAAATGTGCATGGTTTTCCTGGCAGATAGGAGCATGTCTATGGTGAAACCGTGGTTTTCATGAACCTGGCTTCTAACACACACCACAAAAGTTACTGGTATTATTTCAGATGCTTCAATTTAGACTAAGGAGAATTTAATAGTCATTTTTCCATGAAGGACAAAAGAAAAATCCTAGTTGTGCAGCAAAGCTCAGCTAATTCAATGAATTACTCTGTTACAGACTGATGGAAAAAGAGATAGGGGAATGGGTTTAGGATTTGTATCAGCTTTTTCTCTAGTACAGTAATTTAACTTTAACATATAGCTCCAACATAACAAGCAACACACTAAGGGCTGGCAGAGGGACTATTTTGATATTTGAATTTATAACTGAAGGTGGAGAGTTATTTTTATGTGGAAAACATTTCTTCCATAGTTACTCCAAGGGGTCAAAGGAAGAAAAAATAGACAATTCCTGCTATTCTAATCTGGCACAGAGTAAGGCAATTTTTAGTCTCTCAAAAGCATTTTGAAACAGCAGGGGAGAATATCACATAGAACTCTGGTAATGGGAGTGGCATAAGACCCAAAGGAAAAAGTAGAAGTGAACACTTTTAGGGCTTCAGCACCTGTGACTACCATGGTGACTCTGTGTATATCACCACCAAAAAGGTTCTAAACAAATATGACCCAAGGACAAGAGAGGGCTAAGCAAAGATACCCATGGAAGTTACCTGTCTCTCCCCAGAGGCTGTCAAAGCTGTTGATCTGGGCTCGTTCTACTTCCTCTTCATCTTTTTCTGGAAGATCGAGCAGGTAGGAGACGATCTGAAACAAAATGTCCTATCAGATCAAACTTCACCATGATAGGGCCTACTGACAAATTGACCATTGTCCTCTGAATACAGAGTGCCAGATGAAACTTGTGATGTCCAGGATGGAGTGAACCTCCTACTAGTACAAGTTCTTAGAAACCATGGTCTTGAGAAAAGCCAATCAGGAGTCACCAGGATAAGCATTTGTTTTAGGAAATAATGGATCAGTAGTTTTAAAGCTTTTTAGAACATAAATTATATACCTAATATGTGTCTCAGACACTGATTCTTTTAACTTTAAACTGAATTATATACTCAATAATTATTTTTGTGAAAATGAGTAAGAGAAAATAAAAATATGGGGAGCCTGAAAGCTGGGTCCATTGACTCCAGCACCAGCTTTCCTCCCATCTACCATTTAGTGATCTCTTGTGGATACTTTAGGTCCACCACTAAAGTTGCCCATGTTAGTATGGACTGACTACGATTACAGAAAATGAGTGCTGCCGTCATTTTCAAACGAAAGGCAAGGTCTTACAATTAATGCACTGCCTATCATTCTTGTTCATGGAAGGAAGCCTTCACTGCCCATCTGACATCTGTTGGACTTGATTCTTACCTTTCAGTTTCAGAGATCTATAAAACCCCTTATGAATCTCCCCAATAGCTGGTAACACTGGCTCACTGGGTGTGATCTACGAGCAGCAAGTGTTGTTGGTTCTTTCCCAGTTGGAAAAATCCATGCCATTTTTTGCCAGTTTCCCAGAATTATGGTACAATAAAAGCCAAATCAATCCAGGACAAGGGTAAAGTCTGAATTATGCAATACTCCTAAAGAAATGCTGATATGCTTAGGTTGGCTAGGCAGTGGCTGAAACTGTCCTTACAAACATGGTGGGCAAGAGAAGCTGCTTTCAACATGCAGCGAAGTCACACTATGGTTAACAGATATGTGAATAAAAGAGAGAAAATTCATAAATCTGATACATGATAACTTTTATGACTGGTTAGGAATAATTTGGGAAAATTATATCAACACATATACTGAAGAAAACTAGGAATTCAGGACCACAGTGGCATAATGTACATATTACTGGTTCTGAGATGCATGTTGGTGACCAAGTATGTACATTGTAATGAACCAGAAGGGAAAGAAGGGACAAAGGGGAGAGGGGAAGAAATTTGTTCTGCTTTTCTCTCCTAGTTTCTAGGGTTGTAGTCCTTATTTCTATGCTCTGTAGTATGATGGTCACTCACTCAATTTCAAGTCCAAGTACTGAAATAATTTGGCATTTTTATAAATGACTCTCATAGAATCATGTGATAAGATAGAACTAAAAATCTGCTTTTCAGGGGTATAAAAAAAATGAAAGCAGTTATATATGTTTCTTGATTCTTCAAGGATGCAATTATATTTTGAACTTAGCTTTCCTTAGCCCTGATAAAGAGATTTGAATTCAGTGGAGACCTACTTCCTTGTTAAAGGTTCTCCCAGAATACAGTTCTACCAGTTAAGGGCATAGGCTGAGGGCCCATATTTTAAACCTGCTGGAATAACCAGGACAAATGCTCATGACATTTGGGAAGTAGAGTGGCTTGTGGGGTCTATCCAGTAAACCATAACAGTACCTATAAAGATAACATAACACCAATTTTTACCAAAATACTCTGACTTGGTTTACAACCTTCTAATAAAGTAACACTTCTACCCAAATTCTTGTTTCCAAGGTCTACTGGCACCCACAGAACCCCATTTCTTACCTCTGTATAGCCCATGCTGGCTGCGGCAATGAGGGCTTGTTGGATGGCATGGCTTTTCTTAAACACCCCTTGCTGCTGGCCAGCCATTGTCCAGTCACACTGAATCAGGAACTTGACAACCTCCAGATGGCCTCGGAGTGCAGCATGAACCAGTGCACACTGCCCATTTTTGTCCAAGTGATCCACCTAAGTGGGAGGAGATAGGAGGAAACTAAATCTTGTGGCTGGGAAGTCAGAGGATTGACAGAGTTCCTAGGATTGTGTTCTCAGAGAGGTATAATATGGCATTTTTTGGCATCCTCCTCCCTCAATCACTGAATGGAAGATGTTTTGCTTCCCTGGTTTGGCAATCTGCTGGATGTAACTGTGCTGGATTTTTCCTCCAGGGATAGGTCCCTAATCACAGTGTTGCTTTTACACTAAAACAAAAACAAAAACAATCTCTGCTATAGCTAGTTTTGTTTTCCGGAGGCAAACCCCCTTATCCTCAAACAGTTTCTTTTAGATTAAAATTTGATAGATTGTAGCTGCCTATACCAGATTAAAATAGTGTTTGAAACCACAGTGAAGAAAGAACATAGCAAGTCTCCCAAATTATGCCTTTTCAAAACAAAGAATCTTATGCTATGAATCACATGTTAGACAGGGAGGCCAGCCAGCTTTGTGGCCCAGACCACTTCGCCTCCCTGTGGGGAAGGTGGCCACTACTCTCCATTCATGGTCCTGAGGATCTGGTCAAACTAGCAGGGGGCACCGACAGTTCAATGTACCAGGCTCCCATAGCATTATTTTTGCACTTGTTGCTGGTTAAAGGGTCAAGCAGTACTGTCATGTAAAAAGGAGACAGACTTTGCTATCAAGGCACTCACTGTCTAATTGGAGGAGAAAAGGCAAAAGGGCAGGTTCAGAGGTAGGGTGGCTGGAGAGGATTGGAGGTCTTATGGGGTAATGAAAGGGCAGACAGCAAGCTCCAGAAGACTTCAGGGTGCATTGATGTGTAGATTAAATGCAGCAGGGAGCCTGGAAGGGGCTGGCCCATCACCATTGGGAAGAGAAAAGTGGGTCCAAGGTTTGAAGTGGAGTGGAGGGTTCCCTTAGGCAAAGGTTTGGCCATGGATGGTCGGAAGGGTGAAAGAAGAAGAAAGGTTGGGAGTGAGGTCAAGGCATCCACCTTGAGTTAGGGGAGAGGGAATGGCAGACATGGTATCAGTTTTTGGCCAGGGCCTTCCAGGTGCTTTCAATAGACCCTCAGGCAGGCTAAAGGAAAAGAGTGACATAGCAGCCAAAAATGTTTGTGTTTTTAGGTCACATAAAGAAAGGCATATTGTTTAGGAAGAGGGAAGTCGAAGGAGAAGAGAGGAGGTCTTGTTAGATAGCCTTTTCGGCATGCCTTGGGTGCAGCCTTTTTACTGAGTCCAAAGTTTACAGATAAATCCTTTTATTAAGGGGATTTGTTCTGTGAAGTTTGGATTCAAAGGGCCATACTTGAGGACTTAGAGGGCCACATGAGGTTGCTGGTTCCCCACCCCTGCCCTTGATCTTCTCTTTAAAAAGAGTAGCTCGTCTTCGGAGAGTAAGGGTGGCAAGTGTAGGGTTAGGGGACTTGAGGGGAGAGAAAATTTACAGAGCCAATCAATGTGGGAAATGAAATGAGGAAGGAACAAAGAGATACAAAAAATAATTGTCAAGTGGTAGGGAAGGGCTGACTGAGTTTCAAAAGCACGCATATATAGGTACAGATATTAAATGAGACGCTATACAAACAGGAAGGCAGAGTTCAAACTTTAAGTAGAGCACTGGGCCTGGAGTCAGGAAGAACTGAGGTTCCAACTTGCCCTCAGATACTTACTATCTATATGACACTTAATGTATATCTGCCTCAGTTTCCTCAAATGTAAAATGGCAATAATAATAGGACCTATCTACCAGGGTGGGACCAATGAGATAGTATCTACATAGAGCTAAGCACAATGTCTAGTACTTAAGAAGGAGCTTATAAAATGCTTATTTACCTCCCTTCACCCTGTGCTAAGAGCCCAAATGCTTTGAAATCATGATAGAAAGTCTCCCTGACCCTTCGTCAGCAAAGGGCATCACATTTCTCAGAACAAACTCTGAATACCACTTTTCCAAAAAGGTCACTTACATATCTTACGTTTCACAATAAAACCACTTAAATCCATAGTTTGCTCTCAGGGCTGAAACAAAACTTTTAGAAAAACCACAAACCGTTTCCAGAAGCCTATGCTATTGGTGTGACCAGCAATTTTCTTTTCACCAAATGCCTGAAGCTGGCTACAGTTGCACCAGTGACCTTTCAAACACCACAAAGTAAACACATAATCAGCATAAATTCTCAGAGAATTGGATGGAATGATTCAAGTGTGTTGTTTTGTATTGTGGAAACACTTCTAGGTGTCACTAGTAAGGTCTACGCCTTGTAACAAGTCCAACCTTTGGTCAGGATTTCATTCCTTGAGATCCTGTAAGCTCTCCTTAGATATATACTTAGCGAGGTAGTCTCCTCTCTATCAGGTGACCCAAGTTATTTTCCTATTTTCATAGATAGCTTATCTCTTCTTTACATTCAGGTTGTTAATAGCTGATAATAGTCATTAGCCTTCTGACAAGGACTATAAATTTACAGGTGACATTTGTTGTTTAGATATTCAGTCACGTCTGACTCTTTGTGACCCCCTTTGGGGTTTTCTTGGCAAATATACTGGAATGGTTTGCGATTTCCTTCTCTTGCTCATTTGACAGATGAAGAAACTGAGGCAAACAGGCTTAAGTGACTTGCTCAGGGTCCCACAGCTAGTAAGTGTCTGAGGCCATATTTACACTCAAGAAGATGAGTTTTCCTGACTCCAGACCTGACACTGTAAACACCTCACCATGTTGCTTCCCCTGGTGACACAACTGTCTCTCCTGAAGCCTCCACATTTCTTTACCTTATTCAGTTAGAAATGTGCTCATCTGTAGGACAAATAAGCAATTGCTCAGCTTGTTTCTTGGGGACTTATTGGTGCTACTGGTTAACATAATTTTTCAACTACTTTTCAAAGACCTTTAGGATTATGGAGAACACTAAGAGGAGGTGGGAACATATGATGCATTCACTGCCAGCATCATCTATGATCCAACTTTAAACTGCGTATGCTACAGTTTCTCATCCCCATGTAAGCCAGCAGGGCCACTGTATGGAATGATATTGAACAATGCTCAAGTGGGAAAGAAAAAGGAAGGAAGGAAGAAAAAATTAAGGGAGGCATAGAAGCAAATCCAGAAACATTACCTTGGCTCGTCTTTTGCATAGCAGCACAACAATGCTTAGGAACCCAGCTGCTGCAGCATAGCCTAGAGGAGTAAGGCCACTTTCTGAAGACGCATCCACATTAGCCCCAAACTCCAACAGTAGTGCTACCATCTCTGTATAGCCGAGGTGTGACTGGACGCACAAGATTGGGGCATTATTTAAGACCTCTGTTCGGTAATTGATATTGGCACCTCCCAAAATCAGCAATCGACTGACCTGAAAAGTCAGAACAAAAAATCAATTAGGAATGGCCCCTCATACTCTCTTGCACTCACTGTTATTTGGTGAAGTGAGACCTGGGGTGGTGCTGAAATGGGCTTTTTTTTTTTAATATGACAACATTTCCTCAGACTAATCCATAAATTCTCTGCTGACTATGTTTGGCACTAATTGATCTTATTCTGAGTGGGAAAACTAGAATCAGATTCCTCTGAATCTACTTAGGCACAACAGGGTCAATGTTAAGAGGATGTTGGGTCTTTACTCTCTCCTTGTCCTTCCCCTATGATGCCACTGCCAAGTCTGAAAAAAGGTTAAGCTAAAACTCAGAAAGCATTTTTCCCATGAAAGCAATGTTATAAATGGTGGGCAGGTGAAGCAAAAATAGGACTATTGGTACTATACTTTGGGTACATTATTGGTCAAAAAAGCTTTTGTGGTAGGAAATTATCCACTATTTTTATCACTGTTTCTGTGAGAAATGTATTTCAAGTTCCACAAAAATAACTTATAAATGAATTTCTGGAACACAGGCTGGGAACTGCCTACACTTTTCCTTGATGACACCTTGCCCAACTGCTAAACTTTAGAGATGTGTGGCCAATGAAACATTTTTCATTTTATCTGCTGTTACATAAAGGATGATAGGTGGATGGCAAGGTTCCTAGCTCCACTGTTAACTGTGCAATTGGACCCACTGTGATGAACTCATGGAAGGCCATCTGTATCACTGGAAGAAACTGTTGAATCAATGTAATTATAATCCTATGTGAATATCTGAAAGCAGAATTAAGAGTATGTTATTTGAGTTTGGTCAGTGATAGCCCCAATTCCTTAAATCCAATTCACAAGCAAGTCAAGCCATCACACTGTGATGTCATCAGTCCTCTTTGAAAAATGCAGACAAATAACAACAATGATGCCTTTGTTCCTTCCTTCTATCTACATATTTGGATTTCTTGGACTTTTCTGGACTCTCAGACTTTGAGGTGTTTGCTGTTCAGTCATTTCAGTAGCATTCAACTCTTTGTGACCCCATTCAGGGTTTTCTTGGCAAAGACACTAGCGTGGTTTGCCATTTCTCTCTCCAGCTCATTTTACAGATGAGAAACTAGGTCAAACAGGTTTAAGAGACTTGCCCAGGGTCACATAGCTAGTAAGTATCTGAGGCTGGATTTGGACTCAAGTCCTCCTGACTCTAGGGCTGGAGCTGTGCATACTGTGCCACCCAGCTGTCCCACTCCCAAGACATAGAGACATACTGCACATACAGTAGAACTCAGTATCTTTCCTAACATTGATCTCATATTCTGAGGTCTTGGTATATATTTTTTAGTCCCAACAAATGTACCCTTTTATGTGCTTTTTAGATCTATCAGAATGTCTGATCATCTCCCAAGATAAAAGTCTATTTAACTTTTGGGTTTCTTAGGAACGAATGATAGTTTCTTCAAGTTTACAGTGATGAAGCACCTGGAGCTGTCAAAGACTCTTTCCAGTTTCTGCAACTGACTGAAGACCAACACTCAGACTTGGAAGAGGATGTAAAAATTATTATTCAACACTATAATTGATCACAAATGGAAAAAGGTGCTATGAAATGGTGATTTCTACCATTACCTAAAAATGTTTGAGCATGTATCCCCCATAATATGCATATATTTGTAAATTACACATGTATGACTGTACTCACATTTTATAAACCTCAAAACAGAAATAAGAGATGAGATAAAGATGAAATCAATAATATTTTTAAAATATATAAAATTTTAATTAACATTATTTAATGGATGGCATAAAGGCCCTTTTGCCTTAACTGAAAATACCTCACAAAGATATGTAGATGCAAATAAATCATTGGCTGTGCATGAAAATTATTCTTCAATACTATCTATCCACTAGTTATGCAAAGATTTTTGTTGAAACTTAGCAAATTTCCATCTTCTCTTATCAGTTGTTCTTCCAAATTAATCATTAGGTTTCAAAATTTTATATTTTTTAACAAATTGGTTCAAAATCTATTGA
The DNA here is from genome assembly GCA_028658325.1 of Potorous gilbertii. Taxonomy (NCBI): domain Eukaryota; kingdom Metazoa; phylum Chordata; class Mammalia; order Diprotodontia; family Potoroidae; genus Potorous; species Potorous gilbertii. The sequence goes on from CM053770.1 coordinate 518,209,398, forward strand.
AACTTCATTTGGAAGGTTTTTAAAGAGATCAGAAAGCTCTGTTTCCAAGTTTCTGGGTTTTTTTTAAAGTGTGCATATTTGGGAGTTTTATGGAGACACATTTATAGACTTTTAAGCAATAAAAGCTTAATTTAAAATGTGTTAAACATGATATCTTCACACTATAATTAGTTAATATCTCAAGGCACATTATATATGCATAGGAGAAGTTCAGTGTTAATGAGAGTGGATAAAAGTCCATATTTTACATAATTTTCTTGATAATTTAAAATTTTTTTTGACTCATTTTGTCAGTCCTGATACATTAACCACTGTTTTTAACCTCCTAATGTAGCTGATGAAGAGTTACTTCTAGTAGGGGTAGCAGTGTCAGCTCTGTCATTTTCTTATTATTGCCGGTGTTCACTTTATCTTCAGTATATGCTTTCTTTGCAAGGATCTTTTAAAGGAGGAAAAGGAATAAGCATTTATTAAACTCCTATAAGTGTCTAAGCTAAGTATTTTATAATTATTATCTCATTTGATTCTCACAACAACCTGAGGAGGTAAGTACCATTATCCCCATTTTACAGTTGAGAAAACTAAAGAAGACTGAAATTAAGTGACTTACCAAGGTTATACTTATTAAAGATAAATGAAGCATATCTATCATCCATCCAACTTATTTACTTATTCGTTTGTTTGTATCAGCATTTAGAACTTATTTTTCCTGAACTCTAAAGGCACCATTCTACTTTTCTTTTGTCACAACCTGTTAATCATCCAGTATGCTGTAAGCAGATCCTAGGTGTTGGGGGAATCTCAGTGTTAAAATTCTAGGCCTGTAAGAATTGATTAGAATGAACCTCGTTAATTTATTTTGTCTTTTAACATCAATGAATTTTGTCTCTCTCCTTTTAGACTTTCACTTATATTTCTAATCTCATTCTGTCAGTCAATAAGCATATATTAAGTGCCTACTGTGTATGTGCCAGGCACTGTGCTTAGTTCGAGGGATACAAAAAAAGGAAATTCAGTCCCTGACCTCTAGGACTTCACAATCTAATGGGGGAGAGAACATGCAAACAAATACATACACACAAGCTCTATAAAGTGTAAATAGGAAATAATCAACATAGGGAAGGCACTAGAATTAAGAGGGATTGGGAAAGTCTTCTGTAGAAGGTGGAATTTTAGTTGGGATTTGAAGGAAGCCAGGGAAACTAGGAGACAGAAAGGAGCGACAACATTCCAGACATGAGGGGCAGCCAGAGAAAATTCCTAGAGCTGACTTTTATTCAGGAAACCACAGATAGGCCAGTGTTTTTTCGTCAAAGAATACATGGAGGGTGTGACAAAATTGGAAAGGTAGGAGAGAGGGCTCGGTTATGAAGGGCTTTGAATGCCAAACAAAGGATTTGTTTTGATCCTGGAGATGACAGGAAGCTACTGGAGTTTACTAAGGGAGTGACACAGTTGGACTGGCACTGTAGAAAAATCATTTTGATATCTGAATGAAGGATAGATTGAAGTGGAGGAGAGACTTGTGGTAGACTTGCAACAGTCCAAGTGTGAAGGAGCAGCCTGTACCAGGGTAACGGGAGTATTAGAAGAGAGAAGGGGGCACATATGAGAGATGGTGTGAAGGTAAAATTGATAGGCCTTGGCAATGGGGGTGAGAGATAATGAGGAGCTAAGGAAAACATGTTTCTGGAGAATTGAGAGGAGAGTAGTAGTTTTGGCAGCAATAGGGAAGTCTGAGAGAAGGAAGGGCTTTGGGGTGGTGGTGCAGAAAAAGAGTTCACCTTTGGACCTGTTGAGTTTAAGATAACTACTAGACATTCAGTTTCAGATGTCTGAAGGTCAGAGGGAGTTGCAAGACTAGGGTGTGAGGGTTAACTGGATAAGTAGATTGCAGAATCATCAGCACAGAGATGAAAGTTAAATCCATGAGAGCTGATGAAAACACCAAGTAAACTAGTAAAGTGGGAGAAGAGAAGAGGGCCCAGGACAGAGTCCTGGAGGCTAGCCACAGTTAGTGGATTATGATCTGGATGAAGACCTGGCAAAGGAGACTGAGAAGGAGCAGTCAGATAGGCATGGGGAGAACCAGGATAAAATGGTGTCCTGAAAACCTAGGGAGAAGATAGTATCAAAGATAAGAGTGAGATTAACAGTGTCGAAGTCTACAGAGAAGTCACTAAGGATGAGAACTGAAAAAGGCCACTGATTCTGGCAATTAAGACATCGCTGGTAACTTTGGAGAGAGCAGTTTTGGTTGAATGACAAGTTGGATGCTAGACCACAGAGAGTTAAGAGAGTGAAAGGAGAGGACATGGAGAAACCTAGTGTAGATGGTCTTGCAAGTAGTTTTGCCACAAAGGGAAGAGCTACAGGACCATAGTTAGTAAGGTTGGATGGATCAAGTGAATGTTTTTTGAGGATAAGGGAGGAATGTTTACAGGCAGTAGGGAAGTAGCTACTAGATAGGGAGAGATTGAAGATAAGTGAGAGAGAGAGGGAGGATGATGGAAGGGGCAATCTACTACAGGGGATGAGATAGAATAGGATCATTTGTGTAGGCCTAGAGGGCCTGCCTTGGCAAGGAGTGAGGAAATCTCTTCTTGTGAGACATGGGTAAAGGAAATAGTGGCAGAAGGCATCCGATTGATATGATATGAGGAAGACAGGAGAAGAGGGAGCTCTTGGCAAATGACCTCAATTTTTTTCAGTGAAATATGAGGCAAAATTCTCAAAGGTGGGAGCAAGGGGAGGTTTGAGGAAGAATGAAAAGATTTGGAAGAGCCATTTTGGGAAGTTGGATAGTGAAGAGATAAGGGAGGTTTAGAAAGACCATCTAGCAGCAATGAGGACCAAGTTGAGGTTATACAACATAAATTTGTAGTAGACCCAGTCGGAGTAGTTGTGTGATTTTCTCCATCTTCATTCAGAAACAGCTACATAAGGATAGTGGGAATGATCCAATGCTGAGACTTGGCAGAGCAAGATCAACCATATAAAGAGGCCAGGTACTCAAGAAAAGAAGACAATGTAGAGTTGAAATGGTTCACTAAGGGGTCAAGATGGGGAAAGAAGAGAATGGCTAGAGCAGGGGTGATTGGCTGGGGAGAACTCAGGCATCAAGGGGATTGGCAGATCATGGTGTGGATGAAAAGTAGGGTTTGGTATGAAAAGGCAAAGGAAGAAATAGAAAGTTAATAGATTGTGATCAGATAAGGGAATTTCAGAGTTCTTGAAAATGGAGGAAGTGCATTTGTGCATGATAGAAAGATCAAGAGTATGAACATTTTTCTGTATGGCTGATGTGGTGTGAAGGAGGTTATAGGAAGTGAGTAGACTGAGAAATTAGGAGGTTAGGGTGTTTGAAGGAGTATCAATATACATGTTGAACTCCCATAGTTTGAAAACAGGAGTTGGAGAAGGGAGAAAGATTGTGAATCAGTTACTGAACTCCTTGAGGAAGAAAGTGGAAGGTCCTGGAGATCTGTCACTAGCTATCATAATTTTGATTGGGCAGAAGATGTAGATTATATGGAACTCAAAGAAGGAGAGGTTACTGAGTGACAGTGAGAGGAGAATCTGGAAGTGGCAATGGAGATCAAGGGGGTACTCCACTTCCTTCCACTTTGACCATTAAGCTGAGGTGAATGACAGTGCAGCCATTATTAAGAAGGGTGGCCAGAAAGGTTGTGTCATCAGTGGGAAGCCAGTGGTCAGTGTCAGCCAAAAGATGGAAGGAATGGGAAAGGAAAGAATTTCAGATGAAAAACATTTGTTGCCTATGGAGCAGGCATTCCAGAGGGCACAGTGGAAGGGGTGGGTAATGTTTGGTTGGGATTTTAGGGTGGGTATGTTGAGAGGGATGAGAGTAGAGAATTGGGTAATGGAGGATGGGAACTGAAGTTTGGATGATGTTCTACATAAGTTCAGAATAGCTAGGATATGTGGTGTATAACAAGGTGTGAGGAGGTTGATGGACACTTTCCCTCTTCCCAAAGGAGACTACAGATGAGGGAAGAAATATGTGCAGCACAGGATGGAAGGCACAAGGTCAAAGGAAGCTCCTCACCCCTCATTTCTCCACTCCTTTTTCCTCCAGAAGGTGGAGATCTGTCAGGAGACAGTGCAGCAAGGGATGGAAGACAAGCCTGGAGATGTGAAGTAGGAGGTAGAAGTCACGCCCAGGCAGCAGGAAATATGAGACCACCCCTTCCCTCACTTCCAGACACTAGTACAGCAGGAGATGAATTGAAACGAGCTCATGAAGAGTCAGCTATGACTCAAATAACTCAAAGAAAAAACTTGTCTGTTGTACCATTCAGGAACAGCTTGCTGTGTTTCTAGGCTCTCTTAGGAATCCACAGAGTTCTCTTTTTGTCTGCATTATTAAGTGTTGGTTCAATCTCCTTTGTTTTGCCATATTTATTTAAAAACATTTGGAACCTTTTAAATTTCTTCATAGTCACATTCTCTACTGCTTTATAGTTGATATACCTCTCTGAGCTTTAGGTTTTTAGTTGGGTGTTCTTCCTCCTGAGCTTTTTGGTGATTTAAGTCTTTTCACCTTTTATTCCCTTATTACTCACTTTTAGCTTCCTTCATCTTTTTTTTAAATTTAATTTTTCATTTTTAACACAGTTTATAACAGATAAAACAATTCAAACTTTTGGTCAGGTGATACTTCTTTTTAAAGCATTTACAATATGGACCACAAAAGAATTTTTTTTTTTAAACATTAACCAACTGAGACACAAATAATATTTATGTTTGCTAACTTCAC
>CM053770.1:518214677-518348990 GCA_028658325.1 Potorous gilbertii
ATCTCATGGTCAAAATAGAAGTTGTTCCCCGCAAAATCCTCCTCTTTTCCAAACTTCTCTAACTATTGAGTGCACCACCATTCTCCTAGTCACTTGGATTTGCAGTTTTGGCATTATCCTGACTCATCATGTTCCCTCAACTTCCATGTCCATAAATTGCCAGATCTAGATATCTCTGTATCTATGTGTTTTACATCTGTCCCTTTCTGTGCACTCACACTGCCACCATCCTAGTTCAGGCCCTCATCATATCTTGTCTGTTGTTGTTGTTCAGTCATGTCCAGCTTTTCATGACTCCATAGATGCATGTCCATGGGGTTTATTTAGGCAGATACTAGAGTGGTGTGCCATTTCCTTCTGAAGTGGCAAACAGTGGTTAAGTGACTTGCATGAGACCACACAGCTAGGAAGTTTTCAAAGTTGGATTTTATTTTTTTTAACGTATGATATATTTTTCAATTTTTAACATTTATTTCCACAAGAATTTGAATTGAAACTTTTCTCCCCATCTCTCCCCAGCCCCATACCAGGACAGCATGCACCCCATCCATCCCTTCCTCCAGTCTGTCCTCCCTTCTGTTACCCACTCTTCTTCTATCCCGCTTCCCGTCTGTACTCCTGTAAGGCAAAATAGATTTCTAAAGTCCATTACTTGTATAGCTTAATTTCAAGTTGCATGCTAAAACAGTTTTTAACATTCATTCTTAAAGCTTTGAGTGCCATATTGTCTCCCTCCCTCCCCACCAACCCTTATTGAGAAAACAAGCAATTCAATATAGGTCATACCTGTGTAACAAGGCAAAGCACTTCCATAATAGTTACGTTGAAAAAGACTAACCGCATTTCCCTCTGTTTTATCCTACCCTTCATCTATTCCATTCTCTCCCCTGACATGTCCTTCCACAATAGTATTTGCTTCTGATTATCCCTTTCCCTACTTTGTTGTCTCTTCTATTATCTACCCTCTCCTATCCCTTTCCCACTTGCCTTCCTGCAAGGTAAAATAGATTTCCATATGCAATTGAGTGTGTTATTCCCTCCTTAAGCCAAATCCCATGAGAGTAAGACTCACATTTCCTTTCATCTCCCCCCTTTTCCCCTCCATTGCAAAAGCTCTCTTTTATGTGAGATGATTCTTTCCTCTTTTATGTGAGATAATTTACTGCATTTTACCTGTCCTTTTCTCTTACTCCTAGTATATTCCATTGAACAGTAAAAAAAATTATTTTAGGTATTCTCCCTTCATATTGAACTCAACATGTGCCCTCTGTGTGTGTATGTGTATGTATATATACACTCATGTACATATACATACCTACAGATATATAATATACACATACATACATACCCATACACACCTACATATATTTCTTCTAACTACTCTAATACTGAAAAAGGTCTCATGAGTTTGAAATAACATCTTTCCATAGGAATATAAACAGTTCAACTTTTATGATTTCCTTAAGGCTTCTCTTTCCTGTTTATCTTTTCATGTTTCTCTTGATTCTTATATTTGAAAGTCAGATTTTCTATTCAGCTCTGATCTTTTCAACAAGAATGCTTAGAAGTCCTCCATTTAATTGAAATTCCATTATTTCCTCGACGTATTATACTCAGTTTTGCTGAGTAGGTGATTCTTGATTTTAATCCTCCTTTGAGCTCTGGAATGTCATATTCTAAGCTCTTTGATCCCTAAGTGTAGAAGCTGTTGAATGCTGTATTATCCTGATTTTATTTCCACAATACTTGAGTTGTTTCTTTCTGACTGCTTGCAGTATTTTCTCCTTGACCTAGGAACTCTGGAATCTGGCTATAATATCCCTAGGAGTTTTTCTTTTGGGATCTCTTTCAGGAGATGATTGGTGGATTCTTTTCATTTCTATTTTGCCCTCTTGTTCTAAAATATCAGGGCCGTTTTCCTTGATAATTTCTTGGAAGATGATGTCTAAGCTCTTTTTTTGATCACAGTTTTCAAGTAGACCAATAATTTTAAAATTATCTTTCCTGCATCTGTTTTCCAGGTCAGTTGTTTTTCCAATGAGATATCTCACAGTCTTCTATTTTTTTCATTCTTTTGGTTTTGTTATATAATTTCTTGGTTTCTCATAAAGTCATTAGCTTCTGTCTGCTCCATTCTAATTTTTAAAGAACTATTTTCTTCAGTGAGCTTTTGAACCTCCTTTTCCATTTGGCCAGTTCTGCTTTTTAAAGTATTCTTTTCCTCATTGACTTTTTGGACCTCTTTTGCCATTTGGGTTAGTCTATTTTTAAAGGTGTTATTTTCTTCAGCAATTTTTTGGATTTCCTTTAGCAACCTGTGGCCTCACTTTTCATGATTTTCTTGTATCACTCTCATTTCTCTTCCCAATTTTTCCTTCACCTCTCTTACTTGATTTTCAAAATCCTTTTTGAGCTCTTCCATGGCCTGAGACCACTGCATATTTTTTTTTGGAGGATTTGGATGTAGAAGCCTTGACTTTGATGTCTTCCTCTAATAGTGTGCTTTGTTCTTCCTCATCCGAAAGGATGGAAGAAAATATCTTTTCTCTAAGAGAGTAACCTTATATAGTTTTATTTTTTTTCCCTTTTGGGGGCATTTTTCCAGCAAGTTACTTGACTTTTGAGTCCTTTGTCACATGGAGGGTATACTCTAGGGACCTGTAAATTCTCAATTCCTCCAAGGTGACACAATCAAGGGAGAGGAGTTTATTCCTCTTTTGGCCTGTGCCCTGATGGGGAGCAACCACAAGCACTCTTTTCTGCCCAGGATCTGCAAGTAGGGTTCCTTCTCCACAAGGTCCCCCAGCTCCACCATGCCAGTGCCAGTGCTCCTCGACACCCCAGTACCACCACTCAGGGCTGAGATCCAGATCAGCCGCTCCATTCCCCTAGGGTCTTTAGGCTGAAGGCTCCGGAAGTGGATGCTGCTGCAGTGACTGCTGCAGCCCTGGGGCTGGGACTGAGGCTGGATCTACACCCTTGTCTCACTCAGGTGAAAGATCTGTCTGACCTTTGAAGCTATCTTTGGCATTTGTGGGTTGAGAAATCTGGGAACCGCAGCTGCTACCTGTGATTGAGTGCCCTGAAGTCTGCTCCACTCCTGTCTGTGCCGTGAGGCAAGTCTGGGCTGCACTTTGCTCTGAGCCCTGTGTGATAGACCTTTCCTGTCGGCCTTCCAGGCTGTCTTGGACTGGGAAATCTCTTTCACTCTGTTGTTTTGTGGCTTTTACTGCTCTAGAATTTGTTTAGAGTCATTTTTTACAGGTATTTTATGGGCTGTGGGGGGAGAGCTAGAGAAGGTTCACCCTTCTATTCTGCCGTCTTGGCTCTGTCCTCTGAAGTTGGTTTTTAACTCTGGTCTTCCTGATTCCAAGCTTAGCACACTAACCACTGTGCCACTGAGCTGTCCCCAGTTCTTGCCTAGATAATTGCAACCTCCTGCTAGTTAGACTTCCTGCCTCAAGGTCCAGTCTATCCATTCCACTCCTATCTTCCACTCTTTTCTCAGTGATTTTCTTATGTCAACCCCCTTTTCAGGTGTTTTCTTCAGGATCAAGGATAAATTCCTGTTTGACATTTAAAGCTCTTCGCAAGTGACTCTACATTTCCTGTCTATTTTCACATTACTCCTCTCTCCTGTCATTCAGTCATAGTGTTGTACTTGCTGTTCCTTATAAATGAGGTGCCCTCTCCCACTTTCATGTCTTTATACTGTCTATCTCTTGTACCTAAAATGTTTTCCTCTTCATATCTGCCTTTTGCAATCCCTGCTTTCAAGGCTCAGCTCTGGTGTTATCTTCTGGAGGAAGCCTTCCCTTATCCCGCAATTTGTAATGGCTTCCAATTCAAGATAACCTTGTGTCAGCTTCTTATATTTTTTACATATATATGTATATGTTGTATCTTCCAGTAGAATATAAGCTTTTCAAGAGTAGAGACTGTTGCATTTTTGTTTCAGTATCTCTGGCATATAGTAGGTGTTTAATAAATGCATGATACCTGGGAATTCAGATTGTAGGGTAGCAAATAAAACATTAGACCTAGAGTCAGGAAGACCTGAGTTTAAATCCAGCCTGAGACACTTACTAATTTGTGGAACCTTGGACGAGTCGTATAACCATTGCCTGCTTCAGATTCCTCAGCTGTAAAATGAGGACGGTAATGATGATAATAGCATCTACCCCTCCCCTCCTGTTGATATGAGGCTTAAATTACACAATATTTGTAAAATACTTAGCACAATGCCTGGTACATCAGGTGCTTAAGAATAATACATTTATAAATAAATAAATGGAATTAAATGCTTATTCCCTTTCTTTGTTGAATGAATTGATTCCTGATCCCCCCAGTTGCTAGTGTCTCCTTATTTTGTATGTAGAGGGTCTTTGGGATACCCTGTATTTTGTTTTTATATGTCTATATCACCTCACTCAAAATCACAATAGCCTTGTGAGTAAGAATTTTTTTTTTTGTCTTTGTGTTCTCAGCAAAATGCTTGATACATAATAGGTGCTTACTAAATGCTTGCTAATTGTTTGAAAGATTAGTCATGTCTCAAAATCTACTCTGAGTGTCATTAAATCTTCTTCTGATGTTGTGTATCAAATCTTCAAGCAGTGCATATAAAATGTATTGCTTGCTTCACCTTCCCTGAAATCCATCTTTTTTAGAGCAGTAATTTAATTAGATATCCCTGTGGATCTTTTTCATTAATGGGAAAGCCACTTGCCCTTCTCGCTTTTGGCTTATATTTGGCCTGATGACTCTGGATATTATGGGAAAAGATAAGCAGTTGCTGGTGACTTTTCTTTTTCCTTTTAGTCAACCTTGCTAAGGAGAATGAAATAATATCTTTGTAACTTATGTTTTAGTTTAGTTTTCAAAACAATTAGTATCAGACCTGTCTTTTTTTCAGGTCACATATCTCTTTCTGCAAACAAGAGTTCATGGAAAACAGGGATTGAAAGGATAGATAGATATCATAAACTAGTACTCTGACACTGATATGCACTGTTACACATATAGGACTTACTGGGTATTGCCAAGCACAATGTAATGTCTCAAAATAAAAATACGTGTTTTGCATCTCATTTTAAAAAATTATATCTTAAAGCATTATTAATCATTTAAAACTTAAGTTTAGTTGAGTTTTGATTTGTTTTGTTTGATGAGTAAAAATAATGTTCTTTATGATTGAGTGTTTAATAAATGTTCACCTTTTAAAAAATTAAATAAAATTCCCTGGATGTACATTCCAGTGAAATGTACTACATTCATTAATGTATGACACTATTAAGATGGTATTTGCGAGTTCTAATTACTATCTTTCTTTGGAGGCACAAGCTGTCATTTTCATAGTGTCTGTGTCTTATTTTTCCTGGTATCTGAAAGGCATGAATAATATTATTTCACTGCCTCTAAGACAAAATATAAACTCTGCTATTTAACTTTTTTAAATGTTTCATTGTTAGATTTCAACCTCTTTCCAGCATCACCCACTGTTCGTTACTCCCCTTCTGAGTACTCTAATCTGGGCAGACTGACTTTTTTGTCCTTTCTTTGCACAAAGCACTTGTCTCCCTTCACCAACTCCCTTTTCCATGCATTTGTACTGATCACTCCTAGTGCTTAGTCACTCCCCTTCTCTCTGCTGCCTCTTTGAAATCTCCTCCTTCAGTATGACCTCAAGTTCCACCTCCATAAATTGATTTCTCTTGTTTCTCCAATTCTTGAGCTCTCTCATCCTAAAACTTGATTTTGAGTACTTTACATTTATTTAATTTTATTCTCTTTATATTTATTTTGTACATACTGGAGAATGTACTTTCCTCAGGAATAGGAATTACTTCATTTTTTGTATTTGTATATCTAGTGCACGGTGCCTGGCATGTATTAGGTGCTTGAAAAATGCTTGTTGATTGTTTAATTGATTGAATTAACCAATTGTAAAATGGTATGTAGGGCAGCTAGGTGGCATAGTGGATAGAGTTCCAGGCCAGGAATCAGGAAGACTCGTCTTCCTAAGTTCAAATCTGACCTCAGACATTTGCTAGTTTTATGACCCTGGGCAAGTTACTTAGTTGTGTTTGCCTCGATTTCCTTATCTGTAAAATGGGCTGGAGAAGGAAATGACAAACCACCCCCAGTGTTTTTACCAGAAAAACCCCAAATGGGGTTACAAAGGCAGACAGACATAACAGATGTATGTGATAGTAATTTCTCTTTGTTTGAGAAAAAAAAAAAAGCACTGCATCTTCCTTCCAATGAAAGAAATAAATTATACTATATAAATCACAAAAGCAGCTGTAGCATTTTCAGTAACATAGTTGAAAATAAAAATTTGGCTCTTTTAGATTCTCAAAAACCACCAAATCATTCTTGATCTAGAAGATTATTCTGATTTATTATAAAATTAATCTCTCTATGATTTCTGTTTTATGAGTTTTGGACTACAGAAAATAGCCATTTTAGATCTTTTCATAAACTAATCTTTGTGTAATACTCCCTCTGGGCTTACTCTCCCAACTAACTAACATTTGTCAGACTGTGTTATCAAGGAGAGGTAGGTAGCTAATATTATTCTCAGAGTTCTAAAGGTTATCTGTCTTCCTCTTTAACAGTCTCAGTCGGCATTTTAGAAAAAAACATTTTCTCAAATGGCATGAGGCATCTAGGTGGGTCAGGGAAGAGTGCTGAAATCAGGTGGACCAGAATTCAAATTTGGCCGCAGACACTAGCTGTGTGACACTAGGCAAGTTACCTAACCTTGTTTGTTTCAGTTTCCTCTTTTGTAAAATGAGCTGAAGAAAGAAATGGCAAACCACTCCAGCATTTTTGCTAAGAAAACTCCAAATAGACTCACAAAGAGCTGGACACAGCTAAGCAACTAAACAACAACAAAGGCATAGCAAGATCAGAAGTGCAAAGCATTTCTCTTAAAAAAAAAAAAACAACAACAAACTGAGATGTACTGTCCCACAAATACACACAGAGTATAGTGGTAATGAGGCACAGGTGTAGAGAACACATGTGACCAAGGCAAGGCATAACTCTGGAAGAGTAGGTACTTAGTGTCTTTTCTTTCTCTGGAGAACTCACATAAAGCTTACTGCAGGGTAAGAAATTAATAATGGACAGACTGCTCCAATTTCCAGCTGGGCTCTCTGTTTGCAAGGCATCGGGTCCCAGATGAACAGATGTCTACTGCTATGCTGAGTCAAGAAGTTGCTCCACTGTGGGATGTAGCTGCCATAGGCTAGGCCAGCAGGTTGCCTGACCTCTGGGAAGTTATTACCCAATAGTACCAAATAAATCACTCTAACACTGGACTGCTGCTGTTGGAATAGGCCGGGCTTTTTGATGGGAACAGATTCTCTACTATTTGGACCAATTTCAATCTGTTAGATTCTCTGGGTTTGATCCTTAAGAGATGACTTCATTCTTTCCACTTCCACTTACAGCTCTCTTAGCTGTTACAGGTGCTCTTTAGCTGGAGTGTCACCATGTTTTTTTCAAGTAGACAGCAACCCATAACTCAGAATCAAGAGAAGTCTGTTGGACTCCTTTGGAGCCTTGATTCTGAGGTTTGTCACCTCCAGGCAAGAGATAGGATATGCTCTCCTTTTTAACATCCTGCTTGGTTCAGAAGTGGCTTCCCTAAGTGAGGACTTCACTTTTACGTATGATTGCCCAAGTTCCACCCCCACCACCAATTCCTGCAGGTTCTTATGCAGATGAGTTGAATAGTGTCCACCAGGAGACAAAGATAATGGGTATATAATGGCTTATGCCTGGTCTAGTTGGACATTTCCTATGCAGTTGAACCATTCAAGCCTCTGACACATTTTGGGTTGTATAATAAATACTTCTTTTATAGCTGAAAGAGTTTTCCTTTTACATTTCAGTGTCTTAGTTTTTACTCTTTCTAACCTTCTGCTTTACTGAAGTCTCTCAGTTGGGCATGTATTCTGTTTAACCGCACAATCTACTTATTGCACAAATAATCAGTTATTTATCTCTGTGACTGTTTATCGCTCTTAGGTTGTAATTAATTGAGTTGAATTTTGTTCTTAGAAGTGAGACAGATACAATTCCAAAGGACTTAATGAAGAAAAATTCTGACTCCAGAGAAAGAACTGATGGAGTCTGAATGCAAATCGAAGCAGACTTTTTAAACTTATTTTATTTTTCCTAGTCTTCTTTCCTTTTTCTTTCTTTTTTCTGGGGGGGGGGGCGTCTATTTTCTTTTGCAACATGGCTAATCTGGAAATATGTTTTGCATGGCCACACATGTATAATCTATATCAAATTGCTTGCTTTCTCAAGGAGGGAAGAATGGAGGAAGGGAATTTGGAACTCAAAATTTATTTAAAAATAAATGTTAAGAATAGTTTTTATGTGTAATTAAGAAAAAAATAAAATAAAAACATTCTTTTTTTAAAAGTGAGACAGGTAGGTTGCACAGTGGATACAACACTGGGCCTAGAATCAGGAAGACTTGAGTTTGACATTGGCCTCAGATATTTACTAGCTCTGTGATCCTAGACACGTTATTTAACCTCTTTATTCCTCAGTTTCCTTATCTGTAAAGTGGGGATCATGATACCACCAACCTCCCAGGGCTTTTGGGAGCATCAGATGAGATAATAATTGTAGAGTGCTTAGCATTGTGCCTAGTACATAGTAACTACTATATACATGTTAGCTATTGTTATTGATGCCTTTCCTACGGTGGGAGGGAACACAGTAATTTCAATTACATAATGAAATATAAAGCTAATGCTTTCATTCCTCTGAGACTAACTCTTCTTCATTTTTTTAAGTTTTAAGCTTTTGTTGATAACCTTTTATTTTTATATCAATTTCATTTCTAAATATATTCCTCCCTTCTTCTCTGCCCAGCAAACTAGTAACAAAAATACAAAGAGAACAAAGAAGGCAGTTCAGCAAAATTATCCAAAGCATCAGCTGAGTGTAACAGTATATCCTTTGTTCCAAACCCATAATCCCCCAACACTCCAGCAAGAGGAGGGAGGTCCATTTTCTCATATCTTCTTCTAAGACAAACTTGCTTATAATTACATAAGAGGTCAATTTCAGATCTTCTGCTAAGGAACACAGAGTTAAGTGGAGCAGTATGGATAAAATGCTTAGCATGGAGTCAGAAAAACCTGAATTCCAATCTTGCTTCAGATACCTACAAACTGTGTGACCCTTAGAAGTCATTTAATCTCCACGTGACTCACTTTCCTCTACTGTAAAATGAAGATAATAGCACCAGGGTTGTGAGGATCAAATGAGATTATATTTGTAAAACACTCAGCATTTAGTAGGTACTTAACAAATGCTTCTTCCCCATCCCTTTCCCTTTTGTCTTTCCATTCACATTGTTGTAGACATTTTGGTGTTCCCATATTACTTATGACACAGTAATAATTCATTGCATTCATGTATCCCCAATTAGTTTGGTGATTTCCCAGTCATTAGACATCTACTTTGTTTCCAGTCTTTAGCTACTACAATAAGATTGAATTAAATGTTTTGCTGCATTGGGAACCTTTCTGCCTTTATAACCTCCTAAGGGTATACTTTTATTTGTGAATCAAAGTGTATGGACATTTTAGCCACTCTTATGATAATTTCAAATTGCTTACTTATTAGGATGATTGGACAAATTCATAGCTCTACCAACAGTTTATTAATGTACCTTTTTAAAATAGCCCCGTAATTATTAACTATTCCTATCTTTTATCACATTTTTTCCCAAATTTGTAGGTGAAACCTAAAAATTGTTTTGATTTACTTTTCTCTTATCATTTGAAATGATTGTCTGTATTTTGCAATTCCTATGGACTTTTGTAGAATTTGTTCATATCCATTGGGGAATGGTGATCTAGAACACCTGTTGTTCAATGTAGATGTCTTCAGATGCCTAGATGGGAGACAGAAAGCCATACACCTGGTTGTATAGGAAGATGGAGAGATGTGAACTTAGCAACAATGTTGGTAGGGATGGAGAAGGAAGTTGGTCTCAGGTCTTATTCAGTCATTTTCGCTTGTATCTGACTCTTTGGAGCCCCATTTGAGGTTTTCTTGGCAAAGATACTAGAGTGGTCTGCCATTTCCTTCTCTAGCCCATTTTACAAATGAAGAAACTGAGGCAAACAGGGTTAAGTGACTTGCCACAATGGCACACAGGGTCACACAGCTAGTAAGTATCAGAGGCCAGATTTGAACGCAGGAAGATGAATCTTCTTGATTCCTGTCTCAGTGCTCTGGGGACCATGGCACCACTCAGCCACCCCTCACTGTCTTGCTATTTATCCTTAAATGTTTTATGTTCTTGCTGACTTGCAGATGCATAAAATAACGGCTTTTTGAAATCAGATAAAAGTTTGGCTATGTAGACTTACCTTTCATAAACTCATTGAAAGCATCTTTAGGACAACTCCAGTAACAAATGGGATGACAGGGATGACTGTGCCTCATGCTCTTCTCACATCATTTTATTGTCTTCTACTAGCATTAAGAAATTTTGATACTTTTTTTTCCAGGTGATTAAAAAATTATCAATATTTTTGTATGGCAAAATCTATTAAACACTCATAACTGCCTGGGCAGTTGTAGACAACAGTTCTCTCTGTTATGATGCTGAGGTTCCTATAGTTTATTTGCTGGATTCTCAAAATACATTATAAAGTTTATATATCTAGTACTAGGATATATTAGCTGCTCCTTTATAAAAGATAGCAAACTTGTGGTATATACTTTTGGCAACTTGTTAGTGTCTTTCTTGTTATCAGGTACAGGCTAAACCTTTGAATCTTGCATATGTTGCAGTTTCCACCACTTTATTATGTAGTTTATATCAATCAGTATGTGTAGGCTTCATAAGGATCATCTTTCAGTGATTTCTTAACCTAATACTGAATTTCTATTACATATTCCTCTGTTTTTATAAACAAATTTAATTTATTCAGCCATTTGTTCAAGAAATCTCTGTTGACATATTATCAGTTGAGTTCATGTGGATGCTATAATGGTACTGGGAGCTCCCTATACTGATAAAGTCATATAAAAGGACTAAAAACAAAACAAAACTTTAGAACTTGAATTCATCCATAAGACAAGCTTCTGTTGAGGTTCTATTTTATCACTATTTTATTTTATTCTATTTTATGCAGAAAATAAAGTTATTTTTTTAAATCTAAAAATAGTCTTGAAATGCCACATCCTTTATCAGTTATTTTTCCATTATTACATTGGTGTTGTGTTTTAATTTGAGAATAGTTTTTTTGTGTGACCATCAAATATTACCACATTCTCACCATTCCTGAATCTTTTTAATACATTTTCAGTACATGATTAAGGCTTTGTGATAATCAGTAAAGGGGAGTATAAGTGTTATAGTGCTTTCAGATGACTATTTTGGTAATCACCAAATTTATGGTAAATTGCCCTTTATTCCTGAGGCTTTTTTGCATACCATTTTTACTCTAAAGCCAGTATGTTACTTTCTTGAGAACACAGATTTATATCATTATATAAGCTATAAATGTTTTAAAAAGTACATAAACACATGAACAACCTATAATTGGAAAAATCATTGATATTCTCATCTTTTACTAATGAATATGTGATACCTTCTATTAGGAAAAATGAAATATGGCTTGCATCAAAGAGGAATCTAATAAAGACCTTTCCTAGAAATTCATGTATCTCTATAAAGCATTTGAGACAACAATTATGGATACTATCCAACCCTACTACTTTCCTGTTTTTCAGAGAAGCTAGTGTTTTCAGTCACTTCCTTTGATATAATTTATGTCATTCATTATAGTAATGGTACACAATTTTCTCTTAGCTTTTAAGCCAAAGTGCACTTTCATTGTGTTGGATTTCATTGTGTTGCCAATATCAGTCACCAGAAATTTTCCATATCCTCTTCTTTTCATGATCTCACTTTCTTCCTTTCTTCCTTTCATTTCTCTGTTTTCTCTAATTTCTTTGTCTCTTAAGCTTCTATGATATAGTTCTTGATTGGTGTTGAATTTCTTTTTTTGTTCTTTACTCTGCTTTGATGCCATGTGTCACAGTAACCTTATGACTTTGACTTTTAATTTTTGACTAAAGGTATCAAGACTTTCTGATTTACTTTGTTTTCCAAATTGCATTCCCCATATTTCTTTTCCATTTGCCTTTAATCAGGCCATAGATAAAGTGTTTGGATTTTCTGCTGTGTATGCTAGCTAGGTAATCGTATGAAGCCCGAGGATGATGTTATCCCCTCATTGCTTGAGTCACTAGCATCATCAGGTCTGAGGTTCCCAGAAAGATGTCACCACCTCAGTACTACAACTCAGACCCTTAGGAGTAACCATCATAGAGAGGATATATGCCATACCCCTGCAGTTCATGAACCCTCCATTGATATTGTTCTCAATTACCAGAAATCAATCACAGTAATACCATTATTAAAAATAAAGCATTTGCTTACTGATAATGCAAAAGAAATAACAATATCACAATTACTCAAAATAAGACAAAACTGGGGTTAATGGATACATTACAATGTACCCATAAACATGGGTCACACTCTCCCACCAATACATTCGGTATCCATGGGGGAAAGTGGGACACACTCATAAAAATCTCCCAGAATGGCACAAGTAGAGAAATCCATGTGCTCTGAGTAAATCACAACTCTAAAGGTCAGGGTTTGATGTCTTGATCCCTTTCGGATCCTTACAACTTCTGCTTTCAAGCTGATAATGCAGTGACAAGGTCTTAACTCACAGTCTTAAAAGAGTGATGAAAAATATGCTGTTGTAGTAACAAGTAATTCCGTTGAAACAGAACTGCAAAGCTCTATGGTTTGGCTTTCTATATTTAGCAATGAATACAATTCCAGTCAGCTCTCCACTCAACAAGATTTTGCCTTATCCATTCAACTCTCAGCCAGTCAGGTCTTTTCTCTCAAACTAGAATGGACAGTGGAGAACATAATCAGGTACATCTGTAATATTTACCCTTTCCCAAGCTATAAATGTCACTGGAAAACAATAAGCTTAAAGAGCAGTGAGCTTCCCAGAAGATACTCTAATCAGTAAAGCAATGCTTTTTTCAATCAGTAGGATCGTAACATAGCATCTGAAGCCTTTCCGTTAAATTCACAAAATCTGTCTTGACATCAAGCATGAACCCCAAAGTACTTATTTAGTTTCTCCAGTCTCCATGTTGTTTATTCCTTTTAGAGATAAGCAATTTGTAAGAGTCAAGAAGCAGCATTTCACAACATAGCTTCCTTCATCTTTGGGAGGTTCCTTAATTTTCTAGTGCTTAATGATATAGATCATGGTCTCTTAACCTGAGGTCCTAAAATTTGTTTTTAAAATATTTTGATAAGTGTACATCAGTACAATTGACTTCCTTTTTAAGAAGCGTGCAATCTACTGGGAAGAGACAAGCAAACAAATATCTACAAACAAGACATATAGAATTAATAGGAAGTAATTGAGAGGGAAAGTTCTGTAATTAAGAGGATTTGGGAAAAGCTTCTTCTAGAAAATGGGCTTTTAGTTGGAATTTAAAGGAAGCCAGTAGGCAAAGATGAAGGAGAGCATTCCAGGCATGGGGGACATCCAGAGAAAATATCCAGAGGCCAGAGATAATGTCTTTTTTGTGGAACCACAAGGAGGGTAGCGTCATTAGACTAGAGAAGGTATGGTGAGGGGTAAGGTTTAACAAGACTGGAAAAGTGGGAGGGATCTGGGTTATGAAGGACTTTAAATGCCAAACAAAGGATTTTGTATTTGATCCTGGGGGTGATATACAACATTTGAAATTTTTTTGAAAAGAGAGTTGAGATGATAGGACTTGCACTTTAGGAAAATCACTTTAGTGGTTGTATAGAGAGGATGGATTAGAGTGGAGAGAGAGTTCAGGTGCTCAAACCTACCAGCAGGCTGTTGCAGTAATCAAGACATGAAGTGATGAGATCTTGCACCAGAATGATGGAAGTATTAGAGGAGATGATTATTCAACCTAGAGAGGTCTATTTTCCAAAAATTTTACTAGTTTTGTCACTTTCCTCCTGGCCTTATGTTCTTGAAATTCCATCAGTTCAGTGCTAAACTATCTTCTCTTGTCCCCTTTGCCCCCTTATCATTATCACTGATAATTGCTCTGCCATCCCTTAGTCTTGGATCCCTCCCAGAGTCTGCTGCCCTCTCTTTCACAGTGAATTCTACTGAATAAAGAGGAAGAAAATCATGAAACCATGCTGACTAGGCCTACTGCAAATTAATGTTAGGTTACCTCAATTGACCCCTAAATGCTGTAAGGAGGACCTTTTATATCTCTCTAATTAACTCAATATCTTCCTCACCACAGTGGCTCTTCTAAACCTTTTCATTTGTCCTCAAACCTGTCATGGCTCCCCCCCCCCGTGAGCTGAGAACCTTGCCTCATATTTTACTGAAAAAAATTGAGGCCATTTGCTGAGAGTTCCCTCTTCTCCTCCTTGCCCCCTTCATTTATGGGACTATAGCCTCCTTCACCTCTGTCTCATTTGAAGAGGTGACCCTTCTTAACCAAGGCAAACACCTCTGCATGCAGAAATGATCCCATTCTCTCCCTTTTTCTTGACCAGATTGCCCATTCCATCATCCTTACCCTCTCACTTAGCTTTAATTTTTTCTTGGTTACTGCCTACAGTCGTTCTCATCTCTATCCCATTCTCAGAAAACCAGAAAACAAACAAACAAAAAAAAACCACTTCCCTATTGGCTGTTGAGTGTCATCATCTTCCCACTCCCTTAGGTTTGCACCTAAGTGTCATCCTTGACTTCTCACTCACTACCCCTTCCCCCCAGCTCATGCTCTCAGAACTTGTTGATTGGTTACATTCTTAACATCTCACATAGTCCTCCACTTCTCTTCTCTGATACTGCCACCACTCTGGTGCAGACCCTCATCAGTCATGTTTCTGTCTCATGCAGGCAATCCTCCATTCAGCTCTGAAATTAATTAATCTTCCCAGACCCCCATTCAGTAAATGCTAGTGGGTCCCTTTTACCTCCAGGAACAAATATAAAATTCTCATTTTGGTTCTTAAATCCCTTCACAACCTCATCCCCTCCTAAATTTCTATTCTTTCCTATACCTTATTCCCTACCACATACTCTGCCATCCAGTGATGCTTCTTTACATAAGACATTCCATGTTCCAACTCCAGGAATTTTCACTGGCTATTTGTTATGACTGGAATATTCTTACTCCTCATTGCCACCTCCTGGTTTTTCCTTCAAACCCTAGTACAAAAAAAACTTCTTTGAGAAATTTTTCCAATCCCCCTTAATACTAGTCCCTTTCTTTTTATCTCCAATTGATTCTGAATATATCTTGTTTGCACATGGTTGTTTTCATATTGTCTCCCCCTTCAGACTGTGAGATCCTTTAAAACAGGGATGAGCTTTCATCTTTCTTTGTATCCCCAGCACTTATGCCAGTGCCAGGCATATAGCTGGAGCCTAATATGACAGACTTATTGATTGCTTGGCTGAGTCCAAAACAGAACATTATTCCTTCATACAATGTCTGATCAATGCTGATCATACATCTTCTAGTTTTAGCTCTGGCACTAACTAGCAGTGTGATTTTGAGTAAGTGACTTTGCCTTTCAAAGCCAGAGTTTTCTCATCTGTGAAACAAGGAAGTTAGACTAGAAGATCTGAGAAATTCCTTCAAGCTATAGCTTTTTGTGACTTTATGGTTCTAGAATTCCATGATTCCTGATTTTCTGGCCCAAACACAGTACTGACATAGAATGCTATGATTCCTTTACTGATAAATATGCACACATGTGCACACATATGCACACACACAAATATGACTATGTATACAATAATTAGATTTCTACCACAAAATATAGGACATAGTCCCATTTCTTTACACCCTACAGACATAACTAAATATTTATTACATGCATATATACATTTAAATACACTAATGTAGAAACATTAGGAAAAAAAGTAGCTCTCATAAATGCTGAGGAGAAGAGAATAAGGATACATGTATAAGAAAAAAATGAATGAACTGGACAAAGGATGAATTACAATACCAGAGAAATGAATAGAGAGGTTAGTGTCATATTAATTAACTTAGAATTGTATTTATAGGAAATTAAATATCACTGATTCAAATTCTAGTTAGCAAGTATCACTTATCCAGAGACTAGGGATGTCCTTCATTCTAATAAAGTAATTTTCTAAGCATTTTTTATGGATAACATGCAGCCAATATTGATGGACCTTTAATAACCTGTCAGATCATTCTTTGGTTTTACAATGCACATACTCTATTAAGCAAATTTGTTAAGCCATATAGATGGCTGATGTTTTTAAATATTGACCAAGTCAAGTCTCAGTGACCTTTGAAACTTAATGTGCCAAGTTGGGAATTCTAGTTCTTCTAATATGCTAAGAAACATGCTGAAGATTCAAGTTCTTGTTGTACTTGAGGGATAAAGGAGGAGGGGAATTGTTGGAAATGATGATTGACTGATTCTCAAAAAATAGGAGACATGATGGGCCCCTACTCTCACAGGCTTTTGGGAGATGAGGTTAGCACTGTATTTAAGCTACATACCATTTCAGGCACAAATGTAGGGTTCTAGCTTCTGATCTAAGGTCTCATCTATTTTCTGATATTCTTTGAGAAAGGAGAAAGTCAACTTGTAATTTAAGAAGTAATAAAAGAAAATATAAGTAGGTTTTCCCTGGCAATAGGGATGAGCTAGTTTGAGTTTTTATATTCCTTTGTGGGGGGAGGTATTGGATGCCTTACTTGATTTCATGTAGCAGTAGTTTCTAAATCTTAAAATAGCTGAGAACAAGCAGTTCTCAATTAAATCATCAAGGAGAATATCCCAATAGAATTTAGTAGCTTAAAATGTTTAGGTAATATTGAAAATTAAGTGTCTGTTTCTTAAGTTATAGTGTGCATACTAGGTGTATAGATTATAGAGTTGAGTATCTTAACTATTAGTTCTTGTCAGATTTCTCATCATTACTTAAATCTTATGCACTCTGGATAAGTGGGAGGTTTTTTTTCCTCCTATAAATGCACTATATTGTGAACCATCTCTCCCTAGAAAGTTACTGGATTTCTCTGGAAAAACAAAGACAAGAAGACATTTTAGACTATTTAGCAGTTGCTTTCTTTTATTGTATGTTATCAAATACTGTTGATTTTGCTTCCACTTGCAAACTGTGGTTAGCCAGGCACTATAGAAACCAGTTAATCATGTATAGTAATTGTCACTAATTTCAAATGAAACGTTATGTGAAATATGCATTATTTTCAACCTTAGAGCTCAATATGAAGTTTAAACATGGCAAATAAAAAAATGGGGACCTTGACTATCTCCAAAATTGATGCCATATTTTTTTTTAAGTCTAGAGTGTGTCATTCAAACAGCTTTAAGCCCTAGTTGAAACTAGTGTTCTGAAAATGAACGTACTACCTCCCTTCCCTTCTCAGGAAAGGTAGAGGATATTAGAAAGTAGGCAGTGGAATCTGTGAAACATTGTATATATAATGTCAGACTTAGTTGATTTGTTGTTTAATTTTGTCAAACCACTTTTGCGTTGTTACAAGGGATGTCTCATTGAGCAGAGAATGAGAAAGAAATGTATAAAAAATCTGATGTAAAAACAAATGATGCTGGCCCCTCAGTCAGGAAGACTTGCGTTCAAGTTCTACTTCTGACCAGCATTTTGGTGCACCAAGAAACTGTATGACTCTACATGGCAAAAGATTCCAGAGACTGTACTCTTTCCACTGTACTGTGCTGCCTTCTCAGAGGAAGAGGTATATCTCTGCAATCAAACATTAATGAAATGGAAAACAATAATAATTAATGGAATATACAGTTAAAAGAAATAAAAAATTTACAAACCCAAAATAAGCAGAAGTAGA
Source organism: Potorous gilbertii (assembly GCA_028658325.1). Classification (NCBI taxonomy): domain Eukaryota; kingdom Metazoa; phylum Chordata; class Mammalia; order Diprotodontia; family Potoroidae; genus Potorous; species Potorous gilbertii. The sequence continues at coordinate 518,232,657 of CM053770.1, forward strand.
GAATTTCAAAATTAGAGGAGTAGTTTAAACTCAAAAACAAAAGGAATATAGAACTAATTTAAAAATGAAAAGCTGGTTCTTCCTAATGACTAAAAAAAATCTATAATCTTTTAGACAACCTAGGGGTTCTTAACCTAGGGTCTGATAGATTTCAGGGGATCTGTCAACCTGAATAGATTAAAAAAAAATGACATCTTTATTATTACTAACTTCTTAACTGAAATTCGGGTAGAAAAAAGATCTCTATTTTTCCTGCTAACTGAAGTTTTGTATTTTCTTCTTTAAGAAAAAAATTAGTCAGAGGAGGGATTCACATGACACATAAAAGGTTAAGAAAGCCTTAGCTCACCTGATCAGTCTACTCGGAAGCACCTATTAACCATTTACTAGGTGTCAGGTAATATGCTAAACAATGGGGATAAAAATGAAAGGCAAAATTTCAATTTCTGACTGAGAGGAGCTCATCTAAACATGAAGTAGGAAAATCAGTTTAGCAAAATAAAAATTAAAAGAGCAAAATCACAAAAGGCAAGAAATAAAAACATTATCAGAACCCACTATATACAGTGATAAAAAACAAAACTAAGGATTTTTAAACATACAATTTCATTTACAACAAAGGAATGACCAAGGCTGGGACCAGGGCATGGGAGTGGGTTGAACTTTGTTCAGATAGAGTTGCAGGGAAATTTTATTCAACATTTGAGTAACAATCCCTATAATACATGAATTATATTTTCACTGACAAAGAAAACACTCAACTCCTTTTAAGGGGAAAATATAATGATAATTGCTAAACCAGGTAAGAATAAAAGAAAGAAAAGAACTATAGATCAATATCATGAATTAATTAAAATTTATCAATAACATCCTCACAAAAAAGTCTATGGTAATTCACTATGATCAAGTTAGATTTCTGTCTGATAATAAGGATAATTCAACATTAGGAAAACTGCTGATATAATATTCAAAAGAAAAATCCAGTCCATATGAGTATATCAATAGATAAAGGGGGAGAAAATCCTTCTGGCAAATTATAACATTCCTTTATGGTTAAAAAACAAATTACAAAGCACAGGAATAGAGGGACCATTTTTAATATGATAAAAGTACATATTTAAAACAGAAAGATAGCATTAGTTGTAATGAGAAAAATCTAGACGCTTTCCCCATTACAAAAGAGCAATAAAGCAAGGATGACCCCTTTGCCCACCATAATTTGGCATGTTGCTGGAAGTTCCTAGCAATAGCAATAAGGCAAAAGAAAGAAATTAAAGCTAAAAACCTAAACAGAGGAAGAAACAAAATGTGTCCTTATTTGCTGCTACTAATGGTTTACTTGGAAAAAATCTCAATCACAAGTAATAATAGCTAAATTACTCAGTTCAGTAAAATATCAAGAAACAAAATAAACACAAATTTTAAAAAATAATAGTAATGAAATCTAGGAAGAAAAATAGGAGAATTACATTTAAAACAACCACAAGGTGCATTTAACACTGTTGTGTACCTTATTCTCATACCTAAATATTCACTCCTGTCTGACATAGTAAAAACATTTAGTGAATGCTTGTTACCTTGCTGTTCTCCTGGTTATCAGAGTACTGCTCAGCCTGTTTTATAGGATATTCATCCCTATCATGACCATTAACTGTGGATGTCTCGTTTGACTGCCCTGAGCTCTTTTCTCTTACTATTTTCTCTCATTTGATAATATCTCTTGTGGATCTAATTATCATTTTGATTCAGATGATTCTCAGATCTACTCTTCCAGCCCTCACCGTTTTTGTGCTCCAACCAAATATCACCAGCTTTCCATTGAACTAGTTGTTTCATAGACAGCTTAATATGTCCAGAACAAAACTTGTCTATATATAAGCTATGGGGTATAGAAATCTGTCTTACCCTATAGGAAAATAGAAGGGAAGCGGATAAGGGGGGAGTGAGTGATAGAAGGGAAGGCGGATTGGAGGAAAAGGCAATCAGAATACACACTGTCCTGGGATGGGAGTAGGGGGGAAATGGGGAGAAAATTTGAAATTCAAAATTTTGTGGAAATGAATGTTGAAAAGAGAATATAAATAAATTTATATGGGAAAAAAATAAAAAGCATGGGCCAGCACACAGCCCTGTTTCACTCCAAAAAAAAAAAATCTTTTCTGTCCTTCCCAATTACTCATTTTTTGCAGTCACCAAGTTCTCAATATCTGTATCATTCTCTGTTCCTCTTTCTCACTTACTCCATCTGATTTGCTGTAATTTCTTTCTCTACAAAATTTTTTCCATATACCTCCTCTCCATGCACAAAGCCACCACCCTAGTTCAACCACTTTCACCTGGACTTTTGCAATATTTTTCTTGTTGGGCTCCTTATCGCAAGTCTCTCTCCATTCCAGTCCATTCTCTGCACAGAAGCCAATGTAATTTTCCTAAAATATATATCTGACCACGTAACCTTGGTAACCTTCAGTGTCTACCTGTTAACTAAAGGATAAAATGTAGACTCTTATGTTTGGCATGTAAGTCCTTTAGAACATGACACTTGGTGTTACTGGTCTTCTTTTACCTCTCACAATGACCTCAATCTCTTGTCTCCATTCCTTTATAATGGTTGTCTGTCCTCCATGGAACTAGCATAATGTCTGGCATGTCTGTACAGTAATTACCTGTGTCACATCGAAATACAGAGTCACTGAACTGAGAGGACATGCTTGCCATTTGTAATTCAATTTGTAGTTCAGTTTAGCCTTTCACTTAAATGACAAACTGTTACTTTTTAGTCTTTTGTTCTCTTCTGGGTAATGAGAACATAAAGAATTTCAACTTGTCCTGACCTAAAATTAGGCTATAATTTGATTTATTTATGAAGAATGTGACAGTTTGCATAGCATTTTCAGCTTGTTTGAAAGGATAATAGAGACTAGAAGAGTGTGTGAGATTAAGCTTACAGAATAAACAAAGCAAATTTCTCTTACTATTGCAAGCTGGCTTCCTGATTTTCACACAGGGAAACCAGCCGTTCTTCACGTATTCAACAAGGTGCATTTCTCTCCTTGTTATAAGTCGTAAGCCTCTCAAACTTCCCTTTAGAAATAATAAATATGATTCTTATTCAAAAACCATTTCTACTTTATTTCTTATATTCCATTTGACATTGTAGACAAGTGAGTAGATTATGTGACACCTAACTGCCTAGAGATTTTCAAGTAGAATCCAAATATATTTATATGGTTAGTAGTACCCTGCTAGGTAGAAAATCTGTCATCTTTTCATTTGTCCTTGGATTTTCATCTGTACTCTTGTTAGATTTTTTGTGTTTTTTTCTGGGTATATGTTAACTCTCAAATGGCACTGACTCCTAAGCTCAAAGATATCACTTGGGAAACTGTTTCATAATTTAATAATAACTGTTAAGTAATTTTTTTTAATGTATTGGGAAAGGCAAAGTGAAATAATGAAATAATTTTAATGTTAAGTATTTTAACATAATCTCCTGAAAAACACTTATAGGTGCTCCTTTTTCCCATTTGACCAGAGTCATATTGTTCTGACTTTCTACTCCTCTGAGAGAATATGGCTGAAAACAGTGTGACTGATAATAAATTTACATGAGAAAAAAATTTGTTCAGTCTTTGTCATTTTTTTTCAGATAGAGGAAATTCAAACATCAGTAGTTTTTCACTCCTGTGCAATATTACTATAAAGGAATATGACTGGTATGTTAACAAACGTGCCATAATTTGGAATACACGATACAAAATATTTTTTAATTCTTCCTTTGGAACTACCTTCAGAACATGTGGTATAGTCATGTAAATAATCTCAGTGTTTGCAAGTATTCATCATTTGAAGATGCATTTTGTTTTTGAATAACCAAAGTCTTTGGGACTGTATTTGGAACTGAGTGAATAAAATGAGTAATCAAGCTGTTTAATACCATTTTGAATAAAATAAAAAAATTTTAAGTGTCTATTAAGTATTGCTAGCTGATTTTTATGGTTCATAAACTGTCTTTGAAGACAGTGCCCAAAGAAAAATATTTTGAGTAATGGCAGTATATTTGAATGAGATGGATAGTTTACTAAACTGCTTACTTGAGTGTATCTTTTTCTGATTTTTTGAAAAAAACTGATTTATTTCTTCATACTCACATCTCATATTTAGCAATAGTAATGTAAAAATGACTTTTCCTATTAGCTATGTTATAATGAAGGCAAATTCTTTCCTTGGGACAGATAAAAACCCAATGGAAGTTTGTCTGCCACCTGAAATGAGGGACTTTGCTTGTGGAAGACATGTAATAAAACAACATTTTGGACATCTAATATGAAACCCCAGAATTTAGTGTTTGGGGAAATGTCACAAATGGCTGATTGACTATAACATAGTTATGGAAGTGGCACTGTGTAATAGAAAGAACATTGTGTTTGGAGACCTGGCTTGAGTCCCAGCTCAACCATTTTTCCCAGCTCTGTAGCTTACTATGTATGACTATCATCAGTAAAATGGGGACAATAGTAGCTACCCTACCTACCTTTCAAGTCTGTGTGGGTATAAAGCACTTTGCCAACTGTAAACCTACTTATATGTTATTAATTATTAAGTCAGAAGGTCACTGTTGAGGTTGAATTATGTTTAAGCCCAGTCAGTTTCACTCACTAGTCAAGCATTTGAATATTTTTCTATAAGATGTGCATTATCTAATATAACCTTTTTTGCATTTTAAGTTTATTTATTTTAAAATTTTCCCAGATTAATTCTGTAATCATATCAGGAGATTAAATAGTGATTTGATTATTATATTCACAAAAGCATGTAATTTCTAAAATTATGAACTGGTAAATCATCAATATGGGGCAACTAGATGGCACAGTGGATAGTGCTCATTCTGGAATCAGGTGACCTCAGAAACTTACTAGCTGTGTGACTCTGGGCAAGTCACTTAACCCTATTTGTCTCAGTATCCTCCTCTGTAAAATAACCAGAGAAGGAAATGGCAAACCACTTTAGTAGCTTTGCCAAGAAAACCTCAAATGAGGTCATCATGAGTCAGACAGGACTAAAACAATTGTACCACAACGAAGCCATGATCATTTAGTAAATTTCACTCATGCTGTATCAAAAGAATAAATATCATCCTTAAAAAAAAGTGGACATTTCAATTTCTCTGTTTACATAAAACAACAAACCTCCCATTTGGATGTTTGGCATTAAAGTAAAACAATTTCATGCAAGTCAGCTAACAAAACCTAAACTATTGGATTCTGAAACTGATTTGATATTTACATCCTTTTGTTTATTCATAGTCTGAAAAAAAATAGGCTGTCTAGCAAGTAATTGTTCAGCTTCCAAATGATTTTTCCGTTAAAATGGAGTTTTAGTTAAAGAAAGCATTCTTTCTACCCATCTAGATAAAGTGACATTTTTTTTAAAATGTGACCCATATTCATTTAAAAATCACTGGTGTGACCTTCTTTCTCACCTTAATAACAAATGTCTGTTCCTTGATTAATTCATCTGAAGCTCTGAAATGTGTTATATTTGGTATTTTGAATGAACTGTTGTCAAGTGCACATATTATAGCCAACCCTTTAGCAGATATCTTTTGAGAATATGTTGTTTTAGATATCATGTAATTAGAAGTTACAATCTTTATTCCATGATGCCTTTGTGGTTTAATAGATCTTAAAATAGACATATTTTCATTTAAGTTCTTTTTAAACAAAAAATTTTAATAAGTTAAAATTTTTAAATCCAGTTTTCAGGGTTTTTTTTAAGTAATCTACTCTAGTTATCTACTCTAAACTTGTGAGAGAGCTACTATATATCCCTTTGTGTCACTCCATTATAATTAGTCCAGAAACAGTGGAAGCTGATGAAGGGATTCTTGTTCTTTGTTGCACACATTAATAGTATGAATACATACATGCAGTTAATACCTTCATGTCCTGCTTAGTGTGTTTGTATTGAGAATAGTTGTTGATTGACTGTGGTTTTATAGCATTATCCCCACAAGATACTGGTTTAATCATACTCATCAAAAAAAGATCATTTTCATTAAAAAATATATTCCTCTCCTGGTTTACCCCCTCATTAGTAAAATTTAGGCTTAAAGTATCTGAAAAAATAAATTGTAACCCAAAATTGGCTCCCCAGAAATATTTGACTAATCAATTAATTAAAACATAAAAATCATAGAATCTTAAAATTAGAAGAAACCAGTGGTCATTTAGCCCAACCTCCAATTCAGTGCAAGGATTCTTTCTTAACCCACCTCCCCAGTAAGCATTTTGATATCTGTATTTCAACATAATTGGTTTCCTTTATAATCTTATGTACTTTGTATGTATTTTAAAACACTCTGAGGTGGTGTCCATAGACTACCAGACTGCCAAAGGGTGCCAGAGCACCTAAAAAACATTAAAACCCCCTTCATGAAGGCCAACCATCATCAGGAGCAGGAATCCCCAGTAAAATATCCTTGACAAATGGTATAATTCTACAGTTACTTCAGTTACAGACAGGTTCACAAAATCTTTGAGTCTATGAATATTATCAATTTAAAATTTATATAAACTCCATTCACATTTACCAATTCTGCTACATATCAGACTCTTTAGGCAAAATTGCTCTTCACTTCAACAGACATATGCCATTCTGCCTTTTGTAAGAGTGATAGCCACAACAGTTACTTAAAGACAGTTTGACTTTTGATTGTGAGAGTCAATAAGGGTAACAACTTCTGAAAAAATTCTGGATCATGTTTGTGCTCTTTAGTCAGTTTTTCTTAATGAATTTATTGGGATTGTGAAAACTCCTCTGTCTGGGCTAATTGACCAAATGAGTATTGGAAACCCTAGCAGATGGAGATAAATCTCAACATCATCCCAATCCCCCACCACTCCACTCCATACAGCAATTCTCTGTATCACTGTGCTAAAAGAACACACTCATCTTATATCGGATTCACTAAAGTCCTGGCACAAACATCTATATCACATTTAAAATGTAATAAATAAGAGACAGACTTTGTTATATTTTCTTTTTGTTTATTCAATCATTTACTTTGGTCAAATATTAAATTCTAAAATATTTAGAAATAATTTATCATTGTTATTGTTACTCAGTCATGTCCAACTCTTCATGACCCCGTTTAGGGTCCTCTTGGCAAAGATACCAGCGTGGTTTATCGTTTCTCCAGTTTTATTTTACAGATGAGGAAACTGAAGCAAACAGGGTTAAGGGATTTGGCCAGGGTCACATAGTCAATGTCCGTGGCTGGATTTGAAATTTGGCCCTCCTGAATCCAGGTCTGATGCTCTATCCCCTGTACTACCTTGCTGCCCCTCATTCTATCATTTACTTGAGCCAAATATTTAAATTCTGAAATATTTAGAAATAATTTAACATAGATTTGATGAACTATATCTACAGCATTACCCAGATAGTCTAGTTTAGTTACCCTGTCAAAAAAGAATTGTCTGATATGACTTATTTTTGTTGAAACCAGGATAATTCTTTGTAATCATTTCCTTTTCCAGTTGATTATTAACCATCTCTTTTTTGATCCATTGCAGAATTTTCCCAAGAATAAATCAAGCTTATTAGCCTACAATTTTTACATTTCCTTTTTTAAAAAATCCTGAAATTTTCATTCTGAAATGAAATGAAATTCATTTGTCTTTCTGCAGTCCTGTAGTACTTTTCACATTCTCTACAATCTTTCATAAGTCATTGTCAGTACCACAGTAGCCAGATCCATTAGTTCTTTAAATATCCAAGGATATAGTTCATCTGAACAAGGTAACTTGAAAGCTTTTCTGCCCTTGTGTAGATATTAACTCCATGACAGTTTTTCCCGCCGTTCATTTCTGGTCCAAAGGTCATTCTCTTTGGCCAAGGAAATATCTTCATTTTATTCATCCTATTCGTTATTTCTTATAGTACAGTCATATTCTACTATATTCAGGGATTGGAATTTGTGTAGCCATTTACCAATCAGTGAGCATTTACTTTGTTTCCATTTCTTTGATACCATAAAATTACTGCCAAAAAATATTTTGTTGCCTACCAGGACATTCTTATTTTCCTGAGGTTCCCAAACATATTTGACTTACTGTACTCTTAAAAAAAAAATTACTCAGCACCACTGGAAATCTACTTTCTTTAGCTTTTTCTCATTTTTTAAAGTTTGTGTCATTTTTAATATATATTTTTAATGACATCTTAAATTCCATAATTTGTTGTAAATTTGTGGGGGATTTTCTGCATTTAAATTTTGATGAGTAAACAGATCATTGCATTCCTGCTGATGCATGCTGGACTTCCCAACAATGTACAAGTCACTCACCTGCCACCACTTGCTAGTTAAGACCTGTTGGTGGACTAAACCACCAATCAGTTGTAAGTTGCATTTTGTTTATCTATTTGGAAAATAATGTAATCATTTTAACTCTAGCTCTGTTACGTAACAGATGAAACATATATGAATGGTTTTTCAAAACTTTCCTTCTCTTCTTTCCTTATACTTCCACTGCCTCCTTATTTTTATTCAGTGTCCTCCCCCCAATTGTACCTAAGGCTACTACTGCCCCCTGGATCATTCCAGTGCCCCACAGGCAGCAATATTGCCCTCTTTGGGAACCTATATCTCATCAATGACTTCATTTGTTTGAAGTCTTGCCTCTAACATACAATTTAAATGACCATGGAAGTCATAAACTCCCAGTGCCCCCAAGCAACTCAATAAAACTATAATGTAAAGCTAAGTTATCTATCTGTGTATTAGGAAGGAGTTTCTACACCAGGAGCTCTTTACATTGACAAAGTCACAAGTCTGAACAAAAATAAATAAATCAACATGTTAAAAACAAAGAAACTTATACTTAACTATTTAAAGACATTCACAAGTGATATAGGAGTTGCTATGGTTCTAGTGGGGAAAAAGGGAGTCAATCTGTGAAGTTTTCAGAGTAGGTTATAATTAAAAGCAGTATGTAGAGAAATGATTTAACTAAAATAATTAAATCAGGGATTTCCAGCAGGAGCAATGACATATAAATGTTTGAAATCTATCATAGATATCACAAAGAAAGCATGTTGAACAGACTTACTATGTTGGAAAGGAAGGCCTATCAGAAAACAAAATAAGTTAAATAGGGAAGGTCTGGTTAGCATTGGTCCCAGAATTTTGATGAACAATTTTAATTTGATTTGGTTTGATTTTTTTTTTTTTTTTTGAGGCATTTGGGATTAAGTGACTTGCCCAGGATCACACAGCTAATAGTCTGAGACAAGATTTCAGTTCAGATCCTCTTGACTCTAGGACAGATGTCCTTTCTCATTGTGCCATCTAGCTGCCCTTTTAATTTTATTTTAGAGGTATTTGGGGGTTATATTATTTGGGGGAATTAAGAAGGTCATGTCAAAATGATGCTTGCTGAAAGATTCGTAATGTTAGGTGGACATTCTAGATTAGTCAGTTGAGGAGGATGAGAGACTGAAAAACAACCTAGAATTGTATTGTTTGACCAGTCACTTTTCAAATTACATCAGGGATTTTTTTTTAAAGATGATCTATTAACAAAAGAAAGACACTTGAGGCATTCCTAAAAACAAAACAAAGAGAACAGAACATTCTACTTGGAGAAACACAAGAAAAGCAAGTAAGTACAATTATCAGAAAAGATAAATGAAATCAGTTCTTGATTATAGACTACTAAAAAATTGGAATGAGTAAAATTAAGAACATAAAGGGATTATCAAAGTACGTAAAAGATGCAAGGAACTAAACCTTTAAGAGAATCTTTAAAAATCATGAGAAAGGAAGGAAGAAGAGCTGAGAGCTAAGCTAATTTTTAGTAGATTAAATTCCACACTCTATAATTGAATCATTTTCTTTTATGGGAGGAATAACACAATGGGAAGTTGCTGAAACCGGAAGAGGGGAGACAAGTGATGTGCACCCTCTCCCCTCTACCAAAGTACAAAAGTGAACAGAGGAAGGAGAGCAATTTCCTTAATCCCTCAACAAGAGTGGAGGACAGTGGGGAGAGCAGGATGTATGAATGGGGAATGAGAAAGTAGATGGTCCCTTAAAAGGATAAATGAAACAGTGCCATCAAAGAACATTCCTATGGAAACAGGACTGTGAGGGGGAAAGACCAAATAGCAGACTGTTTTATTCAAAGAAGAATTTGTGCTTTGTAGAAGTGCTCCTATCCCATGGGAGAGGCTATAGATAACCTTGGAGGCAATGAGCAGGTATAGGGATATGCCGTAGAATAAAAGATAGAATAAGCTGGCCTGTGTAATGATGAGAGATCATAGTAAAAGAAGGGAGAAGGCCCTAGGTTTTATAACTTGGGATAGTGAATGATTCTTATCATACTTTATGAATTAGTTGATTTTACTTAACTATTTTTCTTTACTACAATAGAAGCCTCACTAATGGGGAGGTGGTTTATATTCAGGAAAGTCTATGACATAAAATCCCCACCACAAAAATAACAAATAAAAACTTTTTTAAAGTAAAAATTTTAAAATATGGAACCTGAAAAATATGCGTCATGAAACAGAAAGAGGAAATGAAGTACTAGTACCCTAGCACCTGAAAGAACAGGAACCAAACAGTAGAGGTGATTTATTATGCCTTAGACTGGATATACAGAGGCTTAACAAAAATTTTATTGGATTATTGCTACTAGTACAAAAGCCTTTTTTGTTAGGTGTTATCCTGTATGCAACAAAATAAATATACTTCTGTAAGAAGAATAGGTATTATGATAGGTGATCCTTGTAAGTAGGAGGTAAGAAAAAATTAGAAGAGATTTCTAAAAGATAGTATGAGGAATCATTGCATTAAGTAGGTAAAATGTATGTGCTAGTACTATTTTAATTACGAGAAGGTTTCATATTTTGAATTTTTTAGTTATTTGAATTTACCTTTTCAACTATTTTGTTTAGATATAAGTTGAATTCCTGTCAGAATTAGAAACACTTATTCCCTTGGTCCCCAGTCACTTCAAGGTCCACAATCTGTTTTTGTAAAGATTATCTATTTTTCATTATGAAATGAGTGCCTCTGTGGGCCTCTCGTTTCTCAGAAAAACTGGAAAAGTTTAGAGAAAAGAGGCTAGCAGAAGCAAGCAACTTGAAGATGTACCAGACCTACTGGTAGACCAGTTAAGAGTGCAGCATGAAAGGTTGTACAGCAGCTTAGATCTACCTCATATCTCCAGCAAAGATCTCAAGGGGGCACCAGATCAAAATAATAAAATAGTAAATTCCTTCCTCCAGTTTTGGACTGCACAAAATGATATCTAGAAGCCTGCAGGACTCCTTTGCCAGGGGAGTCAGTATGAGAACAAGCAAACAAGCAGCAAGTCTGCCAGCAGTCTGACCAGAGACACTCCAGAGAAACCTAAAACTTGGAGCATTCTGTTCTTAGAAGACGGAAGCCCAGGGTGTTCAGAAGGAGAAGGTTCAGGAGAATCAGAAACCTGAGGCACTCGAACTTCAGCCATGGATCTGGGAACCAGCAGTACTGTGAATGGGATAATCGCAATGGAGATAGAAATACAAAGTGATATGGCCTTAGATACTCTAAAGGACCCTGAAGACGTAAGCACTCAGACCTTGGATGATAGGTGGACAGCAAAGACTAACCCAGGCACAAGGGACCGAACCATAGACTAGGACTGGACAGAAGATAGTAAACACTATGAAGAAATATTATTGGCCAAAAGACACCCAAGAGGTAAACACAGAAGAATAGAGTGCCTCCTCAATAACTAATAGCAGTGTCTCATAGATGGAAAGATAGATTAACTGCAAAGCCTATAAGAATATCTGAAAGAAATTAAATGAGAATTTTAAAAAATGTATGACATAAGAGTTCCGGCAGGAAAAAATGGAAGGAGAATAAATAGATTAGAACAGAAGGTAGAAGAAATTAACACTAACAGATTGCCTCAACACTGGAATAAAACAAAAAGAATTCAATGATTCATGAGAAAGCATGCTGGGTGGGTGATTCTTGGTTGTAATACTAGCTCTTTTGGTCTCCAGAATATCAGATTCCAAGCTCTCCAGCCCTTTAATGGAGAAGCTGCTAAATCTTGTGTTTTCCGATTGTGGGATAAGAAACATCAGCCAAAACAAAGGTAAAGCATCTGTTTAGATAGCAACATAGAGTTAGAGAAAAATTCTGTAGATGTTAGATGAGACATACCCCAAAGAAAGTCAGGGACAGAGGAAAGGAGTAATATGTACAAGAATGCTGATAGTACCTTTAGTGAAATCAAAGAGTTGGAAATAAAATAGGTACCCATTAGCTGAGCAAGGGCTGAGCAAATTGTGATACATAATTGTAATGGAATTTTGTCACAGTGTAAGAAATTATGAATATAAGAGATTCAGAGAAACATAAAAAGACTTTTATGAATTGATGTTGATTGAAATGAGCAAACCAATTGAACAACTTATATGACCATGATGTGAGGGGAAATAGCTTGGAAAGACATCGGAACTCTAAAGAAAGCAAGAATTAGTCATGGCATGAGAAAATTGATAATGTAGCATGACTCCCACCTTTTTGCAGAGAAGTGATATAGAGGTGCAGAATCAGATCTGAATCTCACAAAGGGCTCACGTGTTTGTTTGTTTTGTTTGTGTATTTGTTACAATGTAGGACTTTTAGTCATTCTGGACAAGGGGAGGTAAGTTAGCAAGTACATGCTTTTAAAGTCTCCTCCAAGTTTGCTGAGGTGGGGCTGTCTGGGATAGCTATGGTCCTCACCACAGTGGGAAGGGTATTCCTTGGCAGTTTTCTTGGCCTCAGGTGCTGCACAACTGTTTGCCCCTTCTGCTGATTCCACTGATCTGGGATTTTTCTGGGGAAATATTTTGTGGTTTTTTCGAAGTCAGTGGTGGGAGGAGGAGAGAGCATTTATTGATCACTCTGCCATTTTGGCTCCCGGAGGTTCAAATAAGTGACTTACAGACATTTAATCTGCCGATTGAAGGTCTCAGGCGTAGCTGCTGCAGATGCTTGGACCTCCTTCCTCGGTTCTCACTTGCTCAGCTCCTCTTGACTCTCATCCTGAGCTGCTGTCCTGCCATGCTACTGCTTCCTCAGACCACCTCTTGACTCTCATCCTGAGCAGCTATCCTGCTTGGCCCTGCCATGACAGGGATGCTGTGCTGTGTGCTGTATGCTCCTCCACCCCTGTGGAACAGATCTTTCCCGTCGACCTTCCTGTCTGTCCTGGGCTGTGAATCTGCTGCAGTCTGTCTCCTGTTGGATTCTGCCCCTACAAAATTTGGTCAGATTCTCTTTTTAGAGGTATCTGAAGGAGTTTATCTAAGAGCTTAGAAAGCGCAGAGAACACATAGCACAGCCCAAGAAGAACGGACTGCAGCCTGATATGGCAGGGACAGGACCCTGAATAGACCTCAGGGAGCTACCAGCAACAGCAGTTCTCAGATTGCTCAACCCACAAATGCCACAGACAGCTTCAAAGGTCGGTAGGAGGACTCATTCACCCAGGAGAGGAGAGCGCAGTCTGGACCCCAGCGGCAGCCACAGAAGCTGCAGCTTCCATTTTAGAGCCCTTGGACTAGAGCCCCTGGGGGAATTGAGTGACTTATATGAATCTCAACCCTGAGCTCGGCCCTGACAAAGAACTCAAAAGTCAGGTAACTGGGAAAATGCCCCCAAAAGGGAAAAAGAATAAGACAATAAAAGGTTACCTTCTTGGTGAGCAGGTATATTCTTCCATTCTTTCAGACGAGGAGGAACAATTTAGGTCTTCAGAGGAAGACCTAAAACTCAAGATTTATGCATGTAAAATCTCCAAAATAAATATGCAATGGTCTCAGGCCATGGGAGACCTGAAAAAGGATTTTGAAAATCAACTAAAAGAGGTAGAGGAAAAATTGGGAAGAGAAATGAGAGTGATGCAAAAAAATCATGAAAGCAATTCAACAGCTTGCTAAAGGAGGCCCAAAAAATGCTGAAGAAATTAATACCTTAAAAAAATAGAGTAACTCAAATTGCAAAAAGACAATGAGGGGAAGAATGCTTTAAAGAGTAGAATTAGCCAAATGGAAAAGGAGGTTCAGAAGCTCACTGAAGAAAATAGTTCATGACGGGGTGGAGCCAAGATGTCAGAGTAGAAAGACCCACATAATGTAGCTCTTCCCCCACAGCCCATAAAATACCTGTGACTCTCAACAAATTCTAGAGCAGCAGAAGTCTCAGAAACACAAACACAAGAATCAAGAGAAGCATGAAAAGATAAACAGGAAAGAGAAATCATAAGGGACTTACTAAAGTTGAACTGTTTACATTTCTACATGGAAAGATAATATTTGTAACTCTTGAAACTTTTCTCAGTATCTGGGTAATTGGAGGGATTATACACACACATACATACACAGAGAGAGAGAGAGAGAGAGAGAGAGAGAGGCAGAGAGCACAGGGTGAATTGAATAGGAAGGGGTTATATCTAAAAAAATAAAATTAAGGGATGAGAGTGGAATATATTAGGAAGAGAAAGGGAGAAATGGAATGGGGCAAATTATCTCTCAAAGAAGAGGCAAGAAAAAGCTTTTCCAGTGAAGGGGAAAAGGGGGAAGGTAAAAGGGAAAAAGTGAAGCTTACTCTCATCATATTTGGCTCAAGGAAGGAATAACATGCACACTTAATTTGGTATGAAAATCTATCATACACTACAGGAAAGTAGGGGAAAGGGGGATAAGCAGAGTTGGGGGGATGATGGGAGGGAGGGCAAATGGAAGGAGGGAGCACTCTTGAGGAGGGACAAGGTCAAAAAAGAGAATAGAAGAAATGGGGAGAAGGATAGGATGGAGGGAAATCTAGTTACTCTTACTCAACATGCCTATTATGGAAGTCATTTGCAAAACTACACACATATAGCCTACATTGAATTGCTTGCCTTCTCAATTTTAGGAACAAAAGTTTTAGGAACAAATGTTGAGAATTGTTTTTCTGTACAACTGGGAAATAATAAATACAGGTAATGGAGTATAGAAATCTATTTTGCCCTGCAAGAAAAGAAAGAAGATGGGGATAAGGGAAGGGAGAGGTGTGATGGAAAGGATGGCATATTGAGGGGAGGGGCAATCAGAATGCAAGGTGTTAAGGCATGGAGGGAGAGGAGAGAAGGGGACAAAATTAGGAACTCAAAATTTTGTGGAAATGAATGTTGAAAACTAAAAATAAATAATCATTTTTAGAAAATAAAGTATAAGCACATGCTTTAAAAAGGTATACCAAAAATAAAGGGTCTATGGAATGTTGTGATTTACTAAGAAATAATAGTACAAATAAATGTATGTAAAAGTATGCCTACCATGAAATTCTTTATGTATACTATTACACCATAAGTTTTCCTGCAATTTATACATTCTCTCCTAAATCCATTGAATTTTGCTGATGAGTTTCACATAATTTGTATTGCATTTTTCATAATTTGGAACATTTTCATTTCTAATGCATGCTTATCATCTGTTAAGATGTATAACAGTACAGCAAAAATACAGATGCTTATACCCACCAAGAATTATTAAGAACCCTAATAACAACGAAAATGTCCCTTAAATGAACCAGGTTGATGTTCCCTCAGTTTCCAATTCTTTGTCACTGCAAGAACAGTAGCTGCAAATATTTTTGTAAATCCTTAGAGTTTGTTTTCCTTAAGAATAATCCTTCCTTTAATCTACTTTTTCTCTTATTCCGTCTCTCTCTGTCCTGTGCCTCCTCTTTCCTCTTAGAGAAATGTATTCTTTATTTAGCTAAATATACTTCATTTCCCTTCCCTCCAGCCTCCCCCGCCCCCCAAGCTAGTATATTCTTGTTTCCCTCCTCTTCTAGGCTTCTTTTAAGATCATTCAGACATAACCATTCTCAGGCTTTCTGTCTAAGTAGAATGAGGGGAAGAATGCTTTAAAGAGTATAATTAGCCAAATGGAAAAGGACATAGCACAGCCCAAGTCTAAGTAGATTCCCTCTATGACTCCTGATGATATGGTTCTGAGGGGACACATGTATCATCTCCCTATATTAGAACGTAAGCAGTGTATCTTTGTTTAGTCCCTCATGATTGCTCACTTATATTTATCTTTTTATATTTCTCTCAGTACTTCTATTTGTACTTTGAAATTTTTACTCAGCTCTGTTCTTTTCATTATGAATGCTTGGGAGTCCTCTATTTCATTGTAGATCTATTTTTTTCAAGTTTAGGATTATACTCAAGTTTTCCAGGTAGGTTATACTTAGATGTAAGTCTATATCCTTTGCCATCTGGAACATCATATTTCAAGCTCTCCATTCCTTTATAATGGTGACTGCTAAATCTGTGAACTTGACTGGAGATCCTTGCTACTTGAATTCTTTTCTTTCTGACTACTTGCAGTATTTTTTTCTTTGACCTGGAAACTCAATTTTGTCTCTAATGTAACTGGGAATTTTTATTTTGGGTTTTCTTTTAGGAAGTAACTGGTGAATTCTTTCTATTTCCACTTTGCCCTATGTTCTTTTAGATGACATGGATAGTTCAAAGATTTCTTGAAATATAATGTCTAGGCTATTTTCTTTTTTGGTCTTGGATTTCAGGTAGGCCATTGATTTTTAAATTGTCTCTCATCAGTCTCTTTTCCAGGTCATTTATTTTTGCTCCAAGATACCTTGCAATGTTTTCCTATTTTTTTCAGTCTTTTGACTTTGTTTTGATACTTCTTGTAATTTCATATAGTGATTGATCTTCTCTTGGTTCATTCTTATTTTCAGAGTTAGTTGCCTGAGCAAGGTTTTAGACCTTTTGTTCCAAACTGTTAATTCTCTTTCCAGTTCTTTCATAGTTCTAATTTATTTCCCTTTTTTTTTTCACTCCAGAGATATCATTTGGTTGTTCAAAATCTGTTTTTTAAACTCTTGCTTCATCTCTTCCAGGAATTCTAGTTGAACTTATGCCCAAGCTGTGTTTTTCTTTGAGGTTTGCTTATGGAAGTTTTAGAGATGTTCTTTTTTTCTGAATTTGTGTATTGAACATGCACATCACCATAATAGTTTTTTATGGTAGGATTCTCCTTTTTTTTTTTTTTGCTCATTCTTCCAGCCTTCTCCCTAACTTTGGACTTTATATTAGAGATGGGCTCTGCGCACTTCTGGAATAAAAGTCTGGGCTAGTCTGTGACTGCTTTCTTGTGTCCTGCTTCCAGGGCAAAGTATGATGACTACTTTCCTGTTCTGACCTCTGCAAGTCCCTGACCTAGGTTTGGGTTTGAGCAATATAACTGTGGGCTTACCCTGTTTGGAGTTCAGTAGACTACTGAAGGACTAAGCTTCTATCATCTAGCTGGAAATTTCTGCCCTTTCATAATGACAGAGTTTCAGTCTTCTCCTCATGTCTCTGGTTCCTAACCTGGTTATTTCTCTGTAAGCTTCAGACTGGACTGAAGTTTGATATGATAAGTTGCTATGAGGATAACATGAGATAATACTTGTAAAGTGCTTAGCATGGTAAAGTAAAATAATGTAGGAGCTATGTAAATGCTAGTTAATCAACATCATCGTCATCAGCATCTCACACTCAACTCCTAGGATTAGAGCCACACAGTTGCTCCTTGCTTCTTGTTAAGTACAGAACATTGGGCCTGTGACCACTCCTTACCTTGCAAACAAAGTCTTCCCTATCTAGGCATAGGTCCCCTCCTCAATTAGTACTAGATTTGTGACTTGTAACTAGATAGTGAGCGACAGAGCTTCCAGTTGACAACTATTCCTATATCCTTCACAAGTTCAGGCCCTTTTATGCTAGATTTTGGACTTCTTTTCCTGTTGCACAGCTTCTTCCTACCTCAGTCTTTGCGGTAATCCTCCTGATGCCTTCTAAGTTATTAAGCTTCTCTGCCATTCCCTTTTCTAACCTGGAACCATCACCTCTTCCAGCCATGCCAAAGACAACAGACACAGTCACCTCTGCTCCCTATCCTATTCTTACTTAATTCTTGTTTTGCTTTTCTCAGTCAGTGAGAATGAATGACCTTGAGACTAGAGAGGACAGAACAAAAGTAGTTAGTAGAGGGTTATTAGTCATTGTAAATAACAAGGTAATAACATAGTCCCTACTCACCCTAACTTTCAAGGACATGAAATAAGTCTTCTGACCAGATTAATTAACTGGTCAAATGTTGCCTTGATTTTAAAATAAAGGAAAGAGAATACAATCTGAAAACTATAGGCTAGTCAATCTGAATTCAAGTCTTAGTTTCTAGAAAATATTATTATTAAGGAAATTGTTAGCAAACATTGCATTAAAGAATTGGTCATCTCATGGTTTTTTCCATTCATTATAATTCTTCTATGTGACATGACTAATGTGAAAATGTGTTTAATAGGAATATATGTGTAGAGCCCATATTAGATTGCATACCATCTTGAGAAGGAGAGAATTTAAAACTTATGGAAGTGAATGTGAAAAACTAAAAATAAATTAAAAACTGTGAGGGGGGGGTGAGAGAGAGAGAGAGAGAGAGAGAGAGAGGGAGAGAAATGCTCATATGAAAATAGCCAACATCTTCATCAAGAGCAGGTCATGGCAGGATATTTTTTTCCCTTTTTTGACAGGGTTAAGCTAGTATATCAAAGGAATGCTATAGACATAGGTACCCACATTTTAACAAAGCATTTAATGATTATCATATTGTAGTGGAAGAGAGGGATAGATGTAGGGTAATTATATGATAGATTTAGAACAGGTTGAATGAGTAGACATAAAGAAGAAATATTAATGCTTCCACATGAACTTCAAAGGAGGTCACCAGTGGAGTGACTTACGGACCTGTGTGTAGTTCTGTGTTTGTTTTTTTTTTAATGTTTTTTATCTATAACTTGAATGAAGGTAGAGGTGGCTTGGAGATGGTACAAAGCTGGAAGAGACAGGGAATACATTGGATCACAGTTAAAATCCAAAAAGTTCTTAACAGGCTACAACATTTGCCTAAATCTGGTAAGATGAAATTCAGTAGAAGTAAATCAAAATCTTACACTTGACTTCAAATAAACAGTTTCACAATTATAAGATGGGAGAGGAAGGGTTTCAGTAGCAATTTTTTCAGGTTTTCAGGTTTTCAGAAGCTCAATATGAATCCATAGTGTGATATGGTCACCCAAAAAAAGCTAGTTATCTTTGACTGTTACTTGAGAGGTATAACTTCCAGAAATGAGGAGATAAATAGTCTTGCTTCACTTTGCTCTTTTAAGAGACCGTATTCGAATTATTGCATTCAGCTTTGGGCACAATATTTTATGGTACACTATGATAACCTGGAGATTTTTCAAATGCAAATTAGCAAAGGGACCTGACTTTCTGTGCCATTTAAGGATGAATTGAGGGAATTATAGATATTTAGCCTAGAGAAGAACAGATTTAGGGTAGTTATGATAGATGTCTTTAAATGATCAGGGGCTGGCATGTGAAAGAGGTTTTAGATATGTTTTATTTAATCCCTTAGGAAAGAATAAGTAGCACTGGGTGGACATTGAAAAGAGGTAGATTTAGGTTTGCTGTCAGTAAAACTTCATAACAATGAGAACTGTCCCAGAGTGGAATAGGTTGGCTCTGATGGTGGCATATCTTCCCCCTTCCCTACATTAGAGGTCTTTAGGCACAGCCTGGATGACCACTTTGCAGACATGGTATATAGCACAATCTTTTCCTGGAATATATTAAACTAACTGGATTCCCTTCCAACTTTGAAATGCTGTGATGTGTGCAGTTTTGGCAGAACCCAAGACTAGGGCTGAATTATGATGTAACTCCCCAAAGAGATGAGCATTTTTCTTTCAAGGTGTTTTAAAACATAGCCCTTCCCCTAAATTTATCAAGATTTAAAGTAGATAATTCAAGAATATGACCAAATTAGAGTTATTTAGACATTGTCACATTGTGAAAATCTGTTTCTAGATAGCAAACTGTGATAATTGAAATCAGGATGTGAAAAATGGGCACTGAAACAACACAGTGAAAGGAGAAGAACCATACCCATTCCACTATGAGAAGCTTATTTGTTTTATTTTATTCTTTTTACTCTAGGTGATGTGGAGCAGGAACTTGGGCCCCCTCCATCAGTAGATGAGGCAGCAAACACACTCATGACTCGCCTGGGCTTCCTCCTCGGAGAGAAAGTCACAGAAGTGCAGCCAGGGACCCAGTACAGCATGGAGGTGCAAGATGAAAATCAGGTGAGATGCTTTTTTCAGCATGATGAATGAAGGGAGCTCCTGACTTTCCATTTGCTGCCTGTAGCATGCTATCAAACTTCCATACTGGGGGGAAAAGAGTTTTTGATGCCTGTGGAAATAATTTCTCTTGTAAAATTTATTTTTCTTGTCTTTCATGTGTATTATGTTTTGTCAGCTAATGGAAAAGTCTTTCAATTTTATATTTTGGTTAAGTGGTGTTTATGTCACAGCCTTCTTGTTCCTTGTAACTCCAAAAGGACCTACTTTCTAAATGGAGTTTTTTTGCTGTATTCAAGGTGGTGCAGATAATAATGAGCCCATATTCCTTAAACTAACCTCTTATATGACCTTGGATATGTCACATTGTTTCGACCTCAGTTCGCTCAACTCTAAAATGAGAGTATCACATTAGATGATCTCTGAAATTCCTTCTGGCTCTGACATCCTTTGACTCTAAAATGATTTCAGTTTATATGTCAGATGCATTCTAGTGAAGTGCTTAATTTAAAAGATTCCCCACCACCCCCACCACCAAAAAAAAAAAATTGTGTTGATGATCAAAGCTATAGGAAAATTGTATTTTTTTTATTCTATGTTCTTAATTATTAGGAGTCAGTGGTGAAAATTTTATAACTTTCGTTTTGACATTTTGGTCAGCAGCAAAGGATAACAAGATTATTGAACTTTTTAAATATTATTTAATATATATTTAATATAATATAAGAGATTTAATTATATGTTTAAATATATGTTAATAATTTTCATTGTTTGTAATTTTACCATCATCATGGTGATACATTTCCCAAGTTCTAAAAAATGAAAAATGTGATCTTTATAGAACATTTTAAAATTAATTTAATTTTTAAATTTCTTTTGATAGTCAAGTTTTTATTTAAGATATGCTTGATATTCAAGTCAACAAGTTAGAAAGTGACTCTTCTAATAACAATTAAGTAAACTAACAGGTGTTGTATCTTCTTATTTTGGTATGTGTGGTAAGGATGTTGTTTCCAGTTTACTTATTAGTCAATCAACAAATAGTTCTAAAATTTCTACTGTGTGCCAGTCACTCTGCTAGGTTTGGGGATTCGCAAACAAAAATGAAACAGTTATTCCTCAAGTAGGTTGGTTACATTTTATTGGTGGAGATAATATATACATACATAAGGTTAAACAAAATAAACACAAGGTAGTTTGGGAGTGAGGGCACTTGCAAATTGGAAGGGAGATCAGGAAAGAACTGTGGTACTTCAGCAGTGTTGGAGGAAGTAGAGTCTATGTGATGGCAGTGAGTTCATTCCAGGAATCAAGGACAAGTCATGCCAAGGAATGGAGGTGGAAACAGATTGCTGTGAGGAGCAAAGAGAAGGTCACTTTGGCCAGACCATGGAGTATGGAAAGGAGACAGCGTATAATGAAGCTAGGAGGATAAGCTAGGGCTTGAGAGAGTTTGAAAACAAACAGAAGATTTTCTGTATAATCCTACAGACAACAGGAGTTTATTAAGCATAGGACTTACATGACTGAGTTTAAGGAAAATCAGCTTAGCAACCATGTGGAGGATGGATTGGAATGAGAAGAACAAGGGGGAGTGGTGTTTGTCCTTCATTCTCAAAGAGGACCATGACATCAGGGATTTGATGATTTGATTTCCAGTTGACTTTGATTTGCGTGAGGGAGGGCTGGGCAAAGTCAGCAGCCTCACTTTCTCCTCCAGAGCCACTGAGTCCAATGGCCAGATATCTTCAGGTTGACTCGAGAAAGCACAGTATCTAAGGGAAGACTCTGGCCCTTTTAGGCTACGGTCTTTTCAGGTTCTCACTTTGAGTGAGGTAAAGCCCATTCAGTGAATAGGCCTCTTTAAGAAGTGAGTCAAGGGATGGCCCCTTTAATTTAAAAAAAAATCACACTGGGACGGGAAAACCCTCTGGGTTGTTGGCCAGAAGAGAAAAAGTTGCTATTTTCATTCACTCTGAGGCATGAGGGACCCCAAAATAGCCATTAAGTGGTGCTTGGGCAGGGACTTATTGTTGTCCAATCTATGAGCTCCAGAGTGAAATGGGTTTAAGGTGAAGGATGGATGGACAGAAGGAAGGAAGGAATAGAGGGAGGGAGGGAAGGATCTATCCAGTAAACTCCAAGTTAACTGGGCAACTTTTGGCCATCAAAATTTACCTTCCTTTGCAAAGGAGAAGCAGAGGGAGAGGACAAGGCTGAGCTGAGTTACCTAACTGTCTGGGTCCCCGTTCAGACAGCTTGCACTATGCACAGGTTATGTTTGTCCTTCATTTGCTTAGGAAGTCATTGAGGTAGTCCAAATAAAAGGTGATAAAAAGACTGTGTGAATAGTTCAAAAGGAAGGTATTAGAACTTCATCTGTATGAGTTGCCAAAGAAAACCCTCAGTTACTTTGAGATCCATCATATCCCAGTTTTGGGGGGAATAAAAATCAAAAAACTGTGTGTTGAACCCTATTTCTGCATTCATTGAATCATAATGTAGTGTCATTAGTACTGAAATATAATCCGTTGATTTCCTTGAATTCATTCTACATGTTATATCACAAAAAAGGGCTGGGCCTGGATTCTAGTCTTGACTTTGCCACTTATCACTTGCCATGTGACCTTGGGTAAATTACAACTTCTCCAAGATTTAATTTTCTCATAAAATAGGAATTATATTAAAATGAGGATCAAATGAGAGAATGTATTTTAAGGTTCTTTGAAAAAGGAATTAATATTATTAACAATAATTATATGAAATGCCAGTCTACTTAAATTGAAATGTACCCTGGAATTAGATTGGAATCAAAAAGAAGTGTAACATTAATTAATATAATTTCTAAGGCAGAAATATGATTGAGGAGGCCCATTATTCACTTATAGGTCTTTCTTGTTGAACTTAAAGAGAAAAGACAAGCACAGAGAAGTCCTTCTTTTAAAACATTATTGAAGAAACAATCCTTAGTATAATAGTAGCAGCTAATAATAACTCTTAGTAAATAGTTTATTAGTATTGTAATTTTTTTAAATGATGAAACTGAGGATCAGTCAAGTAAAATGATTTCCATCCAAGTTTTAACATGGCTGGTAAGTGTCAGAGGAACGACTTGAACACAGACCTTTTGACCTGAAGTCCACAATGCATTATATGCTATAGGATGTAGACAGTATCAAGTGTAGGCAAAAGACAATGGGAGTCATTTTTTTTTTTACTTGGGAGGGTGGTGAGGGAGGTAATCAAGTTTAAGTGAGTTGCCTAGGGTCACACAGCTAATAAGTGTCAGAAACTGGATTTGAACTCAGGTGCTCCTGACTCCAGGGCTAGTATTCTATCAACTACATAGCTGCCTCAAAGGGAGTCATTTCTTTAAAAAAAAAAAAAAAGATTCAAACAGTTTTTGCAAGAGAAATCAAATGACTATTTCATCTCCTCTGAATAATATCTAAGGGTATTAGAAAATGACTCAGTACCAAGAAAATTTTAATCAACTCCAAAAGGTCATTCTCTTTTGCCTGAAGGAGTTTATCTGTAAAAAACACTAAAAGGTTTCAGTTAGGGAATTTGAAGACACACTAAAGACTAGCTGGTTAGCAATAGCATTTTTAATTCCATCAGAGGTCTGGAGTTTACCTTTAGCATAAATCAGTGTTTTATACTCAGATTCAAGGCACTAAGTAAATCCAAAATGTGCCAGTGTTAAGCATTTTATAAATATTATTTAATTTGATCCTCACAACAACGCTGCAAAGTAGGTGATGTTATTATCCTCCTTTTACAGTCAGACACTGAAGCAAATAGAGATTAAGTGACTTGCTATAATTTATGCACTGATGTTGACTTGGTGTGGTTTATCTGTGCCCCATTAGGGTAGCAGAAGCCTCTTTTGATGGACATATGTCCCATTTCTTTCAGGCTTTATTTTTGTGTATTCTGTCATACAGTGTTTAGTCATTGCTTTCTCCTTCATCCATTCATTCATTCACTCTTAAAAGCAATGAACATTCAAGTCCTTCCCTGCCTCTTCCCCCTGGGTTTTAGTCAATGATATAGTATTATATTGGAAATAACTAATGGTGTAAGTAGTATGAACACTTTCTATGTTTAGTTTATGCCAATAATGTGTAGCTCTGTCTTGGAATGTCTGCTCTTTCAGACAGAAATCACCCCAACATATTCAGACATTTCAATCTTGTCTGAACATTTTTGATCCCATTTGGGGTTTTCTTGGCAAAGATACTGGAGTAGTTTGCCATTATCTTCTCTATATTTCTTCTTCTCATCTATAAAAGGTGAGAAAATTGAAGGAAACAGGGTTAAGTGACTTGTCCAGGGTCACATAGCTAGGAAGTTGTCTGAATCTGGATTTGAGCTCAGAAAGATGAGTCTTTCTGACTTCAGGCCCAAAACCCTATCTACTCCACCATCTAGCTGGTCTAACATCCCTACTACTAACATAATGGGGAATCCTTTCTTCAAGGTACAGACCAAAGGAATAACTTGTCTAAAGTGATAGTAACTGTTTATAAAGGCATCCTCATCCTCATCCAAATAATCAATAACTTTTTGATAAGAGATCAATATAGAAATAGTGAACCATAAGCATGAACAAAGTTGTTTGTTGTTTTTTCCCTTTATTATTTACTCTAGACAAACATCATTTTACAAAATATAACTGATTAAAACCCCTGCTTATATCAGTGAGAAATCAGATAACTTTGGAGAAAAAAAAAGAACTTGGATTAAAGGTGTTTATTGAAAAGTTAAGTAAGTTTCCTTAATTACATTTAAAAGATTAAAGAAAATCATTCATTTTGCTGAATCCTGAGAATGTCATTTAGAAATCACAGAATCTCAGATTTTAAAGGGAACTCAAAGGCTGTCTAGTCCATCAAGAATTCCCTTGACGAGACACCAAGTAGCCATTCAGCTTTTGCTGGGAGATGTCTTGAGATCTTACAAAATAAATGCCCCACCCCCACCCCCCCAAAAAAAACAAATCCTTTATTCCTGTTGATATTAACTATAATGGCATTCCCAACAAAGAACATCAAGCAGTTGTTTTCTTAAAATGAGACATTCACCCTGCAACTTCTTGGCAAACGATGAGATTTTGTAAGGGGAACCACATTTATCTGTTAATAAAATCTAAGTGGGGAAGAAATTAGCCATGTTTTGTGTTGATGTTGACTTTCGCCATAATTTTGCTTCAATATTGATTGAAGGATCTTTAATTTCATTGATGTGGATATTTCCTCTACCAATGCAAATTGAGATTCCTTCATTTCTTCATGAAGTGCCCAAAAAATTCATCTCTCTTTAGCTAACCTGTTGATAAGATTTATCAAACATAGCTAGGTCAGAACTCAGACTAAAAATAAAACAATAACTCATAGTATCTAAGCAGTCTTTTTTAGTTTGCTTAGGTAGCTTGCTATAATTTATGCACTAATATAGCCTTTGAAAATCCAATCACCTTTAACAAAACAAGTTAACAGCATTAGAATACAAGGAATTTTGAGAAGAACCCACACCCAAGAAATTGCTAATAATAATGAAACTCACTACATCAGTTAAGAGCAATTAATATCACTATCTTCTTCAATAGTGTCCAGTAAGATGCTTAATGAACTAAGTTCCACTAAGGATCAGGGACAGAGACATGGACTAGAACTGTAACTTCATTGGTATAAAAAACTCCCAGGTGAAGAAACAGCCTGAATTGTTCTCCTTAAGCATTTAAATAGCACAAGTCCCAGTTACCTTTTATGATGGTTTCTCCTTTGCATCCTACTTCTTTAAAACTGGTAGCATCTGGTATAACATAATAATAATAGTATTTACATAGCACCTACTATGTACCAGTGTTAAGCATTTTATAAATATTATTTAATTTGATCCTCACAACAACCCTGCAAAGTAAATGATATTATCCTCTTTTTACAAAGACACTGAGGCAAATAGGGGTTAAGTGACTTGCCCAGTGTCGCACAGGAAATATCTAAGTCTGGATTTGAACTCAGGTCTTCCTGACTCCAAGCCCAGCATTCTATATACTGATGCCACCTACTTGCTGTTAACAAGTAAATTTCTGTTTTTAGTGAAGCCACTTCTCAACATTCATTACTTTATTTAAAAAATAATAATTTATTGCTAAGCATTGTACTAGGTGTCAAAGGCAATTGAAAGAGGAGACATTTTCATGAAGCTTGAAGTCTGGTAGGAAGATACCGATAAATAAAGGTAACTGAACATTATTAAGTTCACAACTGAAATGCATACAAAATATGGTATAAATTCCAACTAAGGAAAAACTTTATTTCTAACTGGAGAGCATCAGGGAAAACTTCATGAAGGAGGCAGAATTTGAGGGAGCTTTGTGGAATGAGTAGGAGTATATGTGCATTATAGAAACATTTCTTTGAATGGTGAAATTTATAACATATTGAGTGGGACCTTTTTGATGAACTTTTACAAAAATATCAAGAAGGATGAGCAGATATAGGTTCTGATCTGTGTCTTTGTAGGTGTGCAAAGTTGACACTTTTATATCACACCCCAGCTGTCCTTCTGGGCAGACAGCTCTGCTGCTAGGGACCATGGGACTGGGAGGTAGTTTGAAATCCCCTCCTTCACTGTTGCCTGCTCTGTCCTCCCTACAGTCTTTTCCACATTCAGCTAGCTCCCTGCCTGTACTTGTACTTACCTAAACTGCCCAACTTTTGAACTTCATACTTCTCTTTAGGACTTAGTTTTTAAATGTGTATTTCTTCTCTTTGTGTATGTAGTCAGATGTTTCCTTACATGAAGGAAACATCAAGAAGAAAACTTTTAAGCTTTGCGTAATTTTCAAATGGCTGAAAGTGGAATAGAGATTCCATGTTTTCTAGAATTCCCTTTGTACACTAATGCAATGACATAATAGTAATTACTTGGAGGGCAGTAGAGCAGCAGAAGTGGGTGTGAGCAGACTGCAACATAATAAATAAAGGAACTTTGGAAAGGAGTTAAGAATGTAATCAGGAAAATGTGTGAGAGAGGTGACCTGGTCATATCTTGGAGCAAAGGATAGATAACTGACTTGACAGGTGGACAGTTCAAGTGCTCCCTTGGTATCTTCATGATGTCAAGAGAAATTGAAGAAGATTTATAACATATTGAGTGGGACCTTTTTGATGAACTTTTACAAAAATATCAAGAAGGATGCGCAGATATAGGTTCTGATCTGTATCTTTGTAGGTGCGCAAAGTTGACACTTTTATATCACACCCCAGCTGGATGGGGTGTGTCCTTCTGGGCAGATAGCTCTGCTGCTATGGACCATGGGACTGGGAGGTAGAGTTTGAAATCCCATCCTTCGCTGTTGCCTGCTCTGTCCTCCCTACAGTCTTTTCCACATTCAGCTAGCTCCCAGCCTGTACTTGTACTTACCTAAACTGCCCAACTTTTGAACTTCATACTTCTCTTTAGGACTTAGTTTTTAAAGCCCCGTAAGCATCTTTTTTGTTCTTCCTGTCCATGATGTTGTTCCTTTCTAAATCAATCGGAAAACTGTTTATAGTTTGTAATGGGAAAGCAGGTGTTAACATCATCTTGATGCATCCAGCCTTCTTCATCAGTGAATGTATCCCATGACTATATCACCTGAGGGGAGACTGAGGGGGTGGAGCAGGGAATCAAATCCCCACCCCTCTCACGCCTCCAGGGAACACCCAAATTGATTAGATCATCTCCATTCCATTTGAGCCAAGCCATTAAGATTTCAATGAAGGTGAGATCATGCAATTACCTAGTCATTGACATTTCTCTGGCCTTTGCCTGACTAGAATAATAAATTGCAGCCTTTGTTCTTAAGGATGACACTCACTTTATCCTAACTTGATGTTAATTGAAATAAGAACTTTACTGGAAGATGGCATGGATTGGAGAATAGAATTCTATACTTGATTTCAGGAAGATGTGGATTTAAATATTTCTTCTTTATAGTGGTGGACAGTCACTTAATCTCTGTCCCTCAGGCAACTCTCGAAACTAAGTTATAGCTAGGTTTTGATCTGTCTGAGTTACCAGATAGCTTAGTTTCCAGAGAGAATTTATCCTGCTGTTCCTGTTTTTCTCCCGCAGTCTCTGCTTGTTTTAAATTCACTGAATTTCATGTTGAATGTAAGACTTGGAAGCTTCCATGCCTGGAGGTGAAAAGAAATACAAACTAACCAAACTCTAACTAGCTCTGCATTTGTTTAAGACAGAGAGTTTATACGAAATTGGATGTTTCTTTTTCTTCTGATTGTCTTTGCTGTTCTGAAGATGTGCTCTACTATGCAGTTTTACAACCGTATTGATAGTCATTTCTACAACTATTGATCGTTGCACATAATGTATTCTTGTTTTCCATCTTTCAGACCTCAGCAGTCACTCAACGAATAAGTCCTTGTTCCACCTTGACTAGCAGCACTGCCTCTCCACCAGCCAGCAGCCCTTGTTCCACCCTCCCACCAGTTAACACCAATGCAACAGCCAAGGATTGCAACTATGGGGCTGTCACCAGTCCAACTTCCACACTTGAAAGCAGAGATAGTGGTATCATTGGTGAGTCCCGATTTGTATTAATAACTTTGGGGGTTTTTTTTCCTTTCTTTTAATGAAACTCCACTTGATTTGAAATGATGTTTGATATTCTGCTTTTTTTTCTGAAATGCATATTTATCCAGCAAAAAAAAAAAAGTATCTTTTCCCATGTTTGGCTACGTATCTTATTATCACAGTAAAGAGAAAAGTGGGAATAGGGATGTTTGTCTTGAGCTTTAATGAAGCTTTGAGAGAAAAATACAGGTGACCAATATCTCTCTGCTACTTTTCTTACTACTGTAAAATTATTATATAAAGTATGATTTAGCAAATCATTCTAAACATTCTGTTCAGGCATTTAGAACTTTTCATTCCCACTTGCATAGGTTGTTTAGTGAGAATTCATTCCTCATTGGTAGAGAGGATTGAACAAAAGGAAGAAAGTAAACACACAGTTACCTAGCCAACTATATTGTCTTGAGTTGTCCTGGATTTCATGTGCTCTGAAGATCAACCTTTTTCATATATTTTGGAAACTATTTGAGACTGTCACCATTTTTTGTTATTTCTGATTGGCAGTATTAACTTCAGTTCAGTTCTGTCTGACTCTGTGACCCCATTTGGGTTTTTTTAACAAAGATAATGAAGTGGTTTGCCATTTCTTTCTCCAGATCATTTTACAAATGAGGAAATTGAGGCAAACAGAGCAAAGTTGCTTTTCCAGGGTCACACAGCTACTAAGTGTATGAGTCTAGAGATTCAGAGTCAGGGAGATGAATCTTCCTGATTCTTGGCCTGGTGCTCTATCCATTGAGACATTTAGATGTCCAGGTAGCCTCAGATAGTTAGCCCAAGGTAAAAAAAAACAAAAAAAAAAACCTTTCACTATAATGTGAAATTGTTCCTTAGTTTTCAGAAACTTCAAGCCAATACCACTTCACTGTAGGTTTTTTGAGTGAGGTAGAAGAAAGAAGAGGTACCCCATCTCATCCATTCCTAAAGGAGAATTTGACTTTGTCCCAGGATTTCATGATATACCAATACATAAAAAAGTAGAAGTCTTAAATTCTTCAGTTAGTATATAGAACTTGGAAAGTCCCCAAGAATTGAAATTTGTGAGTTTCAGTTTTCTTACATGAATTTTCAGATGCCTTACATAAGGTTAAAATTTCCTCCTAGGACTTGGAAGCATTATCCAGTTACCTTTAGCTCTATTATGAGCAGTTTGAAACTGAAAAACAACACTGATGAAAGAAGGGGCTGATGAGAGTTGATGTAGTTTGTTGTTTCCAGTGGACACTTTTGAATATTTTATTCATAACCAGCCCTGGATTGTAATAATCTCATTTCTTTTTCAGAACAGAAGTTCCTAACTTTTTTTTTTTATAAAATGATCCCCTTTGACAGTTTGGTGAAACTGATGGACCCCTTATCTTTAAATATGTAAAATAAAATACATAGAATTATAAAGGAAACCAAATATATTTAAATGTATTTTTCAAAATATTAAAAAGTTACAGACCCTTGGTAAAGAACCCTTGCATTTAGAGTCTTCATAACTATCATTTATCTGCATTACTGTACATCTGTAGTTATTAAAGGGGCAGCTCAGTGGTACAAAGGATAGAGTATCAAACCTGGAGTCAAAAAGCTCTGAATTCAAATCTAGCCTTGACATTTATCAGCTGTGTTACCCTGATTTAACTTTGCTTAGGTTCCTTATCTGCTAAATAGGGTGACAAGATTTCCTTCTCACTAGAGAAGGAAATGGCAAACCACTCCATTATCTTTGCCAAGAAAATTCCAAGGACAATGTCCATGAGGTCTTTAGAGTCAGACATGATTGAAAGACTAAAACAACAATACTTATAAAGGAAAAAGAATTGTAATGTAAAACCAAATAAGATATTTATAGCTCATTGGTTATTTTGTCAGCCTCCAGATGTCATTTTTCTTCTTGCAGGGTAAGATTTTTTAAAAGACTCTTTTTATCCATCTCTGTTGTTGTTTGGTAAAGATGTCAGAGAAATAGAATAGTCTCTTACATTTTTGTAAATTTTATAACTAAGTGGAGCCTTTGGCTCCTTGAATAGCCCCAGTGTTCTCTATCTGCTAGATGGAAAGCCACTATTGCACAATATCAGATAGCTAGTATGGCAGAAGAGAAGTTGGCAATGCTGGAGATGTCAATTACTTGGACCCCATACATTCCCTCTTTGTAGACTTCCCCACTCGTGAGATCGTGATCAATCTTTCCACTGACTGATTGTATTTTTGTTCTCCATCTTATGGGAGAGAGATAAAACTATAAAATGTAGTATTATAACCCATCTATAACGTAGTAGAATTAGATTTTTATTTCTGTGCCATTTCAGTAAATTCCTTTACTTTGAGCCAAATTAAACATCTCCAGAGACTCAAGAGTTCTAGGTTTAGGAATCAGACCCACAGAGTATCTTGAACCATCTTACAGAATGTCTGACCTGTGAACTT
This sequence comes from Potorous gilbertii, assembly GCA_028658325.1. NCBI lineage: Eukaryota > Metazoa > Chordata > Mammalia > Diprotodontia > Potoroidae > Potorous > Potorous gilbertii. The sequence continues at coordinate 518,263,987 of CM053770.1, forward strand.
AAATGGGAGATATTCCTATAACAACTCTATACTGTGCTATCTAGAAATATCTGTATATACTGTGTGTATCTAGAAATGAAAATCAGCAGCCAAAAATTAAATTTAAACAAAAACAAGGTGTTGTGATTTAAAAAAAATATATATCCTTTTAAGTATTGCTATACTGTGTCATTATATCAAAGGACGATTTAGAATATGTTGATATGTCTTCATGTACAAGTGTTACAGTTTTTGTAGTCAATTCTGTTGTACTAATTGAGAGATACACTAGCACATATTATATGAACTAGAGATAACTTCCTCCAGTTTTCCTATGTGTCACAGTAGCATTGGAATCTGAGGCACAGATCAAATAACATGCAGAGACATGAATATAGGAAGCAATTCAGCCTAAGAGTTTGAGGAAGGTGTGTATGAGGAGAAAGGAACTGGTAAATATAAATGTCCTTTTGTTGCCTATCGTCCAGATGGATCCTCTTGGGCTGTTTATCTTACATTGTTGGGTACAAATGGATTGGTCAAGGAAATAATCTTATTTCACTAAAATATTTGCATGTATTTGCAGTACACAGAAGAGAAGAAGCTGAGCAAAGTAGCAGCGTCTCTAGTATTTTCATCTCTGTCTGAAAAGCCATTTTCAATCCAGTTCAATAAATATTTGTTAAATATTTTATGTGTTCAGAGCTTTATGCTGAGTGCATGGGATTTGAAGATAAAATGAAAAGTTGTCCCTAACCTCAAGGGGTATTTAATATACACCTTTAAAGAACACTGCAGTAAGATTTTTAAAATGCTGGGAAAATAAACCTTTCCGGTTCGTTGATGTTCAGTCATTTTTCAGTTGTGTTTGACTCTTAGTGACTCCATTTGGGGTTTTCGTGGAAGAGATAGTGGAGTGGTTTGCCTTTTCCTTCCCTAGCTTCTTTTACAGATGAGGAAACTGAGGCAAATAAAGTTAAGTGACATACCCAGGTTCATACACCTGATAAATGTCTGAGACTAGATTTGAACTCAGGAAGGGAAATCTTCCGTCTCTAGGCCTGGCACCCTATCTTCACCACCTAGCTGCCCTCTCTTTCTAGTTTATAGCTCTATAATTGATATGTTTGCTTCGGACAGTAAAAGGAACAGAGAAAGCTAACATCTCTGTAAGATTATCTTTTGGGAAACAAGGAAAGCTATGTGAAAAGGAGTAAGTCTACCCAAAGAGAATGTGCATTGGAAGATAAGGAGGTAGATCACAGAATGTATAAGTAATCTGCAGTGACAAGAAATAATGTAGAGTTGAATTTACTATACTTTTATTTATGCTTACTCAGTGCTATTAGGGACATCCTCAAAACAATAGCTTATCATATTAATTGTAGCAATAGTAAAAGGACTAGGAGACTTTTCAGCCTCAACAGTTAATAGTTATTCCATATAATGAGAAAAATTACTAAACAATTTCACCACCAGGGTTTCCAGTTTCCATTAGCATAATTGTACATACAAGTCTTTATAAAGGAATTTAGAAACAAATATCGCTGGTCTGCTTGTGAAGAAGCCATGCCTTTCCCTGCATGTCTGTGCTGACAGGGAGCACTGAAGTGTAACTGGCATTCTTTGTGGAGTATGAGGGTGAAAGTAGGGCAGAATTAATATGTAGGATTCAGTTTCCTAACCAAAAAGTATAAAAGCATTACCTGTTGCTCTACAGCACAAAGCATTGAGGAATTCTCGGAAAAGTTAGCCACACTTGTTATTTAGTATCATAACTACATAAAGAACAAATGGAAGCATCAAATCAGTAATATATGTTATTACCTTATGGACATTGAGGAGTTTGTTTTCCCATTTTTATGGTGATAGGTTTGTCTATAAATGTTTACAACTGGATGTTCTGGTGGCTGTTTTGAGCTATATCTACCTTTCAAAAAGCAAATCCATTCTTTCAAATTGGTGCTAGGCACTGGACATACAAAGACAAAACACAGAATAGTCCCTCAGTTTAGTATTTATTAAGCACCTACGGTGTATTAGTGTCTTGTGTTAGGGGTTAGGGATTCAGAGACAAAAGCAACAGTCCTTTGCCCTCAATCAATTGACAAGTATTGATTATATGCCTCCGATGTACTGATGCTGTGCTAGATACTGAGACTAAAAGTACAAAAGGTGAAACCATCCTACTTGAAATGAGCCTACATTCTGGCGGAGGAGACAACAAGCATATGCAAAAATTTTACTGGCAGAGCCGTGCTTGTAATGGAGTGAAGCTGTGAACCAAGGACAGAACTATGTTTCCTTGAGAAAGGACAAGTGACATAGGAACCAGGAAATAACTCTGTGTGTATGAAGGGGTGTGTGTGTGTGTGTGTGTGTGTGTGTGTGTGTGTGTAGATATAGATAGATAGATATATATCTGCCTATACATGTATATATAGATATAGATGTATACACACACACATCTCCATATACACAGAGCATATATATGTGGGTGATGACAATAGAAAGAAGATCTGGTAGTGTCAATGAGAATAAAAGATATCCCTACATTTTCTCTTGTACTACGGTGTTGTGGTAGAGAAAAAGGGAGTGGGGAATGAGAGAAGATATATCCAAGACTGGAGAAAGAGACAGTGTGCTTTGGGAAGTCCCGGTTTCCCTGAATACAAGATTGAAAAGCAAAAGTCAGTAAGACCATGCATACCCTTTGACCTAGCAATACCACTACTGTTTGTCTGCACCCCAAAAAGATCAAAGACAAAGAAAAAGGACCTGTATGTACAAAAATATTTATAGCAACACTTTTGGTGGTGGTGAAGAATTGGAAATTAAGGGGATGCTCATCAACTTGGGAATGGCTGAACAAGTTATAGTATGTGACTGTGATGGAGTACTATTGTGCTACAAGAAATGACAAGTGAGGTGCTTTCAGAAAAATACATGAACTGCTGCAAAGTGAAGTGAACAGAACCAGGAGAACATTGTGTACAGTAACAGCAATATTGTACAATGATCAACTGTGAATACCTTAGCTATTCTCAGCAATATAGAGATCCAAGACAATTCCAAAAGATACATGATGAAAAATACTATCTACCTCCAGAAGAAGAACTGATAGAATCTGAATGCAAATCAAGGCATACTATTTCTTTACTTTATTTTTTGTATCTTTTTTTTTTCATGCCATGACTAATACAGAAATATGTTTTGAATTACTTCACATGTATAACCTATATCAGGTTGCTTGTCATCTCAGGGAGGAGGATGGCGAGGGAGGAAGAGAAAGGGAGAATTTGAAACTCAAAAATTTTATTAATAAATGTTAAAAATTGTTTCTACATATAAATAAGAAAATAAAATATTATCTAGAGGGAAAAAAGAAGGAAAACCAATAAATAGTCAGACATCTGCTAGAAGAAGAGCTCTAGGGTGAAAGAAGTTTGTTAGTGATGGAAGAGGATTCCAGAGGGTATAATGGAAAGATATCATAGGACAGGATAGGGGTTTGAGAGAAATAGAGATTAGATATCTGAGGATGAGAGAACGGGGAGTTGTAGCAGGAAGGAGTTTCTACCTAGGCAGCTGGCAGCTCTGAATCACACAGGTTAGAGGAGGATGAGAGTTTTCTAGTCACAGAATGAGGAAGCCCAGTGTGGAGGCCCAAAGTCATGAGGATTATGTGCTGATGGAAAGTGACTTCAATGAGTTTTTCCTCAAAGGCTGGAGAAAAGGGAAGATGAGGGCAGTCATCTGGGATAGTAAGTGAATGCATATTCAGCACCAGCTTCTTTGCCTTATTCTAAATTATCAGGAGATAATTGATCCACAGTGACAAGATTTCCTGTACTTAGCCTGATATTTTTTCTGATGTCTGAAACCCTGTTCTTACATGGCATTCTGGCAGCAAGAAGCCTGATACCTGAGGCCCTGGTCCAAGCTTGGGACCTGGCAGTGAGAAATGTGGTTCCCAAGACTTTGGTTCTGTACAGGTTTTTGGCAGCAAGAAATCTGGAGGTCAGTGGTTATAAGGGGGCTCAACTATTATTGATGCTTTCATTCTTCCCTAGAAGGAGCAACAATTCCATCTGGCCTGAATCATGGTAATAGAAAGCTATAGCCTATTAGTTATTAGTTGATTTTCTCATCCTTCCCAGTGGGCTGAGGCTCTGGTCTTGGGAAGGATTCCTATTGGAAGAAGCCTGGTGGTTTTATGGAGGGCTGAGGCATTACTGATTTTCTCATCTTCCAAGTGGCAGCTTTTCCTAGGTCTTCATGGTAGTGGAAAGCTACAGCTTCTTTATTATTTCAGCTTCCCTGATGGTCAAAGCGTTGGTCTTGGTGATTGTGTAAAGCTGAGATGTTAGTTTTCTCACCCTTCCCCATAAGCAATGTCAGTTCCATAACAGCCTTGGTTTAGTAGTACTCCCTTTTCTCTAGCTACTGTGGTTGGACTAGACTTGTGATTTTATTAATATTGGGAGCCCCCAGAGGAAAATTCACTATGGCTATGTATTTTTAACTTCAGAATTTTTACTTAATTTCAAGAAACTATCAATTACAAATATCTTAAAATTATTCTGTTTTATGTTCATCCTAATAATTTCATGATTTCTGGATCAGTATATTGAAGATACAGATTACTCCTTTCCCAATCTCCTGATCTTATTTTCTCATTGCTTAAATTACTCTGTTAACTCCAGAGTGGAGTAACAAATGTTTCGAGATAAACCAGGAATGCTTATATAAACTTTCTGGAGAGCATAGTCCTATCAGTTCCAACTATCCTACCGTTTCTCTAGATCTGTTTTTCATACTTTGTTGTCACAAATCCCACACTTTCTTTTTCCTTTAAAAAAACACCACCACAGTTTTGCAGCTGCTGTTTTTCTTCGAAGCATTCCTCTTCATCCACAGGTATCTCCCTTTATGACTCATTAGCAGTAGGTTTAATAATCTTTTTTAAAGAACAGCCACAAAATATCTGAAATCAAAGCTTTCTTTATCCTCACATAACATGGAATTTTCTCCCAAGATGATTGATCCTGAGACTGGAAAATAAAAGTCCCTGTGAAGAAAGTGACTCATTTTCTCAGCTTACCTACTGTGCATTTAGAGTCACCTTTACATCAAGTTTTGCTCATTACCAGGCGTCTCATGTAGAGGTCACCTTGGACATAGGGTGTATAGATTAGAGGGATTTTCTTAACTCTGGAAAAATTCCCTTAAGGTGCACCTTATTACAGATGGTACCTTAGACTCTTCCCAAGCCATTCTTACTGTAATCTCCTAGTATGGAGATAATATCCATTTTTCTTACAGAGGTGTCTTGGTAACATCCCCTCTATCTTGTTAGAATGATCCAAGCAACAGCTAAAAAGTGTGAAATAAAACAGATGAATTATGCCAGAGATTTGATCTATAGATCAAGGAACTATCTGTTACATAATATAACATGGTAACAAAATATACCATTTTCATAAAACAGAAGTCTATAGATTTCTCTGGCAGAATAACAAGCCAGAGAACTGCTGCAACAATGAAGTTTACCCAGTACTAAGGAGGAACCTATCATCCAATTACTTTTGGAATGGTCAGTCAACAGATTGAAAACTATCTTTAATACACGTAGCCTTCATAAACTCTGGGTATCCTGTCTCACCTCACATTCACAGAAATGAATTGGGTTCCCTAGAACAAGGCTACAACTTCGCTTTCAGGATTATAGGGATAATTCTGAAAAGTTGGGGATGGGGGGCGAGCCTCTGATGCTTTGAGCTTTAGTTCCTGTTGTGGGTTCTCTCCAGTGTTAGTTGTCGCTGATGAGTGCCTCAGTTTCATTTAATTAATTTCAGTTGGTTTTTGCAAAAAGATATTTACTGCAAAGTTATAGTAACAAAAGCAGTTCCAAAATTTTATTCCCCCTCCCCAAACTTGATGGGAGGGAGGACAGTGAAGATCATACACTTCCTATCTATCAGCTCAGTCCTTGGGAGAGTGGGTTCATACTTAAAATGTTTGCTACAAGGCATAGACCTCAATAAATACACTTCCGAATTTGAAATGGCCAGTAGACCAAATCTCTTCCTTGCTCAGCATCTTGAATGCAGGAGTCAGTCTTTCAGAGTTAATACAAAATCTCTCTCCAAAAAAAATCTTTCCAGAGTAACAAAGCCCATATTTTAACCCTTTTTTCTTGCAAGGAGCTTATTAGTTTCTTTTTTACATATCTTTCCTACTTTACCAGGGATAGTTTTCTTGATGTGCTTTCCTCATCCATATTGCAATCACTAAACGTGGATGTCTCTCAAGACTCTGGCCTAAGCACTCTTCTCTTTTCTCTATATATTTTCTCACTCAGTGCTGTTACGGTTCTCATCTGTTCAGTTGCCTTCCTACATAGATGATTCCTAGTCACCTTCCTGAGCATCAGTCATACAGCATCAACAGCTTACTGAACATTTCAAACTGGATGTTCCATAAGCATCTCCAAGTAATCATGTCCATGACATAACTCATTATCTTTCCCCACAAAAGCAACATCCCTGCTGAACTTCCCTGTTCTTATCAAGGGTACCATCATCCTTTCAAGTCACCTAGGTTCACAGCTTTGCTAGTATCCTCTCTCTCTCTCTCATAGTGACCTTACATATCCAGTCAAATTACTAAATCCAGTAAAGTTATCCTTTCCACATTGCAGCTTTGCCCCATCACGCTTTGAACATACCACAAGTCATCATAAGATATTATGGGAATTTGGGGGGAGTTTGCAGAAACTGTAGACAACATGTGAAGGCCAACAGACAACACAGAGCCTATGACCAAATACTTAACCCAAATTTTACAATAAAGTACATAAATAATAGAAAAAGAAAAAATTCAGACTTTCTCACTGGTACAAAGGGAGGGTCAAAACATTTTACATGGATTTTCCAGATCATGGGAATGCCACACCTCTCATTTCGGCAGCGTGAAGGGGATGACTGTAATTTCTTTCTCTGCTTCAGGCTCTTATGATCTCTCTCCTGGACTCACTGCAGTAACCTTCCCTCTTTTTAATAACCCACAGACGGTCTTTGTTTTTTTAAATTAAATTTTATTTTCGAACAAAAATCAGCCTTTTTCCTTTCACACTTGCCAATCCCTCCCTACCCCGAAATTGCAAGAAAAACACAACCTCTGTTATATACATACATAGTTACACAAAACAGCTGATTGGCTATGTCTAAAAAAATATATGTCTCAATCTACTCTCTGAGTCCCATCACCTCTGTCAGGAGGTGGGAAACATGTTTCATCATGAGTCCTCAGGAATTGTGGTTGGACATTGTGTTGATCAGAGTTTTCAGCCAAGATCACCCTCCCACTCTGACTCCCACCCACTCATCCATTGAGAACACAAGAAAAACAAAATTTATTACACACACATAGTCAATCAAAACAAATTTCCATGTTGGCCATGTCCTAAAAAATATTTGTCTCATTCTGCATTCTGAATCCTTCCTCTCTCTGTCAGGAGGTGGGTAGCATGTTTCATCATTAGTCATCTGGAATCCTGCTTAGTCACTATGCTGATAAGAGTTCAGCACAGTAATATTCCATCAAATGTATGTACCATAACTTGCGTCCTAAATTTATGGGCACCTCCTCAGATTCCCATTCTTTGCCACCTCCAAAAGAGCTACAGATATTTTTGTATATCCTTAGAATTTGTTTTGCTTAGGACTAATTCCTCCCTTAATTTATTCTTCTTCTAATTTCCCCTTTCCTCTTCTTCCCCTTCTCTCCCATTTTTCTTTTCAGTGAAGAGTATTTCTCTACCCAGCTTTGTCTGTGTTGACCAGTTCAGATGAGAGCAAGATTCAGGTGTCAGCCACTGCCCCCCATCATCTCTTCTTTGTTCTTATAGGTATCTGATTGTATACAAGATAATTTTCTCTAACATTCTTTACCCTTTTCTCTCAATGTATTCTTACCCTTTCATTCTGTTTTTTTCTGAAGATCATCAGTACATGACATAACCACTCTCAGGCCTTAGAGTGGTTCTCTGAATCCTGATGATGATAGGAATCAGAAGGGACATCTGAATTATCTTCCCATATTTGAGTATAAGCAGTTTATCCTTTTTTAATCCATTGTCATTGTTCGTTCATCTTTACCTTTTCATGTTCCCTTCACTCCTGTGTTTTCATTTCAAAGTTTCTCTATAGTTCTAGACTTTTCACCAGAAACGCTTGGAAGTCCTCTGTTTCATCAAAGGTCCATTTTTCCCCCCTGAAGTATCATACTCAGTTTTGCTAGGTAACTTTTTGTTGACTGTAAGAACATATACTTTGCCTTCTGGAATGTCTTTTTTCCAAATTCTCCACTCCTTTATAGTGGCTAAACTGTGTCTGACCCTGACACTGACTCCTCAATACTTGAACTGTTTCTGTCTGCTCTCAGTGTGTTTTTTCTTTGATCTGGAAGTTCTGGATTTTGACTGTGGTGTTCCTGGGAGTTTTCATTTAATGGTTACTTTCAAGAAATGACTGATAAATTTTTTCTATTTTACTTTGTCTTCTGATTCTAAGAGATCTAGGCAGTTTTCTTGCAATAGGATTTCTAGGCTCTTTTTTGAGTCGTGGCATTCAAATAGTCCAGTGATTCTTACATTTTTCTTTTTTTTTTCCTCTATGAGTTGTTTTCTAGGTCATTATTTTTTTCCAATGAGATGCCTTAAATTTCTATTTTTTCAGCCTTTTAACTTTTGTTTAATATTTCCTGTTGTTTTCTGGAGTCATCAGATTCTATTTGGTTTGTTCTGAATTTCAATGAGTTTGTTGCTTGGAGAAGGTTTTGTATCTCCTGTGCCAAGCAGTTAATTGTCTTTTCATTTTTTTTTATTTGATAGTTTTACATTCTTTTCCAGTTTTCCCTCAAGCAGTCTCATTCCATTTATTTTAAAAATTGTTTTTTTTTTTTAAAATCTAGCTTCATCTCTTCCAGAGTTCTAGTTGAGTTTGTGCCCAACCTATGTTTTTATCTAAGGCAATGCTTGTAGATGTTTTGAAGACATGCTCTCCTGCCTTTATATCTTCAGCATCCTTACACCCATAAGAGCTCACTTATAGTGAGGTTCTTTTTTTTTTTTTGCCCATTCTTCTAGCCTGTTTTCTGATTTTTATATTTGATATTTGAGCTGGGCTCTACAATACTTCCCACTAACCACCAGCCAACTGCTACCCACCCCCACCCCTCCCCAGGGCAGGCGGGCCAGGCTAGCTAAAGCAGCATGGCACCCTGAGGGACAGATAAGAGGTGATATGCACCGAGAAAGTCCAACTACCACTGCCATTTTGAACATTACCTTCCCCCTGACCACAATGAAGGCAACTCCAAACCTGAGCCCAAAAGAAAAACATAGCCACTCCTTGCCAGACCACTGACTGTGCTTTCAACCCAGCCAACGAGCCAGCCATTGCGGAGATGTAACCTGGCTGCTACTTTGGCAAGTTCTGCAGCCTCAACAGCCGCTGCTGATTGAAGACTCGGAAGAGAAAACTCTTATCATCAAAGTAATGACTCGGCATCAGAAGTGAATATGGTTTTGGCAGCGAAAATGGCGTTAAGGAAGATGAATACCATCTACTTTGTCTTTGTACCCTGAGGATCGTGAGACCTTTCCATATGGCTTGTAGCTTAAACTTCTTATATATGTTACCTCCTCCTGTTAGAATGTGGGCTCCCTGAAAGCAGAGACTGTCTTGTTTTTCCTAATTGTATACCCAGTTTTTAGCATAGATCACTGTACATAAATGTTTATTGGTTTCTTGATTGAACAACCTATTTTTCTCCATCCTCTTTGCTAATTTGGAAGAAAAAGACCTACCAACAGATAGTATTAGTGTTTGCCCTTTGTTCAGGAAAAAAAAAGAAGAAGAAGAAATAAAGAGCCTTGATCAGCAGACAGATGTATTCCTGGAAGATTGTGTAAATTGAATTTTGGTAAAACAAGTCCTATTTCCCCATTGATATTGATGATTAAATAGAGAGGTTTAAATTTCATTTCAAATGCTTATCTGTTTGGCAGTGATTCCTCATACGAGTTCTTAGTTACTCTGCTTCTAGTGCCTGTCATGTTTTTATGAAGACATGCTTAAGTGCACTAAAAGAATAATTTTGAACAGAGCCAGGAGAACATTGTGCATAGTTAACAGCAACATTGTACGATGATCAGCTAGGAATGACTTAGCTCTTCTCAGCAATACAATGATCCAAGACAGTTCCGAAGGACTCATGATGAAAAATGCTGTTCACATGCACAGAAAGAACTGATGGAGTCTGACTGTAGATTGAAGCATACTATTTTCACTTTATTTTGTGTGCATGGTTTTTTTCTTTTGGTCTGTTTCTTTCACAATATGACTAATATGGAAATATGTTTTACATGATTGCACATGTATAACCTATATCAAATTGCTTACCATCTTAGGGAGGGGAAAGTGAGGGATGAAGGTAGGAAGCTCCAAACTCAAAATAAAAAAAATGTTAAAATTTCTTTACAGGTAATTGGAAAAAAACAAAGTTTATTGTAAAAAAAATTAAAGCAACTTTAGATCACACTCACTTTTTGCTTGTCAAATACCTTGTTGCTTCCTCTACCTTCTAAAGGATGAAAATATCAAGTCAAGTATTTCTCAGATGCTTTGCTTTTAGCAGAGAAATATTTACAGTAGGTATTTGGTTAGTTGAAGTGCCCCATGGTTACTGTGACCTACCTCTGGGAGACCTTTGTCATCTCCCTCAATTCTATCAAAATCTTTCTTCTAAGTCTAGAATACTCTCTCCACAATACCCTTTCTGTTTCTTTCTCCAAATGATCTCTATTATGCTTTTCTTCTCTGGTTTGTTGACCTCAAGTATTTCAAAGGCTTTCATGTTGAAGAGGGATTAGACATGTTCTGTTTGGCCCCAGAAGGTCAAGCCATTTAGCCTTTGTATCAGGAAAACCTGTCTAACAACTTGAGTTATTCAAAAGTGGAATTGTCAGAAAAGGAAATGGCTTCCCCTCCTTGGAGGTCTTTAAAGAGATTCTGGATTGTCAGGGGTATGTGTGTGTATATGTAGGTGTGTTTATATGTATGTGCGTGTGCACATATCTGTGATACCTGGCTTCGCAGTTATATGTGAATCCTTCTATCTTCTCCCTCCATTTTCAGTTTAGAACCTTCTTCATCAGATTTGGAATGCTCCAGGCCAATATATGGGGCAGTTAGGTGACACACTGGATAGAACACCTGACCTGGAGATAAGACCAGAGTTCATATATTAACCCAGACTAGCTGTATGACTCTCGGGCAAATCTCTTAACTCTGTTTGCTTCAATTCCTCATGTGTAAAATGAGCTGGAGAAGGAAATGGCAAACTACTCCAGTATCTTTGCCAAGAAAACCCCAAATGGAGTCACAAAGAATTGAACATGACTAAAACCACTGAACAACAAGGACTTTTAGATCACTGGTTTAGGTTTATGAAGGTATCTATTTTGTGGCTGAAGTGTTTGGTAGATGAATAAAAGTATGAGATCCAGTTAGAGAGTCCTTTTTACAAGACTGTGACTTAGCATAGAGAGAAAATTTACTATGTGCTAAGCACTAGAGATAAAAATATAAGTAAACAGCATGGTCCCTGCTTTCAGGGAGGTTATGTTCTTTTAAAGGAAAATAACACCTAAAATGGAGAGGGCCAAAATGTCAGGCAGGGACATAGAAAAGTCTAAAGAGTTAAGATGAACCAATTTTGATGTGATCATGACTATAGCCCTTTATAAAATGATGGATCACATTTAGTACTCTATCTCAGAACAAAGGTTTCTCAGGGTTTGGAAAGTGGTTGGCAAAGGAGATAGAAAAATGAAGTAGAGAACTGAGTCAGGAGTGTAGAATGGGGTTTCTCTTATAGAGATTAAATAGTAAAGATCAGAGATCCCCTATAAAAGTAGCTTTTGTGGTTCCCAACCAGAGTTCTTCCTGCAATTCTCAGTTGGTATCAGGTTATCTGTAACTGCATATCAGCATATTACTGTAGGTAAAAATAGCTTTACTAATATATTCATACAAGTAGAATGGATTATACTGACAGTAGATGAGGCCATATCTGTTTGCAAGCAGTTACCTTCAAAAGGAGCTCAAGGACACTTCAGTATAAAATTAGAATAAAATGTGTGTATTTTCTGAAAATCTTTAAAGAAATTCTTTCCTTATCTAATGTTCCTAAAAAATTTCTTCAGATAAATTTTTAAATTTGAGTCTCCATGAAATAAGTGACTTGGTGGATAAGAGGCTAATTTTGAAGACTGATGAGATGCTATGCTTTTACGATTCTGAATACAGAAACAAATTGGCCTTCAGAGTAATTAGAGGAAGAAAAAGAAAGGCTGTCTGTCAGATGTTTAATCAAGTAAAGGGTATACAATCATTTGGGTCATAGAAATGCTGTCATTAAATACCAGTCATTTTTCTTAGAAAATGATTCCTTTGCTTTTCACTTTTATTTGAAAAATACACTTTGAGTAGAAAGGAAATTACATTTAGCAGATAGAAGGTTAGGCAGCTAGGTGACACCATGGATAGCGTGCCATGTTTGGAATCAGGAAGCCTCATCTTCCTGGTCTCAGACACTAACTAATTGTGTGACTTTGAGCAAATCTTGTAACCTTGTTTGCCTCAGTTTCCTCATCTGTAAAATGAACTGGAGAAGGAAATGACACACCACTCCAGTATCTTTGCCAAGACAACCCCAAATGGAGCTCCAGAGAGTTCAACATGACTGAAAGGACTGTGTAACAACAACAAACTATAAAGGAATATCAAGGGCATCATCATCGTTATTATTTTGTAAATTATCGAAACTAACATACCCTTAACAGTCCTCTTGTTCATTATAGAAGTATCCATTTTTTTCCAGATTGAGTTCTTTTATGGCATCAGACATTGATTTCCAAAATGGTGACCCATTAGTCTTTTAGGGCAGAATGCCTGACATAACATGGCATTCATGAACTAATCAGAAGCTAGATACTTGTTACAAAACTGTGGAGTTAATTTAGTTTGTTCATCTTATGGACTTAAGCCATTTATATGGATCTGTTATCTTTGGATATAAAATAGAATTCAGTATGGCCATGCATTTATCAGACTATTTTTCTTTTAGTCTCTTTTAATGTGACCTAAAACAGGCTACTAAAGCAAGAACCATGGGAAAAGGTCTGCCTTTTTTCTTTATAACCAAAAAAGGGGATTAAAATGAAACAAAAAAACCACTTCAGATAATTGTAGGAGTGAAAATGGTTTTGTACAAAATTATAAACAAGACAACACATGGACAAAAAGGTTAACTACCACATCTATAACCCATCTCTGCAAAATGTTATGTGGAACATCCATCCAGTCAAAATCAACATGCTCTCTCCCTTGAAATGTCAGCCAGGTTTTTCCAAGACAACATCTAGACTGCTTTTTGTCTTGGAATGTCCTTAGAAGGTTCTGTCAATGTAGATGACAGGATAAACCCCAATAGAGTCTGTTCAAATAGCAGGGGGAAAAATGAATGAGGAGAAGCTATTTATATTTCATCTTCTTTCTTGGTGACCTGTCATCTCCTCCTCCTTAGCCTTCTCAGAAAGCACCCCAACCTCCAAATTTTCTTTGGCCTCTACCACCAAAGCCCCCTTGGACTTCTCTACTGCCTCAGCCACCATGATTACCATCAAGGTCTCCAAAACCTCTGGTCTTGGCCCATTCCAGAGTAACTTTGTTTCCATCAATCTCCCCATCTTCCATGGCCTCTTTCACAGCTTTAACACTTCTGAGTTGAAGTCCATGAAACTCAACCCTTTCGTTGACCCTGTTTCCCTATCTGTGACTAGCCTGGCATCAACTGAGCCATAAAATGAACCTTTCACTGTTTCTTCTGTCATGTCTTCAGACAGACCTTTGAAGAACAAAATTTTTTTATGACTAGCTCCTTGGTGCTGAATTCTATATAGTTAAAAGAATTCAAAGCTTCTTTTGTATCTTCCACAGAGAGAAATTCAATAAACGGGTACCCTTTAGGTCAGTCTTGATTATTCTGGGCTAAGCTGACCATTATTGCCTTCTCAAACACTGCAGACTTTCTTCCTGTATATTGGTGAGGGTATTTAGCACTAATGGCTTTGAACCTACCAGCTTACTGTTACTCCCACTCCAGGAATTCTTCTTGCTTTCGAATTCTCTTGTCCTTAACTTTTCTTTTCAAGTTTCATTTTAGAGCCAAGGACTTTGGAACCACTGTGTTCCAGAGCTTTTCTGTGCCTTCAGCTGATCCAAATTCCATATAGCCAAACATTCTGGTGGCGCCAATGGGGATGTCCACAACTTTAAGGTCCTTTTTTGCAAAGTCATTGCTGCTGTTTTTAGGTCAAAAAGCAGTTTTGTTGAAATTCGGGTTGCCAGTGAAGAGAATGAAATTTGTAGACACTTCAGCTTCTAATTTCTGTTTCTTGGTTTTGAGGACTTTCTATTTGCACATTTCCTTTTCCCTCTTCCCTCGGGCTTCTTTGATGGGCCCTTCCTTTTCTTCCTCCACTTCTTCTGATTCCTTGGCTTTCTCAGCTTTCCTAGGGAAGCTTTCATAGAAGCAATTTTCTCTTTGGCAAGTGTGATAGCATCTTCTTCATATTCATCACCATCATCTTCCTCTTCATCCTTAGATTCTTGTTTGGCCAGAGCTGTTCCCATTTTTGTGACTTTAAGTGGCTCAAATTCTTCATCATCATCTTCTTTATTATCCTCTTTTTAGAGTCTTAACCTACCTTCTCATTTTTCCACTTTGGTTGAGAGAAGCTGCCGCTTTAGCTGGGGTGGCTCCCTTCTTGCCTGGTATGATGACAACTTATTTTTGACAGGCCACAGTTGCCTTCTTACCAGGATTCATGACTGTTTTCCTGACAATGACTTTTTTGGCTGGTGGTACCTTCTTTACTGATGTAGCCATAGCCTTCTTTCCCTTCTTCTGAGGGACCACAACCTCTTCTCCACTGTTTCTACTTTGTCCTGTGACATGTCCTCATCGTCACTGTCTTCTCTCTCCTTTAGAGGAAGTGCCATTGTTTTTGTCTTGATTTTTAGCAGCCTTCCCAAACTTTACCATGGTAGTGGTGCATTTCTCCAGGGAGGGTAGAGGATGCAGATCTATCAGCAGAGGTTCAAGCAGTATTGGAGGAGAGGAGTCCCTCCACAAGCAGTCCTGCTGGCAGAGACTGAGATGAAAGACTCCAGACTGTTTTTCTTATAAAAAGTCCAAATCTGTGATCTCGAAGGCCAACATAGTCTCAGGAGCCAGAGGAGTAATAAAACTACAGAACCTCCAGTATTCATAAGGACTTTAAAGGTAGACTCTTCTGGTTTCTTCATTCTTACCTAGTTTAGATTTACCCAAATATTTTCACTTTGATTTAATCTCAGCTGAAGAAATGATCTCTTGTTTCCCCCACACACACCCCTGCCCAGTCCTTTTCTTTCCTATTCTGACTTTAAAATACTCTCAAAGTATCCGAATAAATCTTAGATAAGATGGTCAGTTTTCTGCTATTCTAGGCTTCCTTGTTCCATTTTGAATTGTGGCAAGTAAAAATGCAACTGTGGTCAACTGAAGCAAGTTTTCAAGACAAGGTAACAATTTTTAACAGTGACAGGTGTAACCGTTAATAAAATGGGTCAGACTTTTCCCCCCTCAGGAGGTCAGTGACCAGGATAGGACTGAAAAGACCATATTTATTGAGACCGCAACGGAAGAGGTTGGGGTAGGGTTGTTGTTGTGTTTGTCCTTAGTTGTTGAAGAGGACTATAACATCAGGGAATGATGACGTCACTTGCAGTGGACTTTGATTTGCTTGAGGGAGGACTTTGCAAGGTCACCAGCCTCACTTTCTCCTCCGGGGCCAGATATTCATCAGGACCTCTGAAGCTGGCCTAGGATGCAGTGGGAGACCCTGGCCCTTAGTAGAAAAGTCTTATAATTAGCTGCAGCTGTGGAAAGTGGGTTGATCTTCAGGTGTGGCTCATCACACCCCTCTCTGACAATTAAGGAATGCTAATTCCTTTATGGGACTCAACAACTTCTAGTAATCTTGACTAGAAGAACAGAATCACCCCAGTTAGGATTCCTCCCTTCCCCCTTAGTTTTCCCGTTGGAGATCAAGTCACCCCTAACTTTCTCAAAAAAAGCAAAAAGTGGAGAGCCTTCCCTGGGGAAGGGACCCAGTCCAAAGCTGGTTCTTCTTTTTATAGATAAATGGAAGTAAGGGTCCCACTTTAAACTGGTTTTCAAGCAAATGCCCCAGGGGCTGGGAGTGATCACATTCCTCAGCCATGCCTTTAATTTGCACTGGAAGATATTTCCTTTTGAGCTAAGCTGAGAAATACTGTTTGACAAAATGAGGAATAGGGAGTTACGGAGTAATTTTGGTTATTAAATAATGTAACAGTATTAATTTTTCTCAGGATATATAATAGTCCCATATTTGTGGCTCATTGGATACTAACATTTTGCTACGTATAATCCCACTTTTTTTTGAATGTTCTTTATATTCCCTACACTACAAGCTGGCAATCAGAATCTTTTGAAGCTTATTGTGTTAATGCAATCTATATAACATGACATAAGAACCAGAGTAAAAGATATCATCACAGAAATGTGTGAGCAAAAAAAACAAGATAGATTTATCTCCTAGTGAAAGTGTATATGCTAGGAAAGGGCTCCCCAGAACATTCACCTGAAGAGAACTTTTTAGAGGAAAGGAACAAGGAGTCCCATAGGATGGGCAAGCACCAATGGATTGTGATCTCTATCATTTAAGAGAAATCCACATGCATAAGATAATAGATCCATTAGAGTATTTTAAAGTTCTTGTGTAATATTAAGTCCTTAATAAAGCATTTCATTTTTAGAAAGAATCCTTCCTTACAAGCTCCTGAGCCAAGAGAAAGGAACTAGAAAAGAAAGAGCATAGGCACTGTTACCAGTAAGTTATGTTGGATTGACATAGGTGAGCCTGTTATCCATTAAAGAAATAGCCTGGTACTTTAAGAACAGTTTATAGGGAGAAGGATAAGGGAGGAAAGGGGCATAAAGTAGTGGAAAGTCAGAGCCTAGAATATATTTGTGGAACAAGGAAGACCAGATGTTTTTTATATGAGTTCTCTCATCTCACTCTTTGTGATTTTTTACTTTGAAAGTGGCTACTTTCCGTCTAGGTATCTAATATAACTGAATTTATATTTACCACCTTCTTGTACAGAGAAAAGGTCACAGCAGACTCTACAAATTAATCTCTCTTCTCCTGAAATATAAGAATGCTGTGTGTTAGGTATGAATAGTAATAGTTATGTTGGGTTTATATAAACAGAATCAGGATCTTACAGTGTGACTTAAACTCACTCTTCACACTGGGGAAACCAGTTTTCTTGTTTTCACTGTTATTCCAAGTGACCCTTGGGACAGCCTTTAAATAATAGTCTTAGGCCAAAAGATTTAATATTGGTTGGTTGGGGAAAGCAGAGAGGCTTGTGGGATATAGCTCAAGTTAGGGGCTACACAGAGACAAGTAAATTCATACTACCCAACAGAAGTCCACAAAAGGAAAGGAATTAATGTTTCATTTGGGTGTGTTACACAAAGGATACTTCTCTGACAAAGTTTTCCAAATGCCCTGGCTTATTGTTCACTCATCTCAGTAGATGTGTGAGCTGGGAACTCTAGATCAACTGAATCCCCAAACCTTGGAACCAAATTAAATTATGCTTTAGTCAAGAGAGCTAATGTGCTACCAAAATTCATGGTTTTAATGATTTTTGTTTGTTGTCTAGGAGTGAGTTCAGGAGTCATTGTTCAGAAGGTGGCAAAGGAGTGCAGAGAAACATGTACACTGTTGCCCAATACACTTGGAAATTAGAGTTGTTAAGTATGTCATGGGGTTCAAAATCACCACAGTGGAAGGCGTAGGGCTTATTAATCATTTGTCTCCTTCAAAGTAAATTAAAGTCAGTGACTTTGGTTGCATAATGAAATATAGTAAATGTAGGTAAAATGTCAAATCTTGTAGGTTTGAATTTGTTCCAAGCATGACTAGTTTAAAGTGGAACACAAACTGGAGCCTATTGGAAATTTCCCAGAGAAAATCACCATGTTTACAAGAGTAAACTGCTTAGAACTGAACTGTATTCACAGTTCTCCATATTGTTTAATCAGTATCAAAGTTGCTAACTATTCTTCCTGCTCAGTGTCTTTGAACCACAGCCCAAAGGTCAAATTTGCTGTGGAATCCTCACAGGCTCTTGTGACTAATGAACAGCCCCAGTTTTCTCAACTATCAGAATTGGCCCAGACAGTAGAATGGGCCTTCATCTGGAGCAGAATCCCAAGGATGGTAGTTAAGACTTCCTTAAATTCAGCAAACATTTATTAATGTGCTAGACATGGGTATGTCACCTAATCTCTCAGTGCCCCTGAGCAATTCTCAAAGATTATGAATTACAGATAAATTGTTAAATCTACTTTACTTGGACAGTTTCCATCCTAAGAGTTGCCTATGCCAATGGAATGATAGGGTTTAAGGAAAATAAAAAAGATGCAAGGCACTCTTTCAAGCACTGTAGAATATTTGTTAAAGGAACTCCTTGCCTACTCAGAACCTTCTTTCAGTCTGTCCTAGTACTGCCAAAGCCTCTCAGAAAGCAGTGGTTAAGTCTTAATGTGACTAGTAGCAACCAGAAATACTATAGGGAATCTTAGTAACTTGACTATAGGACCCTTAGACACTAATGACAGTCCAGTTAAACACTTTTATAATATTCAATGATTCTTTTAAAGTTGGAATTCCCAGAGTAATCCACACTTCAAAATTATAGGATAAAAACAAAAATTATTTCAAATTTATACTACTTCAAATATTTTACCTGGGGGAAAAATTTAACTCTGAACACGTTATAGATCCCCATTTTAAAAGGGAGTTTCCCTACTAGGAATTCCTTACATATTCCTCTTCCAAAGGTAGGGAAAAAAGTCAAGTCTAGGGAGAAGGTCAGGGACTTCAGGTGAGGTAGAAATGGCAGAGTACTTGGAGCTTTACTGAGTAGTTAACACAAGAAAATAAGCTCAGATACCAGGTTCTTAACAGTAAGATTCCAAGCATGGAACTTTGTAATTCAGAGCATTACCATTAAAACAGAATTTATAAAAATTATATTTAACAAAGAGCAGAATGGAATTCTTCATGTCAGAAAATTCCTTTGAGGACATAGAATATTTTCAACATATATCTAATATTATTTAATTTTATAATTGAATCTCACCAACTTTGAAAAGTGTTGGAGACTCTCTGTAGCATTGTAGAAGAAAATAGTAATTTCTTTTGTTGTTACGAAGTCTTTTTTTCAGTCCTGTCCAACTCTTGGTGATCCAGTTTGGGGTTTTCTTGGTAAAGATACCAGATTAGTTTGCCTTTTCTTTCTCCAGCGCATTTTACAGATGGGGAAACTGGGGCAGATAGGGTTAAATGACTTGCCCAGCATCATACACTGTCTGAGACCAGATTTGAACTCAGAAGATGAGACTTCCTGACTCTAAATGTGGAGTTGCATCCACTATGCCACCTACAGCCTACAATTACATTAATACTCCTAAATAAAAGATTCTAAAGGGTTAAATTCATAGTTAAGTTGGAATTTGATTATGTAGTTGTAATCTTCCCTGTCCATTAATAGGACTCTGGTCCAGCTCATAGCTGTGATACAGCCTGAGTCACATGGAGCCCATCATGGGAGGAACTTGCCCAACAGAAAAAAGTGGGAGGAGCTTGCCCAATGGAATTTAACTGAAATAGAATGTTAGGGAAAGAGGAGCAAATGAGAGCTGGCGGAGGGAAGAATTTTACCTAGGGGAACTTGTTTGTGGGGAGACCTTATAGAAAGAATGCTTAAGATGTCGATGCTTTCTGGATTGGTGATGAGTGCCTTACTAAATCTTACCTCCTGGTATTATATTTCGCGAATCTTCCCTGGAAATACATATTCATAGAAGCGGCTGTGGGTATCACATAGGCATTGCAGTAATGGAAAAGTAGTATGATGTAGTAGTTTTTTTTTTTTAAAAGACTTGGATTTTAAGCCTGGCTTTGACAGTTTCTGCTTAGTCATTTCCCTTCTCTGATTTTTGTTTCCTCCTCAATAAAATGATACTTACCTCAGAAGGCTATTGTCACAAAAAACACTTTGCCATAAAACGGTATATAGAATCTTTATATATGTGTGTGTGTTTGTGTGTGTGTATGTAGATAGATGGAAGGATGGATGGATGGATGGATAGATGGGTAGATGGGCCTTAAAACACTATATGTATGAGTAAGACATGCATTTTTGGACATGGTCAGTTTTACTTGACTTTGTATGTTTGTTGCAAAGGGTTTAATTTTTTCCCCCAGGTTGGAGAGGAAAGAGAGAGAGAGTGTGTATGTGTATGTGTGTGTGTGTGTGTGTGTGTGTGTGTGTGTGTGTGTGTGTGTGTGAAAATGCTTGTTAAGTGAAAAAATGAAATTTAATTTGAACAGGGCAAAAAGAAGCCCCCTCAAATCCAACTCATTGTCCTTGGCAAGGTTGAGGAGTGGACGTTGCTAAGTCAGGGAATGCTTGAAACCTCCATGGTCACTGTGAAATCCTGGCAAAAATCTTGAAATATCTATTATTGATGGCTCTAATTGATATAACTATTCCTATGCAAATACGATAGGACATAGACAAAGTAGCCTAGTGTCTGATGGATCTGGAACCATTCAACAGAAGTATGAAATATGAATACATACATACATTCATCTATGTGTTCACATATGTTTATATGTGTGCATACATATAAACATATACCAATATCCCACCCACAATGAAAACTTCAACGCAGACTACACTGGTCACTAATATAGACAAACAATGAACATGCATGAAATAAACTGAATATATTAATGTTTTTATTATATCCTAGTTCTATAGCCTAATACAATTAGGAATCAATCTTATCAGTTAGATGGCAAGGACTTTACATTGTTTTTTGTCAATGATATCCTCAACTCTCTATTGTACAACAATGTATTGTAGCTCAGTATAGGAAGAGCATAAGAAATACTTTCATTCTTAAACTGATTTGGTGAAATAAGCGTGGAATTTAGAAATTTAGAATTACTTTAGTCTGAAGAAGGAAAAGCTGAAGAACCTGAAAGTATTGACAATTGAAAGTATACTTAACACAATCTCAGGAAATGCTCCCTAATAATGAAAGAGATGGCGGCAGTAATAATACTAGTGTCTCAATTGGTTTTGAAGAAATACCACACTTAGAATAGAATTTTGGAAAAGCACTTTTTGGGTTTGATGACCTAAATTCAACTAATAAGCCAATTCTACCAAAACATAATAGTTTGAAAAAGCTAGTTTCTCCTATAATACAATAAAGAAATATATTCTGCTACAATATTTCATGATAGTTAAAAAAAAAACTCAGGACCTACACACAGTAACACAACAGTGTATGCTGTACCCACAGAGGTAGAGGTGTCTAGAAATATTTCTAAGGACAAGTATTAAATACTATCATGGCAGAAGAGATGTGAAAAAGCTATTAAAGACCTGCAAAAAGACATGAAAAGATTTAAATCAATATCTAGATGGTACATGCAGTAGAAAATTTGAATATTGTATTGCTTGGTTAAAGGTACTGAGAAAGAAACATTCAGAACAAAAATATATCAGAAAATTTCATACCTTTAATCTGCGGTTCCTTCTTTGAAAAATGAGGAGTTGAATTATATGACTTCAAGCTCTAAACTATTATTCTCTAAACAAATACAAAAGTCAAAAGATTACAGTGGCAGTCAACATAGTATAGAGAACAAAACAAACCAGTCATCATTAATCAAAAATTATACCATTGCATAAAGGTTCAAGAAGCAAAGATATTAGAAGAGAGAACCCCCAAAGAATAATAATACTTAGCATTTAGATGGCATCTTAAGATTTGCAAAGTGCTTTGCAAAATATTATCTCAGCTGGACCCATGAGGTAGGTGCCATTATTATGCCTATTTTACAGGTGAGGAAACTGAGACAGGCAAAGGTTAAATGACTTGCCCAGGGTCACCCTATAGTTAAATGAGATAGGATGTGAAGCTGTTAGGAGTTCCTGACTCCAAGCCCTGACTCTATCCACTTTGCCACCCAGCTACAGAGAATGGGCAGAATTACTAATTCTCTCCATGGCCTAAAGAAGTCCAACATAATAAAAACAAAAATTGTACCAAACACAAAACAGGTAATATATACTGTTCATATAATGAACAAAAGTATAGCTGTGTCAAGGAAGGAGACTGAAAGTAGCTTCTTGCAAGACTGTAAAAGAATGGGGCCAGATAAGTCCTCAAGTACTTCACAGCAAATCATAAATAGCTAGCAAAGCATTTTACTAATTTCCTCTGTGATGCATACTTGATTTCATCTCTTAACAGACGGCATCACATAATTATTATCAAAAGATGAAAATAGCAGTGACCTTCCAAATATAGGCCAATGTTTCTGTATTTCATTCCAAGCATTCACAGCTTGTGTGGCTCAAAAAACTCTGTAAACATTAACAAGAAAACAGTGGAGTCACAAAAATGGTACACAAGAAATTCCTAGGGGTGTAAAGAGCAATTCATCATTGATTTTGTAATTATTGTATAAGCAAACTAAAAGTACAACAATATTTACATTCTTTCATTGATTATAGCAAGCTTTTGCCTCCATTCCTCTCTTGTGGTTTGGCCATGTGTTGTAAACATATAAAACAAACCTAGATATGGTGACAATAATAGAGCATTTGATATCCACATATTAAAAACAATTCTCTGTTTTACATATCTTACACAATAATTAATCAACAGGTATTTATTAAGGATTTAGTAATGTCAAGAATAATTGATATAAAATTTGGCATTTTCTGGAGAAGTAGTTTAATCCTACTATATAGTTTTGCCTAACTTAAATCTGTTTTCAGCACTCCTAAATAGAATGGAGTGTATGGATTTCAAGTCAAAGGAGTTATAACAAAATATTACATTAGTGACTTAATGCACATGGATGACATCAAGTTATATATGACTCCACTGAAAAGTGCATTAAACTGCTGCTTCATATCATGGAAACTTTTCCTAATAATCAAAATGTCACTTGGACATGATAAGTATAACATTCTGTACACCACAGAAGAGTAGATACCAAAGGATTAAAGTTTGCATGTGGTAGTTAAATCAAACCAATAAACAGAGGTGATACTTAAAACCAAGCAAGATAGATTGTGCATAATGATATCAAGGAAAAAACTGAGACTGCTTGTATAAGACTACCATCCTAAAGTAAAAGCTTAAGAGGGAAAACAAAGTATTTAATATCTCCACAATACCAGTCAGTGTATACTTTTGACATGGTGAGTGGATCACAGTATATCTCCAAACAAAAACTTGAATGTTGTTAATGAAGTACAGAGCTCAACATCCCAAGGCTGCTAGAAAAAGATTAACAATCCCTTGACAAAAAGGAGAAAAAGGATTAGTAGACCTTAGAGCACATGGTAAACAAGTTAAAAACACAGAAATACTTCAGCAGCACATAGACCTCTCTTCACAAAGCAGCAGTGAAGGTTAATAATAGGATTTGTCAAACATAACCCAAAGTAAGGTTTATCTCTGGATGGAACCTATGAAATGGCTGAGATCCAAGAGGGAAATTAAAAGACCCTCCATGAGAGACGTCCACGTGTACTCAGCCAAAAATGTCAACAAAGAGGCATTGAAAAGTTGGCTACACTGGAGATTTGTTTATAGAAACAAGAAAGACTTAGGATAACTCAAAATCAGGTCACTGCTACCAGAATTACAAAAAGATTTTACTCAAGAAACCCAAAGCTATTAATTAGAGTAGATTATGAAATGAAGCAATGAAAACTGCATAAATCACTTCAGAATGAGGGGGAAACAACCTCTAGGAACTCAAAAATAGATGATCAAGTAACTAGAATGCTATGCTAAAGGCCTAGTACTTTAAATTAACAGATAGCAAAGTCTTATACTATGAACATAAGCTACATAATACACTTGAGAATTCAACACATAGACTACTCTGGAACCAGAGCACCATTGCCAAAAGAACTGCTTGTTGCCCACAATTGTTTGAGTATGATATTGAATCATAAAAATTTAAGAATAATGTTTTTAGTTGATGTTACTGTACTGAATTTTCATAAACTACAAACTGCGTGAAATTAGAAACTTTCAAAAATATAGTGAACTAGTCAAAGAAATTAAAACCATGTGGGAACACGGCATGTGTCATCTTTATCTTAGATCTTTCAGTAGAGTTGTCCTAAAGATAAATGACTTACAAAAGAAAAACTTACATACCAATACTCTTATCCAGTCACAAAGACATTATTTTATCTACCTGCCTGAGAATCCACAAACCATTAAATATAAAAGAACACTTATCCTCAGATCAATTCTTGCTGAACCCCACCAAAGAAGAGGGGAAGGCTGAGATAACAGTGAGGATAATAGCACATTTGTCGGTGTAAAGTTGCCAAATACCCT
Organism: Potorous gilbertii; assembly: GCA_028658325.1. Lineage (NCBI taxonomy): Eukaryota > Metazoa > Chordata > Mammalia > Diprotodontia > Potoroidae > Potorous > Potorous gilbertii. The sequence continues at coordinate 518,288,656 of CM053770.1, forward strand.
CTTCACAGTCACTTTGCTTTATAAATATTATCATTACTATTTAGAAATGAGAATATTCATCTCAGAAGGCGCACTTAGCCTCAGAGAAGTTAAATGAGTTTCCCTGTGTCAAAAGGTTTCTAAGTAGTTAATTTAAAACTTAAACCAGGAATGCTCATTCCCAAATCCAGTGTTCCTTCAGGCATACTCTACTACTAATACTGTAAGTTTATAGCATAATATTTTTTTAACATATTTATTCAGCCGCAACATTTAAGACTTAAGTACTTCTATTTCTCAGAATTTGTTTTTTAGTTTGGCTCAACCAGCAGCTCCAATTGCTTTTTGGATATCTTGTACTACATGTCCCACAGGCATCTTAGGCTCAGCATATCAGAAATTAAATTCATGTTTTTCCTTCCGCAAACCTTTCCCTCTTCCTAATCTCCCTAATTATGGTCAAGAGCACCACTATCCTACCTGTCAGCCAGCCTCAAAACCTAGGTATGATCCTCAACTCACTTTCTCTCAGCCCTCATATCTAATCAGTAGCTAAGTCCTGTCAATTCTGGCTTTGCATTAGCTCTGGTAAATGCCCTTTCTTATACTGCCACCAACCTTTATGCTCAGATTATTGCATTAGCCTTTTGACTGGCCTCCCTTCTTAAAAGTCTATCCCTACCTCAATCCATCCTCCTGTCAAATTGACCTTCCTAAAATTGCTCATTTGACCATGTCTCCTTTCTATTCATTAAGCTACAGCAGCATCCTCATGAATGCCAGTGCCTTCCTTCTGTTGATTATCTCCAACTTATCCTATATATGTGTGTACATATATGTCTGCATATTCTCTCCCTATTAGATTGTGAACTCTTTGAGAGAAGGGACTATTTTTTTTTTCTTTCCTTGTAACCCCAGTATTTGGCATTTAATAAACATTTAAATACTTATTAGTTTGACTTATAGTTGTTAGTTACCATGCATGTGAAATGGTTTCACTTTGTTCTCGGTGTTCTAAGCTTAGACGTGAAATGAGTATCAATAGTATTTTTAAGATAGCCTCACAAATCATGACTTCTGACAAGTTTGTACAAAAGATTCTTTACTTGATTTTTCTCTTATTCATTTTTCCTCTTTATTTTGTTCCAGCTACTTTGACAAGCTATTCTGAAAATGTGGAACGGACAAAGTATGGTGGAGAAAGCAGTAAAGAACTAGGATCTGGAGGAAATCTGAAACCTTGGCAGTCTCAAAAATCCAGCATGGATTCATGTTTATATCGAGTAGATGAAAATATGACAGCCTCTACTTATAGTCTTAACAAGATCCCAGAAAGGAATCTGGAAACAGTTCTGTCCCAGTCAGTACAATCTATTCCACTTTACCTGATGCCACGGCCAAATTCAGTAGCAGGTAAGATTTTTTTTAAAAATCTAGTTATTTCTGTTGACTGGATTCAACTAAGATAAAAATAAACTCTGTACCATCAGTATTTATATTTTTTTCCCTCCATTTTGGGGGTTTGGGATGTGCGTATACATAAGTATTGGTATTTACATAAGTACATTTGCATATATATTTTCCATCTATTTTGGGAAGTAGCTACTTCCTTAAGATGATGATTTTGCCTACAAAAACATTGAAAACAGTTAATATCAGAAACAATACCTGTCCAAGTCCAAATGTGGAGACCAGGTTATGTAAGGTTTTAAATGTCAAAAAGGGGATTTTATATTTGATTCTGGAGGTAATAAAGAGACACTAGAGCTTATTGAATAAGAGAATGACATGATCAATTATGTACTTTGGGGAAGATCAATTTAATACCTGTGGAGAATAGATTGAAGTGGGGAGAGGTTTGATACAGAGAGACCAACTAAAAGTATATTGAAATAGGCCAGTCACGAGGGGATGAGGACTTGTATCAGGGTGGTGACAATGTCAGAAGAGAAAAAGGGAATCTGTAGGAGAGATGTTATAAAGTTAGAACTAACAAGACTTGACAACACATTGGATTTAGAAGGTGAGAGAAAATGAAGTCAAAGATGATACATATATTCAAGGCTGGGGGACTGAAGGGATAGTGGTACCTTCACCAGTAATAGGGTAGTTCAGAAAAGGTGAAAGATCACTTTGAACATACTGAGTTTATGTCTACAAGACATATAGTTTAATCCAGCTGGCAGTTGGAGATGTAAGATCGGAGGTCAGGAAAGGAAAACTGAGAAATATCAACCAGGAGATGATAAATGAATCTGTGGAAGCTCATGAAATTACCAAGTGAAATAGTATAAAGAGAGAAAAGAACAGGAAGCGCGATGAGGCCTAGGGATTACCCACCTTCAGCAGGAGTGATTTGGATGAAGCTCCAATAAAGGAAACCGAAATGGAGCAATCAGACAGTAATGCCATGAAACCTACAGAGAAGAGAATACAAGGAAAAGAACGTGATAGTTTCAAGGGCTGAAGAGAGAGCTCAAGAAGGATGAAGACTGAGAAAAGGCCATTTGATTTAAAAACTCAGAGATCATTGATAACTTTGGAGAAAACAGTTTCAGGCTAATGATCAAGTCAGAAGGCAGACTGCAGAGAGTTAAGAATGGAAAAAGAAAGAAATGGAGGCACCAGTTGTTATGCAGCGTTCTCAAGAAATGGAGGCACAAAAAGGAGAAGAGATCTAGGATAATAGCTAACAAGTACGGAAAAATCTTGTGAGAGGGAAGAAACCAGTAGACGGAATAATTGAAAATAAGTCAGATAAGTCAGAATGGTAATGACGGGATGGACTGGATTCACTCATGCAGATAGAGGGTTTTGCCTTGACAAGAGGGGTCACACCAAGATGTGAGACAGGGGTGAAGGAAAAAGATAAGAGGGAGCATCAAGTGGAAAGGAGTCTTGTTTTGGATTCTGAAGTTTAGCTTCTGACTCTGCCACTTGGCCTGGTCATTTAACCACTCTCTGCCTCATCTGTAAATGGCTTATTTCCTCTCAGGATTAAATGAGATAATTGTAAAACACATGGCACAGTGCCTAGCACAAAGAAAGTGCTCTGTAAATGTTAGTTATTACTATGACAGTGATGACAGCGTTCACTTGTAAAATTAATAGATTGGACTTACGTTTTCTCTAAATTTCTTTCCAACTCTGAGTCTCCTCTTTCTCATCTAACTTTGACCTAAACCTGAGGGAGCCTGTGATTTGGATTTCTTTTTAGAGGAGATTCAAGAACGTATATGAAGTAGCATTTTTGGGGTGGAAGTGGGGAAGAGAGGGAGAGAAGTTTAAATAGATCTTTTTAGCAAGGTGTGCTTTAACAGAAATCATTGCCGACAGTTGAGGAAAACACCCAACTTACCAGAAGCTTGAGGTTTTCAGAATACCCTTACTCTATCTAATTAGAGAGGAATCAAATGTTATCTCTATTTCTAAAGTGCAACACAAACACCACTGATAATCTCTGTTGTGGAAGAATAATATAGCAAGTTAAGTGGTTAGTGTCATGCTTTAGCACACAAATAGATGCCAAGAGTATTTGGGCATGCTGACGTTTTTAAAATGCACAATAGAAATGTAGATTGCAAAGCCATTGTTGGGTTTTCCTCTCACATTCAGCAGGGAAAATCTGGACAGGTTTATCTCACTGATGAAAGATATGAAGGGGGAAAATACTCTTTTACATTTGTCAATAGCTTTCATTTCCAAATTGTAATTGTGACTGATACTCAGATGGCGTAGTGAGGCTGCTCTTTTTATACTTCTTTCACTTTCCCAACCTTTCCAAACCATCACTTTCTGTTACAGCCTCATGAAGACCCATCATCCTCTGTCCCCATTTAAGACAATGGGAACAAATGCTCAGGAAATTCAGTTACTTTTAAGAGGGTTACCTTTAAGAGGGATTCATTGTTGCACGGAGACTGCAAAGCTCTTTCTTTAGTATTTCTAAATCCCCAGCAATAGTAGCAAATTAGTGAAATTCAATTCAACAAGCAATTATTGTGCAAGTACTTTGTGCCAGGTTAGTGCTAAATACTGAGGATACAAAGACAAAAATAAAATAATCCCTACCCTTAAAGAGCTGGAGAGAAATAACATGTGCACACAATTATATACAAATTATAGATAAAGTAAATGCAAAGTAACTCTGGAGAGATCAGTTCTCTTGTATGAAGTGCCACTTGAGTTGTGTTTTAAAGGAAAATAGGAATTGGGGTAGGAGAAAGAAGACAAGAGGAGAGAACACTTATGGCATGGCATCTGAAAATGTTAAAATCCATAGTATCCTATTAGAAGATGAGTATGTATCTCTCCTGACAACTAACTTGGGAATGATACTAGCCTGAATCTTAAAGGTAAATCAGTTCCTTTTCTATCTAAACTGTGATGAAATTACCAAGAAAGCTCGGATTGTGCTGTTTTAGACAACAGTAAGCATTCTGTGGAAGAAAACAGGACTCTGATACAAGGATCACAGACTTAGAGCTGGAAGGAAATTTAAAGATAAAATAGTCCAAACCCCTCACTTTTCAGATGAGGAAGCTAAGGCCCAGAAGTATCAAGCAGTTTTCCTAAGGTCATTTAGGTAGTAAATAGAAGACCTGGGATTCATGTCTAAGTTTTCTAACTTCGATCAAGTACCCTTTCCACTGAACTGTGCTAGCTCTTTTTAAGGATATCATGTACATCACTTATGAGGAAACCATCACTGTAAAAATACAGTAATTTACTTAGATTCTCTGTATGTCTTCCCATTGCCCTTTGGGTCACCTGTAATTTTGATTCTTTTGTAATTGTTCAGTGTTCAGTGATCCTATCATAGTCCTATCATATCACCAAGAAAGTATTGAAATTAAAAATACAGGCTCTTGTGCAAGCAGCTTGGCTTCCCTGAAAGCATTGCATAATTTTTCAAACATGGTTCAAGCAGTACTGTGCCTCTTCAGACCTTGGCCAAGCTCCTTTACCATCTTCATTGTTTGTACAAGATGTACATATAATGATAGAGTAGTTCCAGTTTCATGTCATGACATAATCTGGGCAACATATATTCTTTATACACTTGGTTTTTTCTATTTGGTTGCTAGATTTATCTTTTTTGAATGCCTCTGAACCTCATTGAAAAATTCCTATATTATTAATGCGATCAGCATAAAGTCATTTGTAAACACTTAGAAACGCATCATCTGTTAAGTGTTCTGTTTGACCTTTGTACAGGTTATCTGCTATGGCACAGGTCTACACCTTGGGGTGAGCATATCTCCCTGTCTTATGCCTTACTTAAGTAATGGTCAGAGACTTTATTTCCACTCTCAAGAAATTTTTTGTTTTAAAACAAGGGTTTTTGGCTGTGGGTTTGTTTTTGCCAAAATGTATATTTAAAAAAAGGCGTTGATTAAAATTATTTAGGATTTTATAGAATCATTATTCTAACAGAAAATTATACTTGAAGCATAATTTTATAGAGAAAGACTGCCAAATTATTAGCCATTTAACCAATGTTGTTATCTTAACAATGACCTTCTTTTAAAAAGTCAAATGCAAATAGTCCATTATGTCAAAATAAAACATCACTGAGCTGAAGCTTGATTTTGGAAGAAGAACAATTTTCAGTATTATCCCAAAGTCTCTAGATGGATCATAATAAGACATCTCTAAAACACTTGAGCTATTCACTTCAGCTGTTCATTCACTATAATAAAGCTCCCTTGTACTTATTTCACAACCAACTCTTAAGTTTCAATCTTTTAATTTTCCTTTTTGCTTTTTCATTATATTTTTCCTTTTCATTGTGTTTTCATTGTATCCCAATGCATCTTCTCTGATTCCCACTTAAGATCTTTCCTGATTCTTCTTCCCTTCTGTACCACCCTCAGGCTACTGAATTTGACATATTAGTAAAAAGTTACCACTTAGCTAGCATGAAGAGTGAACTGGAGAAAGGATCATTTCAGTCCGTCCATGAATGACTTTTCTCTTTTATTTGAGATCAGGAAGTGAGAGAGCATTGCAGCAAGGGAGAGTGGTCCAAGGACATGTTGCAAAAGGAGCCAAAAATGACATTTGCCATCCAGGCCCACATATTTGGGAGTTAGTCTGTGGGGGTCATTAGATCTAGGCTGTCTCTCTTTTGCCCTACCACATATTTGTACTCCTGAACTTCATTCACACCTTCAAGTGTTTATTCACATCTTCAAGTGAGAGATTTAAAATTGGAAATTATTCTGGATTAAACCTGAATCTTTTTTAGTTCAATCTTACACCCTCAGAGTTAGAACAACAACTGAACCAATCTTAGGGAAAAGGAGGTATTCTCACACATAACAACTTTTTTGAAGGTAAAACAATTTGTAGACTTCCACAGAACCTCATAGAGCCCCAATCACTAATAATCCATGTGGTGACCTTGTAGGCACAAATTATTTTCCCCATCACCCACCACAGCATCTCTCTTTAAAACAGCCTGGTTAGCACAGCAAAATGCTTCTATGCTTCTGCCATGTAGGCTACTCAGTTCAGGTGAGCGGTAAAAGGTGAACTGTTTTTAAGCTAGTGTGACTTATGGAGGGTAGTATCTGCTAGGTTTGATTATTAATATAAAATGGTGATCTTTTACCATTTCACAATTAAGTGAATGAGATAGGGGATATCAGATCTCATCATGTTTATTTGTTGATTACAAAAAAAAAAGCAAAATAATCCTTTCACACTTCCTTTATCAATTCATCACTATCCCATTTTGCATAGAGACTTTTCTAATTCATCCATCCTCAAGGCTTTCCCATCCTCTCGCCTCACTACCAACTAAGTACTTTAGTACTTTGCCTCATAGATCTGGAAAAAAATTGAGGCCATTCACCAAAAGCTCCCTCTTTACCCTTCTTCATTTCCCATCATTCATATAGCCTCCTCTTCATCTTCTTTCATTCCTGTCTCACACGAAAAGGTGGCGCTTCTTGTCAAAGATAAACCTCTCTACATGCATAAGTGACTCCATTCCATCCTATCATCTCCCAGAAATTGCCCAGAGTTGAATAGGAAGTGGAGGAAAGATTGGGCTAGATTGCTCTGCAGAAATTTCAGAGCTCCTTTCCTAACCCCAGGCTTCTCATGAAATCAAAGGTTATTCATTTTGTTACCATTACTCTATGGTATTGCCAAATGGCAGGAAAACATGGAATTCTGTTGCCTCCAAAAACAAAGAACACCAGAAAAGCAATGTTAGGTGTGAGAAAGCTATAATATATACCCCACCCCACTCCAAGGAACTCTAAAGAAGAACAGGAGGAAAAGATAACAAATTATTTTATTTTTGAAACTTTAATTTATTTATTTTTAGTTTTCATCATTCATTTCCACAAGATTTTGAGTTCCAATTTTTCTCCCCATCTCTCCCCTCCCCCTACCTCAAGACACCATGCATTCTGATTACCCCTTCCCCCAATCCATCCTCCCTTCTGTCACATCCCTCCCTCTCTTACCCCATCTTCTCTCTTGTAGGGCAAGATAGATTTCTATACCCCATTCCCTGTATTTTCCAATGGCAGGAAAAAACAATTCTCAGCATTCCTTCCTAAAACTTTGAGTTCCAACTTCTCTCCCTTCCTCCCTCCTATCCCCACTGAAAAGGCAAACAACTCAGTATAGGTCATACATGTATAGTCTTGCAAAAGGCTTCCATAATAGTCGTGTTGTGAAAGACTAACTATATTTCCCTCCATCTTATCCTGGCTCTCATTTATTCTATTCTCTCTTTTGACTTTGTCCCTCCCCAAAAGTGTTTACTTCTAATTACTCCCTCCTCCCATTTGCCCTCCCTTCTTTCATCCTCCCACATACACGTCACTTCTCTCCTTCTCCCCTGCTTTCCTGGAGTGTAAGATAGATTTTTATACCAAATGGAGTGTGCATGTTATTCCCTCCTTAAGCCAAATGTGATGAGAGTAAGCTTCATTTTTTCCCTCTCGCCTCCCCACCTTTTCCCATCCATTGAAAAAGCTTTTTCTAGCTTCTTTTATGAGAATTAATTTGCCCCATTCCATTTCTCCCTTTCTCTTCCCAATATATTCCTCTGTCACCGCTTAATTTTATTTTTTTTAGATATCATCCCTTCCTATTCAACTCATCCTGTGCCCTTTGTCTATATGTATATAATCCCTCCCACTACCCAAATACTGAAGAAAGTTTCAAGAGGTACAAATACTATTTTTTCCCTGTAAAAATGTAAATAGTTCAACTTTAGTAAATCCCTTGTGATTTCTCTTTCCTGATTACCTTTTCTTCTCTTAATTCTTGTGTTTGAAAGTCAGATTTTCTATTCAGCTCTGATCTTTTCATCAAGGATGCTTGAAAGTCCTCTATTTCATTGAATGACCCCTTTTCCCCTGAAGTATTATGTTCAGTTTTGCTGGATGGTGATTCTTGGTTTTAATCCTGGTTCCTTTGACTTCTGGAATGTCATATTCCAAGCCCTTTTGTTCCCTTAATGTAGGAGCTGCTAGATCTTGTGTTATCCTGATTGTATTTCCACAATACTTGAATTGTTTCTTTCTAGCTGCTTGCAACATTTTCTTCTTTATCTGGGAACTCTGAAATTTGGCTACAATATTCCTAGGAATTTTCCTTTTGGGATCTCTTTCAGGAGATTATCAGTAGATTCCTTCAATATTTATTTTACCCTCTGGTTCTAGAATATCAGGGCAGTTTTCCTTGATAATTTCATGAAAGATGATGTTCAGACTCTTTTTTTGATCATGGCTTTCAGGTAGTCCCATAATTTTTAAATTGTCTCTCCTGAATCTGTTTTCCAGGTCAGTTGTTTTTCCAGTGAGATATTTCACATTGTCTTCTATTTTTTCATTCTTCTGGTTTTGCTTTGTAATTTCTTGATTTCTCATAAAGTTATTAGCTTCCATCTGTTCCTTTCTAATTTTTAAAGAACTGTTTTCTTCAGTGAGCTTTTGAGCCTCCTTTTTCCATTTGACCGGCTCTTCTTTTTAAAGCATTCTTCTCCTCATTGGCTTTTTGGACCTCTTTTGCCATTTTGGTTAGCCTATTTTTAAAGATGTTATTTTCTTCAGCTTTTTTGGGGGTCTCCTTTAGCAGGCTGTTGACTCATTTTTCATAATTTTCTTGCATCGCTATCATTTTTCTTCCAAATTTTTCCTCCACCCCTCTTACTTGATTTTCAAATTTTTTTTGAGTTCTTCCATGACCTGAGACCATTGCATATTTTTTTGGAGGTTTTGGATGCAGGAGTCTTGACTTTTAGGTCTTCCTTTGATGGTATGCATTGTTCTTCCTCATCGGAAAGGATGGGAGAAGATATCTGTTCACCAGGAAAGTAACCTTCTATAGTCTCATTTTTTTCCCCTTTTTTGGACATTTTCCCAGCCAGTTACTTAACTTTTGAGTCCTTTGTCACGTGCAGGATATAGTTCTCAGTTCCTCCAAGGTGACACAATCAAGGGAGAGGAGTTTACTCCTCTCCTGGCATGTGCTCTGGTCTGGGAGCAGCCATAAGCACTCTTCTGCCCAGGATCTGCAAATAGGATTCCCTGTCCAAAGCTTCCATCAGCTGCACCAGCCAGTGCTCCTCCTCACCCCAGGACCAATGCTCAGGGCTGAGATCCAGATTAGCACCTCAGTTCCCACAGGGTCTTTAGACCTGAGGGCTCCAAAAATGGACACTGCTGCCTCCTAGCCAGGGCTAGGGCAGGACCATGCTCCCTTCTGCCCCGGTGAAAGAGCTTTCTCACTGACCTTTGAAGCTGTCTTTGGTGTTCGTGGGTTGAGGAATCAGGGAACTGCAGCTGCTACCTGTGATTCCGTGCCCTGAAACCTGATTTGGTCCTATTTGTGCTGCGCTTTGCAGCCTAGCTACACTTCACAGCCCAGCTGCACTTGACCTTTCCTGTCAGCCTTTTAGGCTGACCTGGGCTGGAAATCTCTTTCACTCTGTTGTGGCTTCTGCTGCTCTAAAATTTGTTTAGAGTCACTTTTTACAAGTATTTTATGAGCTATAGGAGGAGAACTACAGCAAGTCTGTCTTTCTACTCTGCCATCTTGGTTTGTCCGCCCTCTCCAAAAAAAAAGAAGTAATTTTTTGATAGGAAAAATAAAATGACAAGAATTCATGTTAAGAATGAGAGATGTAACCAGAATGCTCCAATTTCCTACCTTGCAATGTCATGAAAAAAACAAAACTCCAGCACCTGAGTATACCCCTGTAGAGAATTTTGAGGAGGACATAGATAAATGTGATATAGGATGGTGAAGCATGTGTGGGCTGAAATCTATCATTGGAACAAATGCAAATCAATGAAATCACAGGTCTATTTTAATTATGATAGTGATGATGATGAAAACTTACGTGTAAATAGCACTTCCAGTCTGAAAAGTGATTTACATAAATTATCTCATTTGATCCTCACTGCAGCCCTCTGAAGTAGTTGCTGTTATTATCCTATTTTACAAATGAGGAAACTGAACTGCAGAAAATTGTAATTTGCTTTGAGTTACCCAACCACTAAATGGCAGAGACGAGATTTGAATCCAGAACTATGTGACTCAGTATTCCAGTGTTCTTTCAGTTTACTCCATACTACCTCAACTTTCTGCAGAAATTAGAATCCATAAAGCTCTGTAGTTTTTGGAAAGTACAAGCTGTATTTATCACTACTGAATAATATTTGATGACATAAAAAGACCAAATCTTGTTTTTCCATGTTTAGGCTTGTCAAGTCTTTCATTCAGTTAGAAATACAGTGCTATCTTTTAAAAATGGAAATCCTAAGGAACTTTTTCCCCAAACCCTTACTTGGCAGCTAAATCCATTTGACTTCACACATACACCTCAGCTAAATGACTAGACTGTAAATCTCATGTGTAAGCTTAAGAAGAGAAATTGTTTCAAGCTTGTATGCAATTGTATGCAAGGCCGTTGTAGAAACAGTCCTATACTATATTTCATATGAGCTCTTGAGGAAACTAGGTGGCAGTCAACTAATGATGACTGCATAGAAAATAAAAAGTGATTAAATAGTTCTGTGGTGCGATTGGGAGACAATGATTCCTAGCTGTCCTGTAAGCTATAACAATAAATTGACTGGTTAGAAATTAAAAGAAGGAAACAAAAGTCAGATTTGTTCTTAAGTTGTCATTCTTCATAATGTTAGGTTTTGTAACGTAGTGTAGACACAGTGCAGTTAGTAGCTGTGGGAATTACATTGTGACTATGGAGACATTGCTTCACATCTTTATGCTATTTCCTCTTGCCTACTTTTTAGCTTTCTAAAGAGATTATACAGTGTTCTGTGCTGCTTGAGCAGATGCTATCTCTGTAAAGATTTGTTATCTCAGTCCCATCAAGATGTCAGCTTCATGTCTTGTACGGAGTTGCATAAAATGCACTTACTGATTTATCAAATTAGATTTTTTCCTCACTACTCTTCATTTTCACCCATCCTCATTGCTTTCCATGGCACAAGATAGATAACAAACCAGCATTTTTCTACAAGTATAGCATTCTTATCTCCCTCCCAACCCCCCATTATCCTATAGCTGGTGAGGCAAAAAAAATTTAAGGTGCTCTAAAATAATATTTCCTGTTTTTCCACTCCAAAATCTACCTTTTATTAGTAAATCACAGGGTCATGGAAACAAGAAAGAATTCTTCCCTTCCCCTGCATTCTTAAACTGACTAGGAGATATGCTGGTGGAAGAAAGGTGGGTCTTTGAAAGGCATAATCAAGACCGTGTGAAGCTGAGTATATGGAGCAAAGAAGGGCTTTCCTTTTTCCCCTCAGTTCTGGCATTGGCCAGCACTATTGTGCTGAGTTCTAGAAGGAAGAACAAAGGCCACATGCCTAGAGCAGGAAGAAACCAGGTGAGAGCAAAGATAATATTGCCTCCATGCTCTGTAGTCTGTGCCAGGTGAACTTTGATATACTACAGCAGAGATGTGAAAAGCAACCATCTCGTAGTTTATAAGCTCTACACAGCCCTTATCTTCCACAATGCCAACTACAGTGGTATAAGTATTCTGTGAAAGGGGAAGCTACCCCCAGCTCCAGTGTGTACAGATCTCAAACTAACTGAGGTCCAGAATGCAACAATAATGAGAAAATTAATATGGACTATAGCTAAACAGTCACCAAAGCCAGAACAAACAAATTCAGAAACAGGCAGGCAGGTGGGAACTATTTGGATCCTAGTGGCAATAACATTAGTTGTAAGCATAGCCACCGCAATTGTAGAATAGAGAACTACTTCCGTGTTTGTTTTTTGCTTCATAGAGTATTTTCAGGTACAAATCACTGCCCTAGAATACATATATATAAAATCTCTTTCACCTCACCTCCTGTAGCCAGCTTTCTTATGACTAATACAGTGACTTAATGAGACTATGTCTTTAAGGCCTCAAAAAAAAAAGTCCCTCTAGTTTTATGGAGAAATATTTATCTTCTCTTTTAATGTATTTCTTTGATAAGTGGAACCTTTCTCAGATTCACCTGTTGTACAGGTCTGTTTCCTTATTCTACATATAATTCTATTGTGTGCTTGGGCACATCACTTAAGCACTGGTCCTCAGTTTCCTCATCTGTAAACTGAAGATATGACATTAAAGGATCTCTTAAGATCTCTTCTAGCTCAGAGTTTCCAGGAATTTGAAATTCTTGGCTTATGGCTTAATGACCAAGCAAAAAGAAAGTTGAAAATGTAGGTGAATTTTTTTTTTTATCTCAGATCTCAGTATTTCCCTTCTTCATTTATTCATACATTCAGTAAGCATTTATTAAGGATTTGCTGTATGCTAGGCACTATGCTAAGTATTGGGAATACAAAAAAAAAATCCTGCCTTGGAAGAACTTATATTCTATTAGGGGGAAACTATGAGTAAAGCTAAGGAAATATAAAATACATTTCAGGAAGGGGACACTAGAAATGAGAGAGTAAGAATAGGTTTTATATAGCAAGTGGATTCTATAAAACATAAATGAGGAGGGAGTATATTTCAGATGAGGGAAACAAGTTTGACAGGACCACAGAGTATATAAAGAATGATATACAACAGCCCCAGAAAGGTAGGCTGGAGTCAGATTGTATCATCCCACTGTTCAACAAACTCCAGAGGCTCCTTATCACCCCTAGGATCAAACATAAAATCCTGTTTGGCATTCAAAGCCCTTCCTAACCCATCCTTCCCAACTTCCCGGTCTTCTTACACCTTAGAACCACCCTCCCATTCCATGATCCAGTAACACTGGCCTCCTTGCTACTGTTCCTAGAAAAAGACAGTCTTCTTACTGCATTTGCATTGGCTGTCCCCTTGCATGGAATTATCTCTCTCATCTCTGCCTCCTAGCTTCTTTCAAGACTCAGCTAAAATCCCATCTTCAACCGGAAGCCTTTCCTGATCACCCTTAATTTTAATGTCATCCATTTGCTTATTAATTCAGCTTATCCTATATAGAATTTGTTTGTACATAGTCTGTATGTTGTCTCCCCCATTAGGTTCCTCAAGAGCAAAGTCTATCTTTTACCTTTTTTTTTTGTATCTCTAGCTTTTACATCATAAGCTCTTAATAAATATTTGATTGAGGGGTTTTAAATACCAAATAGAGTTCTTTATAATCAAAACTTCTATCAATATTGGTGTTATTGAACACACTATTGCTTAATCAATTTCATATTTATTGACTGTCTACTTGTCTATTAAAACTTTATGCTATCTTTCTATAGTGACATTAATGCTCATCAAAAATATTCCTAGTATCTCTGTCATGTACCTGTTTTGTTTTGTTTTTTTAGATCAATATCAAGTCAACTGTTATTAGTGCTTACAGAATAACAAACAAATAACAAATACTGGGAAAAGTGCTGAACTGGAATTATAGAAACCTGAATTTTAGTTCAAATTCTCTCCACTTTACTACTCTCATTCTTACTCTTGCTACTTTACTGTGTGATTATAGACAGATCATCTTTTCTCTAAGGGTGTCTTCATCTACAAAATGAGGAAATCAAATTTATCTTTTAGATCCCTTTCTAACTTTAAAGCTCTATGAATTTATGATTGATAATTCCATAGTCCAACATTTCTTACACCCTGAGGCTCCATGATGAGAAAAAAAACAATAATGGCAAACAAACATCATTTCCTTCTTTCAGACTGTCTCCGGGCTGCCATTGCAGAAGAACTCTCCCCTGAGATTCACTCCATCCATTCAGTTCAGATAGTTTTGACAGATACTTGCCTTCTGGTCCTTCTCCCTCCTTCAGGAAATTTAACATACAGCTCACAGTTTTCCTCAAACTCTATCCTCGTGTTCAGGAGTTTAAATACATATGTGTCCCATCATGCATCTTGTGCCCTTCTGGTTTATCATTTTCCTCACTGTCCATGACAGGCATTTTTATTCTACTTACTGGCATGATCATAACATTGATCTCCCATCACACAAAACTCATCTCCACGATCCAGAAATCTGAAACTTCTTTTTTTGTTTTTTGGGTTTTTTTGAAACTTCTGTTCCTCAGCACAAATTCCCATCCTTCCCGTACCTCCTTTTGTTTCACTCCTCCAAAACTCATTTTTTCACTTCACTCTGGTCTCTAGTCCCCTTGATGTTGTTGATTTGTGTCTGACTCTTCTTGATCTTATTCGAGGTTTTCTTGGCAAAGATATTGGAGTAATTTGCTAGTTTCTTCTGCAGTTCATTTTACAAATTAGGAAACTGAGGTAAACAGAGTTAAATGCCTTGGCCCAGGGTCCAACAGCAAATAGGTGTTTGAGGCTAGATTGAAACTGAAGATGAGTCTTCCTGACTCTAGGTCTGGTGCTCTATCCACCTCAACACCTGTCTGCCCTTTACCCCTAATCCTCTAGCCCTCCTTTCTTTCTCTCTATCAGTCTCATTTTCTTCCTCTCCCAATCTTAAAGGAACAAATTCATCTAGCCACTGTCTTCATCCTTGAATTCCTTGCTATCTTTTCCTTTCTTAAACCTTAATCACTGGGTGGACATTACCTCCATCAGACTGACTGAAACCTGTTAAAGACCTTAGCACCGCATCCTGATTTGTCTTGATCTGTATCTAGCCTCTGGACTCAGCTGATTCAGAGGAGAAAGTGAGGCTGGCAACTTTGCACAGCCCTCCCCCACTTAAATCCAATTCACTTGCAGCCAACTTCACAACAACCTTTTCCTTTCTCCACTCACTCCTCAGACTCCAGTTCTGAATGATCTTTACTATTAACCTTCTCTTCATTATTTAACAATGTTAAAAAAAAAAAAAAGTTGAGCAACCTTTCCAACTGAATCTGCTACACATATGTGTTATATAATGTAAAAGGGACTCTCATTTCTACATGACTGGGCTTTCATTCTTTGCCAGTTCAGTCAATCAGTCAACATTTATTAAGTATCTACTATGGACCAATCAGTGCTTAGCACTGGAGATAAAAAAAGAGGCAAAAGGTAGTCCCTCCCTTCAAGGAATTTATAATCTAATGGAGAAAACAATATACAAACAAATATATGCAAAGCAGGATATATAGGATGAATAGGAGATAATTAACTGAGGGGAAGGTACTGGAATTAAATAGGGTTAGGGAAGGCTTCCTGTATGTAGAAGATGGGATTTTCGGAGGGACTTAAGGAAGCTGGGAAAGTGAGTAGATAGAGTGGAGGAGGAAGAGCATTCCAGGCATCTGGAGACAGAGGTAGTGTCTTGTTCTTGGCACAAATGTCACTGGACTAAAGTGTATGTGTTGAGAAGTCAAGGGTAAGAATACTGCAAAGGTAGGAGGGGGCTAGGTTATGATCGGCTCGGAATGACAAAACAGAGGCAAGAGAGAGACCAAGAAATTTGTTGAGTCTTTAGTGATATGATCAGACCTGCACTAGAGGAACATCAAGGCTCAGTGGAGACCTGAGACAAACTAGGAGACTAACTAGGAGACTGTTGTAGTAGTCCTGATAGAAGATGAGGAGGGCCTGCATTAGAGCGATGACAGTATTAGAGGAGAGAATTCCAGAGATGTTATAAAAGTGAAATTGACTGGTCTACGCAACAGATTGCATAGAATTGACTCTCCATCATAACTATTCCAAACCTCTTTTCTCCTCTAATCCAGGGTTCCTTAAACATATCAATCAATCTTCTCATTAAAAGACATCCTTTATTAGAATAAGTACCCCTTTTTCCCCCCCGCTTCTTACCTCAAAATCTTTCCATAATAGCCCATTCTCTCCTCTGTTCTCTGAAAAAATGGCTTTCTTCTTTTACTAAAGCCACCAATCTCTGTACTTGTAACACCACATCAGTAACTCCCAGGAGTTTTCCTCATGGACCATTCCCTCTCTTTGCTTTTCTCTGTTTCCTGATCTCATCCCCTTCTGTTCCTTCCTTGCCACCTGCAAACATCCCTGGCTTTCCCCTATACTTAAAAAATCTCTTACTTGATTCTGCTATCTCCTCAAGCTATCTTCTTATATCTGTTTTCCTTTCACAGCTAAATTTCTCAACAGGATTATCATTTGATTACCTGAATTATGTATTTCAGTTATTTCTGATTCTCTGTTTTCTAGTTTGTTACATTGATCTACTTTTCTATTTTTAATGGGTATCAAGTAATTTTGACGATTTTTAATACTTTAGTACAGTTTGAAGCCTTAAAATACTATTGTTCCTGCATTTCTACTTTTTTCATTATTCCCTTAATATTTTAGATATTCCCCTCCAGACAGTTTTTTTCTAACTTTGTAAATATGCCCTTGGTAGTTTGATTAGTGTGTCAATAAAACTGTGAATTAAGATTGGTAGTGTTGTCTGCTTTATTATCATAGGATGGCCCAGGCATAAGCTAGAATACCCTCTAGTTATTTAAATTCTAGATTTTTAAGGAAGGATTTTTAACTATATCAATACAGGAATTGAGTGTTCTTTGATAGATTAAGTCACAGTTGTTTTATACATTTTGTTGTTATTTTGACTGGGATTTCCCTTTTCACTATTACCTCCTGGATTTTCTTACTGATGTATAGATGTACTCCTGGTTTTGTGGGCTTACTTTGTAATTTGCTACTTTATTGTCACTGTTGTCTCAGTTTTTGTTGTTGTTAATTCCCTAGGATTTTGTAATTACACTATCATTTCTTCAGCCTGCCAGTTTGTTCTGAAGATTGAGCCTCTGATAGTTAACTTGTTTGAGTCAGTTTCCTTATATATAAAATGGGGGCCTTGGAATACTTGGCTCCAAGTCTTTATCTTTTATCTTCTTGTGATTGCAAGCTAATCACTGCCTGCTTTTTTCAGTCTTCCACAATCGAAATAATGACACACACACCTAAGAACTGTTTGGGTCATTCCTTTATCTCAAATCAGCTACGGTAAAGAGAAAAAAAAAAGTAAGAAACTGTAAATAACAGAGATAAGGTTTGCATTTAACATCCCACTTCTGGGTGGAAAGGAAGAAAAGACTAGCCTTGTCAAATTCTTTATCTTACGTCCTCTGGAACCCGTCACTTAAGCTTTAGTCTACTTTAACCACACCCATCTCCAGCCTCAGAAGCAGCTAGTCACCTCTCCCCTCCCTCAGAGTCTAGACTCAGATCCCCCAGTGAAACTGTTCATTGAAGTTCTTCTCATTCCCAAATGAAGTTTGCACTCAGCATCTTTCCCTTATCCTGGAATTCCAGTGGGAATGTCCTTGTAATAGAAACTTGGGAAAGTCCCATTCTAGGTCTCAGAGCTTCATCTCCCCATGTGCAATTTCTTGTTGTCAGAGAATATATTATATTATTATTATAGTATAAAATTTCTTGCACAAAATAAAATGCATAGTAAATATGAAATATTTGATAGTTATACCTTTGTAGTCTAAATTAAACATTATCTACTTTTTTAATGTCCATTTTTGCATCTTTGTTCCATATGGCTATATTTCCTTTTGAATTTGAATTATATGCAGGTATAACTTCCAAAATGGTTCACTTCAAATGCTCATTTCCTTAGTGAGGAAGAATGAATGAGAATCACAAATTGGGTATCGAAGTGAAATATGAAAAACCAGTATTAGGCTTCTTCTATTTTTCTAAGAATATTTGTATCCTCTAATAAAGTCCCTTTCCAACTATCCTTATGAAATATGGAAAACCCCAGACGCCACAAAGACTGTCAATCAGCCACTCAACAAGAATTGATTATGCAGCTGCTGTGTGCCAGGCACTGGACTAGGCACTGCCAGTATAAAAGCAAAGAAAGAAACAATCTCTATTTTTAATTAGAGACAATTTACATTCTATCAAAGACAACGTAGACATGCATAACTGTATACAGAATGTAATGCAGAAAACATTATAAAATCAAGGAAGATAAATACAAAGTGTTTAAGTAGAAGTCCCTAAGTCTGGGGGCCAGAAAACGTTTCATGTAGAAGATGGTGCTTCAACTGCATCTTGAAGGAAAAGAGAGATTCTTTGAAATGGAGATGAAGAGGGTGTATATTTCAAGCATAAGGAACATCCAGAGCAAAAGCCTGCAGATGGGAGATACAGGGCTGCGTATGAATAGGCCAGTTTAACTGAATTTCAAAGTACAGGAAGGGTGGCAATATACAGTGAGGCTGGGAAGATATATTGAGGCTAAGTTGTGCAAAGCTTAAAAGTCAAACAAAGAAGTTTTTATTTAATGATAGAGGCAATAGAGAGTCCTCATAATTTACTGAGTAAAGGAATGACATGGTCAGATCTGTGCTTAAGGCAAATTATGTTGGCGATTGTATGGAGGACACATTGGAGTGGGTAGAGAAGAGGCAGATATTCCAATTAAGACACTGTTGCAATAGTCCAGATAAGCTATAATGAAGATCAGAATTATGGTGGTGACAATGTATAGAGAGAGAAAGGGTATGATTCATGAAATATAGAAGGACACTTGGTAAAATTTTGCAGCTAATTGGCTACGTGGGAGAGTAAGAAGTTGAGGATAACACCAGAGTTTGACCCTGGGAGACTCAAAGGTTGTTGGTGCCTTTGACAGAAATATAAATGTCTGGGGGTGTACAGCTGGGTTTGGAAGAAAGATAATCAGTTCCATTTTGGTCGTGTTTCAGATATGTCCAGGATATCTACTTTGAAATACCTAATAAGAAATTGGGAATTCAAGATTGAAGTTCAAGGGGAAAACTGGGACTATAAACAGATAGATATGTGAATATTGAGGTGATAATTGAACCTAAGGGAGTTGATGTTACCAAGAGCAAAAGTTATTGAGTACAAATTATGTGCCAGGCACAATACTCAATGCTTTATAAATATCTCATTTGATCCTCTCAATAGGACCCGTAAGTTAGGGGCTACTGTTATCCCCAGTTTACAGAAGAGGAAATGGAGGCAGACAGAGGTTAAGTGATTTGCAGAGGGTCACACAGCTAGAATGTGTCTGAGGCTGGGTTTGGACTCAGGTCTTCCTGACTCCAGGTCCAGCACTCTATCCACTGTGCCACCTAGCTGGCTACTCACACCACACTGGAAAATACAACTCCAGCAACAAATAGGAGCACCGTCTTAGCTAAAGCAGATTATGAATCCTTCTGGCTACAGAAACACATGAAGATCAGGCAAGTGGACATTGTCATCTGCATTTGTGAAGGAGTACTCCCATCAGTGAAGTGTTCGATCTTTTGAAGTATTGAGAAGGAAGTGTAAATGGCTTGCAAAAGTGACAAATGCCAGCCAACATGGACCTCGTGTCTATCTTGCTTTCAGTTCAAAAAACAATTACTAAGTTTTTACTCTGCATAAAACATGCTGGGCAAGGCGGCAGGTATATAAAGACAAATGATCTCTGTACTCAAATGACTTATATCCTATTGGGCTGGAGGGGAATAAAACACTAACGCATGTAAGGAAATACACAATGATTTGAAGAGAGGGAGAGACCAGCAACCTTTGAGGTTCATGTAAGATGTGGCACTTGAACTGAAAGTCAAAAGAAGATGATGATTCAGAGAAAGAAGAATTTGAAAGCTGGAATATAGGAGATGGAATGCCATTGGGGGGAATAGCTAGAAGTTCATTTTGGCCGGATCATAGAGTACATTAAAGGGGGCAAGATAAAATAAATGCCTAGAAAGGTAATTTTAGTCAGTTGTCCTGAACTATTTTTTGTTTGTTTTACCAGAGCTGTGATATCAGTTTGAGATAGTCCTGGTAAAGAATGTCCTTTAATGTATATCAGCACTTCTGTGAAGGAAAGAGAAGGCAGACAGACATACAGTGTTCATAATGGTTAAAAATTCCTGACCTTTTATCTTAAAACATAAATATGTTCACTACACTCAAAATAAATATATGGTTAATATATTCAGAAAGATGTTTAATGAGGACATAAAACCGAATGATGTTAGAAATGTGGACACTCAAATGCGTACAATTTAAATTTAAACATAAAAATCAAATGCTGTAAATCCCCCATAATGTACATAAAGTATACAGACTGTAACCAAAGAGTAAAGTGATCAGAGTAAGTATGGGCAGGATTTCATGGACCAAACCTGGCACAGATTTGCACTGCAGTAATTCAGTTTTCCTAGAGTGAAGCTTGAATATTTAAGCATCATTTTATTTTTCCACAGATATAAAAATGAAAAGTTTTGTGGCTTTTGTGATATAGCATTTTTCTCCTAAGATGTTTGTGCATATTTTTTAAATCTGCAGTGCCAGAAAGGGCACTTTCTGGATTTCTAGTAGCAAGATAGATATTTTTACAAAATGTACTGTCTGTGGTCATCCTTGATGTCTTCAAATGAGATTGGCACAGGACTCAATAGGGTGGAGAACAGGAAATGTTTGCTTTGCTGCAGCTGTTGTCAGCACTTTGTATGAGAATGTAGAGTCCATCAGGGAAGCACACAAAACAACAGAATTCAGTTAAAACAGACTACCTGAAAATGTTTGGAGCTGCACATTGCCCCTAAGAAACAGAAGCTTAATAATCAGGTAATTGTAAAATGGGAATAAGGAGGGATTTAAGTGACTCTGACCAGAAAATTATCTGAGGTTTTTTAGAGAAATTAAAATAGTCACTTTTTTGAAAAAAAAAAAAATATATATATACACATATGAATATATATGTATGAAAAGGAGATATGGAAAGGATAATAGGATATAGAGGAAACAGCACTAGACCAGGATAAAAAGACTTGAGTTTAGTTTCTGGGCCCAACCCTTCCTAGCTGTGTGGACTACCCTCCCTGAACCTCAGTTTCCTCACCTGCAAAATGGAAATATTAATATTTGTGGTCACAGGGTTGTTATGAAGGGGAAAAGGCTTTATAAACTTTAAAGTGCTTATTTATATTTACATATTTATATTCATATAAATTTATATGAATTTTTTTATATTTTTATAAATTTATATATATGTATATATATATATATATATATATATAAAACCTGCTGTTATTATTGTAGCAGGAGAGATTAGACCTATTACATACATACTCACTGCTTAAGTTTGTCAGAACAGCAACATCTATTGGCTAATCTAGTTAAGTTAGTACAAATGATGTAGGGCAGAGATTATTTTAAATATCAGCATTGTTTTCTCCATAGTACCTCCTCCCATATATACATATATTTGACTTAAGTCTTGTTGTCCAAGCTCAATATAAGTAATTATCTTTGGGTTTTTTCCCGTATCTTATACTGCATGAATTATCTTTTCTTATTAATATCTGCTTGATATTTGTCTGCCCACTTGTGGTGTGAAAACAAGTTTCTTAACTGACAAATGTCCATCACTGAAACTTTACAAAAAGCAGCAATTCTCAACCACCCTGTTCTCCTACTTCATTCCCTTTGGATACCAAACTTTTTAATGTCAGGTATTTTTATGGGCTTTCCTCTAGCCTGTTCTTTTTATATAAATTGTTTCAGTTAAGCCTTGGTGTCTTTTTGTTTGTTTGTTTCCTGAAATGAAATATATGCATTAATTTTTTCTTATCCTTCCGGATATTTTTTGCTCTGTACATTTTGATGTCCTGCCTAACCTGATTATCTTCAGAATTATGGTTTGTCTTAATCGCCTGAATGACAATAACAACATCACCTGAATGATAATTATATAATGTCTTAAGTTGCTAGGCAGTCTGTTTGAAGGTTCAGCTCTAAGGTAGCTACTGTAGATACAGCAGCCTTTTGCACTTTGGAGAATTTGAAAGTTTACAATGTTAAATAAAACATTCTAGGTATTCATCCATTGATCATTTTCCTTTTATGGTCTTTGTGAGAAGAAAAGTTAGTAATGGTTCTGCCTACATCTTTAAAAAAAACTTTTTGCCACATATGGAAAAGCCATTTAAATGTGCTTAAGGTTTAGGGCATAAATTTTTTTTTAAATATTAAAATAAAGACTTTCAGCTATGAAAACTGATTTAATTGGCATTAAGCTTCCCATTATATTTAGAATTGTAATTAGGTCATATGACAGTTTGAATTTTACTTAATTAAAATACTAATTAAGGGATCATACTACGTGCACTTTAAAGATTATAAGGCTTAAAAGCCAGTTGAGTAGCAAATGGTACAATTTTCCTTAAATTCATGTTCCACTATAGAGACTGATGTGAATCAGGAAAGAGTAGTAAGTTCTGTCATCTGGGAACCAGAGTCTTCCTAAACCACTACCGCTGCTATGGTTTGTTTCTTTGCAGAAATTTTGCCTCATATCCATATTCTATACAACCTGCGAGCATAGTCATGTTCTCCTGAGACAAGATGACTGCCTGATATTATAATCTACATTTAATTCACTAATATTATTATTACTCAGCCTCTTTCCCCTTATTATCTCAAAGATTATCTACACTGTTCCTTCCCCAAACCTTAAGTGCTATCCTCTGAGATGGATTTATCATATTGTCAAGAGTATTTGTATGTGTGATTCAGGTTGTGTGCCAGTATCAACTCCTTGCCAAAGAGTTTTCAAACATACTGATATAAGGGGGAAAAAACTAAAATGGTTAATAGAGGCACAAATTATGAGTTCACTAATTATTTTTAGTTTGTCTGGATAAATTCAAGACCTATAAATACACTGGAAATTAACTGTTAGAATATGATAATATCATTGAAGTACTAAGCAGTCAGGGAAGTAGGAAACATGAATATGGAATGGGAGGTACTTCTGTAGTCAAAGGTAGTCTAGAAAAACTTGAGAGGAATTTTTGAAGGAAGGGAGATATTTGACTCAACAGAGAATATGGAGAAGACATCCTAATAGTAGAAAATTACTTGTATGATGTCTTATTGTGAGAGGGAATGAATGAATAAGTAAGGTAATGAAACTTTTTAGAAATACATAAAAGAAAAGAAAAGGAAGTTCAGAAGGGGACATAAATGAGCAGAGCAGTATTGGAACCACCACATTAGATTTAATATATACTTTCAAAATACTGTTCATCAGAAAAATTCATGGTGTCATGTACAGTCCTCTTTTCTGTTCTTTGTATAAAAAAGTGCTTGCATTTGTTGAAATTAGTCAAATTCATAATGATTAAAAAAAAGTTTTAAAGAAATGAATAAATAGGTATAACTAGGAGGCCACGGAACACAAGCCTACCAGACTTCAAACCGTACGTTTTATTTTTATAGCACATATCTTATGATTCTTTGATAAGGGGCAGGAAGATTAAAGCTGACAAAGATTAAAAGAAAAACAAGAGAAGAAGAAAAACACTTTATTCTTTATTAAGTGACACTCTCCTAGGCACTGGATTATATTGTGAAAATGACAGCAAAGAAAATTATAGGAATGAACTCTGTAGGTTGTTATTCAGACCAACATGGTAATTTATATTTAAAAGAGACTGTGGGGGTCACATACATGCGTGACTTATAAGGTGGCAGTAGAGTTGTTTTACTGAAACATCTTCTACTCTAAAAAAATCTCCGAAAAAGAAATCATATGCCTCATTCAGAGTAACTAAATCTTAATCCATTAAATATAGAGAAGCATCACCCAAATGAAATATCTTTGAAGAACTTAAATACTTAGAGCTTTCATTTACTATCTCCCCCTCACCTCAACATGTTAGATATATTGAGGTGAAGCAATTTCAAGGGCTTGTGGGGTACAGCAGGGTTCAGAGTTTAGAAGACATAATGGATAGCATTTCCAAATAAATTCAGAACCCAAAAAACAGAAGAAATCGCAGGTTTTAAACACAAATATACAAAAATAGAAGGAAATTTGGCAGAGGAGAAGCAAAAGGAAACAATTTGGGAAGACCAGAGTGACTGACCTTGAAGGCTAAATAATGAAAAATAACTTTAAAATTATAGGCTCTCTGAAAAATATGACAAATCATGAATATCATACTGCAGGAAATAATACAAGAAAACTGCCCACAATGTCTTCACACAAATAACAAAGTATGATAAACTGAATCCTCAGATCACCCCCAGAGCAAAAGTCTGTGCTTGAAACTCCAAGGCATGTAGTGGTTAACTTTGACAATTTAAGTAACAAACCAAACAGCAATAATTTTTAAGCAGCCAAATGAAACATTCAAATATGAAGAAAACCCACTATTTTGAACAATACATGATT
The DNA here is from genome assembly GCA_028658325.1 of Potorous gilbertii. Taxonomy (NCBI): domain Eukaryota; kingdom Metazoa; phylum Chordata; class Mammalia; order Diprotodontia; family Potoroidae; genus Potorous; species Potorous gilbertii. Next base: position 518,313,255 of record CM053770.1, read on the forward strand.
ATTTCAGTCATGAAAAATGGAAAACACAAAGGTCCAAAATAACTCTGCAAAACTGAGCCTAATTATCAGTAAAAAAAAAAAAAAAAAAAGATGAACTTTCAGCAAAAAAAGTACTGTTCTTCAAAAAAATGGTCTTCAGTTGACTGAAGAACATCCTGTGAAGGAGAAAGAGGTGTGTATCTGTGAGAAGAGATAAAGGCATTCCTCAGGAGGGGAAAAACCTGAGCAGAATATTCACCCCCTTATGCTGAAAACAAAAGAAGCACAAGAAAGGTAAACAAGTCAAATTATGAATAATAAAATTAGTTCTAATTTTTATAATGTATTCAAAAAAATAACTTGAACTGAGGAGTAAAAGAAAGAACAATGACACATCATTAAAGGACTAAAAGGGGTTTAAGATTTTAAGGAAACATAAGACTCTGGAGAAGGAAAGGAGGAAGAGCTGAATTAATGCCCCAAGGACTAAATCCTGTGATCTTCTTCAATAAGTGAATCAGTATCCTGTGGGAGTAATAACATTGTGGGAAGAGGCACAGACAGGAAGAGGAGAGGAAAGAGACGGGAACTAGAGTCACCAGTCTATAGATGAACTGAACAGAGGAGGAGCGGGAGCTGTAGAACAGGATAAAAACCATACATGGGACGGACTTGGATTGGAGGAGCTAAAAGGGGGAAGTTCTCACTCCAGAAGGAGAAAGGAAAGGGTGTCACTGAAGGAGAAAGAGGGGTATATCTATGAGAAGAGATAAGAACTTTATAATGAGTTTCAAGGGATGGGGGAGAAGAGAAGGAAGGGTTACATAAGGCCAACAATTAAGTAACCTGACCTTAAGAGTGCAAAGTGATCGTGGTAAGGGCACGGGATAGGACCAAGCCTCTTAACTCAGGACAGAGTGATTCTCATCATATGACACTGCTGCCATTCAATATTGTTTCCTTCATGAATTGGTATTTCTTAGCAGGGCATGTCAGGAAATAAAGGAAGGATGGCATAAGACTTAAAGTTGCAGTAACAGAAACAGAGAGAATTTGATCAAACTCTACCCTAATGCAGGTCACAAAGTTTCTTTACTCTCAACTAATACTGGGAATGTATAGCCTATAATTTCTAGAATGAAATTATTGTAACAAAAGAGAGACAAGAAGGGCAAAACAAAGAAAAACACTGTGAAAGTAAATGAGTATCACTTCAGCTTAGAGATTCAGGTGGGAGGAAAGATTTCAAACTGTATAGTTAGCTAGTGGGAGAGGAGGGAGAGAATGGCCAAAACAGGGATAAACTTAGGTAAATTTAAAAGAAATAAAGATAAATTAGCAATTTAAGTAAAATCGAGGAATTTTTACTAGGACAAGTAACAAGGAGCCAGTGTGGAGAAACTTTTAGGGATATGGAAGATTTATAGTCTTTAGAGAGTTGCCTAGAGTACCAAGCAATTATGTGTGTTCATTCTTCATTGCCGAAGAGACACCATGTCGTCAGAGAAATAATGACATGACTTGCACTTGACTTTGTTTTGAGTGAGGGAGGGCTGTGTAAGGTCACCAGCCTCACTTTTCCTCCAGAGCCATCTGAATCCTGTAATCAGATATTCATCAGGATGACTGGAGATGACCCAGGATGAGGCATTTGGGAGTAAGTGACTTGCCCAAGGTCACCCAGCTAGTGAGTGTCAAGTGTCTGAGGTGAGATTTGGACTCTAGTCCTCCTGACACTTTCACTGGTGCTCTATCCACTGCACCACCTAGCTGCTCCTTCCCAAGCAATTAAGTGCTTTGCCAAAGTCATACAACTTGGGTATTTAAGGAAAGGTAATAGCCTGCATTAATAGAGAGAGATTCCTTACCAGGAAATTCCCTGTACCAACAAAATCACCAGAAAAATAGCTGAAGGAAATCGCAAGCCTAACAGTCATAAATTTAATATAAATCTATTACAAATAGCAGTAAAAATGAAAAAGAAGAAACACTGATGTGTATACAAGAAACACAGTTTAAAAATTAATAAACATACAGATTGACAATGAGACTATATTTGATGACTCAAAAAAAAAGTAGGAGTTGTAATCATCATATCAGACAAAGCAAAAAACATTTTATGCCTAAAGAACCATAGACAATGAAGCAATATCAGTACTAAACATGCATACACCAAAATGACATCGAATCTAAATTCATAAAAGTTAATTGAATTGCAACAAGAAAGAGATAGCAACACATCATTGTAGAAGACTTGAATGTTCCTTTCTCATAGCTAAATAAAACTCACAGAAAAATGAACAAAAGAAAACATAGGACTGGATCAAACTGTTGAAGTTATGTCAGAAAAGCTTATGTTGTCTTCTGAATGAGAACATTAAAAAATATTCACACTTCTCAACACTATGGTACCTTTGCAAAAATTGACCATATGTTAGAAATCATAAATAAATGTAAAAAGGCAGAAATACTAATCATATCCTTTACAGACTGTAATCCAACACAAAAGTAATTAATGCAAGAAACACTGAGTGTTTTTAAGGAATTGTACCACTTGCATCAAAGACCAGACAACTATGAAAAGGAGTAAACGCTGAGCAGTCAGCAGAGCAGTGGACCCAACAAAGACATACACAAAGGAAGCAGAGTGAGGACTCTACAAAGAAAGAAAGGACTTCTAGGTCCTTTAACTAAGTTCTAAGTTGCCTTTGTAATACATGTGTCATATACACATGTCATACCACCACTGTACTACAGGTGTAAGCCCACTTTTCACATATTTATGGGAGAATATACTACCCCTACCAGGTTACCCCTAGAATGTAAGGTAACAGCCTTCCCTTGAAGACCCAACTTAAGAGTTTAAGAGCAAATTGAGTGAGTACCCCAGAAAGAATGTTATACTATTAACAACCATATGAAATAATATTACGTTACTTATAAGGAGAGAATTGGAAATGAAAACGACTCTACCCAACAAATAGGCAGAGATGACAAAAGATATCTATAGTAAATGTTGAAGGGGCTGTGGAAAAAGGTGTATTTTACTATACTGTCGGTGAAATTCTGAATTGGTCTGACAATTTTGGACAGCAATTTGAAATTAGACTTTTTAAAAAAAAAAAGTAATGAAAATATCTATACCCTTTCATTCTAGGATCCCATTCCTCTGCATATGACTTACATATTATAGAGACAGAAAATCTCTCTATGTGCCCTTATTATTCATAGAAGCACTTTTTGGTAGCAAGGAACTGGAGACAAAGCAATGAACTGATTGTGGTATGGGAATATATTATATGGAATATACATGGGAATATAGGAAATAATAGATATGAGGAATTCACAGAAACATGGGAAAATTTATGTAGAGAACTAATGTAGAGTGAAGTAAGTACTAAGAACTGGGAGTAATAAGTAGTAGTGTAATACATATAATAGTATCTATCTGGTATATGGAATATACATAGTAGTATAATAATAAGTAATAAGAACTAGGAAAGACCATATACAGCAATGTAAAAGGAAAGAGCAGATTTCAAAACTTAGTTGCTGTATAATTATAATGACTAAGCTTGACCCTTCAGCAGAACTGAAAAAAATGTGCTGCAGAAGTAGGGACAGTGGGTGTAAAATAATATATAAGCTGTGAAATATATAGTGTTATCAGATAAGTAGGTGGATACATACGTACGTACATATATACACTGTCAAAGTTGGTTGGTTTTGCTGATCTCCTTTTTCCTCTTTCCTTTTAAATCTTGGTTAAAAGGAGTAGCACACTAGGTAAGAAGGTCAGATATCCTCATTGTTTTATGTACTAAAACTTTTCATAGAGGACATGCTGTGATTCACACAATTTCACAGTTTATGTGAATATGATTCACACATTCACAGCTCATGATTTCATTTCAGTTCCCGAATGCAGACTTTAGGGATCCTTCAGTCTTGATTCCAGTTGTCATCAGCCAAGATTCTTAACTCAAGAACTAGCAGAGATGTTGTTCTGAGGCTGAATAGTGCTGCTTCTCCACAACCAATGTATCAGCATTGTAGTCTGTAAATGACTACACTGTCATATGACTATGAATTATAATAGCCCCTACCTTCTAGGATTGTGAGGATTTAACACAGTGCCGGGCATATAGTTAGCATTATAGAAATGTTAGCTGTTATCATCACTAACCATTCTGTACTTGTGCTATGACACAGTCATAGACAGTGACAATAAAACACTTCTTTTAGTATCAACTGCCTGCAAATTGAAACATGAATTTATTCCATATTTTATTTGCTATATTTCCACATCCTCTGGAGTAGTTTGGTGAGAGATGTAGAAAATTGATGTTAGTTTTATTAGGGACTGATTTATAGTATTTATATTAGATAGTATATTATATAGATTTATAGTATTCATTAGAAAATATTAACTCATTAAAAAAAATTCAGCACCCAACAAAAGCCAACAATAGTTATTGATTGAATATAAGATGCCATTATTAGTAGTTGACTATATGAAACAAAATCTGTAATAGCCAGAAGCTTTTTTGAATAAGAATAGATTTTTCTGCTATATCTACAAAGTTTGCTTTATATCCTAAACCAAACCAAAATCTCATTTGCTTTTATTTCACTGTTAATCAGAAACATAAATCCCCTAATTTTATCTCTGCCATAAAAAAGAGTCAATTAACATGTATTTTTTAAATACCTACTACATGCCAAGCACCTTGCTAGTTACTGAGGATATAAATACAATGAATAAAATATTTACAGGGAGTTTATATTCTAACAAAAAAGAAAAGATAGTGTGTATACATATATATATGCAGAATAAATACAAATAAGTACAGAATGGTTAGTGATGATAACAGCTAACATTTCTATAATGCTAACTATATGCCTGGCACTGTGTTAAATCCTCACAATCCTAGAAGGTAGGGGCTATTATAATTCCCATTTTACGTATGAGAAAACTAAGGTAAACAGGGGTTAAGTGGCCCAGGGTCACACAGCTAGTAAGTGTCTAAGGCTGGATTGTAACTCAAGCCTTCTTGATTCCAGGTTTGGTGAATTAGCCACTGTGCCACCTAGGTTAAATACAGGCAATTCGAGAAGATAGGCACACTCAGTTGAGAGCATCAGAAAAGGCTTCATGTAGAAGGTGGTGCTTGAGCTATATCCTGAAGCAATAGAAGTCTTTTCTGAAATGGAGGTGAGGAAAGAGTACATTCCAGGCATCAGGCGTAATAAAGGCAGAGTCATGGTGTGGAAGATGAGAAACCATTGTGTGAGAGAAACAAAGAGAAGGCCAGTTTGGCTGGATCACAGAGTGCAGAAATGGAAACAGTGTCCATTGCAACTGTAAAGATAGATTGGGACAAGGTTGTGAAAAGCTTTATAAGCTAAACAGAGAAATTTCTATTTTATCCAAGCAAGAATAGGAAGCCATTTGAATTTATTAAATAGGAGAATGATATGGTGAAATTTTCACTTAAGAAAAAGTGGTGGCCAAGTGGAAGATGAGTTGGAATAGAGAAAGACTCAAGGGAGAGGAGCCAACTGGAAAGCTATTGCAGCAGTCCATTCAAGAGATGGTGAGGGCTTGTACTAGTGTCTACCATGTCATCAGAAGGCCTACTAGGAACAACTTCTTGAATTCATTTCCTCATTGATTAACATACTCCTACACGTCATATTCTCCCCATCCCAATGATTTTAAACATTCGACTGCTATACACAGTGTCTTCGACCCAGGTGGCTCTGGAGAAGAAAGTAAGGCTGATGACTTTGCACAGCCCTCTTTCACTCAAATCTAAGTCAAGTGTAAGTCATGTCATCATCTTGATGACATGGTCCTCTTCGAAAATGGACAAACACAATCCTTCCCACTGCCAAACCCTTATTTTCATCCCTTCAGCCAGATTCCCCATCCTAAGATCCTACTCTGTAGTTATCCATACCTTCCACTGTATTATGTGGAATGCCTGCTCTGGAGGCAACAAATTTTTTTTGATTTCAGACTTTTTCCTTTCCCACTCCTTCCATCTCCAGGCACTCGCATTGATACCTGACACCCTTCTGATGGCACAACATCCCTGGCACCCTTTCTAGAACTGGTTTACTCAGATCCCTTGACTCACTAGTTGTGATGGGGGAAACAGAATACTCCTTTGTACCTCTTACCACTTCCAGACTTCCTTTCTATCACCATTACTCAGCAAACTCTCTTCCTCTGAGTTTTATTCAGTTTGTATAGATTCTGATAACTATTATCCACTGATTCCCAGGACATTCTCCTTATTCTCAGTGAGCTCAGTGCCCATCTCCTTGTCTTTCTCTCCATTCCAACTCTTGCCCTTATACTAAGGGACTCTAATATGCAAACTGATATTCCTTTAAACTCCTTAATTTTCCAGCTCCTTAATTAGCTCAACTCCTATAATATGCCTCTCCAGCCTACCTCAGGTACACACAGAAATGGTTTTGTGGGAACTTTGATCTCACCATCACCCACAAGTGTCCCACTTTCTTTTATCTGATTGTAATTTTTAAATTTATCATTTCATCTTTTCTTCTGCCTTACAGCAGATGAGAAAACTGAGGCAAACGGGTTAATGACCTCCAGTCCCTTCACTCCTAAATACTTTCCCAGGCTATCACCACAGCATTGGTTGCACTTAACCTTCCTTCCCCATCTTGACCCTTAGGGAACCACTTCGACTATACTTTATCCTCTATTTTTGAAAGAAGAGGGGAGGGATAGAAGTATAATTTATTAAGTACCTTCTATGTGGCAGGTACTGTGCTAAGCACTGTACAAATATTATTTCATTTGATCCTTACAGCAACCCTGTGAGGTAGGTACTAGTATTATTCCTCATTTTACAGATGAGAAAACTGACACAGAGATTTAGTAGCTTGATGAGAGCTCACACAGCTAGTAGATGACTAAGGTCAAATTTGAACTTGAGTTTCTCTGACTCTAGTCCCAGCCCTCTATCTACTGGGCCACCTAGTTGCCTCCTTTTCCTATCACCAGTCTTCCCCTGCCGACCCTACTCCTATTGACATGCTGCTAAATGAAACTAGAAAATCACAAAACTGGGAAGACACTGTCCGCCAGAACATATATTACATAGTCACAACTGGGCCCTCACCATGGGAAGACAATCCTTTCATCTCCCTGATTTTCATTTCCTGCCAGGCTGTATTCCACTGGACATGTCCGTCTTGCCCCAGGAATTTTTTCATCCTGGAAGATCTTTGCTTACTCTGCTCCATCATTTACCCAGTTGTCAAAGAGATCTTCCTAAAATACAGATCTGACCATGCCACCCCACTATGCAGTAAACTATAATGACTTCCTATTACTTTTAGCATCAGATGTGAACTTCCTGTTTGACATCTAAAGCCCTTCATCACCTGTCCCCTTCCTACCTTTCCAGTCTTCTTAATCTCACACTCCTCTCCATGTACTCTATGATACGGTAATGCAAATTTCTTGATTTTTCTCACACAAGACACTACAGCTTCCAACTTCATGACTTTCCATTGGCAGTCCTCCACATCTAGAATTCTCTCCCTCCTCACTTCAACACTTTGCTTCTTTGACTTCCTTAAAGGCTCAGCTAAAATCTCACTTTCTACTAGAAACTTATCTGATTCCCCTCAAGCTAGTACCTTCCCTCTGAGATTACCTCCACTTGTCCTATACATATCCCATCTGTACATAGTTGTTTACATGTTGTATTCCCCCATTGGATTTTGAGTTCCTTGTAGGAAGGGACTATTTTTGCTTCTCCTTTTATTTTCAGTATTTAGCACAGTGCTTGGCACACAAGTAAACAGGACATGTTATATAAAGAGTGTCCTATAGAAACATCATTTAACAATAGATTGGCTGTATTGGAAGAGTGAGAATGAAGAGTCACAGATGGCACCAAGGTTGTAGGCTTATGTGAATGAGAAAGTAATGGTGCCCTCAGCAGTGACAGGAAAATTGGGAAAAGATAAGGGTTTTGGGGGAATTACAGTGAATTATGTGTTAGATATGTTGAGTTTGTGGTGCCTGAGGAAGTTTGGATGTGAGAAATTTGGAGACAGAAACAGCATGATTTTGATGACTGTATATTTGAGATAAGGGAGAGTGAAGAGGTAAGGATAACCCCAAGGTTATAAACTTAGGAACCTTAGACAGTTGATGGTGCCTTTGACAAATAGTTTATGAAGTCCAGAAGAGGTTTGAATGTGGGGTGAAGATAATAAACTCTGAAATAGACAATTTCATGTTTGATCCTGGAGATGATGGGGATCCACTGGAGTTTATTGAATAGTCTATATTCTTGCAATAGTCTGACCTACATTTTAAGAAGAGCACTTTGACAGTTGAGTGGAGGATGGACTGGAGTGGGGAGAGACTTATGGCAGGCAGAACAACCAACTAACTATTGCAGTAGTGAGTGTAGAAATGAGGTAATGAGCCTCCCCAACACTACCAGAATAATGTCTATGTCATAGGAGAGAAGAGGGTATATACAAGAGATTTTGTGAAGGTGACATCAGTCGACCTTGGCAAAAGATTGGATATGGGGAGGTGAGAGATAGTGAGAAGCTGAGCCTGAGAATTTGGGAGGAGAAAGGTGAAGTTTGGAAAGATAATGACTCAGTTTTGCATATGTTGAGTTTACTGCTGTTTAAAGGACATTCATTTCAATATCTCTAATATTCACTTGGAAATTCAAGACCATAGGTCGGCAAAGAAGTTAGGGCTGGATACGTAGATTTGAAACTCATCAGTGTAGAAATGACCATTGAATCATGGTAGCTATGAGATCACCAAATGAGATGGCATAAAGGGAAAAGGAAAAAGGGCCCAACTTAGAGAACTATTGGACACCATAGGTAAGCAGGTGTAACCTGGATAAAGATCCAGCAAAGGACCCTGAAAAGAAACAGTCAAGTAGAAGGAGAACAAGAGGATAGGGTCCCAAAAACCTAGAGAGAAGGGAGTATCAAGCAGAAGACGGTGCATGACAGTGTCAAAGGCTGCAGAAAATTGCATGAGTATTGAGAAAAGGCAATTGGATTTGGTGATTTAAGAGATGGTAAGTTTGGAGAAAGACATTTTAGTCAAATGATAAAGTTGGAAGCTAGACTATAGATGGTTAAAAGTGAGAGGAGAGGAAGTGGAGATCGCTCTTATAGAAGGTTTCTCAAGAAGTTTAGCCACAAAAGTCAGGAGACATGTGGGACTATAATTAGCAGGGATGGATGAATCAAGGGAGGGTTTTTTGAGGATGGGGTTTCATGGGCATGGTTGTAGACAATAGGGAAGCAGCCACTAGACAGGGAAAGATTGAAGCTAAATTAGAGAGTGAGGATGATAGAGCAGGCAATCTTTTTTAGTCCAAACTATTTTATAAAATGATACTTTCAAAATATAAGAGTAATATTAACTTAAATGTTTGTCACATCTATTTTTTGCTTTAATACTGATAATCCTTCCACCCTTGTGCAGGCCCTCATCTTCTCATACCCAAACTATTATAATAGAACATTTATCTGCCATACACAAGTGTCTTCTCACTTTAGCCCATCCTCCACTCTGCTATCAAAATAATTTTTCTAAAACACAAGTTAGAAACACACAGCAAGAAAACATTATCCGCTCGTTAGGCATAGAGTGCTTTTTATTTTCTTAGTAAATATCAGTCCTGGTTGATTTTCCTATTTTTTACAAAGTATTTGTTCTACTTGACCTACCCCCTTCAGTGTAATTAATATATAGTACTATAGCACCATATGCATAATTGACATCAGCAAATTCAATTATGTGGAGTAGCCTAGAGCGATAGCTACTTAGACCTGTGGCTTGTCAGCACTGATATGGTTCCCTCACTTCTAATCTATAGCACCTGCTGCTAAGAAGGGCTAAGCCCAGTAACCTGGGCACAGGGGTTTACCTTTTAGAGTCCAGTAAGTTGGTAAAAGTTTTTAGGATTTAGTATGCCCCTGTTCCTTTTATCTTTTTTTTTCCCTTCAAACTTCTCCTTCAGCCCAGATCTCTGGGCATGCTCACACCTCTGATACTGATACCAGCCTGACGGACAAGGACATTAGGCAAATCTTGTTATTGTAGCCTGGGCTAGAGCCTTTATGATGGAGGGACCTACTCCTAGTGACTCAAGGTATCCTTAGTAAGAAGGAGCTCTTTATTTTCCTCAGTTCAACATTTGGGTTATAAGGGAGTACTTTCCCCTTTGATAGGAAGAAATACATTGCATTTCTAGCTGTTTAAAAGTGGTTAAATCATTAGTGAAAACCAAAAAGGCATTATGCTCACCACTGGAAGACATGAACCATGTCTTCTTTGCAGCATCAATTCCAAATACTTAAGCCTCCTACATGCCTGAAGAATTTCCGCGTGTGTGTTATCAAGTACCTTCTAAATCAATATTCCTATTAACTAAATACAGGAATTTCTTTTTAATATCACTAGAGTTCTACAAAACTTGGGGTGTGTGTCCATTGCTAGGTCTAAATGTGCTTCTTCTGCTTGCCAAGAAATCCTTAATTAAGGTCATCTTCTCTTGAATAATGTTTACTAATTAAGTAGAGAAGTATGATAATTTGACATTATAACCAAATTATAATCAAATAGAAGAAAAAATCTGGTCAAGAAAAGCAAAATTTTGGCATCTTTTATGTTAACCTGACCAAAGCACCCATGACAGTCATTAAAAATGTCAAAAATGTATCACATCTGACAGCTTAAACTTTGATCATTTATTTTTTTTTAAAAAAAAGTTTTTAAAGCTCTTTTATTAAGGCAACATTTTTTTTAAAATGCCTGGCCCTGTGAATGGCTTTTCAGAGAATGGTACTGTGATTTCATTTGTCTCTTTGAAATTTGCTGCCCCCCTAAAAATAATTTAGTTTAAGTCCTCTTTTGCTGAGTCTTCAGTAAAAGCGTACACATTTATTAGTTGCTTTTTAATTGTACTCTCTGCTCCCAATTTCCATCTCATTAACTCTCCTCTCTAATGGGAGACACCTTGAAAAGTGTGCTGGCTGTTGAGCGACAGGACCTGAATTGAAATCCCAGATCTGGTACTATGTGACTTCGGACAATTCACATAACAATTCCAGACCTTAGTCTCCTCATCTATAAAATGAAGAGGTTAGACTAGAGGAGCTCTAAGATCCCTTTTAGCTCTAAATCTACAATATGCTCATGATTCTCTTCAAGAGAGTAATTCAGGATAGTCTCCAGACTGTCCTTCTACCTTCCTTTTGAATTCCCCTGTTGTGAAATAAAGTTAGCCAGTCACTTAGGATCATAGACCTAGTGCATCTTAGATATGGTACAATTAATAATCTTTAAGAAACTTGGGATTTGCTAATGAAAAGGGTTCACCTTATAGTAACTGTCTTTTTGTTGCATTTGTCAAATAGAGATAATAATTTCACTCCTTTCGAAATATTGTTGAGATGGTTAAATAAGATAATTACGTGAAGCCCTTTATAAAATATTAACTGCTGTTATTACTTACATCCATATGGTCGAAGCATGCATATCCTCCATTCAAGAAGAAAAAGAGATTCTTTGGTGCCATCGCAAAGAAGACTTGTCAAATAGCCATGTAGTTCAGTTGCAAGAATTGTGCAAGGTTTGGGGGTTTGTTTTGTTTGTTTTATTTTGTTTTGAGTCTCCTTGTTCTAGTAATCATAGAAGTTTCCCAGGACAAAGACTTCTTTTCCATGCTACATTTCCCATACATTTCCTCCCAATTAGCTCAATCCCAGTAAATTCCATTCCTTTCTAACTCTGCCCTCACCTTCGACTTTTTTTCCAATTACTTTTTTAAAATTGCTTCATCTCTTCTTTTCATACGCTCCATCATCTTGTAGTTATGAAAATCTTCCTCAGTAATATTGCTTCACTGGCCATGCTTCTCCTTTCCTTATCTTCTCCGACATTGTGCACCAAGAGGAGGTGTTATCGTACTCCTTGCTCCTTGTTGTCATTTCTAGGTCCTCTCTCTGCCCCTGTCACTCAGAAACCTCTCCTCCTTTGAGGTTTGCACTATTCATCTATATGTCATCCCACTCATGTCCTCATTGCTGTGATCAGTCAGTGGAAAAGCATTTGTCAGGTGCCTTCTTTATGCCAAGTTCTGAGCTGGGAGTATGAAGACAAAAAGTAGTCTCTGCCCTCCAAAAGCTGACATTCTCTTAAGAGGAGGAAAAAGCCATATATACATATAAGTTGACACAAGGTAATTTGAGAACAACATGATTGGCTGGAGTGCGGTTTGGGAAAGATCAGGAATGGCCTTGTATAGGAGGTATCACTGTAGCTGCATTTTAAAGGCATCTGGAATGTCTAAGAGACAAAGGTGGGGAAGGAGTACAATATAGGAATGAGGAGAACCTGTATAGAGGCCAAGAAATGGAACACCCTGTTTGAGGGACAACAAGAGGGTCAGTTTAGATGGATTGTCAAGTGTATAGTGGGAGAATTAATGTGTAATAAACCTAGAGGGAAAATTGGAACTAGGTGGCAAAGCACTTTAAATGGCAAGCAGCAGAGTTAGATTTTATTGAAAAAGGAAGTGATATAGTCAAAGCTGTGCTTTAGGATTATTACTTCGGCATCTCTGTGGAGGATGGATTGAAGAGAGAAGACAGTGAAGCCAATTGGGAAACTATGTAGTAGTCTAGGAGAGAGATAATTACTTGAACTAGAATGGTGATCATGTGAGTGGACAGAAGGGTACAAATGTGAGAGGTGATGTGGAGCAAACAGTTTTATCAAGAAGTTTGAGAAAGAGAGGAGAGAGGACAATGTATTGAGGAGGTGGTTGTTAAACTAGTGATTTTTTTTAAGGATGGGAAACACAGGCCTGCTAGAGACAGAACCAATTGATAGAGATTGAAGATTGGGGGAGGAGGGGCTGATGGAGAATGCAATCTGCTGGAGAAGACAGAAGGGGATCAAGGCTATGAGTAGTAAGGTTTGCCTTGGTAAGAAGGGCCACTTCCCTTTCAGAGACTGGGGCAAAGGAAAAGCCAGAGAAAGATGATATTAAGAAGTTTTGAGGTAAAGATAGTGGGAGAAGACCAAACTCACATTGAATGAACTCACATTTCTCAGTAAATGTTTTCCTCTCCGGGAAACGGGGGAGAGGCTTGAAGAAAGGAAGAGCAGGTTAGGAATAACTTCAATGAAAAGTGAAATTGGGAAGCAGGGAAAAATAAAAAGACTGTCTCACTACAGTGAAGTCCCAGTCGAGGCTGGATAACATGCATTTATAATGACTCAGTCAACACAATTGTAAGGTTTCTTCCAGCTGCCTGCAATAGTTCATGAGCGGAATGTAGTCAAATGGTGGAAATAATCTTTAGCTGATGTTTGGTAAGAAAAGAGTAGCAATAGGCCGAGCAACAAGGGATTTGAGGGCAGAAGAGTGTGGAGTTGAAGTGGAGAGAGAGGGAAAAACATGGAGTCAGAGACATGGTAACAACCTGAGAAAACAGTGAGAGGGGAAGCAACCTTGATGGAAGTCTTGAAGAGGGCAGAGATTAAGTTTAGGAGGAAAAAAGTCATAGACGAGGTGGAATGATGCAGGGTTATAATCAAGTAAGGGAATGTCAAGAGTTCCTCATTAGGAAGTAGAACACTTACAGGTAATGGTAAAATCTCGTATGTAACCATTCCTGTGTGTGACTGAGGGGGAAGAAAAAGTAGGTAATGGAATTTAAGAAGGCTGAGGAATTGGGAGGGTAGGGAATTTGAAGTATTATCTCTCTGAATGTTAAATTCCCTTGATATAAGCATAGGAAGATTGTATTGATCTCCTTGAAAAAAGGAAGAATGACCTGGGGGTCAATAGAATGATTTTGCTTATTTTGTTTTTCTCTTAAACTAATTCTCACTGTTTTATGAAGCAAACTTCTTATATAATATTCTACTAGCCTGAGTAACATCTTTATAAAAGATTTATACTCTAAATCCACTCTTGGCTACTTGGCAAAAAAATAAAATATTTGCTGACTTAGGATGTTTCTAGGCTTTCCAATCTCATTACCAAAATTGATTTATATCTGTTAAGCTATTTCAGATAATAGTTTTTGTTAATATCTCTTCTTTTATCTGTTTCTTACTTTCTGTCATCAGCAGCTTGTTTAAGTAGATTGGTTGGAGTTGCCTTAATTATTTTTTATTTTTCTGATTTGGTATTTTGATTTTGATCTTTGCTCTAATGAGTCAGTATTCTGGTAGTACCTTGGTGGTTCAGACATAACTCCCACATTGAGGTTTACACTAAAGGTTTACTGAAAGAAAAAGAACCCAGCACCAGAAAGGTTTATGAATGAATTTTGTCAACCATTCAGAGAACATTTGATTCCTATATTACACCAGTTATCTGCAAAGAGAAGGAAAGAAGAGATTCTTCAAAACTCCTTCTATGAGACAACTGTGGTCCTGATACCTTAACCAGGAAGTGATAAAGCAGAGAATTAAAACTATAGAATAGTGTCTAATATTAACAAAAAATATTGAATCTAGTCTTAGGAAATAAGGTATAGCAACATATTGGAGAGATTATATAGTATCACCAGCTTGAATTTATACCAGAAATATCAAGTTGATTCAGTATTAGGAAAACTGTAAACTTAGGACCACATTAATAACAAAAAATTAAAATCACATGATTATATCAAAAGATGCAAAACAAGCTTTTGATAAAATTTAGTTTTCATTTTTATTAATAAAACTTGCAGGACTAAACTGTCCTTTTTTAAATATAATAAATTCTATCCAAAACTAAGAGTTAGCATTACTGTGTAATGGATAGCTGTTAGAGGTCTGTCCAGTAAAATTAGAGATAAAGCAAGAATATTCATTGTCACCTCTTTTATTTCATATAGATAAAGAAATGCTAGCTATAGCAATAAACCAAGAAAAAGAAATTAAGGAAGTAAGCATAGTCAAAGAGAAAACAAAATTATCAGTTTTTGCAGATGACATAATCATTTATACACAAAGCAATAAATAACCAGTAAAATGTCAGGATATAAAATTAAAACACAAAAACCATCAGCCTTCCTATATAACAAAACTCAATGATAAAGATAACCCATTTAAAATAACTACAAATTCTGTAAAATGTCTGCCTTCTTTGTATCCCAGCACTTAGCATCATGCTTGGCACATAATAAGTGCTTAATAAATGCCAGCTGAGTTTACCACTAAAACAATCAAAGAAATTCTATATCCTGCCTTCTCATCTGAGCTCACCAAATACCTATTAGACATCTCAAATTGAATGTCCTGGAGGCATTTCAAACTCAGTTTAACCAAAAATAGAACTCGTTATCTTTCCCCAAAATTTTCCACTCTTCCAAATTTACCTATAACTATGTAGGGCACCACCATCTTCGCAGTCACTCAGGCTCATAACTTTCTTGTCATCATCTTCTCTTTATTTGCACTCTCCCCATGTATATCCAATTTGTTGCCAAGACCTGTTATTTTAATCTGTCTCACACACCTCCTTCTCTCTATTCAAAGAAACTCTGCCCTATTGTTGTCTTTGTTCACTTAATGCATGAACTCTTCTAATAGTCTTCAGGTTGGTTTCCTTGCTTCAATTCTCTCCCCACTCCAGTCTATGCCCCCTCTTAGTTGCCAAAGTAATCTTCCTAGAGTGTGATTCTCACTATATCATTCCTCTTCCCAGTGCCTCCCTATTACTTTCAAGATCAAATACAAAATCTTCTTCACAACCTGGCCCCTTCTTCCCTTTCCTGTATTCTTCCACATACTCTCCTATCCAGTAATGTAGGCTTTATTGTTTGAACTCACAGGAGACACTCCCATCTCCAGATTGTGCATTTCACTGGCCATCCCCCACAGCTGGAATTCTCTTTTGTTCCTCATCTCTCCCTCAGTTCAGATCCTGCCCTCTATAAGAGGCCAACTGCTAGTACCTTCCCTTTAAGATTACCTCCCATTTACTTTGAATATATCTTCTGTGTAATTAATTGTTTGGATGTTGTCTGCCCCATTAGAACTGGAGCTCCTTGAAAGCAGGTCTATGTTTTTGCCCTTTATTATATTCCTAGCAATTAGCACAGTGCTTGGTTCATATTAAATATTTAATAAATGCTTGCTGACTATTTGATTAAATACAACTACCACACTCCTTTACACAAATAAGAATAGGCTAAATTTCTGCAAGGATATATCAGTTATTCATAGTTGGATAGAGTTAGGTCAAGCATCTTAAGGAAATTTTTTTACAGTAGGAAGTAAGGAGGTCTTTGCTGTTGTTGAGTCATTTTTCAGTCGTGTCTGACTGTTCTGTAACTCCATTTGAGGTTTTCTTGGCAAAGGTACTAGAATGGTTTGCCATTTCCTTCTTCAGTTCATTTTACAGATGAGGACACTGAGGAAAACAGGGTTAAGTAATGTACCCAGGGTCACACAGCTACTAAGTGTCTGAGGTCAAATTTGAACTTAGGAAGATGAGTCTTTCTGACTCTAGGCTCAGCATTCTATCAATTTACTACCCAGCTGCCCTTGTAAAGGGGGTCCAGCAGTTCTCCGATTATCTGATAAAGTAACAATTATCAAAAACTCTTGTGCTGGCTAAAAAAAAATAGAAAAGTTCACTGATTCAGTATATGAGATTAAAAAGTAATCATACATAGTAGCATAGCATTCAGTAAACCCAAGGACTAAAACTAGTATGGATGAGCTGTGGGAATCAGGCACAAAAATACACTATTGTTATGCCTGTGAAGTGATTCAGCCATTCTAGAAAGCAGTTTGGAACTATACTGCTATTGTGCATATAGACCCTTTCACCCAGTGATATCACTACTGGACCTGTATCCCAGAGAGATCAAAAGAAAGAGGGAAAGGACTATAAGTCCAAAAATATTCATAGAGGCACATCCCTTATGGCAAAAAACTGGAAACAAATTAGGTGTCAATCAACAGGGGAATGGCTGAACAAATAATAGTACATGAATGAAGTGGAATGTTATGTTGTAAGAGATGACAGAAGGGACAGATTGAGGGAGATCTGGGAGAACTTCAGTGAACTGATGTAGAGTGGAATGAGCAAAACCATGCGAACAATTTGTCCAATGACTACAACAAACACTGTAAAGGAAAACTGGCATGAAGGATTTAAGAACTGTGATAAACACAATGTCCATTTATGACAGGAGAATGCTGATGGTCATTTCATGCTTCTCACTTTTAGTCAGACTGGTGATGAGTTACAGAATGAGTCCAACATTTTTAGATATGACCAAAATGTGCATTTTTTTCATACTTCATTTGTTACAAGGAAGGGCTTTTTTCTTTTGGAAGCAGAGGGAGAAATGAGATAATGATGGCAATACTAAACAAAAAGAACAGTGAATTATTTAAAAAATAAACAGATGAGAGTAGAAGGAAATTTAAAAGAACCATAAACCATTGGTGTAGTATTGGAATTGGTTAAATTTTAAATTTTTGTTAAAGGAACAAGCTACATGGTTTTGTGTACAGTCCTTTTTCTATTCTCTGTATAGGGAATATTCATTTTTTTAATGTTTGTTTCATTCATAATAATAAAGGATAGAAAGAAAAAAGAAGATAATTCTGTTACTGGTAGCAAGCTAGAAACTAATTCTCAATCACTAGTAAACTAAGACTAACCAATATTATTATCATTGAGAGTCCCTCATTTGGACAGAATGTGGCTCCTTTTTAATTTATCGTTAGCTAGCAGAAACTGATTTCATGCTTCCTTTGGTAGCATAAAGAGTCTTCTGTCTCCTTCACTGAACATGTCATGAAATCTGCTCTTTTATCCCAGAACAAACTTTTGTTTCCAGCTGAGGAACAAGCAGGAAGCCTTTTAAAATTTTTGTCTTCTTGCTTTTCTTTGTTAGCATGTAATCTGTGTGTTTATCTGCATATTTTATGAAGCCAGGTATTTGGATTTGAAGAAAGGTGGATAGGAAACATGTAGTTCCCCTCACTGTCCCTAAAGTCTCAAAATCTCCAACTGTGATGTGTGATTGCTTAGATTAAAATAAGAAAGCCCTGTTGTGAAATAGAAACACTAGTGTAAAAAAAAGGATGTTCTTTGATTTAACTCAGATTTTTATTTTCTTGTTCATCCTTTTGATGCATGCCTGTTGCAATTTGTTTTTCTGTTTATGAATAATTTTTTCAGAGCTATAACCTCTAACATCTCAATGAGTTTTTAAGTTATTTGTGAAGGAATTTTTTTGACATCTTATTTAACTAATCAGTTAAATCCACAGTTATATAAGACATACACACCAGGAATTCAATTCTTTATACCCAAGTTATAAAACCTTCATGAGGAGGAATTCAGTAAACATCTGTATAGTCCTTGCTTCAGGAGTGCTAGACCTGAGTTCAAACCTCTGCTCCGACATTGACTAGTTGTGTCTGCAAATCACTTAACCTACTGTCTCAGCTTCCTCATCTATTAAAAAAAAAAGTGACAATATTTGCACTTATATACTTCACACATTTGGTGTAAGATTTTGGATACTTTAAAACATCCTGTAATGGTAGTGAACAATATATTGTGAGCAATAATAGTAGCTAACATTTATAAAGTACTTATTATGTAACAGACACTTTGCTAAGCACTTTATAGAGTATATCATTTGTAAAATGAAGCAGTATGGCTGCTACTTAAGCAATCAGGTATTGAGACAGAGCCCTAACTTGCTGTTATTCTGATGCAAAACACTCCCCTCTGTAGTAAACCTGAGAGCTATCAAATGGAAACCATACTTACCTATTACATAGGAAGGTCACAAGAAATATTAATTTAAAAATACCAAGTTATTTTCAGCCATTTTTTTTCCTTTATCTCCCCGCTTAGCTCCCAAATTCTTAACAACTTGACTCATTATGGAACAGGTCCGTCAGCTTTCCACATCTGGGACAACTGATAAACTCTACCTGTATAGCCACCCTTAAGCCCATCTGCCCTAAGCCTAACCATATGGTTAGAGAAAATAGAAATTACTTCCTCTGCCAGTTTCGCTAGGCATCAGATATTATTTTGGAACCAGTGTCCATAGGTCATTCCCCATAATACTAATACAATATTTGTTATGCATCTGGCAACTATATTGAGCACCCATTATCTATTTTGCCTTAATTCTTTTCCAGGTGCACATACAATAGCAAGATCTATTCCTATTTTTAATCATTTTAACATTTTTAAAGAAAAAATGCTAAAAATAATTAGGTGATTTTTCTTCACCTATTCAAGTTGACAAAGGCTTCTCCAGTGCAGACATTTGTCTTAATAATAACTCATATTTGTATATCACTTTAATGTTCATAAATTGCGGGCTAATGTTATAAGATATTTTCCAACCGTCTAGATTTTGATTAGATTATTTTACCTTGGCAGCTACCAGCTCTGCCCACTTGGAGGACCTTGCTTACCTGGATGAACAAAGGCATACTCCCTTGCGAACTTCTCTCCGAATGCCAAGGCAGAGCATGGGTGGTGCTCGTACACAGCAGGACTTAAGAGGTAAGAACAACCAGAAGAGCCCAGGGAAAGAGAAAATGGGCAGCAAGAACCAGGTGGTTTGTATCATAATCCCATGCTTAATATAGTATGCTAGGAAACAAGATGATTTATCTTAGCTTGGAATCTGTTCCTTAACCTCTATCCTAGAGAACAAAGATAACTATAAAACTATTGCACTAAATGTCAGTGCATAAAACTGCACAGTTTCCAACTGGCAGGAAAAGTGATTTCTCCAAATACTATAAAAGATGAGGGAGCTATATGTGGTGCAGAAGAAAAATTTCTCATTATGAAATCAGAGGACCTAGAGTCAAATCCTGGTCCTGCCACTTACTATTTGTATAGCCTCAGTTAATTCATTTAACTTTGGGCCTCAGTTTCCTGATCTGTAAAATAAGGGGTTTTGGTCCCTTCGTATTCAAAATGTATTATCCTATGACCTTCCTAGGATGCTGGGTTTCACAAATAGTTATTGACAAATTTAAAGCTCTATCACACCATAAATATATGTAGCTTTAAATCAATTAATCCACAACCATTTGTTAAGCCTTTATCTAACATACATACCTCGGCACAAAGCTAAGCATTGGGGGATGCAAAGAAAATGATGAAAGACAGTCCCTATCCTCAAAGGGCTTAAATTGTAACAGGAAAGACAGCACGTACATAAAAAAAGATACAGACAAGAAACATAATAAATGGAAGATAGTTGTGAAAGGGAAGGCATTAGTAACTGGAGGGGACAGGAAGAGTCATCTTGTACAAGGCAGTGCTTGTGCTGAGTCCTGAAAGTGAGGTACTCCAAAAGGCATAGTTAGGAAAGTATATCATTCCAGGAGTGGATGGCAGTCGTTGCAAAGACATGGAAACAGGAGATGGAATATCATTGTGAGGGATAACAAAAAAAAAGAAGTAATGTATAAAAGATTAGAAAGCTAGGAAGGGACTAGGTTTTGAAAAGCTTGAAATGATAAACAGTATATTTTATATATGATCCTAAAGGTAGTAGAAAGCCACGGGAGTTTATGGAGTCAGACATATGCTTTAGGAAAATCATTTTGATAGCTATGTGGAGGATGGGTGGGAGTGGGGAGAGATTTTAGACAGGGAGAACAAATAAGACACTATATCTAAGCAAAGAAAGTGGTCCTGTGAGTAGAAAGAATGGAGCATTGTGCAGTTGTGTAGCCTTGAGTGATCCATCAACTAGTATTTATTTATTAAGTACCTGCTCTTTGCTAGGCTCTGAACTAGGTGCTGGGGGAATAAAAGACAAAAATAAAATAATATAATAATATCTCTCCTCAAGGGGCTTACATTCTTCTAGGGGAGAAAACATGTGCACATATTAATTTCAATTCAATAAATATCTATTAAACACCTACTATGGGCCAGATACTATGCTATGCACCAGGGGATACAAATAAGAAAAAGAAAGACAGTCCCTGCCTTTAAGGAGCTTATAATCTAAAGGGAGAAGACAGAAATGGAAGGGGAGAAATGGAGATACCCAGAGTACCTCATGTGGGTTTATCATGTTCTATAGAGTTTACACTAAGCAGAGCTGTAAAAGAAAAATGGATAATTAGTTGGAAAACCCTAAACCCAATGCTCTGTAAAGGAAAGTTTTGAGAGGAGTTTAATATACCATATTCCAACCCTTCAATTAGAAGGGAAAGGAGGCTGAGGGAGTTAGGAAGGTTTTGAGTATCCAGGGTTGAGTTAAACAGCAATATGAACAAATTTCAGGTGATGAACTTGTCCTGGGAGGGATATCTTGTTCCATGGCATTCAGAACACATATAAGTAAATAGAAAATATATCTCTTTAGGGTTCAACAGTTTACCTTCCTGAGACTCAATTTTGCCATTTGTAAAATGTGGAGGTTGGACCAAATAACCTCCTAGTTTCCTTCCAACTCTTCATCTAAGATGTCATGGAAAAAATGGCAAGTAATTCCAGTGTAGAAAAGAGCGGAGGAGGCAACAACAGCATGGAGGATCAGGGAAGGCCTCCTGTAAGAGCTGCCTCTTAAATTGACCTCTGAACGAAGCTAGGAATTCTAAGAGGCAAAAGATAAGGAAAGGGGGGTACGTTCCAGGCCATGGGGGGATGGGAAGGGAGAAGGGAGGATAATGCCCAAGCATGAAGGCAAGAAATAGAATGTAGTATGTGAGTCTCAACAGCATGTGGAAAAAAAGAGGACTTTGTAACAAGGCTTTGTAAAGATAGGCTGAAACAAGATGGTAAAGGACCTGGAATGTCCAATGGAGGTGTTTGTTTCGTCCTAGAGGCAATAAAGAACTACTGGAACACTTTCAGTAGTGAATGGTAAGGCCTGTGGTTTAAGAATATCATTTTGATAACTGTATGGAGGATAGGTTAGAGAGGGAAAGACAGATAACAACTTCTATTTTGATTATGTTGGATTTGAGATGAGATGCCTACAAGACATGTAATTCAAAACTTTTCAGGAACTTAGGGTTATAGCCACTCTTATAACTCTTCTCAAGTATAAAATGAGGCATTCTGACTAGATAATCTCCGAACTGTCTTCCACCTTCAAATATCAGAAATGAAAGTTGTCTAGCTAGAAAGCATCAAAATCTTACTTCAGTGATAGGTAGACTGGCCACATTCACACCCTAAAAGAAATTGGTAAAGTCAAATATGCAAAAAAGGCAGAGAGCCAAGATGGCAGCGTAAAGGCAGGGCCTCACCTGAGCTCTCCCAAATTCCACTACAAACAACTTTAAAATAAGGTCTCAAAAGAAATTCTGAAGCAGCAGCACCAACAAAGGAATGGGATGAAGCAGTTTTCCAGTCCAAGACAATTTAGAAGGTTGGCAGGAAAATTTTGCATCACTCAATGAGAGTGGAGTACAGTCCTGCACAGACTATGCAAGCCAACAGCAGGCATTGAACTGAAGCCATAGCTTCCAGAGTTCTCAGCCCACAGACAGTAAGGGAGTTGGACAACTGGCCAGAAAAAGATTACAGGCCCTGAATCAGGTGCCACTTTTATTCCCCCAGCACCTAATTCAGTGCCTTTGTTAGCACTGGCTGCAGGATTCTATTGTGTATCACCTGTAGGTGATTCAAGATGGCAGTCAGAGGGCAAGGAGTACTAGCACAGTAGAGCATGCAGAGACCCTGGTCACAATTCTAGGATGGAAAAGCATGCTTGTGGTCATAGACAAAAGCACAGGCCAGGATAGCAGTGACCACACCTCTTCTTAAATCATACCATCTTGGAAAAGTGAAAATTTACAGGTGCCCAGAAGTAGCTCTGAAAACAGTAGCACAAAAAATCTGACACTGGGGACAGTGTCCCGCTACACCCCAGGAGCAGAACCCAATCTTAACATGAAGTTAGAAGTCAAGAAACAGGGTGGAAAAATGAAGAAACCCAAAAAGACCTGACCACAGAAAGTTCTTATGGTGATCGGGAAGGTCAAAACATAAACTCAGAAGAAAACAACAAAGTCAAAATAGCTACATCCAAAGCCACAAATAAAATTTTGAATTGGTCTCAGATTCAAGAATAATTTCTAGAAGTGCTCAAAAAAGGATTTTAAAACTCGAAATATAGAGGAAAAATTGGGAGAAGAAATGAGAGTGATGCAAGAAAATCATGAAAAAAAGAGTCAAGGCAGGCACACACAAAAAAATACTGTAGAAAATAATGCCTTAAAAAACAGAATAGGCCAAAAGGTAAAAGAAACACAGAAATCCACTGAAGAGAAGTCCTTGAAAAGCAGAATTGGCCACATGGAAAAAAGAGGTACAAAAATTCACTGAAGAAAAGAACTCCTTTAAAAGTAGAATAGGTCTCATGAAAGAAGAGGTACAAAAGCTCAGAAAAAATAATTCTTTAAAAATTAGAATTGGGTAAGTGGAAGCTAATGATTCCTTGAGACATCAAGAAATAATAAAAAAAACAAAATCAAAGGAATGAAAAAATAAAAGAAAATGTGAAATACTTCATTGGAAAAACAACCATGAAAAATAATTGAGGACAAATAATGTAAGAACTATTGGATAACCTGAAGCCATGATCAATAAAAAAAAAAAGCCTAGACATCATCTTTCAAGAAATTCTTAAGGAAAACTTCCCTGATACCCAAGAACCAGAAGATAAAATAGAGATTGAATGAATCTACTGATCATCTCCTGAAAGAGTTTCCAAAATGAAACATTTCTGAGAACATTATAGCCAAATTCCAGATCTCCCAGGTCAAGGAGAAAATATTACAAACAGCCAGAAAGAAACATTTGAAATATTATGGAGCCAAAGTCAGAATTTAGCAGCTTTTATGTTAAAGGATCAGAGGATTTGGAATATGATATTCCAAAGGGCAAACAAACTAGAATTACAACCAAGAATCTAACCATTCAAGAGAACAGTTTGGAACTATGCCCCCCAAAATGCTATAAAATTGTGCATATCTTTTGACCCAGCAATACACTACTAAGTCTGTATCCCAAAGAGAGCAAAAAAGGAAAAGGAAAAGGATCTGTATGTACAAAAATATTTATAGCAGTTCTTTTTGTGGTGGCGAAGAATTGGAAATGGAAATTCAACCATTCATCATATACTGGGGACTCAATGCTTTTCAGCATCCTGGTTCCATTCCTCTAGACACTTTCCAACTCAGCAATGTCCTTTCTAAACTATGGGACACAGAACTGGACAAAATATTCTACATGTAGCCTGCAAGCGCTGCCTCTTTTACTGTAGCCCAGGATTGCATTTGAATGTTGATGCACATTGACTTTGAAGTCCACCAAAATTCCAGATCATCTTCAGACAAGCTACTGTCTAACCATGCTATCTATTTTGTACATAGAAAGCAGATTTTTTGAGCCTAAGAGCAAAATTTTACTGTGATCTCTGTTAAATTTTTCTTAGATTCATCCCAATGGTCTATCTGTGGCCATGAGGCCACAGATTCCACACCTCTGTATCCTGTCAAGATCTTTTTAGATTCTGATGCTATTGCCCACTATTAATTATTCCTGTGAATTTTGTATCACCTGAATATTTGATAAGGATGCTATCCTCTGCTTTTATGCAAATCATTGATAAAATGTTAAATAATATGGGGCCAAACACAGATTCTTGTGACACTCTACCGTGAATACCTTTTTCCCAAGTTGTCATAAAACTTTTGAATCTATTCATTCAACCACTTCCAGATCTATCTAGTTGTGCTATCATCTGCAACATATTTTTCTTTCCTTTTCATAAAAATAGCATAAAAGGCTGTAGTATTCCACTGACGCTAGTTTAGCAATCCTGTCAATAAAGGAAATAAGGTTGATCTGACTTATTTTTTTTTTTTTTTTGCTAAAGCCTGTTTTGCTTTTCATGATCCACTACTTTGTTTTATAAAGATCCACTAATTATATCATTAGTAATATGTTTTAGAACTTTGCTGGAAATTGAAATCAAGCTTCCTGGCATAAAGTGTGCAGATTCTAGTCTCTTCCCTTTTTTTGGAAATCAGTACAACATATACCCTTCTCCAGTAATGAGACACCTCTTCACAATATTTCAGATGTTGTTGATGGTAGCTTATCAGTTGTATCCATCATCTCATGTCTTTCAGAACTCATGGATGTAGTTCATTGGACAAAGTGGCTTGAATTCATCACAGCAAGCTAGATCCTGTCTTCTTTCTTACCTTATTCTTAGCTATTTTGTTTTGTCTGTTACAGTCCAAAGGTCATTCTTCTTGGCAAAAAAAAAAAAGTGGAAATAAAATATTACTGAATAGTTCTTTCTTTTCTGTTGTCAACATCATTCCATCCACACTAAGTAGCAGTCCTATACTCCTGTTTCAAGTGCTGTAAATAAATACCATTTTTTCAGTCATGTCAGACTCTTTATGACCTATTTTGAGATTTTCTTGGCAAAAGAGATACTGGAATGCTTTGCCGTTTCCTTCTCAAGCTCACTTTTCAGATGAGGAAGCTAAGGCCAACAGGGTCAAGTCATTTGCCCAGGGTCAAACATCTAGGAAGTGTCTGAGGCCAGATTTGAACTCAGGAAGTCAGTCTTCCTGACTGTAGCACCAGTACTCTATCCACTATACCATCTAGTTTGCCTACAACAAATATCATACCTATGGTATGTATAGCATAAAACAATACTGTAGTTTCAAAAAACATTTAAGACTTTGCCCTACCATACCTAAGCTTTCAGGAAACTCTTCACCTGAATAGTACATTCCAGACTATGCTGATTGCATCCACCTGGCTCATAGATTGTTCATATTAGTCTATATTGCTAGCCTTTTCTGATTAATGGGAAATGATATTGCAAACTTCCTTCCAAATGTCTTTTTTCTTTAAGAGTTTCCCATCAAATGGTTTAGATGTTTAAGTACTGATGCATGAGAATGATTCTGTATACAATTAGCATTACAGAATTATATTTTAATTCAAAGCTCTAGACTTTAAAAAATAATCTTCCTTCAAAAAGTAGTATAGTATCATCTTAATTACTGTTCACAAGGGAATTATATTGTCTTGTAATAGAGTTCAAAATGCATTAACAAGCAGCAAAAACATACTTGGCAAACAGAATTTCTCTATATTTCTGCTGGTCTACTTGCCAAGTCTTCATAATTTGTGAGTTTATCCTAAATATTTAGCATTATTGTAGAAACAGAACTAGATTATTTTCCTGGTATACTTTTTTTTGAGTGTCACATGGTATCGTTTCATTTAAACAGCCATACAAATTGCAGTTTCATATCTTTCTCTACTTGTGATAAAGGGAGTATGTATTTTTTAGCTTTTAAGTAATGAAGTGATTGGAAGGTTTTTTTATTACAGGAGGTTGGGCTTATCTTCTGAGTTAAGCATTTATAAGGTATTACTTGAAACAGTGGACTTTGTCAGTCTGATGTAAGCTTTGATTTAAAATGAGCATCGAATCAAATCCTAGCCTCCCAGTTTTCAGAGTATACTGAGGAGCCGCTGCTGAATGATATATGTCCTCTAGAACCCTGTTAATATTTAATAGTAGCTATTTGAAAGCCACATAATATTTCCTGCCCGTGATGGTAGAGCATGGAAATATTTCTAGAGATTTATTTATCTTCTCAAATAAAAGTCAGTCTGCCAGGAAATGTTTATTAAAACACCAGACCCTGTAGAGAAGATATAACAGAAATTAAAGAAAAAAATCCTTGCTTGCAAGAAGCCTGCCGTCTAATTGCTCAGCATCCAGTTGAAAGAAGTGGAGCAGAAACAGTAAGGAGTAGTTTGGGGAATTGTCTTAGAAGGTATTAGTAGTGAAAGTGTAGCTTGGGAGGATGCACATTTGGCTTAATAATTCTCCCTAATGATAATTACTGTCGTTCATTGTCCTCCAAAATAGAAGGCTGTGGAGTTTAGGCATTATTTGGACTCTTCAACAGAAAAACATCAACAGTACTTAAGTTCTAAAGTTTGACTTCTAGATGTTCTTTCTTTATCAAGACTTTTCATTGCAGCTTCATTCCTGACAGCTATTCTAGTGAATCAGATATTTCTAGTTAACAGTGATGAGGAATAGACCACACCAGAATACATCAGTATTCCATTTTAGGATATCCCATTTCAGCCTGCTATATGAATGAATGGAACTGATGATAGGAGTTGTACTGGTAAGACGATATCGAGAGACTAAAGACAGCTGAGTGGCTCAGTAAATAGAGTACAGGGCCTGCAGTCAGGAATATCTGAATTCAAATCAGGCCTCAGACATTTACGAGCTGTGTGACCTTGGGCAAGTCACTTAACCTTGTTTGCATCAGTTTCCTCATCTGTACAAGGAGCTAGAGAAGGAAATGGCAAACCACTCCAATACAACAAACAACAACAGAATGTAGCAGTAGGTAGAAACTCTTATCTCACCACCATGTCCTCTTCCATCACCAAAACCTGATGTCCACTGACAACTATTTCTTAAAAGCAGTATTAGAAGGTTTTCAAAATTAATTTTAAGTACTTATTTTGGATGTATATTTTTTCTAAATATAAATATCCTTATGTGGTGATGAGGTGATTCAGTGAAATAGAAGGCAGATATCCACTATAAAATATGCCACTCTGACCAGTCTAATCAAATCTCCTACCCTTCCTCTAAATACCTAGATATGGTAGTGTAGGTGTTATAAAAAGTGGGAACTTTTAGCAAAAGGCACAGAATAGGAGAAAAAGGCAGTTGGTACATATCATCAGTCTTACAGAGTCTGTGGGAGGTGACCTAGAAGAATAGTATACTGTCCCTAAGTTCTTTTGTTAGAGTGCTTCACCATTTGTTAATGAATGGTAATGAAACTTTCTTGTCCTTTCTTCAATTCTCATCAAACTATAATGCTTTGAAGGAGTTATATATTATTAGTTAAGCCATTAATTTTCACCATAGTACAGTTTCCTTGAAGATATTACTTCATTTTGTTGTATGATGGTATAATTTTTGGTTAACTAACTATTTAAACATACTTCAGTTTGTGGGGAGGGTACTGATTAAGATACCTGATTGTGGCAGGTCCTAGGATAAAGTCAGCGCAGCCAGGAGTCAACCTGACTCTTGTCAAGGATATGAATTTAACTTTTATATGACAAAACAAATACTTTGTATAATTTCTGCAGACCTTTACTTGTCCTAACTGTAACTCTCATTATGGTGATGAATGTATGCCATGGAATTCAGTCATAGAACTCTAAAAGGTATTTATTTGTCTTGAACGTGACCCAGTTGATTCTCAGATATATAAGATAATCTTACACTTGTCGCTTATGCTCCTCCCCCCAACCCCAAGGACTTTAGGTTCACATATACTTGGCCCTCCTCCTAGGAGTATGATCCCAGTTCCTCTCCTCCAAATCAGTTTTATTTTTTTCTCTTTGGCTTATTGCCCCACCTGGAGTTAACCCAAAATAGACCTTAGGTGTGGCTTATATCTGGTTTCCCCAAAAGCAAGTAGCAGTGTCTTCATCATCTGCACAGGTACTCCAAGTGTAATATGGTAACAGTGTGGAATTGCTTTTATTTCACATAACACAGAAAATGGGTGACATAAAAGCCTCACAGGAGCCTATGAGCAGCTTTTTGTTGTTGTTCAGTCATTTCCTTGACCCCATTTGGGGTTTTCTTGGCAAAAATACTAGAATGGTTTGCCATTTCCTTCTCCAGTTCATCTTACAGATGGGAACTGAGGCAAACAGGATTGAGTGACTTGCCCAGGTTCCCAGAGCTAGTAAATGTCTCAGGCTGAATTTGCACTCCCTCACTCCAAGTCAGCTTTCTATCCACTGCTCCACCCAGCTACTCCCCCATGACCAATACAAGAACATAAAGCACTCATGCAGTCCATAACTTCCCTCTGCCCCACCCCAGAAGTTAAAGGTAAAGCAATAAGTATTTCTTGGTAGATTATGAAGTCTGGATGTTGCTAGTCCCAGTACTGCCGTGAGTTGCTTGCTTGAGTCCAAGATGAACTGGGAGTATTTGTTCAGCAATCCTTCAAAGTATCTTTAATTTCTGGGGGGACGTTACGGACTGCACGAGTGCTTTATGTTCCTGTATTGTTCATGGGGGAGCAGCTAGCTGGCGTAGTGGAGAGAGAGCTCTGGCTTGGCGAAAGGAGTGCAAACTCTAGTCTCTGACTTGTTCTCAAAAAAGAAAACAAAAAGTCCAAAAAAAGACATCCAAGAACTCCTCTCTCAAGCCTGCCTAGGCAAACACAGATTTTATCTATGTGCTTCTCCTGAAAGTTACCCTTTTCTGCTTAAAGTTGGAGGAGGGAGAAAGGAGCATCATATAGTGGAAAGAATGCTGGATTTAGAGTCACAGAATCTGGCCTCAGATCATGATTCTGCCACTTACTATCTATGTGACCTTAGGTAAATCTCTTACACTCTCTAAGCCTCAGTTTCTTTATCTGTAAACTGAAGTTGGACTGGTTCTAAATCTATGATCCCCTACCTGTCTCCCCATCACCACCACCTTACTGCCTTCGAGTCTGTAACTCAAAGGGGGAGAGGAAGCACAGGAAAAGAAAGAATAAAGGGGAAAGGTGAGAGAACCAAGACATTTTACAGCTCTCTTTTTTTGACCACTGAGAAGATAGGTTACAGCAGAGCCAAGATTCAAATTTGTTACACACAACTCTGAATGCAGAGTTCTTTCTACTGAACAACCATCTCTCCTGGTTTTCTTAAAGAATAACCTGATCTGAGAACACTGCATCTCTTGAAGTAGCAAACTCCCAACAAAACCAGTACTTGAAAATAGCATAATGAGGAGAGTGATTCCAAGTATCAGAGGATTTCCTGAAAAAGCCCTTGTGCCTTTGAAAAAGGGAGAAATTCATTAAATCATATATAACAGATTACTCACTGCCCCTTTGGATTAAGTAGCAAAGTAGTTAAAGAAAGACTCCAGAGTTGTGTGAAAGGGTCCCATCATGACATCCACTTTCTCCAGATAATAAGTGACTAAAAGTCATATTTCAAGTTCAAAAGAGTAATTAACAAACAAGCCTTTTGATAGTTTGGTCCAAATTAAAGACGAAAAGAAACAGCTTTCAAAGTATCTTTTTTTTTTACTCATTATTTTTTTCTTTTCTTTTTTTTTTTTTTTAGTAAAAATTGGTTTGATGTGTTAAGGTAGCCACAGTATTTACCAAGAAATGACATAACCATTTTGAGAAGTACTTGTTAAAGTGACTTATTTTCACAAGTGTAAAAGAAAAAGCTTTGAGGTATTTATCTGTCTGAAAGTATTTCTTAGAACACACACACACACACACACACACACACAAAATCTGACATATGGGACCTCAGCCCCAAGACAGATCAATTAAAGATTTAATGAGAAGTCATTAATGGTTTGTTGTCAACCTAGAGGATCTCCACTGGGTTGTCTTAGGGATTTGTGCTTGACTCTGTGCTATTTAATAGTCTTACCAATAATTTGGAAAATGGCATAAATAGCATTCTTATCAAATTTACAGATGACGTAGAGTTGTCAGGGATAGTTAACATGGTGGATGAAAGTCAAGATTCAAAAAAACTCTGATGATTGGGATTGAATTTAGGATAAAATGCAATAGGGATTAAAGTAAAGTCTTTCATTTGGATTCAAAAAAATCTGCTTCACAAGTACAAGATGAGAAAGACATGGTTAGACAGCAGTTTGTCTGAAAAAGATTAGGGGAGTTTTAGTGGATACAAGTCAACAGTATGATGTGGTGGCCAAAAAAATCTAATGCAGTCTAATTCAAAGAAGAATACCTTCCAGGAATAATAGGGATGTGAGAAGTCCATGGTACTCTGCCTTGATCAGACCACATCTGGATATTTTGCTCATTTCCTACCCTGAAATGAATTGTTAAACACCCTGGAAGGCAGGCAGCTAGATGGCATAGAGGATAGAGTCCTGGATCTGAAGTCAGGAATATCTAACTTCAAGTCAAGCTTCAGACGTTTATTTAGCTGTGTGACCTTGGGCAAGTTACTTAATTTTGTTTAATCAACTGTAATATGGAGAGAATACCTCCAGGGTTGTTGTGAGGATCAGATGAGATAGTGTCAGTAATGCGCCGGGTGCGTAGGCTATGCTGTATAAATGCTAGTCAGAGATTTCCTCATTTCCCTCCCAGCACTCATTTTGGATTTCTTTGACTTCTTCACCATGCCCCCACCCCACTTACCTTCTGCCTTTTGTAACTAACCTGTTGACCTGAAAAGGTCTCTAATGTTCTGCAGTACAAACTATGAATGTAGCTTCTGAAATCTGTGTGCAAAGGGGAGAACTTCCAATTCACAAATAATAGAGAGTGAAGCCCAGATTATGAAAAGAGCTGGGCAGTTCCTGAATAGCCACACAGATGACTTCTCAGCTTGGCCAAAGATAGCCCAGTGTTGTTGTATAGTTTCAGACATGTCCAACTCTTCCGTGACCCGTTTTCTTGGCAAGGATACTGCTGTGGTTTGCCAATTCCTTCTCCAGCTCCTTTTACAGATGAGGAAACTGGGACAAACAGGGTTAAATGACTTGCCTAGGTTCACACAGCTAGTAAGTTGTCTGAGACTGAATTTGAACTTGGGAAGATGAGTTTTTTCTCACTCCAGGCCTAGCCCAGCTAGCTGCTAAGGGAGCATATAAGAAGTGTGTTTGGCTAGAGGGATCTACAGAGTATATGAAAGAGGTAGAGAAATAACCTAAGATGAGAACAAAAGCTGAAGTCCAATATGACTGATAATGAGGACACACTATTGACTTTGAAGAGGAGTATGATGCAGATAGGTCGTATCAGTATATTGAATATATTCAACAGTATATTGAAGGGGAAAGAAGTGGGAAGAGAAGTCTGGTAGACTAAGGCTCAGCTTTGGTATTCAGAAGTGGACAGACATAAAGAGACTAGACACATGCTAGCAATTTGTGTTTTAATTAGCCCCACAATTTGTGGGGCTAGGATAGGAGGGTGAAAAAGGAACCCACAATGTGTCACCAAGATTCCAAGATAAAAAGAATGACACCCCTAACACTAATTTTAAAATGGAAGTGGAAGACTTAAGCACATTTGGTGAGGGAAGGGAACAAAGTCCCATTTTCACCCTCTTACATTTCAATTGCCTGAGATACTCTCATATCAGAAGACGATGAAAAGAAAGGAGAATGCTTGGACTTAAAAAGGTAGATTTATGAGTTATCTATTTTGATTATAGATGATAGCATATGAATAAAGGGCTCTCTTCCCTAAAAGGAAAAAATAGACTCAAAATACATTCTGCATTCAAATTACGTATTTCATTCAACATTTGCAAAATGATAAGGATATAGAGCTATATGCAAAGATGCCCTGTATCATAGAGTTAGAGCTGATAGGGACCTTAGCAGTGATCTAGTACAACCTCTTTATTTAATAGTTCAGAAAAATGAGTCCCAGAGAGATTGTTACTTTCCCAAGAGTGACAAATTTAGGATCAAAATCTAGGTCCTCTACTGCTTTTTCCACTGTACTCTACTTCATCAGCCTCATTGGTTATTATAGGACAAGTGTGATGCCTCAGTAATTAACTAGAGCATTTTGGATCAAAAAGTAGACTTCCTATTTCTTAGTAAAAGTTCAGTGGATTCTTTCATCTCTGTGGGTTGTAGAGACTTTGTGAAATGGGCCCTTCATCTGGAAATGTCCCTGACCTAGAGATTTCCTTCCAACCATAGGCCCGGTTGCATAGATCCTCTGTGGCTTAGCAGCATCTGAGTCATATGATACTGGGGAAAAGTGAAGGCAGGGAAGGTTTCTGTGAGAGAACTACAATCAGGGCAGCAGAACTTAGGTTAATTGTCAATGCTTCATATTTAGTGTTCTTTCTACTATATCACATTGTTAACTACATGCAAATATACTACAGATAAAAATTCCACTTCAAGACTAATTTTTTATACTCTTCTCAAAGTATGTTAAGTCACATGGGAGTACTTTAGAATCTATTCTGGGGCAGTCTGGTATAGCTGATAGAGACCTGGCTATGGAATCAGTACCTCTTGTGGCTCAAGTCTAACATACTTCCTATATGAACCTGGACAAATCACTTAACCTCTTGGTGCCTTCAAGAAACCTTTGAGACTCCTAGGTTGCAGAGCAGATGCAGTTCTGCATTGATAGATGAAATTTTCTGACCAAGACTTTCTTACACCAGTGAAACCAAAGGTTGATCCCACTTCTAACCCATTCCCATGCCTGGTGACTTTGCACAACCCTCCCTCACTTAAATCCAATTCACCTGCTTGTCATGGCATCACCTACAAGATATCGTGGTCCTCTTTGAGAATGAAGGCCAAACAACCCATGCCACACCTAAATAAATGAATCAGTAAAAAAATCCATTACGCATTAGTTAAAATTGAAATAAGCTACAGTTCTTTGTATGTTTGTGTCTGTAATAAGGGAAGAGTGGCAAATGAGTTACTGGCTGCTTCTTAAGTGTTGATTATAAGGCCTGCTAGTTGTGAAAACATGTCTCTTCTTCCAAGAGCCCTTTCTGATGCCTTCTACATTAATCAATTAGGGTCTGAGATGCATCCAATAAGATGTCTTCTTTCTCCTTTTCCTGTAACAATGGGTTATGCTGTGATTTTTTTCCTGTTCCACCTTTTCACTTAAAAGACTGGGAAGCTATTATTAGCAGGTATGTTGGTGAATTGGTGGAAGCTAGAAGGCAAATTTGACTGGTCAGATCCCTATAGTAAAAACTGGTGGAGATAAATGGAAGTACGTTGTTTGCTTCTTGCTTCAGTAGGTCCCTCAGTTTTGCCTACAGCCAGTAGTTAGGTGTCTGTACTAACTCTGCTTTCGGATTCAAAACCTAATTCAGCAGAAAGTTCTTATTATCAAAATTGAGAGAATGAGGGGAAAACGTTATCTGGCACCTACTGTCTGACAAATAAAAAGCCTTTTTACATTTATAAAGTCACATTTATTTTAAGACTACACTCAAAACAATAAGTCAAGTTGCACATTTTCCCCATGTTTTCCAAAACCCCTAGAGGGCTTATTTGAAAGTTGAGAAACCAAGATACAGCAATAACTGAGACATTTAGCTCACTGGAAGCTTGTTGATATGGCGGAGAAAAAGCAATACCAGTGGCCTTTTCAAAAAGATCATATGGCCCTAAGTCACCCTTAGCTACTTCAGTCAGGATTTCAGATGCTGATGACAACATAAAAAAATCTTAGAAATATGGATGCCATGTTGTTATTAATATTCTTTTCTGGTTGGTAAAGTTCTCAAGTGCTCTATTTAAAATGAAAGTAGAAAGAGCAGTCTTAAGATTTTTGTTGGAGGCCTAATCGGTAGCTGCCTGGACAAGCAGAATGAAGGCTAGGGGGAAATACGTGACTATTTATTCATTTATTTATTTATGCTTGATTTGTATGTGTATGTGTGTATGTACATATAGACATAGATAGAGATAGATAAATATATATAATACGTATATACACGCTTGATGCACAGTACTAATTATACTAAAGAAAGGATCAGTCCAAGATTGGGGCTGGAATGTAAATCTGAAGCCAAGCAGGACTGTTGAATAGACAGATGTGTCCTTTAACCTGCTTTAAGTGAAACTTCAAGAAAAGGAGGTGCCTGCTCAACTTCCATATTAAGCCCAGGTTGAGTGTATTGTTCTGATCAATATATTTCAGTGTATCTGGGGTTTCAGAAATGGACATAAGCAAAAGCCACAACTTATCCACATCTCACTCCATATAATTGTTATTCATGGTCTTCCATAGATAATCCTGAGAAAACTGTACTCAATATAAACTACGTATCAAGCATTTATTTACTGTACACACAAAAATACTAAAAGACACAAAAGACTTCACAGCATACATTGATGGAGTAACTTAAAACAAAATTCAGTAACAACTCTTGTTAAAATCTTTAGGAAATCTGGTACTCAAACCTCATCTAAAAATGAAGCTGTGCAGGACTGCTGATTAGGCATTTTACATTTCACCTCAGCTCTAAGCTGTGTCCTTCAGAATCCATATGGTTGCTTGGGGTCCATCTCTTGTCTCTGGCTGACTTCTCCAGTTCAGAAGTTTCCACTGCTGCCATTGAGCTCCACTCATTGGACCTTATACCTCTGGAATCCACAAGGTTGCCTTCAACTTAGACGTATCCAACTCAAGGATGACATTCAATCCCCTACTCAGGCAAAGAAAAAACAAAGGAGCATTGGATACAGTGACCAGGAATGCAATCAGTGTCTTCAGAGAAGTGTCAGGTCTCTGTGACTTCAAGAAGCTAGAAGAAACATAAGAGAAAGAGTTTTTATATGAAAGGAAATCTGTTCAAAATAGAACAGAGTTTCTACAAGACGTAAAGGAAGAATTGGATAGGGACCTGGAAGAAAAAAAGGCTAATGTGTATGTATACGGAAATATAAAGAAAATACTCCCTAGGTAAGGGGGTTTTATTAAATACATATTTATTGGGGGGCGGAGCCAAGATGGCAGAGTAGAAAGACTCACATTTGCTAGCTCCGAACCCACAGCCCATGGATTTCCTGTAAAAAGAACTCCTGACAAATTCTGGAACAGTGGAAGCCGCACAGAAACACAGTGAAGGAGATTTC
>CM053770.1:518349490-518415126 GCA_028658325.1 Potorous gilbertii
CAAATGGGGAGAAAATTTTGGAACCCAAAATCTTGTGAAATTGAATGTAAAAAGTTAAATAAATTTATTTTAAAAATAAATAAATAAATACATACATACATACATATTTATTTTTCCATTTTCAACATTCACTTCCACAAGAATTTTAATTCCAAATTTTCTCCCCATCTCTCACCTCCCCCTACCCCAGGACAGCATGCACCCCATACACCTCTTCCTCAATCTGTTCTCCCTTCTGTCCACTCCCCTTCCCCCATCCCTCTCCCCTCTTTTTCCTGTAGGGCAAAAGAGATTTCTGTAGCCCATTTAATGTACATCTCATTTTCCAGTTGCATGCAAAAAAACAATTTTTAACATTCATTTTTAAGGCTTTGAGTTCAATATTCTCTCCCTTCCTCCCTCTCCACCCATCCTCATTGAGAGAGTAAGCAATTCAGTATAGGTCATACATGTGAAGCCATGGAAAACACTTCCATAATAATCCTGTTGCAGAAGACTAACCACATTTTCCTCTGTCCTGCCCTCCATTTATTCTATTCTCTTCCTTGACCGGTCCCCCCATAATAGTGTTTGCTTCTGATTATCCCTTTCCCCAATTTGCCATCCCTTCTGTTATCTTCCCTCTCCTGTCTCCTTCCGCCCTCCCTTCCTGCAAGGTAAAATAGAGTTCCATGCCCATTTGAGTGTGTGTTATTCCCTCCTTAAGTCAAATCCCATGAGAGTAAGGCTCACTTATTCCTTTTCATCTCCCCCCTTTTCCCTTCCATTTTCAAAGCTCTTTCCCTCCATTGTAAAAGCCCTTTCTAGGTAAGTAAGTTTTGATGTGGTTAGCCTATAACTCGGAATCTCATTGTCCATAAGGCATTATATTGTCTTTGATAATGTTTTAATTATTTTTCTCTGAATAGGAGGTGGTGAATGGGACAGGAGTAGGAGAATGGAAGGCAGGGAAATGGCAAGATGCTTGCTTTGGTAAAGTCCTAGATAGTTTGAAACTGCATCAGGAACTAACTAGATAAGGAGTGTTGAAGTGTTTGGCTTGTTCATTCCAGGTTACAGTTCCTTCTCACCTTCCTGGATATGTTAAAAATGTGGTATATTCTTGGCTCTTTACCTTATAGGCACCATATGGATACAAAAATGATCTTAACAGAAACTGAGGATTACATGTTTGTGACACTAGTAATGGTGAAAAAAAAAAGTTGAAAGGAATGTAACTAACTAACTGCCTTGACTTTGGTGCAAATATACTTTAAACAGTGAAGAAGCCCTCATGTTGCCACTCTGCCTACCAATAGCCTTCCACCAGGCCAAACACAGTGAGGGCCCTTCTCTGTCACAATTGTTAGAAACTGCACTGCTACTGAAGACTGTTACAACTGTCAGTGCCAGTAGCTTAAAGTCATGCACAATCAGAGCAATTTGGTTTATATTCGTTGCAGTTTGATAGAAATAATTGTACTTCCTAACAATTTTTAATATCCTCTTTGCTTTGCTCCCACTGTGAAAGCCTTTGCTCAGAAACAGTCATTTGAAGCAACAGAATTTTCCATATGTCCTTTGAGAGGCCAAAGGAAACAAGTGCCAAAATGCAAAAGTAAAATATTCTGAGTGTTTGGCATGTGTCATATGAAAAGAAAATGTGCTTAAGTCCCACCAGAAAAATTCAAAAGTAGTCCTATTGTGGATTAAAGACGTCTCCCTGGTAGCTATTACAGGAGGATTCTTACAGCAAGCAGTGCTTCCAGGATCTGCAAAATAAATCATTCTTATTTCTCGATTATGTTTTGCTGTCAGCTGTAGCCATCGAATAGTTCTAGTCCCACCTACCTTTAGTTCAGCATTCTGATTTAAACAAAACAAAAGGGAAAAAAAACACCTCCATCTTAAATCTTGTGGAACAGTTACACAAAACAAAATTAAGAATATTTCTTCAGTTATCACACATTTTTTATGTCTTGCCATGTTTATCATTTACCCTAAGTCCTGTGTTCTATGATTCTTCCTTCTAGTGCGATTTGCACCTTATAGACCTCCAGACATCTCCCTGAAGCCACTGCTCTTCGAAGTACCCAGCATTACCACAGAGTCTGTATTTGTTGGCCGAGACTGGGTCTTCCATGAAATAGATGCTCAACTACAGAGTGAAAATGCCAGCGTGAACCAGGGAGTAGTGATTGTTGGAAACATTGGATTTGGCAAAACTGCTATTATCTCCAGGCTGGTGGCCCTCAGTTGCCATGGTACACGGATGAGACAGATCGCCTCAGACAGTCCACATGCTTCTCCTAAACGTATGTACTTTTGTGTATAGAACTCTATGCTAGCAGCATTCTTATCATTCGTATACTAGTATGTGTCCTCTTCATTTGATCTGTAAAATCTGAACTCTGTAAGAATACCCTTAATCCAGAATGAACAGAGAGAATTTTGTGTTCAATTTATATCTAACATATGTATCCAACAGTCCTCCATGGCCAAGATGCTCCTGAGCCCATGGCAATTGCATCCTACTCCTATGTGCATAGCCTCATGGCTAAGAGAGCTGGAAGGGACATGTTGGAGGTCAACTTCTCCAGCCCTTTCATTCTAAAGATGCAAAAACTGAGGTCTGGAGAAGTAAAGTAATGTTTCCTAGGTCATACAAGTGGAAGCAGAACTGAAGTATGCATTCAAGTACTCTTCCTCTAATGCCAACCCCTTCTATACTATAAATAGGCTCCCACGTTTAGTCTAATTGCAACTGAAAAAATCTTCCCTATATCCTTACCCTGCTGGTTGCATTCTGAACTTTGGATAAAGAGTGTAGCAGTTGCCTACAGAGCCTTTTCACACCTATTTTTCTTTCTGCTTCCTTGTTAGCTTTGAAACCTTTGCTCAGTCTGGGATCTTATCTGTGTTTACAATACAGCAGTACAATCTGTTTACTGCCTTCATTTCCTGATTATTGATGTGAATTGTTACATTGCCTAGGACTGGCCATCATCCTTGGAGTTTTTCTTCTGTCTCCCTTGTAAAAAATTGCTGTGCTGTCTTCTGTGTTCATTCCTTTCTCATCCCCAGCCTAGTACAGCTAGGGTGTAAGAGCAGTAGAGATGATATGACAACCTTCAGAAACCTTGGAGGAAGCCAAAATAGCCAGTTCTCTGAGCAGGTCCAGATACCATTTTCCCCTTCCCTCACCAACCCTGTCTTGCCTTGGTATTCCCCATGTTAGTAGCTCTGAAAATTAACCCAGAAAAGGTCATAATCATTTTTATGAGTTTTACCCTTGAAAATGACTAAGGCCATGCCTGCTGTACATAAGTAGTTAAAGATATAAAAATATAGCTCACAGAACTGACTAATCTTTCCGATCCATTTCTGCACAACTAATTGGAACAACTGTTACATTTGACACAGTTAAGATGATTGGAAATCCCGGACTCACCAATTTTTCATATGCTGCTCGGTTTTAAATTTCTTTCATCAGTATGAACTGTGGGGTAGATGGGATAGCAGAGTGTAGAATAATGGGTCCATTTGCATAGGATTCTTCCTGTCCAAAATGATAGTGGAAACTGTTCCTGTTAAACAGCAATCTCGTGTCTGTAGAGGTGATTTTTTTTTTCTGGGCTAGTGTGACATATACATCATAGCTAAAGGCCAAATTTGGGCAAATGTCTTCACAGACTAACAAATACAACTGTTACTGCATATGTGATATTATGTGTGTGAGAAAGGAAGCTCAGCCTTGAATCAAAATTCTCATCATCTCAGCATTGGTTCTCATCTTGGCTCCAACATACCCAAGGACAAGTCAGTCTGGATCTCATATTGCTTATCCGTAACATTGGGATCATGATGCTTGCACTGTCTGTTTCATAAGCTTATTATGAGAAAAGTATCTGTAAACCTTAAATTCGTACGCAAACAGAAAATTATTATTATGTGAAAGTACTGAATGATAATGCTATGGAAATGTAAAACATTTGCAATTCACAAATCTTTGCGTTATTCAGATACATTTTCTTTTACTTGTGGCCAGTAATGACTGTAATAGAATGAGATGGTGATGACTGTCATTGATTAAAATAATTATAAAGAAAACCTGGATAAACAGATTTTCTAGTAGTTGTTTGAGTTCACATCTGTGATAGAGATATGTATGTATATATAATTTTCATGTATATTGAATGGATACAAAGACATG
Source organism: Potorous gilbertii (assembly GCA_028658325.1). Lineage (NCBI taxonomy): Eukaryota > Metazoa > Chordata > Mammalia > Diprotodontia > Potoroidae > Potorous > Potorous gilbertii. The sequence goes on from CM053770.1 coordinate 518,353,683, forward strand.
AAAAGTAATTACATATAACGAGAATTATAGTACTGCACCTAAATCAGAGAAACAACGCAACTGCCTACTTTTCTGTTTTTAATTTAGTTTATTTTTTCAATTAACAAAAATTGATTTTTTTTCTCCCTCATTAAAGAAAAACTTGCAACAATATGATTAGACAAATGCAAATTAAAGCTACTGTTATGCTCCCAATTCATCCATCAGATGGACAAAGTCGATGAAAAAGAAAAATGAGAAGTGTTGGAGAGGCTGCAAGAAAACAGACTCATTAATGTACTGTTGTTAGTGGAACTTTGAATTGGACCAGTCATTATAGACGACAATTTCAGAGAGCAATTTTCAGAAGTTTTCTAGAGAAGACTATTCCACAACTCTTCCTAGAAAGAAGTTATGATCTCCCAATTTGCCACTTGGAAGTTCACTTTTTAAGGTGTGATTTAGAGCCTTTCAGTAATTTTCTTGCATTTCAGTATTTTTTCAGGTCTTTCTTTTCTTTGCCATCTAAAAAAAGAAATCAAAATAAATTTCCTGGTTGTATTCATGCAATATATCCAAGTTGCATTCTGTCTCTAATCCCACAATAAATTTCATTAGCATAAGGTACAGGAAACCAAAATCCAGCACTCTTTCTATATGCTACATGCACAATTATAGTTATAACTATTGTTCTGTATTAGCAGAATTCTGCAAAGAACCCTAGTTGATGAATTTATTAAACAGTGTTCCCTTTTCATAGACATTTATCCATATTTGGCCTTTAGTTTTAATATATATGCCACACTAGCCCAGACAAGCAGAAGTAGAAAAACAAAACTCTCTAGACAACTCTGACGTGGGATCCCTGTTAACAGTAACACCTTCCACGGCCAATTTAGGATAGGAAGAACCCAATATAAATGAAACCACTGTCCATACTGCCAACCCATCCACCCCATGAGTTATACTACTGAGAGAAATTTAAAACCCAGCATGGAAAACTGGTAAATCAGGGATTTTCAACCATCTTAACTATACCAAACATAACAGTTGTTCCAATTAGTTGTGCAGAAATGGATCACACACACACATTCTGTCCCAAAAGACTTAAAATTTCACCAAGACATTTGGGAGTGTGTGTGTATGTGTGTGTGTGTGTGTGTGTGTGTGTGTGTGTGTGTGATAACTCATAAATGAATATTACTCGTTGAAGCAACTTTTACTGAGTTAATTTCTAGAGCTAACATGGAGGTTACTGAAGCAGGACAAGGGGGAATCATCTTGCCTAAAAAGGTCCTCAGAGCTATCTTTTTAGGCTTCCCCCAAGTGTTTCCAAAAATTAGATCAAGGGACCATGGATCTGTTATCGTAAATAGGAATGTGATATTTAGTCTCAAAAGGAAGCATAGTTAAGGTAAGTCAAGAGTAATTTTACACACTTAGGTGCAAAATGGTTCCTCATATGTAAATTGAGGTGGTTGAGTTAGATGATTTTCAAGGTGCTTTTATTTTCTCTGATTCTGCGAACATCCTTCTTCTGTCAAAAGTAATTTCACACCCTTATCTGGTCATCTTGCTTTCAGTGTTTAAATGCCATAATACTAAATCATTTTTATCTGAGTAGTCAAAAAATTTAATATTGAGTGAGTTGGAAGGAAAACCAGAGCACTGATAGTATGTGACTTCAGATAAGCAGCAAAATAAGTATCCTGCATGACCAAGAAATCAGCAAGAAGATCTGCAAAAGCCTAAGGGAGAAACAGCCTAATATGCTTCCCAAATCAAAAGCTCAAACAATATAATAGAAGCTGGGCTTCTGGTTAGTGAAATCCAATGAGAAGAATCTCATGACCCTCAGTGTTCAGAACCTTTCTCTTGTGCATTTCCCAGAACACTGCAAGCACTCTTATGGGGTGAGTTGAGAGTCTCCTTCTTTGGGACATCACAAAAACACTTAGATTCACCCTGATTTTCTATCAGAAATCTTGAGAAAGTATCTGTGGAGACAGAGTATATGGAAAACACTAATCAGGGTACCCTGACCACAACTGTTTCCTGCATAGAATGAGAAACTCAGTGTTTCCTACATTTAGAATAATTCCTGTTCTTGGCCAAATTACAATTTATACTTTTTTGTCAGTGCAATTGGACCCAAAGAGATAAGGCAAAAATGTGACCCAGAGGTAATATAAAGCAACCTTTGGGTACAAGTTTTACTAAAATAGTTAAATAGTCCCTGATATTTACAGTAACTGCATTTTTAATTAGACTGGTACGTATAAAACCAGCTGAGTATTAGCAAAATGGGACTGATGTGGGGCTCAGATTGGTTTGTGTTTGAATGATCTTCCAACTAAGTATTTTCTAGAAATTCTCATTCTTGGCCATTGATAGCAGTGATATAACTGCTGGTAAAGAAACGGATGGAAATTCCCAAAGGTGTCCTACTGGGAGCTCCCTGCTTATACCTCTGCCTCATCTACTATTCATTCTTCTACCCTTACCTCCTCCACTCTCTTCAGTGCTACTGTGGAAGATATGAATTAGCTTAGGTACTGTAACTGCTGGCTCTCTCCTTCCCCCATGGACACATCACTTCAGCTGACACCCCCTCCCTGTCATTTCCCTGGGCCTGCAGAGCAGGCCGAAGGAGGGGCAAGAAAGCGTAGAAGTTGCCAAGACAGGCACTGGGCTGTCATCCTATTTCCCGCCTACACTTTTCCTTTACCTCTAGCACACCCTTCTTTGCACAAAGAATGCACACACATGCACATTTTGTGGGAAATGATGTTATAGCTTACTCAGACATTAATGTATGGCTATAATATTTACATAAGTTAAAGAAGCCTGAACCATATATCTATTCCCTACCCCCAACAAGTACACACACACACACACACACACCCATTAATAGCCCCATTGTATTCCTTAGCTTAACTTGACGTTTATTAACAGCTGCCAGTGCCCTTTGTAGGAGAATAAAGGAGGTGGATTGGGGATGCAGCTGCTGCTCTCTCCCACTCTGATCTCAGCACTTTGGTATGCCATTTTCCCCGCTTCCCACCTGCTGACTTCCTACTGCATCTTCTGTGTTCTCATTGTTCTTTTCCAGCATAATTGGGCACAGGCTCCCTAGGCAGAGAGGAAGCTATCTCTAAGATTCAAGAGCATGAAGGGTTAAAGTACCACTGTACGTACTCTTTAGGGGACTTGAGTGTAGAAAGAAGATAGCAGAGTTGAAGCAGTGACTAGCAGACACTTAACTCGCCTCCATATTCACTTTCTAGAATGCATCATAGTTTGTCACCAATAATAACAACTTACATTTAGCACTGTCCACATAATAATCTTATGATAGAGGTAGTGAAATTATGATTAAACCCGTTTAGAGATTGGAAACCATCTCAGGTTGTGACTTGACCAAGATCACATATCTCATATCAGAGTCAGGAGACAAACGGATCTAATGACTCCAAGACCAGTGCTCTTTCTACCGTGTCAGATGTGAACCCCAGCCTCCTAAAGCTTTCTCCTCTATTTTCCAAAATTTCCAAAAGTGCTACTTATGGCCCTCAGCCATTTACTTACTACCCACCTAGTAGTAGGCTTTGAATAAAGGTTTGCTGAATTTAATTGAATCTAAAGAGGAAGGGATCAGATTAGACAATCGAGAGAAGTAGGCAGATCCATACCCTTGCTCTGCCTTCAACTCCACAGTGCTGGCAGCCAAAAAGAGAGTGGAACATATATGTTGGCATCCATTTTTAAGGTGTTGTGCATATTTATGTACAGTAGGGTGCGAATCACTTGGGATGAAGAAAAATGATTAAATTTATTGACTTGTATAATAAAGCTTTATAGTTTTTTGTATCTTTAAGAACTTTTAATATGTCATATGTCCTCTTTTTGCTACAGTTGTTTTACACAATTTGTTATTGAGTTCACAAAATTTTGAGACGTTTTAAAATTCTTCATGAAATCACACTTTCATTATATAGGATATTAAATGCATCTTTGACAAATATCCCTTTTTTTCCAAGTCTAGTCTTGGTTATAGCCCTTGCATTTTCAATGTGACTTAAATAAAGTGAGTTCCCAGGATATTGAAGCATATTTATTTATGTATCACATGGATAAAATTCTTCACTTTTGTTGGCGTGTGCAACATATTGTATATGACCATATTGTAGTATTCATTTTGCAATATTGTGTCTCTGGGAATTTCTATAATTCTGGTATAATTTCCTTTCTCAGTATGTCAATATATTGATTAAATTTCATCATTCCCTCAATTAAGTACAAGACTTCTAGGCCTGCTGAAAGTAAAACATCCTTAAAGCTTTTGTGAGTGATTTTTTTTTACTATCTGATAAAAATGCCCAGATCTTATATAGTCATTTAGGCTTCTGAAAATGATTTTGACATTGGCATTGAATGAAAAAGTGAGTTTCATGAATAACAATCACAATATTCCATCTTAAGTCATTGAGTTTTTTAATTGCCTGACCTGTGACAACCATTTTTTCTTCATAACAATGATTAGCAGGATATTTTTTTGTTGTTTTATTTAGTTTTTTACTGTTCTTCCAACTTAAAGAAGTTGTCTCTCTGTGAAGGAATCAGTAATAATCCATCCATGTGCCACTTTCCTCTGAAGAGTTCAGTTTGTTTTCTGAGGATTTATTGGGCTATTTCATAACATTAGTTTTCAGTTCTTCTTGTTAGTTTTAATTTTCAACTGCTCTTTCCTTTGTGCTTTAGTATGATTGATCCTGTTCTATTTTGGCCTGGAATGATCCTTGAAATACCTGACTTCCTCATACTAACAGAGACTTCAATATTTCTAACATTGCTGAAGTGTTTCTAACTTTACTGAAGTGTTCTCTTTTAAAGCTGCAACTTTTGCACATATTTCTTAGAGTAATATGCATTCTTTAAAGTCACAGAATTAAAAACACAGTAGAAGAGAACAGTAAAATGGATATGTATGGAATGAAATCCAGCCCTCAGCTGACAAAGAACCAGCTAAAGGTGGGAAAACCAACTGCATGGCTTTACCTGATCAAGGTCCGATGTTCTCAGCATCAGCTATTCTGGTGTCATCAGTACAGTCACATTCATTGCAGGCAATATACACAACACCTACACAGAACCTAAGTCCAGAGTTCACTCTTCTTGTACTTGTATGACCTTGGTCAACTTACTTATCTCTGGGCAGCAGCTTCCTCATCAGTAACCTATAATCCTCAGGTGAACTCCCAAGGTTTCCTCAAGCTCTCACCACCTAGTCCTATAACACTGTAGCAGTTGTTAAGCCCATTTCAAAATCTTCAAACCTCCATTCTTTCTGACATTAACTTCTCAATTGCTTTAATACAGATGTGGATGCCAACCGAGAACTGCCACTTACTCAGCCACCTTCTGCACATTCTTCTATCACCAGTGGAAGCTGCCCAGGAACTCCAGAAATGCGCAGACGACAAGAGGAAGCTATGAGGAGACTTGCCTCCCAGGTATAGTACAGCTCTACTGGCATCAGTCTTCTCATATTAGTAGGGGAAAATCACTAGTCCCTTGAGAATAAGTAGGATCTTGTGGAACTCTGCCAAGATGATGAGGAGAAAGGTTTTTCTGAAACTTATCATCTTTGCTATTCCTGGAAACTTGTTCCTAATTCTTAAAATACTTTCTGGGTGTGTTTCCTTGCACTGAAGAAGGGGGATGACCTAGGTAATATCTTCTAGGTTTCTAAGTTTTATTTATAATAAGGGGCAGAGGAAGAGAGAAGTTAAATACCAAACTCATCCTGAGTCACATGGTCAGCATTATTATAGAACATAGAGTAGTAGATCTAGAAAGGACCTTAGTGATCATCTTATCCAGTTAGGTGAAATGGCTTGCCCAAAGGTCACCCAGGTAATTAGTTGCAGATCCAGGATTAGAACCAAATTATCTCTCCCACCTTAACATTTATTCTGCTACACCATTTTGAAGATCCCCTGTCTAGCCAAGATGAATTCTTTTCAATGTTTAATCTGTAAGTCTGTAAGTAATACAATGGAGGTGGAAAGTTTAACTTCAGCATATATTGCATGTGGTTGATTTTTCAGTTGCTTTTTATGAAAGCACCAAACACTAAACCCTTAATATAGCCTATATGATTATATTAAGAAGAGTAAACATTTTTATTCCTGAGTCAAGCTACAGGCTAGAAAAATCTTAACATTTAAGGGCACACAACACATATGTTGAAACACAAGAATGTATACAAACTAGTATGTGCTAGGAGTGAAGGAAGTGAGAGGAAAGAGAAAAGAAACTCTCCAGATCACTTGTTTTTCCTAAAGAAGTACTTATATTTGTATTTTGTCTTCTCAGAAAAGTGCCCAAAACTGTCAGTAATTGTTGTTTTCTTGTTATAATTGTGCATTAAGCTCATCAAAGCAACATAGATGTTCCAAATAAACTAAATTATTAACCACTTCAAAAACCAGACTCATTCACTTGGCAAAATCACTTAGACTCTCTGTCTAGCAATAAAAATGATAAGCTTCAAGGATAACCTCAAATTGAATAAACTGGAATTTCTGACCACCACATATTCTTGTATTTTTCTATGGGTGAAGGAGGTCTCAGATTCTAGTCATTTTATGTAAAAAGATGATTGACACCGGTATTCCCCAGCTTTGTCACATTAAAAAGTACCCCATCACATTATAAACCTACCATCCCCATTGTGACCAAATCATCCATAAATAGGATGTTGGAAACAGTTATTTCTGAAATTTCCCACACAGCTACTCTAATACAGCCCTGTTTATCCAGCTCCTTCCTATAAGGATCATTGGTTCATCTAGGTGTTAAGCTTTATGAACTGGCATGTGACATGTAGTCCATAGAGCCCAAGAGAACAAGATAGTTAATTCACTCCTGGTCGAAAGCCTGAGGCTAACAAATTGTACAGTGTGATATCTTTCCTCTACTGTATGTCACATCTTCCCAGCCCTTTACCTGGCTCGAAGGTCCTCACGGGTCTCTCAGGATTGTCTGAATCTTTGTTTGCCATTAGATGCAGCACTAATTTTTTTAAACAGGTCAGTGTTCAGCATCAGTTAGCGAGCTGCACATCAGCGTCAGTATCCATTTAAGGAATAATGACTTTTCGGTTGAGTGTTAGCACCTTTCCTAATGACCGAGTGAACTAAACAGAGAAATGGTAGCAAAACACAGCTTCCTCTTTTCAGGAAAGAGACAGGGCGCTACTCTCTACAGCTCCAAGAGGCGAGAGGTGAAATGTGCTGTGCGCCCTCAGGCGCAATGCTATATTGGTTGATTTTGCTTAAACATTTTTCTTTGTTAAAGGAAGCAACTATAGTGGAAAAAACAAATGCAGCAAAACATCTTTTAAAAATAATTAATTAAACTGTCTACCTTCCAAAATGGGGGATAGTCACATGTCTGTGTCGGTATATACACAAATATACATATATGTGTACATGTAATATATATGAATGTGTGATCTCTTCTTCCATTAAATATCATATAATAAAAGTCTTTCCTAGAGTGTCAGTCTGGATATATGAGACTATGTATTATAATTGTTTCAGAGCAGCAGCCAGTCATCTAGTATCAAGTCAACAGCAAAACATTAGCAATATGTGCTTTAAACATGACACTTTTCAGCGTAGTTATACTTTAGATGAGATAAATATTTAAAACATACTTTTAAAGCTACCTTATTAATGTGATATACAAACTTCTTAGAAACAGACACTAGGTAGCTCAGTGGCCAGCAATGAATAATAGATTTGCCACTTATTGTCAAGACACTGCTTGGTTTTTATCAAAACCTCAGAATTATTTCATGTACCAAATATGTTTTGCTGGTTCTTAGGGAGTCAAATTAGATATGCTTCATAGAAACATGGTTCAAGTTAAAATTATTTATTTTTCTTTATTGAAATGTAACTGTTAATGTATTAGAGCAACTTAGCAATCTTTCCTAAACTGGTGGATAGAAGTATTAAAAGCAAAAGTCTCTGTTGATTTTTGATGCCTTGTAGCCAAATGGTCTCATATGCAAAATTGCCACCAGGAAAGGAAAAAATTTCTAAGAATGTTTGCTTGGTTACCTGAGGTGAAGATGTTTTCTTAGCTTTGGGAATTTAACATGTAAACTCTTCCCATTTGAAGGATTGTTTGCTTGAGAGCAAAACTTAACCCAGTGTTGCTCCTTAGCTTGGTGACTAATCAGTTAAAATAGGGATGTGCTTCTTATGGAAATTAATGTGATAAATGAGGCCTCAAATCTATTAGACTTTAGATACCTGCCAGTCCAATCTGCAGGTCAGTTTTCTAATCAGGGAAACCTAGCATTTTTTAAAAGAGCGATCAGTTGCTGCTTATAATATTCAGAGTTGTCCCTGACTCAGGTCTTAGATTGGTAAACTAATCCATCAAAAATAAGCTGATTAGAGAAATAAGCTAATTTGAAGAAATACCACTGAAACAAGAAAAGCAAGCCCTTTTTCCAGGAAATATTATGTAAGTACATGAGCGAATATCATCATTCTCAGGGAGTTAGTCCTTCCCCACCTCAATATCGTGGTTTCTAAATTTGTCACTGTTACTAAGAGACCTGTCATCCAGAGGATTAGATTGTATTCATTCTGGTGGTTGAGCATACATTGAGAACTGGGCAACAAATTAAGCTATAATGCAGTGTGGAATTTGATTCGTGGTTTCATGGCCACTGTGGAAAATATTTGCCTTTCTAGAAAAAACTAAGATCAGAAATAGAAAATAAGTAATGGATGATGGGTACCAGATATGCTTCCAAAATCACATTTTCAAAATGTCTGTACGAACTTCTTTACTCCCAGAATTGCTAACCCTGAACTTTGTATCAGAAACATGGTACGATAGAAGTAGCCTCTGGAAAGAGCCATGTTATGATTATTAGGATCATAATATCTGAGTTCAAATCCTCCTCCATATACCAGCTGTGTGACCTTGAATAAATTACTTAACTCCTTCAATCCTCATCTGAGAAAAATAGGGATTGTAATATTTGTTCCGCCTCCCTGCTTCACAGAGTTTTTATAAAGACCAAATTACATAAGATATATTTTTAAAACCCTTTTATTGTGAAATGTGTAGCTATATTAACAATAATATTGACATTTTAATACAAAGGGCATTTAACATGAGAAACAACCTGTAACTATGCTATTGACTATTTGACCTTGAAAAAATTATTGACCTTCTCCGGGCTTTCCTTATCTACAAAATAGAAATAATCATGTTTTCAATCCATCTTACTCCTAGGGAAATTGTAGGAATTCTGAAATTAACATAATTATTGAAGATTTTCACACATCTCAAAAAAATAGCAGGTACAAGTTGACAGAAAGCTGTGATGCTCTCTCTACACTCAGGTTATATGATGCAAAATTGAATGTTTGAGAGTTCTTCACACTTCATTTATATTTCTATAAAAGAATAGATGTAAAAATATGTGCACCATTAAAATCATTATGTAAAAGCATTTATAGTTTCTGCTGAAGGTCAGACTATTTTGATGGATGTGTTCTTGGCCTTTCTTCATTAATCAGTGCCTTATTTCGACTTCGGGTTCAAGATACTACTGACATATTAAATGCCAACTATATAACTGGCACTGTTATTGTTATTCCATCAATTAAGTATTTTAAAACACATTTATTTGCCTCCAGAATAAATGCAAAATCTTCTGTTTGACTTTTAAAGTCCTCTCTAAACTTGTTCTTTCCTGCCTTTCTCTTCTTATTCCTTACCCCTGCCTCTTGCCCCCAATGTACTCACTCAGTAATCCAATGACACTGATCTCCTTGCTCTTGAACTAGACACTCCATCTCTAGACCCTAGGCATTTTTGCTTACTGTCCCACCTATCTAGCATCCTTTCTCTCATCTCCAACTCCTAACTTCCCTGGCGTCTTTCACACCTTAACTAAAAATCTCACTTTCTGCAAGAAACCTTTCCCATTCCTCTTTAATGCTGGTGCCTTCCTAGTTTTCTCCAATTTATCTTATTTGCACATAGTTGTTTGCATGCTGTCTCTCCCAATTACGTAAGCACCTAGAGGGTAAGGGTTGGGTTTTGGGAGGTTTTGTTTGTTTTGCTTTATAGCTAAAATTTCTTGGCACAGTACCTGGTACATAGTACATAGTAGGTATTTAATAAATTCTTATTGCGTGACTACATTCCTGTTATTAGAGATAGGAAGTGCCCATCTATAGAGAGAAGGACAGTTTGGCTGTACCACAAAATTTAGGAAGGGCAGTAATGTCTAATGTTGCTGGAAAGATAGGTTAGGGCTAGATTAGGAATGACTTTAAAAGTTTTTTTAAAAGGAGGTTTTCTTTGATCCCAGAGTCAACAGGGAGCCACTGGAGTTTATTTTGTAGGGGAATGACATGATCAGATCTGCACTTAAGGGTCACGATTGAGGAAAATCAATTTGGAAACAATTTTTGCAGGAGGACTGAAGTGGGGAGAGAAGCAAGGCAGTGATTCTAATTTTAAATTCTCATTCAGTCATCTAGATAAGAGGTGATGAGGGCGTGTCAATAGAAAGAAGGGGTCTAATATAAAAGATGCTTCAGCGGTAGAAACAGCAGCATTGGCATCTGACTAGATATGTGAGTGAGGAATCCAGAGTAGCACCAAGGCAATCTAGGAGTCTGAGAGAATAGCAATGCTCTCAACACAAATAGAAAGGTTTGGAAGAAGAGAGGAGTAGCGGATAAGATGATATCCAGGATATCCAGTTTGAAATATACTGGTTTTCTGGGACTGAAGTTTGGCGTTAGAGACTGGAGCTGGTTATATAGTTCTGGAAATCATCTGTATGGAGATGATAGTTAAGCCCATGGAAACTGATAAGGTCACCAAAGTGTAAAATGTGGAGAAAGAAGAAAACAGGACCTAGGATTTCTTGAAGAACTGCCCCAGTTAAGGCACTTGATAGGGATAATACAGCTAGAAAAGGAGACTGAGAAGGAGAAATCTGATAAGTAGAGGGAGAACCAGAAAAAAATAGTGTCACCAAAACCCAGAGAGAGAATGTCCAGGAAAGAATTGTTCATAATATCAGTTGTAGCAAATAGAGAAAGATGAAGACCCAGAAGAAGTCATCAAATTTTCCAGTTAAGACATAAATGTTAGCTTTGGAGAAAGCAGTTTCAGTTGAGTGGTGAGATCAGAAACTGGATTCCAAAGAGTTGAAAAGTGAGTGAGAGACATAAAATGGAGACATGGAATATGTAAAAGAAATAATGACATGACAGTTTGCAGGGATGATAAGGTCAAATGATTTTTTTTTAGGGATAGAGGAGTCTTGCACGTATTTGGAGGCAGTGGGGGAATGAATCAGTTGATAGAGTTTGAAAACATGAGAGAGAGAGAGAGTGATGAGTTGACTGTGGTTAGGTGAAAAGTAGGGTAGGCTGGAAGGTAACATCATGGAATCCAGTTTTGAAATGAAGAGAAGAGAGAACCCACATCAAATTGCTTTGGTTATTTTAGTAAAGTAAAAGTTGAGGTCCTCATCTAAGAGAAAGGAGGGAGGGGGGAGTATGAGGGTTTTTGAGGAGAGAACAGGTTTGGACAAGCATTTATGGGGATTGAGATAAGGAATAAATTAAGGAGAACAAAATGACTTACTGTCTGTAAAGTAAAACTATAAGTGCATCCCCCATTTGAGGAAACTCCTTTCCTAACTAGATATTTTTATACTAAGTGTGATTTATTGTAAGTCCTTTTCGTTTGCATGTTGAATTTTCTTTGAAGCAGAACTGGGTGTATAGGCTCACAAGTTTGCATGCTAGTTCAACAGTTTGTTTTTCTTTTTTTTTTCATGGCTTTTGCAGAAAGCATCCCTCCCTTCCTCCTGCAAGCTCCACCACCACCAACTTTAAGATAAAAGTAACTTCTTTCAAAGCCCTTCTCAGGGTATTTATTAGAATCCAGACTGAGCAGATTGATCATCCTGAGATAAACATAAGCTCCCCACTGTATATCATCTTTAACTTAATTTGAGAGCTAGCCCATAAGAACACCTATATCTAAGAACCTTTGAGGGCCTTGAATATGTACCAAAGCTGTGTTGCCTTAGTGACCCATTAGTTTGGAAAAGACTATCCATGATCTAGCCTTTCATTCACTGGTCAATTGTCACTCAGAAAAGGTCATTGGTGACTTCAGTCTTGTGCCCCTTTGCATACATAGATGATGCTCATGACAGAAATAAAGCAATATCAAAATAAATGTGGGTTTGGCAGAAATGACATTGAGTTGGTTTGGAGATGTTGAGTTTGAGATGCCTATAGCACAACCAACTTGAAATATCTAATACAACTGTATTACTAGAGCTCAGAAGAGAAAATAGGACAGGATATATGGATCTAGGGGTCATCTGCATAGAGATGATAATTAAATCCATAGGAGTAGGTGAAAAAGTAAAGTGAAAGGGTGTAACAAAAGAATAGAAGGGAGCCCAGGAATGAGCTTTAGAGAACTTTCTATTTATAATAAAAGGGTGTGGTATGAATGATGAACCAAAAAAAGACTGAGTAGTAGTGCGACCTTACTGAAAGAATATTGGTGTTAAACAGAAGAAGTTGTCCTAAACAATACTTGTCTATCATGTCTTTCTACTTGTCAAGAATGTCTAGCATTTTCTGATTCGGATCGTATCTGATCTCTTTTGCGGTCCTTTTGTGAGGATTGCCTTATATCAATTAAACTTTTGAAGGAAAAGATCATCCACATTGATGATTTTTCTTTGTTTCATTTCCCATTTTTCAGTATCATTGATTAGTTTGAATGTGTTGATGTAATTGTACATGATATCTTCTCATATTTTTTGGCATGCCTTTCCCTTTTTTGGCATTGATTTTTGTCTTTGTTCTGACAAATTGATGATCTCCATACACACAGTCAACTAATTAAAAAATGACTCCCACATGAGTAACCAATCATTTATTTACTCTTTTTAAAAGTTATCTACATAGACACACCACTGATATGAGAGTTGAGTAACTGCACAGAAATTATGTTTGGGATAGAGATACTTTGATTACTATCCTCAACTCTTTAATGGGCAATAAATACTCCATTATTTTGCTTGCTGTTACTAAGAGTAGACTTCCAAACCTACTCTTGCCTAAAACTTGGTTCTTCTCCACTATCTGGGCCTAATCAGTATTCAAAGTACTTATAAATATCAGAATCTACAGAGTAGGGAATGGAAATTAAATTGGGGAAAGATGGGATTTTTGGATAGCGATCATTGGTAACCTGCCCTGCATCTCCAGACTGCTACAGCTAAGCCAATCCTTGGCCTCAACTTGGAAAGAGAACTGAGTTACAGGAATACAGTAAAGCAGATGGAGAAAGAGACAAGAAAGAGTGGAATAAGGAACAGAGAAGGGACAGATGAAGCACTGGATTTCTAAAGTTAGTTTGAAGAATGTTCCAAACATTAATGCAATTTAAATTTTGATATCTGAATGTATTCCCACAAGTCCAAAGCTTCCTGTCCTTTATGTAAGGTTGAACTTGATCCTGGCTCAAAGTCATTCCTTGGATGACAGATCCATTCTCTATATATAACAGCTAGAGTTGGGGGTCTAGCCTACGGCAAAGAGAAGCCTAGAGCACACTAATGCAAGCAAGCCAGCCCAGTGTTGACAAAAATAAATAATTGCTTTTCTTTTAAAGCTTGATGCTATTGGTCAGTCAGTATTGGACTAGTTCCTTCAGTGGAATTAGGTTCATTTTTTTTGTCCCTCCCCTTTGTTGTTGGAAGAACTTTTTACTCATAGGACAAAGAGAGCTCCTGTACTTTCTTCCTCTTGCAGACCAGCCCACTCTTTTCCTTACCTTATAAAAGACACCTTGATGTACCTATTACTTCCTCCAGGGAGCCTAACTCTGGATATATAAAATGTATTTTGGATGATTTCACTTTGAGTTTAAATAAATAGTCTTGAAATGCTATGATAAGCCATAACCTACAACTTTCAGGGTTTTAAAATTTTTTAAGCTCATACCATAAGTGATAGTTATTATTATAATGTTTTATAATGTAATTTAGTGAACTCTTAAGAGGAAAAAATAACTCAGTATGAGGAATGATAGACAGAATGGTGGAGTAGTTAGTGTTGGACTGGGAGTCAAGAAGGCCTACATTTAAATTCTGCTCCTGACACTTACTAGCTCAGTAACTAGAGGCTAAAATCACTTAACCCTGGAACCACAAGCATTCTTCTAAGAGTATAATTCATAGCCAGGTTATGATCTGTATTGATGAATAAAGTTTCTATACCTATAAAATCAAACCTTGACTTAATATAGGGAAGGGATCAATAAAAACGAAATTTTAAAAAGTCATGTAAGCAATGAGAAGGCCCAAAGTGTATGGGGCACAGAGTTAGGGAGTGGTACATAAGGGGAGGTAGTTAACTGCTTGCTCTGAGGGGTTTGTACAAATTTGAACAGATTTTAAAAGGTTTTAGTAACAATGACTAAGAGGGATGGTGCTTATAATAACTTCCTCACTGTGCACTGAGTAAGCCAGTATCTACCAGTGAGCATTGTCACAAGGAAAACCTAAAGAAAATAAATATTCCTCAGCTAGCTTTCTTACTCTTATCATCTAGAGAGAAAATTATAGATAGTGGCAGTAGGAAATTTTATAGAACTGTTACAAGATGGTTTTGACAGATTGTACATACATATATAGCTGTTTCTAAAATGTCTTGTCAACAGCCTATTCTCCAGCCAAGATACACTATCTCAGAAAGAGGTTAAATTATTTTCCTGCTCAAATTCTTTCAAAGGAATTGAAGTTTTAAGATTTATTACAGTTCTTAGTGTAGGCCTGTGGCAAGTTGCCAGAAAACTGCAGCTCAAAGAAATAGATGCACATGAAGGAGTTACAGCCTTTACTATACTATAGCTTTGACCTTTGTTAGCTGAGATCCCATTAGACCAGAGGCTCTGGTGTTTTCTAGTATAGTCAGTGAAAGAATAACTTTCTTCTCACATTTTAGATTATTTACTTACATAGTGATAGCATGCTACATTCTGTAGTGGGTGAATCAGAGTTGATTTGTTCAGCAATTCTAAGCCTCAACATGTGGAAACAGTTGAAGTAAAATATGCATGAAAAGTTCAGAAGTTTGCTATTTGCCTTTTTTTTCTTAAAGGGGAAGAACTCTGTCCATGAGTACGTAACTATTAGCATTCACTGTTTAGTAAGAAGATAAATACCTTGGCTGCTGAATAGTTTGCATGAAATTCCTTGATATGCTTAGAGAAGATTCTCAAGTAGTGGCCAGTTTGTCTAAAGAAAAGAATGAGGATGCCTTTTACAAAATAAAAATAAATCTATGATATTTCTAGTTAAGATGGTAATATGACATAGAAAAGCCCAAATCATCTACTGAAACCCCTGCCAATATCAAAAAGAATCCCCAAAAGGTCATTTATCAAGAAAGAAGCAGAAATCAGCTCCTCCATCCAGTTCAGAACTGCTGAGAAAGATGTCCAGATGCCAGCCAAGAAGGATTGTAGAAGTGCTTCACCAAGAAAGCTAAATGAGCTCCATTCAATAGGCCAAGATCTGGCAGAGAAGGAAAAAAGATCCCCCACCATGGAAGCCAGGACAACAGACTCGGAACCAGCCAATATTGTAACAGGAGTTTTTTAAGCCAGCTCAATCCTCAGTAATCAGGTATCTGAATAAAGATCCCAGTCCTTACTTGTCAAAATAGAAACCAGAGAAATACTCAGACCCATAGAAAAATAAGAGCCAACCATGTACTCTTTGAAACACAGGAAACTACTGCCAAAAATGGGACTGTCACCATCTAAGCACCAAATCCAAGGAGATTATGCACAAAGTCTGAGACCAGCTTGAACTACAGCCCCAGCTTATAGCAAGAGACATAAAAGCAGCTCCTGATTGGGCAACTGTATAAGAAGAAGAAAGACAGGGCATGGCCAATACAAAAATCCAATGTGAACCCCCGGGAAGCTAAGACAGAAGCAAAGGGTTGAGGCAGATGGTGTGGACTAGTACAAACCTGCAGCACCATTGCCAATTACAGAGGAGGAAGGCTCCAATAACACCTACCCAGCATCCAGTAATGCTAGAGGGAACCAAACTAAGCACAAGATTCCAGTCCAAGAACTAAGGCTGCAGATATGAGTAAGGATGAGAAAACAGCAGACACAATTAAGAATTACTATTAGTTAAGAACAGACCAAAAGATAAATCCAGAAGGAGATGGTAACCCTACAACAATTAAAAGCAAAGCCTCAGATTTTTAAAATGACTTAGCCACTTGGACTGCAAGAATGATTGGAGAAAATTAAACAAGAAGTAAAAAATGAGATTAGAAATGAAATGAGAGTTTGGAAGAAAAAAATTGAATGGAAAATAAAAAGCTTAGCAATGATAGAATATCTTACCCAAATAGTGAACTCAATGGGGAAAAAATGAGCCAACAATTCAGTAATACTACATGAGTATTATTTTTTTAAGTATCAATAAAAATAAGATTTTTTTATAAAAGAAATCATAAACTGCCCACATATATTAAGAGCAAAATAAATGTGAAAAAATATCCACTGATGCCACCTCCTAAAAGAATTCCCCCAGACTAATTGCATCCAGGAATACACTGGCGAAATTTGATCCAGAGTTTACAAGTTCAAGAAAATAGATTACAAACAGTCACAAAGAAAGAATTCAAATCCCAAGGAACCATAGTCAGGATCACCCATAACTTAGCAAACGCTTACTACAAAAGTGAAAAAACATCTTGCAATATACTGTCTCAAAGGGTAAGATAAAAGCACACAACCAAGAATACCTTGCCCTGTAAAACTGAATATAATCCTACAGGTAAAAATATGGATCTTTAACGGAATAGAGGACTTTCAAGTATTTCTGATGAAAATACCAGTGTTGAGTAGAAACTTTAAAATACAAATACAAGAGGAATCTCTAAAGGCAAATACATTTGAGAAGTAGAAGTAGTTAAGACAAGTAATGATGAAATAAAGCCTATTAGAGAAAAAACAAGCAGCTAGATAGAGTGCTGAGCCTCAAGTCAGGTTCAAATGTAGCCTTAGAAATTTACTAGCTATGAGACCTGGGCAAGTCACCACATTCTGCCTCAGTTTTCTCATCATAAAATGAACTGGAGAAGGAAATCGCAAACCATTCCAGTATTTCTGCCAAATGGTGTCACACAGAGTCAGACATGACTAAAATGACTCAACAACAACAAAGAAAAAAGACGTACCTTCAGAACACACACTTTTTTAGGGTCGTGGAGACTTATAGACACAAGACAATGGATTTTCTTTTCTGTTGGTATTGCAAAATGGAGGGGGAAAGAAGAACCCTAGGGAGGCAATTAAGAAGGAGGTGGAGGAATCTTACTATTTTATGTAAAAGAAGAGTACACAAACACAAAGGAAGGGATGGGGAGAGCAGACATCTCATAACCTAACTCTTTTCTGAAATGATAATGGAGGATTGAAAACGCATACACATGCACAGAGTTTGGTGTAGAAATTCATTAAACTCAATAGGGAAATGGTGATAAGGAAAGGGAATGGAGAGTAGATTCAAAGAAAAAATAGTTACAAGCAAAACAAACTTCAGTTTCAAGTTTTATTATAAAAGGATAAAAAAGAGAAGGAAAGAGGAAGGAACAAAAATCAGGGTCTGGATTTAAGGAGAGCATGAGGACAGAGGAGTAGGAACAGACCAATGTCAAATATACATTATTAGTGACAGCCAGATAATTTCTTTGTCCACCCCCTTCTTCTTTGTTCATAGACCAGGAAGAAAAACAGGAAATGATAACAGTAAACATGAATGGGATAAAATCAAGTATGATAGCAAAATGAATTAGAAAGTATAATTCCCACTTGAAACATGAAGATTCACATAGAGTTAAAAATGAAGAACTGGACATAATTATGTTTCAGGCAAATTCAAAAAACCGTGAATACAAGTGTGCTCTCTGATACTGCAACAGTAAAAACACATATATAATAGATGTATCACATAACTAATGACTATTCCTATCTCTGGTTTCATCTATGAAATTGACTCTTGAATTTCTTACAGTCAATAGGAAAAGTTGTGGTGAAGTAAGAGGGAGAAAGGGAGGGAGGAAGGACCCTTTAAACACTTGATGCAGGACTATGTGGCCAACCCTGAGGCAAGGTGAATAGTGTAGGAAATGACTGCATTCTCTCCAGTGACAGGGATGCCTGAGATCAAGTAGATCCACAAGAAGTATCAACAACAACAACCAGAGCAAGTCCAAATTCTACATTTTAGGTGAAATTTGGGAAGTCAGAGAAAGGTAATTATAGCTGGGGATACAGCATCATGGAGCTAAGGATGTCTCCTGCTAGTTCCAGCCCATCTACCTAATGAAATTAATGAATGAAAAAGCATCCTCTATCTCATCAGAAGAAATTCTGTCTCATTCAAACCCCGTGAATAGTCAAGTAGCCCAGACAAGAGGGGAGAATATTACATAGGGTGTTCCTGCTGGTGGTATTCTTTCTAGTCAGTCATCCTGAATGGGATCTAGGATACCTCCAGCCAGAAGTAGGGGGGAACACAAACAGGGATAGGTAACCCTTTCATTTCCCACCTGGCTACATACCTCTGGACTTCTCCATCATGCTCCAGGAACTTCTTCACCCTTCAATATCACATCATCCTTAGTACTCACAACTCTTCAGTACCTTCACCCC
The DNA here is from genome assembly GCA_028658325.1 of Potorous gilbertii. Lineage (NCBI taxonomy): Eukaryota > Metazoa > Chordata > Mammalia > Diprotodontia > Potoroidae > Potorous > Potorous gilbertii. The sequence continues at coordinate 518,372,499 of CM053770.1, forward strand.
CTGGGACTTCTCTGTTTGGAATGTAGAAAGCTTCTTCCCAGAACTTGCATCTGATAGCCATCTTTTCATTTCCCACCCAGCTGCACTCCTTTGAACCTGTCCAACTTCATACTTCCCCTACCCCCACATCCATACCTTTTAAGCTCCCTTTTGTGGGTTATCTTTTCCTATTAGATTGTAAACTCTTGAGGGCAGCAACTATCTTTTTGGTATTTGTGTTCTCAGAATTTAGCCCAGTGCCTGGTACATGGTAGGTGCTCTATAAATATTTATTGACTTTCAGTAGAAGTTGCTTCTTCTGCAATCCACCCATCCTGGGGAAATAACATCATGGAAGTGAGGATCTTACCTGCTACCTGCATCCCATCTGATCTACCCCAACAAGGTTCTAGGCAGATCACACAAAACTGATAGAGAAAGATAGAAATAAGCGACACTAGCAATGCTGATATGATGAGACTATCCACAAGGTCTGGGGCATGTCCTTAATGAGGATAATACCCTGGTTTAACATTCTGTGATGTCCTGTTTGAACTAGATCTCAGCCTAGAAGATCCCAGAACAGTCTGTATCTTAGTTATTCAAGAGCAAGATCTGCATCTATTCAAAATGCTAGTCTCTAGCATCTAGTACAGATGCTACTATTTCAGTGTTTAGTAAAGATTTTTTTTTTTGCCTTGTGATGTCATTGATATACAAAATTACTGGTGAGGAAACACAATCCCCCCAAGTGAAGATTAGTAGCTCTTCTACAACTTAGGGTCCTATTACAAGTTGCCTTGTGATTACATTTGAGAAACTGTAGCTTGCCCAAGGTCACACAGCAAATATGTCTAAGGTAGGACTTGAATGCAAGCCTTCCTGACTGAGGCTGAATCTCTATCCATTCTGATCTGCTTCTTCCAAGAGTTTAATGATGCTTTCAATTCAGAACAAATCTCACAAGGCTTAAGATATAACATGACATCATCAGAAAAGTGTGACTTCTGAGATTCCACTTGGTATCATTTGAAGCTAATGCAGTTGTAAAAAAGCAGGTTCTCTCTCATGTGGATTCATGGTTCCTAAACATAATTACTAATTCAGTTGATGGCACCTGTATAGAACAGAAGGGTCAGGGCAGGAAGGCAGACCCCAGGCACAGCAGACAATTAGACAGTTCTTCCTTAGAGTTTATGACCAACTCTAATGATGTATCAGTGTAATTCCAAACTACTTTACAGAATGGGTGAACCAATTCCCAGTTCTACCAATAGCATATTAGTGTGCCTGCCTTTCTACAACCCCTGCAACACTGATTAACCTCATCTTTTGTGTTTTTCACCAATTTGCTGGCTATGAGGTGAAACCTCAGAGTCGTTCTGATTTAAATTTCTCTTGTTATTAGAAATTAAGAGGGAGGAAAGAAAGGAAAACAGGAAGGAAGGAAGTTCTTCCTCAGCTTTAACATAGTTTTTAACTTGAGAAATTGTGCCTAAACTGCCTAGGATGGAGTGTGGCCATCCCACAAACTATTCCCTCATTTCATGGGACCATGTGTTTTTATCACCTTTCTTCTGCAGGTTGTTGCCTATCACTACTGCCAAGCGGACAATGCCTACACCTGCTTGGTACCAGAGTTTGTCCACAATGTTGCTGCCCTACTCTGCCGCTCCCCTCAACTTGTCGCCTATCGAGAACAGCTTCTTCGGGAGCCCCATCTGCAGAGCATGCTGAGTCTACGGTCTTGTGTGCAGGATCCCATGGCCTCCTTCCGGAGAGGAGTCCTTGAGCCCCTGGAGAACCTCCACAAAGGTAGCATGGAAGGATGAGGGATGGGATGGTAGGAGAAGAGGGGGAAGGGATAGAGGCCTTCTGATCCAAGGTTGCCCTTTCCAAAAGAGAGCCCTTAGTATACTGTCTTACTGTCAATTTGTTGTCTGAATAAGCAGTCTTCAAAATGGGGTAGGAGAAGAAAGGGAAAGAAAGTAAAAAAAAGTATTCTTACAGGTGTGATCATCAAAACTGCCAAGATTTTAGTACTAGAAAATCCCTTATGAAGGATCTTGCCTGAAAAAACTATATTCCTATAGGAATTGTTTTTAAATACACTCTTCAAAAACCTAATTCTTCTTTTTTAGCAGATACCAAAACTACTTATCCTGGCTCTACAGTTAAAATAAAGAAATATATTAGTAAAGTGATAGCTTTCATTCAGTAGTTCTTGTTGTTTAGAACCTCCACTAGGTCCATGCTTGATATTTCCCATCAGTAATTTAGATGAAATAAGTTGGTGACTTTTCACCTTACATACATCAGTGTTTCCCTTTACTTCCCCAAATCCAGTGTTAGATCTTGTCTATTTTGTCTTCCTTATCCCTAATCTACCTCCCATTCATTTGACTAATAAGCAACTATTGGGATCTTTATAGGGGTGTGGTTACTTTTGTTGGAAGTTCAAAGAAAAGGCATAAGATTTACTTTCCTGGGCAACCCTTATTTCTTCCAGGAAGATTCTATCCCTTATTTGGTCATTTTTTTAAGTTAAGCATGAAAAACATCTAGTGAGTGTATAAATTGTTTACTTTGTAAAGATAACATGAATTTAAAAAAAAAATTAAAAGTTGCAAATCCAATTGCTGAGTTGTCTAGGGCACTGAGAGGTTAAGTGATTTTGACCGTGGTTAAATAGCTGGTATGTGGTTAAGTGGGAAAAGTGCTAAATGTGGAGTCAGAGGACCAAGGTTCAATCCTGAATCTGCTACTTAATACTCTGTTTACCTGTGTGACTTTGGACAAGTAAATAAAACCTGTCTGGGTTTCAGTTCCCTCATCTGAGAAATGAGGGGATTACTTTTGGACAGATAGTCAAAGGATGTAAATTGTTTTCAAAAGAAGAATTGTCAAGTATTAACAATTGTATAAAAGATTGCTCTTAATTTCTAATAAGAGAAATCCAAATCGGAACAACTCTGAGGTTTCACCTCATAGCCAACAAATTGGTGAAAAACACAAAAGATGAGGTTAATCAGTGTTGCAGGGGTTGTGGAAAAGCAGATACACTAATGCACTGTTGGTAGAACTGGGAATTGGTTCACCCATTCTGTAAAGCAGTTTGGAATTACATTGATACATCCACATTTTTTGACCCAGAGATCCCACCCTTGACCTGGGCAATTTACTTCTTTAGAGTATTGAATTCTGTGTCTTTCAGTAACACTAATAAAATATTGGTATGAAAAAGGTAAACCTCTATTTCACGGGAAGCTTGAGGTTATTTAGGTATTTTGCAATTTCCCAGTGGCAGTCATCCCCCTCTGTTTCTCCTGTTAACCTGTGGGCCCAACTCATCCATCTGTATTACCTATTCCAGATACACACACTGAAAAACAAGCTCTGTGCCATAATCTGGACAGTAGATATTCTTTGCCCACTTGATTTTTTCCTGTATGAATGGTCTTTTAGGAAGACTTATGTGTTAAGTCAACAAGCATTTATTAAGCACCTACAGTGGGCCAAACACCATGCTAAGCACTGGGGGATATAGAGAAAGGTAAAAATAGTTCCTGCCTTCAAGAAGTTTATGTTCTAATGCAGGACACAATATGCACAGAAATGTACATACAAGATATAAACAGAATAAATTGGAAACAGTTTCGGAAGGCAGGCACTGGTACTAAGGGAGTCTAGCAAAGACTTCTTGCAGGAGGGATTTTAGCTCAAACTTGAAGAAAGTCAAGAAGTAGAGATTAGGAAAGAGAATTCTGAACATGAAGGAACAGCCAGGAAATACGAACAGCTAGAGATGGAGTGTCTTGTGCAAGGAATTTCTAGGAAGCAACTGAAACACTGAGTATATTGAAGGGAAAAGTGTAGACTACAAAAGCCTAATTGTGAAGGACTTTGGGCCAAATTTTACATTTGATTTTGGGGATGTTTGGAGCCACTAGAGTCAATTAAATGGTGATAGTGGGGGAGACATGGCTCAGTTTGCTCTTTGGGAAGATCACTTTGATAACTGACTGGAAGAAAGAGTAAAGTGGGGGAGGCTTGAGACAGGGAGACCAACCAACAGTGTGAGGTGATTAGTGATTAGCAACATGGTGGCAGTGTCAGGAGAGAGGGGGGTGCATATGCAAGATACTGTAAAGGTAGAATCAACAGAACTTGGATATTGAAAATGAATGTGAAGAATCATAGAAAGAAGGGAGGGATTTGGGGAAAAGGTAATGTTTGGATTTGTTGTGTGTAAGATGTCGATGGGACATCCATTTCAAGATGTCTAATAGGTAGTTGGAGATGCAAGACTAGAAATTAGGGCTGGATAAATAGCTCTGAGAATTATCAGCATCGAGATGCTAATTGAATCCCTGGGAGCTGATGAGATTACCAAGTGAAGTAATATAAAGGGAGAAGAGAAGATGGCATTAGTGGGCATGACTTGCATGATGGATGAGGCAATCTGCTGGGGCAAATGAAATGACTTTCATGTGCATTTAGCAAGGATTACCTTGGCCAGAAGGGCTAGCTTTTCATGTAAGACAGGAAGGGGTAAAGGAGGACATAATGGTGGTTGGCAGAGCAGCCTGGAAATGAATAAACACCTTTTCCTGAACTCTCTAAGTTCCACATGGCTGTAAACTTTGCCTGAGGGCAGACTACCCAAGGGTTTGACCCTGATCTTGAAAGAGGCTAATGGTTATAGAAAAAAAGCAAGCATTAAAGTGAGTGGACAGTTTGAGAGAGAAGTCAAATAATACTCAGGACCTGACATCCTTAGCATATATGAGCTCAGGAAATATAGGGTAGAAAGTATTAGAGAAGAGGCAGTAAATAAGCCACAAAGTACCACCTTTCCTCTGAAAGTTCATGCTGGACTTGAGAAGAATCTAAAAGGTACAGTTAAATAAGTTTCCCATAGACTTTCCCCTCCTCAGAAGTACTTTTAGATTGCTGCTGGACTCAGAAAAGCTCAGCAAATTCAGAAAAGCAGAACTGCAAGTTCCCCTTCAGTCTTAGACTCTTGCCCTCTTTATTTCACCAGAGACTTTAGACCAGACTGGAGGCTGGAACTGATATATCAGTTAACTTCTGAGATCAGAGCCACTCAGCTACTGTTTTATTTCAGACTTCCTTTTCTTTCAAGCTTTCTTTCAAACTTGTTACAAATAGTTTGTAACTAAATATACAGCCTGAGGCCTGGGAGTGCTCTTCACTCTAGAAGACCATCCCTAGGCACAGGGCCCCTCCCTAGTCTTCCTTGGATATGTGACCCAGAGCTGGTTGGTGAACAACAGAGCTGCCAGTTGATACTTGTTTCCATCTCCTACACTAGATTGGGGTTACATATATGTGTCTGAGACTTCTTGTCCTAGTGCATAGCTTTGGCCTTCTTTCAGTTCCTGTGTAGTGGAGTGCTCCACTGCTCTGGCCAGAGCCCATTCACCTCTCTTACCTACCTTCCTATGCTGACCTGGGCCAGAAATATGATTCACTGTGCCTTTTTTCTTCCATTTTCTAATCATTACTTGGTCTGGTGTGATTTCTAAGTCTTTGTGGAAGGGTTGTGTTGGGGAGCTAAGCTGTACTTCTTCCTGCTATGCCACCATCTTGGCTCTGCCTCCTACTCCCTCATTTTACAGTTAAAGAAACCCAAGGCCTAGAGAAGGATGAGCCCATCCGACTTCTTTTCAAAATGCTCACCCTATATTGAGAATGCTTTTCAAATTCTGAAATCAAACTATCCTTTGGAATTCCTATCTCCTTATATGACACTTAAGTCTAAAACAAGACAGCAAATGTTTCTGTGTGGTGAAGGGCTTGAGTTGGGAGGGGGAGAGATGTAATTTGAACAACTTTGGGTGCTACTTTGGCAAGCTAACTCCAAGTCATTGCCAGTTATCTCTAACAGAGGGAGAAATTGTCACAGATGTATAATTTATTTTAAACACTATACTTATCCCATATTACTAATGTTCCAGCTTTCCTTCCTCACATGCCCTAGCCTTACAGATTTTTCCCAGTGCCAGGCCTACATCATCCAGGAAGACTCCTTGAAGATCAAACATAAAGACCTTTACCTTATGATACACTTTCTCATAGGAGTAAAGCCCCAATGTCTAGTCTTCCACATTTATTATGTGATTACACTAAGAAGGCAATGAAGTTGTCTCCATTTATAAACTTCGGTAGATAATTCCTTCCCAGGCTTTGGAGACAGGGTAGAGATTCTGTTTTAAAACAATTAAAAACAACTGTACAGATATCACCATATTTCTTACATATGCATCTCCTGTAACCACTCAAGATATCTTTAGATAACCTTTCTAACCTGTCCAGAGTTGATGCTGACAAATATATTTGTAAAAGATGTGTAGTTTAAAAGTATCTGTAGTTGTATTTGCAAAAGATGTTAATGGGAACATTTTAGATCTCAAAGCAGAAATTGAGTTTCAGATCATACTCATTTTGGGCAAGTTCACAAATTTCTGGGGTCTTACCTCCTCATCTATAAAATGAGGGGTTGAACTAGATGGCTTCTGAGGTCTGTTCTAGCTCTATGGTCCTATAATACTTTCAGATGTGAAGCTTAGAAGATGTTTCAGCATTCTACAAGGTATTGGGAGAGGTGATAAAAATGTATGTAAAATCTGCTTGGTGAAACATTATTTGGGCCACCTAAGAGACAAAATAAATGTAGACACAAAAACCAGTTGACCACCAGTGCTAGTAGTAGGATGGTTCAGTTGGAATGTGTATTACTCCTGAATGTTTAAAAATGTCTTCTATAACCTTTCACTTAGTTTGGTGTCTAAGTATGTGAAGTAGTGATTTACGAGATGCTTCTAGAACTGATGCTTTTGGAGTTTTTTTAAAAGAAAGATTGTTTCTAAGAACAGTAAAGGTTGGATTGACTCCATAAAGCAAGTGAAACAAATACTCCCAGGCAGATAGGAGAGTTCACCAGGAACAAGTTTTGCTCTTCTCAGTCATTCATTTCTACCTCCCTGTCCTAGCCCACAAAAGATTCAGAGAACTCCCTCACAGACCACCAGAAAGTTATCATGCAAAGCACAATATGTAGAGAATAACTCTTCATCAGGAGACATCTTGCCTTGATCCCACTTTTGTCAGAACCTCATATGCCTCTTTGTGTTTTGATCAGCTTGTGCAGGTGTTCCTGCTAAGTATTTCAATGCCTTTCATTAACGGGGAGCATCCTACATTGTGACATTATCTTCCTGATACTGAGATTTTTCTCTAGGAAATATATTAACAAGTGCTTCCAAGTTGTTAGAGGTCCTGTAGTGTGGAAAGGGAACTCTATGGTGATGAAGAAACAGTCACTCCCTATTATATGTAAATTGTTTTCTCCTCATTCCTGGTCTTCTCTGAAGACACAACAGCTAGCATTTGCTTGTGACCTGGTCAGCTGACATCCCATGAGAAACAAATTTGTTACCTAGACACGCAGTCCTTTCTGTTTCTTGTTTTCTGTTTCTTTCTCATTCTTTGTTATGATGGATGGCTCTATTCAAAAGCTTTCTATCAGCCCTCATTTAAGCATTAGAAGCAAGATTCAGAAGGGATTTTAGATCTTTCCAGTGGTTTGTCAGTTGGAGCCTGGGTCCAAATGAGTTATGTGATAAAGTAATATGAAAGCATTCATCTAGTGCTCAATTGGATATTGACATTTTAAGACAAAGTATGAAGGGAATGTAAGGTATCATCTCTTAATTCTGTATCAGAAACCTCATTACTCATCAGGGAATAAAGCTGAAATTGGTCCCTGTGTATCTATCAAAACTCTTTACATTTACTTATTTAAATGGCCCACAGGCCAACAACCCAAAATACTTTCAAGTTCATGAAATATTTTTGTGTTATTTCATATTGCAAATATCTGTGAACAGTCCTCATCACCAAATCTTGGTGAATAAAGGAACCTCCAGATAAATCTATTACCTACCAATCTCCAGACTAGGGTTTATAAGGAAATAATTGAGCCAATCAAGAGAGACAATTACTTCTCTTTTAAAAAATAAATTGGATGCAAGACAGTGATTAATTTACTCAGAGGAAAAATAATGATATCTATTTGTGGGTCTATGCAAATGATAACAGTTGTATTGGATAATAAATAATCTGATTCATCTGGCTATCTGATAGGATTAGGCATACCCTTGAGAAAATGGGAAAATTAAAGTGTCTCAGAGAATTAGAGTAAGTTCATCACTTATATGGTTGGGAATATTTTGGAAACCATTCTCATAAAGACATCTTTAGTAGATGAATGATGACTAAGTGTGAAGGGATTGTTGGTGAGGAGTTACCAAGAAGGAACATAAGTGAATCAAGCAGTTTATTACTCACAGGCATGTAAACATATGTGGCTCTCTCCTACCCTCCAGTTCCAAAGGCACACAATAATGATGGTTTCCCAGGCAGGCAGGCAGGGTTTCCCAAATGAGACCTCAGATCTCTTGGAATTGCTGCCCTTACATTTGATTGTTGTTACTGAGCAGATTAACAGGGACTCAGTGGAAAAGGGACCTTGGTGGGGGGAAGATAGGGGAAATCATCAAACAGTGGGTGATCTGGACTGCATCCCCTCTTTATCACCTGTAGGGCATGATAATTAGTAAAGTTTACAAACCTGGAATAGATGAATTTTGCTGAGCTGATAGTTTGCTAACCTTCCACCCCCTAACCCTAAATGTACCTGACCTAGTCATTTCTGGAACACATGGAAATAGTCACTAAATAGTCCATAACCATTTGTTAAATGCCCACTGTGTACCCAGCATGGTACTGAGAGCTGGGGATGTAAAGACAAATATAAGACAGTCATCTCAGTATATTAGGCAGATCAGTGTGTGATCAAATGCAGAGTCACTTCTGTCAGCCAGAGACAAGCAATAAACCTCTCCTAGCTGTCTCCAAAATCTTGACCTGTTTCCTTTCTTGGATACTTGGGCAGTTTAACTGACATGAAACTTAACCCTTCTAGATAACTGACTAGGGAAAGGTTGATTATGTATGCCTGAGGGAGTGCTATTAAAAGATATCTCAGTGAGAATCAAAAATAAATCTAACGTCTGAAGGACCCGAATTTCTCAAGATCAAAAATAAGAACACCGCTGTTGTGTGGCAAGCTGTTCACACCTCTCTTGTCCCACAGCTTGACATAGACTGACAGGAAAAAAAAAACCAATTTCAAGTTTGGTTTTTTTTTTTTTTGGTGCTCATATCATACCATTTGATCATGATATACAGAATTCATATTTTGCATTTTTTCCTATGCATTCAAAACTTTATATCAATTTTATAGTTAAATCTATATTTTAGCTATGATCTGACATAGTAATTAGGGGTATTTTGATTAATAAATGTCCTTATTCCCTCTTAGAGGGAAGACAAAATAAGGAGTTAACCAAAAAAAAGAAAAACAAAAAAACTCAGATGCAGTCTTTTAAAAAATGAGCCAATCAGTCTTCATAATTCATAGCAAACAGATAGGTTCGCTTGCAGCTTTAAGAGAAAATTATCTCAGGACACAGCTTCTCTTTGTCCCTAAAGGAATTCAAGATGAAGCCCCACTTTTCTCCCAACCCTATTACTTGTTCACTAGCAAGTCTTGCCCCTCTATTGTCACTGTTCTAGAAAAACCTAGAACCATCTAATGATGGTTGATACGCAGAATTATATAATTTCAAGGTTGTAATGGACCAAGAAACTCATCTAGCCCATGTTTAACAATTATACTGAAAAATGAAATTCATTTACACTGAAGCCACATGTTTACGTTAGCTTCTCCTTCACCTAGATATTTAAAAAAAAAATTAGCAACATTCAGCAGGTAAGGAGATTTACTTCTCTAATTATTTCTTGGAGCAGTATAAAGGGGACTTAAATTCACATTATGTTCTGCTGTCCAGACACCAGCCTTCCTCACCACTGACCCTGAAGGCCAAATGATAGGATTTTGTAAGAAATAATAATATAACTATTCCTTTTTCCTCAGAGATAGATTGTAAGTTTGAGAAGTTTCAGAAACCTATTGAAAACCCATTAAATTATCACAGAAGTATGTAATAAATCATTTAGGGGGCCTTCAGTTGCTCCATCATTGTATATCTCATTTGAAAGAGGCCTTTGCTGGTAGCTCATTTTCCTCCAGGGCAATGTTGGTCATAACACCAAAGGAAAAAACGCAATTAACTTGGTAACTGTTTTGCCCTGAACTTAACTTAAATAATTCGATTCTTTCAATTACAGAGAGCAAAATCCCAGATGAAGATTTCATCATTTTAATTGATGGGTTAAATGAAGCAGAATTTCATAAACCAGATTATGGGGACACAATAGTATCGTTTCTGAGTAAGATGATTGGAAAGTTCCCTTCTTGGCTCAAGCTGATAGTAACAGTCAGGACCAGTTTACAGGTATGTGAGTCTGTTTTGCTGTTGAATGTCTGTTATTTCCTTGGAAAAGGACTTAATCTGATAACTCTTTTTAGGCCCAGTGTGACGTAGTGATGGGGCAGCTAGGAGACACAGCAAATAGAGTCCTGAACCTGAAGTCAAAAAGACTTTTCCTGACTTCAGATCTGGTCGAGTCACTTAACCTTGTTTGCCTCAGTTTGCTTATCTGTAAAATGAGCTAGAAAAGAAACCTCTTCAGTCTCTTTGCCAAGAAAACCCCAAATGAGGTCACGAAGAGTCAGACAATTGAAACCATCGAAAAACAACAAAAATCACAATGACAACGTCTCTTCCTAAATAATAAATATCTCTAAGTAATATATTTTGAAGACAGGTGACAGAACCTTGAATATTCTCTGCCTATGGCCCTCCTTATCTGTTACCCCTTTCCCAAGTCTTATAGGTTGGCCTTTAGGAAATAATAAGATGTTACCTAATGTACAAATAATATTCAAATGCTTTAAAGATAGTAACTTGGTTTCCAATAAAGCCAGAGATTCAGGTTCTTCTCCCTGTTTCTATCCAGACTGAATGAGTTTAACTCCTCAGTAAATGTAAATGTGGAATCTCTGCTGTCCAACCCTAAGAAATAATGGCAATATTAACATTTGAAATTAGAGGCCTTATGCTAAATAAAGCATGAGAGATCTGAGATGAGAGGATCATCCCTCAGTATCTTTTGTAACCTATCTTGTCTACCTTCTTGTCACTAACTAACCTAGAAGAGAAATTACAAATGTGCAAGAGTAGGGCCTTTGGGATTAACACAGGGGAAATGAGAAGTGGAAAGATTATTGGATGTAGAGTTAAGAAAACATGGGTTCAAATCCCAGCTCTGCCACTTATTGCATATGGTCCTTCAACAAGTCACTTAACCTCTCAAGTCATTCGTTTTCTTATTGGTAAGTTGGACGATATAATTCTTTTTTCCTTTATCACACTCTCAGAGAGAGAGAGAGAGAACTTCACTTTCCCTACCTTTGTACTGGAAATTATACTAATGATGCCAGGGTCTTCTGTTTGTCCTTTTACAAATGATTAGCTTCTTTGTGTTTTATGGTCATCTTGGCTGCTATCTCACAAAGGGAACTAGACTAGAGAATGGAATTGGATCAATAGCAAACCAATACCACAACTCAAAAATGCAACATAAACTGCATGTTCTACTGAATGTAAACTTTCTAGTATTATGTTTATATATGTATGAAGAGCAGTTAGAGCACTGATGATGGTTGGTTTGGGATTCAGGTGGAGCTTAGGGAAATGTGCACATTGTTTTTACATAAAATCTCCAGGAACAAAATGACTGAGAAAATATTGCAGTTATGTTTTCTTATTTTTAGTAAAACCAAACAACTAGAAGAAGTATATTAAATTGCTTCTAATCCTCTTATCATAGCCCCAGGCAAAACTTACTGAATGAGGACCTGCAGTAACAAACTCATCAGACACTTTATTCACTTCAGCTGAATATTAAATAAACTTTGTTTTGAGTCAACAAAAAGGTGTGCAGCTTCCCAAAAATTGAACACCTGTATTTATTCAAAGCCAAAGAACACCACAAAGCCCTGCCTGCCCCCAAAATAGCTTCCCAGCAAGTTGCTAAAAAGTACCTAGACTTTCTACTACTAGAGTCAGTCACTTGAGTTCACAATCTAATGAGAAATACACTAGTTGAGGATTGTGAGCTATGGGTTTTAGAAATGGGTACCCACAGGGTAACTTCAAGGGCACCCAATCTGTATTATCTATTGATTTAGATTCCACATGTTATTGCTATTTTGATGACTTGACAGTCTCTCTCCATGTTTTACTGAAATGAGAAAAAAGAGGATTGAGACTGTGAATTGGCTCCAGAAAGCATATTGAAATAAGGAATAGTAGCACATAAACACACAGTTTGTTAGATAAAATAGTTATCAACTAGCAAGGAACAACGTCTTAAAGAAGGAGCACAGGTGAGCTTTCTTATTTTCGAAAGAGTTTAAAGAAATTGCAGAGTACATTACACTACCTAAGATGTCAAAGTGGAGTGTCCTGACTAATAACTGGACTCTGAGGGAACCAAATATTTGAAGGAAAGGGACTTTGAAGGCAGCCCATCAGTTTTGCTTCCTTGAGTTTACCTTATGCTTCTTCATTCTTTTGCTCCAGAGCTCCAAAAGACTTAAGCACAAGCAAGTGGGGAAGAAACTATAAAAGTTCTTTCTGCAATAATAATGTCTTTGTCTGTTGTAGGAAATTACCAAATTACTGCCCTTCCATAGGATCTTCTTGGATCGCCTGGAAGAGAATGAAGCCATAGACCAGGACCTCCAAGCATATATCCTGCACAGGATTCACAGCAGCTTAGAGATTCAAAATAATATTTCACTCAATGGCAAAATGGATAACACTACATTTGGAAAACTCAGTTCTCATCTAAAGACCCTCAGTCAAGGGTCATATCTGTACCTAAAACTCACATTTGACCTCATAGAGAAGGGATATCTGGTTTTAAAGAGCTCTAGCTACAAAGTGGTTCCTGTATCTCTCTCCGAGGTTTACCTCCTCCAGTGCAATATGAAGTTCCCAACCCAGTCTTCCTTTGACCGGGTTATGCCGCTTCTGAATGTTGCAGTAGCCTCTCTCCACCCACTTACAGATGAGCATATCTTCCAGGCAATCAATGCAGGAAGCATTGAGGGTACTTTGGAGTGGGAAGACTTTCAACAAAGGATGGAGAATCTTTCCATGTTTCTAATTAAACGCAGAGACATGACCCGCATGTTCGTGCATCCTTCCTTTCGAGAATGGCTCATCTGGAGAGAGGAAGGAGAGAAAACCAAATTTCTCTGCGATCCCAGGTAAGCTTTAAGTCTAACATAAGTGGTTCTCTTCCTGTTGCTATGCCATTTTAGTAAATGCCTTTGCTGAGAGCCAATTAGGGACAGCTAGATAGTACAATGGACAGAGTGCTGGGCCTGTAGTCAGTAAAACTTCCTGAGTTCAAATTTGGACTCACACGTTTTCTAGCTGTGTGACACTGGGCAAGTCACTTAACCCCACTTGCTTCAGTTTCCTCATCTGTAAAATGAGCTGGAAAAGGAAATGGTAAACCACTCCAGTATCTTTGCCAAGAAAATCTCAAATGGGGTAATGAAGAATCAGACATACCTGAAAATGACAGAACAAACAACAAAGAGCCAATTGTGTTTGTGGACTGACTGTTAATGGAAATTCAGTCAACTGCACTAAGGTCTGGGGATACAAGCAAAAAGCAGTGCCCCCTCTTGAGGAGTTCACAATCTTAGGAATTGTGAGCCATAGTTTTAGAAATGGGTACCAACAGGGTACCTCTAGAACTTCAAGGGAGCAACCACTTTCTGGGGACCCAACCTGTCTGTGAGTGTGTCTGCTGACTTAGATTCCACTGAGGATCACATGCTATTGCTATTTTGATAACTTGACAGTTGCCCTCAGTGTTTTACTGAAATGAGAAAAAGAATTGAGACTGAAAAAAATTGTATATCTCTTCAGGAGAGTCAGTGCTAGTTCATTGTGGTAGCTTTTTAAAGGTCAAACATTAATCACTTAGGCTTTGAATAACCTATTCCAATAAAGTTAGCATGGAGCTGAGCACCACAGTTGGCATGTCTAAAAGGGATCTTAGGGTATTGTTTGACCCAATCTTCTGCCTTTAGGCAGGTAAGGTATAATTATTCCCAATTTAGAGAGGACACAAGTGAAACCTGGAATGGTTAAATGGTTTGGTTTATAGTCACACAACTAGCTAGGGTCAGAGCTGTAATTGCCTTCAGGGCAATTTATTTTGACAATAAATACCAAACTGCTTCTCACAAAAATCTGCCTATTCCCATCCATAGATATCTGGCAAATAATGAGGATTTTTTTTTTAAGCATTGTTGCTAGATCCCAAAAATTTGTGCTTCAGAAGGCATCAGGCCATAAATAGTCTATCAAAGCTCAGGAGAAAAAAATTATGACAGGGTTGAATACTCTATGATCTGACTCCTAAGAATGATTAGGCATCTTAGTTTCCTCCTCTGTAAAATGAAGGTATTGGACTAGATTAGACTAGACTAGATGATGAGCTCTAGATTTTTTGTCTCTATAATGTCTGACCAGGTCATGATTTTGACACCTTTGTAAGTACAATCTTTGTAGAGGCAGCTATGATCTTCCTATCAGTTTTTATACTTAGTTAAGTAGTAATCCATTAGCAGTTAGGCCCTACATTCATGCCAGAATATAAAGCCCAAGTAGTGAAATATGCCGTGTTCTCCAAAAGAATGTGCATAGAAAGGATAAATTTTTCCCAGAAAGGCTATTATTTGCTTCCAGTAAGAGTTTCTTCCTCTATAGCTAAATTGGATCCCATGGGTTTTTTGGTCTGTTTATTTGTTTTGTTTGCTTTTGTTGTTGTTTTTCTGACAAAACAGAAATTTATCCACGGTATGAAAAAGAAGAATCTTAGTTTGCTCCCAAGAACTGTTTGTGAGTCTATCTGAAGGTTATTATTGCAAATCTCTCTGGTAATCTTGAGTATTCAAAGGACTGATAGAGAGTAAGGAGAAACAGTCCTGTCTCACTCATGTTGCCTAATAATACATTGAGAATTATCCCCAGAAAGATTTGACTAGTTTTATCAAGTGGTTCACCATCCTGTTCTGGGTAATCCACAAATTCAAAAGCATAGCTCCAGTGAATTGGTAGAAATCTTCAGATGAAAAACATGGTGAATTACCCAACAATACAGTATGTATACCAGTGTCTCAGAGCTTCCCATCTGTGAATTACCAGACAGCAAATATTTTGGATCAAATATACACTAAAGAGGTATCACTAAATTACAGTTATCACTTCCACATCAGAAAGGTTAGGGGCTTAACACCCCCAAGATCTGGAAAGTCTGAGTAAAATTTTTTGGCCCTCCCTTCATACCAGAAAAATCTGAATTATCATGGTATTAAAGGATAAAATATGTTGATGTTATATAATACTATACATATATTTATGCATTTCTGAGTTTCTAAACTTTTTCTGTTATCTGTGGCTTCTATGAAACTCCCCCCAAAAATTCTCATTTAATTACTGAAGCCAACCCATGCTACAAAATATATTGAAACCGCAGTGGGGAAAGTCTCATTGTGGAAGGGATAACTGTATACTTAATGGCAAAGAGTAGAATTAGAAATGTGATCATGAGTTTTAGACTTAGCTACATTTGAAATTCAGTCTTGTATGAAGCAGTATCTGGCACAAACCTTGTTTCTAAAGTTTTGGTCTCAAAGCGGTGTGTACCAGTATGCCAATAATAAGATACAGTCCTGAGACTTGAATGACATGAAAAATCTGACTTTTCAAGGAATTTAATTGCTCTACTGTCTGTGTTTACATATTATACCAATTAGCACTGATCCCGATAAAAATTTTGAACTGGGGAAATTTTGTTTTCTATGGCTTCTAATCTCTTTCTCTATTTTTTTGTACTCTCCAGTGACTCCACTCCACCTTTCAAGTCCCTCCATCCAGTTTCTTAATTTCTTTGGGGAACTTAAGAATTAAAGATAGTTCTTCATTGTCCCTCCAGTCAAGCACACTCTCTTCATCTGCCTATCCTTAAGGAAAGCCCAAGCTGTTGCCAATCCTTATGCAGTACACGAAGGGGAAATTATTAAGGCAATTAAAGCCCTCAGAACTGATATCATTCTATCCCAGACCCACTTGCTAGAATTTCAGCACTTAACTGTTTTCTCCAGACTTGATTTTTTTTAATGGATATAAATATAGAAGAGAATGCTCCAAAAAGGTCAGTTTATCCTTTGCAGGGTTGGGCCATCCAATGAAATAACTTCTGGTTTAACTGGAGAGTCAGCCGTTAAAAGAGAGTATCAAAGACAAAATAGCATGACTGGAGTTTAGTACTACAGTTTGAGTATGACTTTTTGTATTAATAAGCTCAAACTATATATTGTTCTAAACCTCCATTTGATCGAAGAATAGATAACTAAGAGAGTGACATGATGTTCAGTAGACATGGAACTATCACAAAAGGAAATGAAAGTCATGTAGCATCCCCTCTGGACTATGTCTCCAACCTGTACTCACATTCACATTCACTCAGAGAATGTTCCCTCATTTTTAAAGGTATTCTTTGGGCTGTTGTTGTCAGACTCTCCATGACCCCATTTTGGGGTTTTCTTGGTAAAGATAATGGTTTTACCATTTCCTTCTCCAGCTCATTTTACAGATGAAAGACTGAGGCAAACAGGGTTAAGTGACTTACTAGCTATGTAACAAGTATCTGAAGCTGTATTGCAACCCACAAAGAGGAGTCTTCCTGATTCCAAGCCCAGTGCTTTATCCATTGCACCACCTGGCTGTCCCAGCCCTGTGGGCATCCATCCATCTCTATAACCATATCTCACAGTCTCCAACCAGTGTGCCTCCCATTAGACTGTGAGCTCCTTGAGGGCATGGACTGTTTCTTGCTTTTCTTTCTATCCCCAGAATTTAGTGTGGTCCTTGGCACAGAAAAGGCACTTAATATTTGTTGACTGCCTATTCACTAAATTCCCATTGACAGCCAGCCCATAGACACATTTAGCTTTTAGTGAAGGCATTTACTAAGATGGCAGAGCAAGAACAGTAAGTGTTGAACATTCTCCCCCCATAAACCTGAGGCACACTCTTCATAGAAAGAGTGATGGGAGTGTGTATTAAGAGGATCAGACATTCATGGGGAATATATGTCAATAATATACATTTATTAAGCACTTGCTATGGTCCAGACACTTTGCTAAGCACTGGAGATACAAATAAAAAAGGAAAGATGGTTTCTGCCCTCAAGGAGCTTGTGATCTAATTAGAGAAGGCATTGCACAGAAGGTAACTAGGAAGGAATGCGAAGATAAGTGTCCAGCATAGAGCATGATGGAGAAGTCCTTTGCACACATGTAGGAAATGAAGAGATGGCTGGTCAGGATATCCTCCTTAAATGGAGTTTGGAGAGGAGCTCTCCACTTTGCTATCCAGTGAAACAGATCCCAGGGGCAGAGAGTACTGATGAGCTGCAAATATCAAGGTCGTTGTGAGCCAAGACTTCTTACTACTTTAGTAGTGCAGTGCCTAAAAGTCTCTCTTATACCTTACCTTTCTTTTTTACCCACCCAACTACCAGCTTAGTTCAGGTCGTCATAACCTCTGCCCTGGGCTATTTGAAGTAGTCTCTTAATTGGTCTACATGCTGCATGCCTCTTTGCTACTCCAAATACTCCTGTTCTATCTTCCCCATAGCTGCCATGATTAAATAGATCTGAGCATATCACTTTCCTACCTAGTAAGATCCAGTGACTTCCCATTGCTTCTAGGATCAAATACAAACCCCTCTGTTTAGTTTTTAAAGCCCTTCACAACTTGCCTCAACTTACCTTTCTAACCTCATTATATATTGCTTCCTTTCCTGTACTCTGCAATCCAGACAAATTGTCCTCTTAGTTCTTTACACATGGCACTCTTTTGTCCTGTCCTGTGCCTTTGCATTAGCTGTTCCCTATGCCTAAAAGGTGCTCCTTCCTCACCTCCATCTCATTTTTATGCGCATAGTCTTCTGATTGCTTTATCTGCTAGGTCTCTACCTCCTGAACTATCTTATGTTAACTATTCTTGATTTCTTTTGTATTCTGTATGTATTTTATTTGTAAAGATGATCTCTCAGGATAGAATATAAACTCTTTCAGAATAGGGCATGTTCTGTTTCTTGTTTTTCGCCCAGCATAATTCCTGTCACGTAGTAGGTATTTAATAAAGTGTTTATCGATTGATTGATTACTCTTCTACGCTAGTCTCTCACATCATCTGTACTAAAGTTACTTCCTGATACTCCTAAAAGATGGCTAAAGAATCAGTAGAGCAGGAGAAAAATGAGGACCACTTGAAACTAGAGCTGTTTCTTACAGGCTGGGAATTCAAAGCTCCCCTAGACTCCAACTCACCAAGTTATCTCATTGGAAATAATATTATTTTATTGATCTCTTGATCAGGAACTACATTTTCATATTCGTACCTATAGGTTCTTCCCCACTTCTCAGTGGGGAGTTGTTTTGAAGTTATTTTTTTTTCCTGACTGCTAGTGTCTGAGTCTTAATCTGAGTGTTTTGGAATTGGTCCTTTGCCCTCAGTATAAACTGTTAGATCCACATATGGAATTTTTCCCCAGAAGCCAGAGGTCATAGTCTTGTTAGTAAAAATGAGGGAGGAATTGTACTTACTTGTATTTCTTGTTCACTTTGACAGTCTGTAGATTTCCTCCTATTTTCTAATTCCCTTTGTCCTCAACAGAAGCTATGAGGTCCAAATCTGTAAAGTTTTCCCAGACTGGCAAACCTGTCTTCATCTTTTAAGTTGGAATTTTAGGTAATGTTGTACTATGTGGGTTGTGCTAGTAGCTCTCCTATCTTTTTTTAGACGTTGCAAACCAGCATCAGTCCCCAAAGAAACCTAAATAGATGGAGGTCACCTTACTCTCATATTCCTAAAAACTTATAAAGAAAATAAAATTTTAGCATACGTGTATATGTGTGTGTTTATGTATATGCACAAATGTGTACAATTATTTGTGTGTATACGTAAATATATGTTACATATATATATATATATATGTATATAGGCATAGTTTGCCTGTATAACTAATATAAATATTTTAAAAGAGTGTTCAAAGTAAGCCAAGAGTTTTGCTTCTTGTTCTAAGATGGGTAATAATTGAAATATGTGACTAAATGATCAGTTCATTTTTGCTGATCAGAGACTTAAACAACAGAATTGCATTTTCCTATGAAACAAATTGGATCAGACCGCAGCCTGAGCATTAAACTGAATCAAAAAATGGGAAATGCCCGAGCTTCACCTAAGCAGTGGCTGTCAGATGATAACAAATGGCATAGTAATCAGGAGCAGTTGTTGCCAGGTTAGCACAAGATGAGAGCATACTCTTCTCTCTGTAAGTAGACAGCTAGATGGTCCAGTAGATAGACTGGACATAGTGTCAGAAAGACCTGAGTTCAAATCCAGCCTCAGACACTTATTAGCTGTCACCCCTGGACAAATCACTTAACTTCCTTTCACTTCAGTTCTCTCATCTGCAAAATGGACATAATAACAGCATGTATCTCTGAGAGTTGTGAGGTTAAAGTGAGTTCATATTTGTAAAACACTTTGTAAAAGTTGAAGTTCTACATAAATCCTAGCTGTTGTCTAGGATTAGTTATTAGGATTAGAGCTAGTTATTAGCTCTATTATGAGAGCTAATCATCTCTCCATCTCCAAAGAAAAAGCTATTGAGAACCAAAGGAGTCTCCAGCTTGCTAAAGTCAATACTGTTGGCCACTGAGCCATGAAAGAGCAACAGTTGGGAAGATGCATTCATTATAAGAAGTAATTTACAGAAAGAGGCTTAAGGATGAAACTGAGTCATTATAAGAAGTGACTTACAGAAAGAATCTTAAGGATGGAACTGAGAGTATGTGAGATACTTCTATATCAACAGATTGAAAATTCAATGAATATCTTTGTTTTAGGTTAGTATTTTAAGTCTCAATTAGTTCCAAAAAAAATATACTAAGACATGTAATAAGTGTTGAATCTCATGACAGCACAGCATAAAAGACAAACAGTAAACATGAAATTTAATAGCTTGCCATACAAAGCCCTGTCAACTGCCTAAAGTCTCCATTGGCAGAATAATCAAAGATGTCTGTTGACCTTCATCTTTCCAAGACCAATAATGCATTAATAGATATAGAATTGGAAGTAGGAAGCTATGAAACAATGAGGGCAGCAGCACAATCCGCACTAAACCCCAATTCCACAAATCTGCTCTTTGTGAACACTGTATGAAGATCAGGACTTTGGTCTTTATATCATTGAAGAAACTGTTTCATGCCCTGAATGTCTGTCCTAGCTCAAATGTTGTTCTTTGTAACTTGCAGTTGCAATGGGAGAAACATTCAAATCCAGAGAGTCTTGGTGTCATTAAGAACCTCTAACACCTGGCTGAGCAAGGCTCATCTTTTTTATAATCTTGAGAAAACAAAATCAAATCAGAGCAGTTCAGAATTAGCTGAGGGAGGACAGGAGCAAAGGCAAGACACTGATGAGGATGCATGAGGAGTGAGGCTCTGTAAGCCAGTGGCATTTAGGAAATATTTTGAGAAAGATCAAATATTAATGGATGATTTATTATAGCAAGTAGATGAGGTGCTTTTCCATTTTTCTGTTCAAACGTGTAGCACAGTTTCCCATGAGAAATAAATTTCTCCTGTGCAGGGTTTCCCATGGGAAAGAAATTTCTCCTACCCATAGTATCTTCAGGCTAGCAATACCTAGTTGACCCATAGACTTTTTTTAATGGTTAGTGTCAATTATAAATAGATTTTATTCTCCAGAATAAGAATTGAATTTCCACTTGTTTACAGTACAGATAAAGTACAATGTTGTTCACTTCTCTCCTACTGCACACTTTCAGGAATTCAGAATGGCCAGATTTACACGGAAACTTAATTGTTATTTTTTTACCTACTCCCACCTTGGCTTACAAATTTGAGTTCTTCAGTTTTTGGGAAGTTATGTAATATGCTCTTTCTTCTGGTGCATTTAGTTAACTTTTTCGGTAGTGGGTCCAGGAGTAACACTTGGGAATGGGGCTGCTCAGACATCTGGGAATTCACCAGGCATGTCTCGTGGAGATGGCTGGGCACTCTGATACAGCTTAATAATAACAGGCTTGCAAACCTTCTCCAATTCTGTCTGCTGCTACTCATATCCTTCCTTCTCAGCAGTCTAGTTCTTATCCAGCCATTTGGTTATTTCATTATACTTGTCAAGGATCTTTTGTTTGTCCTTACCAATTTTGGTAAGTTTGTTATGCTCCATTATAGCCTTCATGTTTAAAATACAAATACACGCGTGCACGCGCACATACACACACACACACACACACACACACACACACACACAAAAGACTGAAGTAAATTGAAAGACACCTCACCTTTCTGGTTCTCATCTTCAGCCTTCAGTACTTCTCAGCTTCCTTTGTCATTGGCAGTGCAGATCTTATTTTCCTTGCCTGTGCTCTGATCTACAGAAGATACACTAAAGATGCCATTTGCATCAATATCAAAGTTTACTTCAATCTAAGGAACACCTCTGGAGTCAGGGGCAGTTCTAGTGAGCTCAGATTTGCCAAGTAAGTTGTTATTCTTTGTCATTGTTCTCCCAACTTCATAAACTTAAATAAGCACAGTGTTTCTTGTCTGAGTAAATGGAAGAGGTCTGTGTCTGCTTAGAAGGGATGGTGGTATGGCATTGATCAGAACTGTCAGCAAGTTTCAGTGCCAAGGGAAAGAGAAGTGACGGCCAACAGTAGCAAGTAAAAAGATTTATCCCCAAACAATATGGCAGCCTAGACAGCTGCACCATAAGTAATAGCATTAATAATCTTGTCTAGCTCTTTGCCAATAAAGAAATGCTACAGAAAGTTTCTACATCTTGGGAATATGAGTAGAGCCAGACACTAAAACAATGTCATGTATTTGTGGCTTAATCTAGTTTACCATCCCTTTGGGTCTTTTTCACAGTGCCCTGTATGCCATGGAAAAGGTCAGCATTTGGCTCTTCAAAATGAGCATGGATAATAGAAATATGGAAGTCAGTACTTTCATAGAGGGAGTCAATCACAATAAGAGGGCAGCTAGGTGATGCAGTGGATAGAGCATCAGTGCAGGAGTCAGAAGGACCTGAGTTCAAATATAACCTCAGACACTTGACACACTCACTAGCTGTGTGACCTTGGGCAAGTCACTTAACCCCAGATGCCTCATCCTGGGTCATCTCCAGTCATCCTGATGAATATCTGGTCACTGAATTCAGATGGCTGTGGAGGAAAAGTGAGCCTGGTGACCTGCACAGCCCTCCCTCACTCAAAACAAAGTCAAGTGCAAGTCATGTCATTATTTATCTGATGGCATGATCTTCTTTGGCAACAAAGGATGAATACACAATCACAATAGTAGATGCTTTCCATGTTCACAAGTATGCATACTCAGTGGACAACCCTCTTGTTCTCACTGAAGTTTTTCTTGTATTTTCACTTGAACCCAGCAATGAGATGGTTAGCCTTGTGTTTATCAAAGTCTTATTCACCCAAATGTAAATTACTTCAAAGATACCATCTTCAAGGGTAAGAATGGAAATATCAAAAATACTATCTACAAGGTCAAAGATCAACACATTTCTCTCAGCACCAACCTTTTCGTCCAAACCATAGGCAGTTGTAACAGTTGGCTCATCAATAATTAAGAGTACATTGAGACCAACTGTAATTCAGTCATCCTTGGTAACCCGACATAGGGAAACATTTCCAGTAGTTGTTACTGTGACCACAGCATTTGTACAAGTCTTCCCAAGGTAAGTTTCAGCAATTTCTTTCCTCTTGATCAAGGAGGTTTCTTTTAGATAGAAGCTTTTGGTCTACCCTGTATATTCTCCTTAGACTTAAACCTGCCTACATCATTCACCACAATTGAGTGGTGAATTTGAAAGAAAGTCGCTTCATGTCTGATCAAACAACTGTATCATCTTGTCTGTGACCCATTAAATTCTTGGTATCAAAGACTGTGTCGATGAGGTTCATTACAGCTTGATTCTTTGCAGTATCACCAGTTAAATATTCCATGTCAATCAGAATGACCTAACTTGGGTTAGTTCTGTTTTCTTGGTCATTAGCAATGATTTCCACTTTCCCATGTTGGAAGACTCCCACAAAGGAATAAGTAGTGCCAAGATCAATGTCAGCAGCCAGTCTTTTTAATAAGGTTACTGGGACATCAAAGTTGTTGCTGCTCAATGAGGAGTAACAAGGGCTATTGCTGTGATGAGTAAGATTCTGTGAATAGAATTCTATTCACAGACATTTGCAATAATGTAAATGTCTCCAGAAGCACAAAAAAGTCACACTGGGCTAGACTTCTAAATCCACAGTACCTTGAGCAGTGCAAGATGCTGAAGAGCTTTGAACAGTGTGCAGAGTGGTATCTTAGGAAGAGTAATTTTAAGTTTGCCAGTCTGTAAAATAGTTTTTTTAGATTAAAAGCCTGTAAGTCAGTGTTAGGGGAGGACATGCAAATTCAGGCCCTTATTGTCATTTGCCTGTGATGCAATAACCTTCTTAGAAGTTTTCATCCTCTAATGCATTCTTCTTATTCTACCAGAATAATCTTCTTTTTTTGTAGTTCTTTGCATTTCCATCTATAAAATAAGAAGGTTGGACTAGATGATTTCTTAAGTCCCTTATAGCTCTCAATCCTGTGATATAGTTGTGTATATTTGCTCAAAATCTTATGTCTCTCTATTTCCTATTGAGTAAAGTTTAGGCTTCTTTGTTTGGTCTTTGAAGGTTGTGACCCTCTGGCACCATACTACCTTTTCAGCCTTCTTTCCTTTTATTCCTCTTCATGCATACAAGGCTCCAACAAAACTGGCTATTCTCTTTCCCCATAGCATATGATACAGTTTTTGTACCTAGAATGTCATTTTCCTCACCACGGCCCCCAACTTCCACCTGTTGGAATTTTACCCATATTTTAGGATCAACCAAAATGTTATCTTCTGTAGGAAACCTTCCCCAGTACTCCTTGTGATTAATAACTTTCCCCCTCTGATCTTGCATAGATAGTACTTTATCTTGTAACTCTTCAATGTGTTTACTATGTAATATAGTAGTATAGTTATCTGTGTCTTATCTAGTAGACTGTAAGCTCCACTCTGACAGAAATTATGTTATCTAAGGTCTTTATCTTCCCCCAGCACCTAGCTCAATGCTTTGTACATATTACTAAAGATCCCTTAGAACTCAAGGCAAATTGCCTTACCTTCCTTCCTTCTTGCTCACCCTTACAGAGTGCCGTTGAGATTACTTTTAGTGCATAACAAGCTCCTGAGAAATTCTATGAGTCATTCCATAACAGATCATTTCATTTGGTGCTCCTGTAATCAAAAGAATACATAGAACTCTCTTTCAGGCATGGAAACAAATCATACTTGTTGGGAATAGGGAGCCAATTGTTCTGAACAGTCAGTGGGGCGTAGATATGGTTTATAACTAATGTGAAACATAAGGATGACATATATGTTATCCAGGAGGGTGCTAGACCAATCCTCTGGTAAGATGCTCTTTACAAGTAGCTAATATGGAGGATGAATACTTTTTCACTTCATTTCCATTCATTGGCCTTGAGATAAATGCAGCCCCATTCCTACCCTCAGTTCTTCCCTCTGCCTTTCAGTCTTTAGCATCCCAGGCAATAGGAATCTTCTTCTAATTAAAGTCAAATGTGTTGTTAGAATCTAAAGCAAAATGCATGACTATGACAAAGGAAATATTAGAAAAAACATTTACTGGATACATTTAGACCATTTGTTAAAATGTACTCATAGCTTCACCAATCTAAACTCTAAAACTAGCATCAACAAGAAATCTGTTGGTAAAAAACGTTGTTTAATTGTGTATAATCATATGAAGACCAACCTAACACAGTGAGATGTAATGAAAATGAGACTGAACTTGAATTTAAGACCTTGGTTGTAGGTCTGGCTCTGCCCATTTATTTGCTTTTTATCCTTAAGAACGTAACTTAGTATCTCTGCATCTGTTTCCTTATCTGTAAAGTTGGAGGATAAGGGGAAGTAGATAATAAATATTTCTGTTACCTACCTCATAGGATAAATATAAGGAAGACATATTGCACTATATAGGATATACCCAAAGTCAGCACAGTTTAAAGTTTCAGTCTAGGGAAGGCTCAGAGATTGTGGGGTTGTTCTAGACTAATACAATAAAGCAAATAACCACAATAAAGCAAGTCACAAGAATATTTTGGTTTCTGAGGGCAAATAAAAATTATGCTTACACTGTACTGTATTTTATTAAGTGAGCAATAGTGTCTTCTTTAAAATGTACATACCTCAATATTTTTTAAAAATACTTTATTGCTAAAAAAAAAAGTGCTAATCATCATTAGAAGTCTTCAACGAGTCATCATCTTCTTGCTGATGGAGGGTGTTCCCTTGATATTGATGACTACTGATCAGGGTAGTGGTTGCTGATGGTTGGGGTAGCTGTGGCAATTTCTTAAATAAGACAACAATGAAGTTTGCCACGTTGATTCATCATTTCATTCGAACACTTAGAGGTCATGGTAGTTATTAATTGACCTATTTTCAGTATTTTTGTGTCTTAGGGAATAGGGAGCCTGAAGAAGAAAAACATGAATAGATGGTTGATGGAGCAGTCAGAACGTAGACATTTATCTATTACATTTGCTATCTTATATAGATATGGTTCATGGTGTCCCAAAACAAATACAATAGTAACATCAAAGATCAGTGATTACAGATTTCCAATACAGATACAATAATAATGAAAAAGTTTGAAATATTTTGAGAATTACCAAAATGCAATACAGAGGCACAATTTGAGCACATACTGTTGGGAAAATGGAACCAATAAGCTTGCTTGACACAAAGTTGCCACAAACCATCAGTTTGTGAAAAACATAGTATCTTTGAAGTGCAATAGAATTAGGTAAAAGTCTGTAGCTTTAATTTAGCAATCCATTTAGCAAACCACTGTTCTTCAGATTTAGTAGCTTAAAATTACACTGACTTTTGGGATGTCCAGTTATAAATGTGAGTTATTATGGGGTAAGGGAGTGTCAAAAAATTGGGTACTGGTAAACTCTTCAATTTGCAAAACATAATTTGAGAGTAGCCATTTATATGAGAAAAGTTTTCCTTAGTTTTAAGCCTGCTTAATTATTTACTTATAGGTATAAGGTCTGGAAAAGGAAAGGGTAGAGAAACTTAAAGCTAAAGTAGTAAGAGCCATTGCACGTTGATGGTAAAGGGAGGAAAATCAATCTGTGACATCTTTGAATTAATGATGTGGGGAAACAATATTCAACTTACAAAAATTTGATTTACATAATTTTTAGAAGTACATTTAAGTGGTTTCAGATCCCTCTTTTGATCCATTTTTTTTTTGGAGCAGAAAGGTGATTTAGTGAGAAGTGTCACATCTGGTTTCAAATTCTACTACCTCAATTATTAGTAGATTGGAGTATATGATTTTAGAGATCCCTTCAAACCCTAAATCTCTTCCCTTACGATCCTTAATATGTAAAACTATATTTAGCTAAGAAGAAAGAAAAAGACAGGTAAGAATAAAGTACCAGTTTAGCAATCTTAGTCCTTGTTCTTGGCTATTCCTTTATGATTTTCATACTTTCAGCAGGTATTTATTGAGTCCATCCTTTTTGTTCATTATTTGGTACTATGTACATTCCACTATACAATGACTTTCATACAGAAGTATCTTAGGCATCATCTTGTTCTTAGCTAACTCATTCTAGTTGGGGAGACAAGACACAAACTTGTAATGTGGAGATAACAATACAAAAGAATATACTGGTAGAGGCTCAAATAATTGATCCATATAAGTGTTGGTGATGGTTAATAGAGAGAAAAGTCATTGCGAATTGGAAGATTAAGAAAGACTTTGTGGATAAGGATGAGCTGGACCTTAGATGATGAGTAAGATTTGGATAAGCAAAAGGGAGAAGCATGAGTAAAAGAATGGAGGTGGGAATATGAGTAATATCCCAGTGCATTTGGGAAAACCATTCTGACTAGAGCAGAGAATTCATTTTGAGAAGTTAGTGGGAGAAAATGTTGGAAAAAGTAGAAGACTTTTTTACTTGATCAACAAGGAAGCATTGAAGATTTTTGAGCCAGCGATTTTTTTTTTTGGATGAAAGGTTTTTAGAAAGATTAGGTTGGCATCAGTATTCTGGATGGATCAAAAGAAGGAAAGACTAGAAGCAGGGAGAGCAGTTAAGAGGCTGTTGTAAGGCAGTTTTGTAATAATCCTAAGTGGAGTTAACTCAGAAGCAGGTTGGGGAGAGTAGTAGCATGAATACAAAGGTGGAAGAATACATAGCATGTACAGATAGAAAGAACTCAAAGATGACTAATTTATGAGGCAGAAATACTCCACAAAGAAATCCAAGAGTTTAGTAGCCTAACATTTTTACAAAAGTTATATGAAAAGGTAGTATTCAATAGTGTTTTAGCTAACTATATTGTCATTTTTATCAAATAACAAGGCAAGAGAAATACTCTATCCTTATCTTCAAATCTTGCTTTAAGTATAAGCAGTAATTCATGTAAGACTCAGCTCCTGCCTCTCCATGCTGACCAGGAATTGTTCTTTAACCCTTTTAGGATCTTTCCTAATTTCTTATTCCCAGACTTTATTACATCCCATTCATTTGCATCATGAATAGTCATTTATTATCAATAGTAATCCAGCCTGTTGAAAAGGTATGTCCAAGTGTCAGTAAATTTATGGCAACCAACTTCAGTTCTGCCTTATTTAAAGAAAAATATTATTTTGTAAGATTTATTGTACTTTCTCAAATCTTCCCTGCCTTTTAGGAATGTATGTGTTCTATATTAATTTCTCTGAATATCAGTTTATAAACTGCTTATCCTATTTCACATTCCAGTGACCTATGGAATACACAACTTTTGACATATTATCTATATTAACTCAGTCCTCCATTCAGATCTGTTCTTGCTTTTCTCCCTTCTCTATACATGCTCCACATGTTTAATAATAAATATTGGATTGATATCAATATGCATTCACAATCAGATAGTACTGAGTGACCAATTCCTTATCCTTTTCACACCAATTACTGTGATCCTTGTTATATGCCTACAGTAACCCTTTACTGTCCTTTAACCCATCCATAATAGCATAAAAGATAGTATTTTGTAATACATATTATATGTAATATAATATATACAAATCTTTTAATGTAGAAAATCTACATTGGCCAAAAAATGAAATTTTTTGCCATAGCCAGTCTTAAAATCTAAGGAAACCAATAGTGAAACTCCCTGAGTAACTACCTGCTTTTGCCCCAAATTCCACTTTCCCACATCTTATTCTAGATGAGGGAAGAAGGCTGTTTGTTCCATTGCAACCCAGAAACACATTAGTTCTGTACCCAGCAACTGTTACATGGAGGCAGAGCCCAATTTGATCCAAAACCCAGAGGTAGGTTGCAAAGGCATTAAGAAAAACAGGCATTTCAAAGCAGAGAATAATCCTTACTTGTGTGAAGAATGTAAAGAGCTGTAAAGCCTAATGTTGGTCTCTGTAGACATACCTACATCCACAGTTAGTGGATTAGGAGCAATAATCATGTTCAAATATAAAGCAAAACATGGATGTTCATCTCCAATCTTCTCCATTTGCTAGCTCCTTTCCAGGATGCCTTTAAACAAGTTCAAGTCTTAACAAAGTCCCTACCAGACCCTACTCTCTATCCCCTTTAAGTTATTCTTCTGTATTTCTTATCACTGTCATAGCCAAACACTTAGGAAAGCTGTCTGTACCTATTGCCTGTATTTCTGCTCTTCTTGCTCACTTCTCAGTCCTTTGCACTCGCTTCCCACCTAATCACTCAACTAAAATCACACTTTCCAATAATATATAAAGAGTTGGTCTGTATGGTTTCAAAGGTTCCTTTTATCTGTAGATCTGTGAACCTATGAACGTATGAGCTTTTGATCTCTTAATTACCAAATCTAATGGCCATTTTTTAGTTCTCTTTCTTGACGTTTCTACAAAGATTGATATTGTTGGTGACCTTTTCCTTCTGGATACCCTTGCTTCTATAGGTTTTTATGGTACTGTTCTTTGGGTTTTCTTCCCACCCATTTACTTTTTCACAATATCTTTTGCTGGATCATCATCCATTTCATACTCCCTAAACTGTGGGTGTATCTCATAAACTCCTATTTTAATTACCTTTATGCATTTGACTCACAAATATGAACATCCAGCTCTAGCCTCTATATTTCTTTTCTTTCCATATAGAAATATTCATTTTTGTGGATGTTTGTCAAGTTCAGAATAACAAAAAAATTAATTTTTATGAAGCCAAAGAATATTTAAATTTCCTCTTGATAATTTTCCTATGATGTCTTCTATATAATATGTGGCTTCTGCCCTTTCTGGCATATCAAAATGAAGGCATTCTTTTTCTCAGGGTTTTTCACAAGGACATTTAACAAGTCCTAGAAATAAAAGGTTGTATTTGTGAAAATATCCACTTGCCCGACTCTCAAGTAATCTGTCATGACTCAGTATTATTTCCATTTGTTTGGTGAATTTATTGGAATTCAGACAAGACCTTTCTTATATGTGATTCTAGGGATAGTAACTGAGGAACCGTGTCACCTGGGAGCACAAAATGCTTTGACTGCCATCATCCTGAGGGAGAGCATATTGAGTTAATTCTAGACCTGCACAAGGCTACATTCAGTACAAGAGAAGGAAGTTTTAAATGATCAGATTTTGGAGTAACTCTTAAAGTTCCTTGGCCTCTGTTTTATGATTTGGAATTTGTAAATTTGGAGAGGAAGAGAAAAGACTATTGCTACCATCTGTGTGTGGGCTATATGTGAGCTACTAGATGTGCTACCTTATAATTCTAGAAGTACTATGATTGGGTAGAAAGGATGTGAGTTAGTCACCCACTGTGGTTCAGTGGTAAGAATTTTGTTCAGTCATTTTTCAGTCGTGTCCAACTCTTCATGATCCCATTTGGTGTTTTGAGTTTTGGTTTGTTTTTTTTTGCAAAGACTCTGGAGAAGTTTGTCATTTTCTTCTCCAGCTCACTTGAAGGATGAGTAAACTGAGGCACACAGGGTTAAGTGACTTGCTCAAGTTCACATAGCTAGTAAGTGTCTGAGGCCAGATTTGAACTCAGGAAGATAAGTCTTCCTGACTCCAGGCCTGGCACTCTATCTACTGTGCCACTTAGTTACCCCAGTAGGAACTTAGAACCATTAAAAAAGCACATTTTCAAGTCTCCCTATCAAGTAGTAGGTACCGTTCCCTGGGAATCAGTGAGCTAGATCTTCGTCAGAGATAAACTGAATTCACAAAAAGTGAGAGATACAGGAGCTTTTAAAAAGAATAAAATGAACTTGATATTTATTTGTTCTCTTTTTCTCTCTTTCCAGGAGTGGTCACACATTACTTGCCTTCTGGTTTTCCCGTCAAGAGGGAAAGCTAAACCGACAGCAGACTATTGAATTGGGACATCATATCCTCAAAGCACACATTTTTAAGGTAGCAAGAGAAATCAAAGCTTATTGTCTCCATTATCAGAACACCACCAAACACTATATGCATGAAGATACTTGTTGCTTCAATATAATCCCCATTTTCTTAAATTATATTATTATATCATATTTCTTAAATTATATCCTTAAGAATCTTAAGAGTATAATTAAAACCTCAGGTGTACAGAACCTTCAGACGTCTTTAAGAACTCAAAAAAAATCACCAAAACTTATTAAATTTATTTTTGTAATTATTCATTATTTTGTACTGAGGTGTTTATAAAATGTATTAAGGCTTCTCTGCCTTGTGAAACATATTGAGCATTATAATTTAACCTTTTAGTAATAACACTAAACTATGCTCATGATAGACATCAATTCAAGGTAATAAAAATTGTAATAAAAGACTCTCTTTATAATGTATTAAGGTTTCTAGGGCTATTTGCCCTCTGTGACCGCAGATCCTAATGTTTTTAAGATTCTGGTTTCTGCTTTTTATAATTCTTCTATGTCTTTTTCGGATAGCTATCACCTCTCATTGCTATTCATGGTAAATATCTGTAGCATTCCCTCTCCTTCCCTTCTAATTTCCTACTTCTACTCTGCTGTCAGCTTAAACATTAGATAATTAGTAGAGTCTGAGGACCTCTGCAGACTCTCAGGGGTAGAAGGGCTACTACATGCTTTAATGCATGGGACTTTGTGATATCTATTTTAGCGTTAGGGTATGTAGCCTCCCACCACCGTGGAAATCAGTGAGAAAGTTATCTGTTGCCTTTGAGATAACAATTTTATCTCAAAATTTAGTAGAGCCAAAAGAATCCAAAATCCAACTTTATTTTAGGCAGTTGAGACAGTATGTTGAATTTTCTTCAGTCTTCTTATGTTCATCTCAAACAGCAATCACTTGATTTGTTTGCCTGGATACATCTGTGCTTTCTCAGGCCCCACCTTCTCCCTTCCAGAAACACAGACTCATTGTTATCAACTGAGAGAGAGAAGCCACAGCAAGCCCAAGACAAGGAGGAATGTGGTAACGAGTGGGAATTCTTACCAGAGTAAGAATAGCGGAAAGGGAATTTCAGGCACAAGAGAAGGGGAAGCCATCCCCAAGTTAACAGCAAAAAAGACAAGGACCATAAATTTCAGGGGTAGTGAAAAGGATAGAGAAGAAGGAAACATCTACATGATGAAGATAATAGCAGTGTTCCTCCCACTGAGCACAATTGCAATGGTTATACCCCTGTGTGAGCCAGCACAAGAGGCAAGGATCACACATTCCCTAAGGGAATGAAAGCACACTGAGTCAGGGCCGAAGGTCTCTGTCACCGCAGTGGCTGGCCAGCCACCAGAGGCAGCTCCTTACACTTGTTCCTTAGTGTTCCTCATCAGTGTCAGGGCTCTGTAAAGTAGTATCACAGCAGGGGCCAATGCTGCAGTCAATAGACTGGTACATGTAATTCTCAGAAAGCCAGGATCATTCTATGCACCGTGCCATGCTCTCAGTAAACACTTAATAAGTTTTCATTGAATTGAATTGAATTGAATGCCACAGCAGTAGATTTGATGGATGAGGAAACTGAGACTTACCTTACACAAAAGAGGGAGATGGGTTAACACATCCTGGCAAACTCCTACACTAAGCCATGGCCTTGTAGTTCCATCCTTTTCTGTTCTTATGTGGTAATTGTTATAACTCCCTGGAATTTCTTTCCATAGAATTCAGAATCCAGGATTTGGATTTCTTTTATTTGTATTTTGATGTTGTCCTATCTTGTCTATCCTTGAGTTGTGGGAATGAAGTAAAGTCTTTTCAAGTCACAGAAGAAATCATCCTATGATTCAAGTTTTCCCCTGCATTCTATTAATTCATGTGTGCTTAAGATTTATTAGTCTAAGGTTTTTCCATGCTGTTACCATAATGGACAGTAGTTAGCTAAGACGTCAGTCTGTGGCAGTAAATCAACTAGTTTTTATTATGTGCCTCCTATGTACCAGGAGCTATGCTAGGTACTGAGGAGAGAAGTCCAAAAAGGAAATAGTCCCTATTCTCAAGGACCTTATATTTTGATGGGGGAGATATAATACATGTTAAAGAGTGCTGGCCAGTGTAGTCAAAGTGTGGTCCAGAAACCCCTGGGGGTCTCCAGATCCCTTTCAGGAGGTCCACAAAATTAAAACTATCTTCATAAAACTAAGACGGTTTAATTTCTAATACAGTAAATATTGGTAGATATAACTCCATATACAAAAGCTCTTGAGAGAGAGAGGATTCCCAATTTTTAAGAATATAAAGGGGTCCTAAAATAAAAGTTTGAGAACTGCTGGTCTAGGCAATGGTAGGGACTGTAAGTAGAGCCGTACAGAAGTACATTGTTGCACCTTTTCCAGTAGCAATGATAGCATTGATTTGATTTTTGCTCCCAGAATTAGATCAAGATTTGGAAAGCGGGGGAGGGAATAAGAACAGAGAGGTACAATACAGTAGTGGATGCATGGTACAAGACAAGACATCCATGTGTAGGTCCTGGTGTCCTAGCAGATGGCTAGATGTGATGTGTGAAACATGGTCCAGAACCAACTAACTGTAGCAGGTTGAATGTTTCCTGTATTTTCCCAGCTGAGCTCTTATAGTGGCAGGCATGGAGGTAGAAAACAGCAATAAA
Organism: Potorous gilbertii; assembly: GCA_028658325.1. NCBI lineage: Eukaryota > Metazoa > Chordata > Mammalia > Diprotodontia > Potoroidae > Potorous > Potorous gilbertii. Next base: position 518,405,884 of record CM053770.1, read on the forward strand.
CTGTGTCTTCTATTGCATCTTCTGTCCTGGTTGTACTCAGAACAATCTTAAATGAAGCTACAATAGGGCTTTGCCACCCCACAAACCCATTTTGAAAGCTTGGGTTCTTGTCCTTACCAAGCAGTTCCTTCTTAAGATACTCACCTGGACTCTGCTGCATCTGTTCCTCTTTCAATCATTTATTGTTCATTTTTGTTCAGGCAAAGCCTTTCCACAAGTGAGGAGTCTGAGTCACCAAGTGATGTAGCTCTTTGCCTTTGTAGGGCTACAGAGTGAAGTGAACTCTGGAACTGCACTAAGTATTGAAAAGTATTGAAAAGCACGTGGAGTCCTTCAAAAAATATTGAAATTATGAAGTCTTATTTCTTAAACAAGCTAACCTGCTATTTAGTGATTCAAGTTTTGACTTATTTCTTTATACGAGAACAAATCTGCTGAAATGGGTTATATTAGCACAAATCAAGTGAATTTGTATAATAGTAATGAGTGGCCAGAGGGTGCTGGAACTATTAGTGCAAAGCCTATTCACTCTCTTCATTACACCCAGCTGTTGCAGATGATGGCTCATCTCAGAAACTCAGAGCCTCACACATGTTATTGAACAGGGGCCATGGGGTACGCGTAATAGGACAGCTTAGGGACCATTCTCATACAGAATCCTAAGTAGAGGAAGGAAGCTCCTTTGTTCAAACTGTATCCTGTATGTGATATGCATTTGTCACCCTCTACCTATTGAATTCTTATCCATTCTTTAAATCCAACTAAAATTCTACCTCCTCCATCTTTGGATTCCACCTTCACAATTGGCAATGACTGTTTTCTACGCATCTCTGGTTCACTTGTCATATGGGGTTTGTTTGGTTTTTTTGGCTTGGGGCTTTTTTGCCTACAGTTATTTGTGTATGTTTTCATGTCCTCCCCCTAGTCTTGGATCTCCATTGAGGTTTTGTAGATGTAGCTTAGCTAAGGGCAGCTGGGTGGGTGCAATAGATAAAGCACCAGCCCTGGAGTCAGGAACACCTGAGTTCAAATCTAATCTCAGATACTTTTAAGCTGTGTAACTCTGTTTGCCTCCATTTCCTCATCTGTAAAATGAGCTAGAGACAGACATGACAAAACACTCCAGTATCCTTGCTAAGAAACTCCAAATGGGGTCATGAAGAGTCAAGCATTATTGAACAACAAGTTTTATCTAAATATTTTGTTGCCCCTAGTACTTAACAAGAGAACTAATACTCTAGGCAGCTTTGAGAACTAAATCCCCAGCATAGAAGGCTAAACGAGCTACTGGTTGGCTACACCATAAAAAAAAAAAAAAGTATGTAGTCTAGAGAGTTAGACAACAGAATATAAGCACTTTGAAACCTCCTTTATCTTTCTAAGCCATAGCACAAAATCTTTAACATGATAGATACTTATTAAATGCTTGTTGAATTTTAAACTGATTTCACTTTAGCCTTTCCCTCCTCTGCACTCCTGGCATTTGCTACTAGGAAAATAAAACTCATTCTAGCAATGAATTAGGCACCATAGACCTGTCCAGTGTTCTTTAACGTAGTTTGACTTGCCCTATCAGGATGGGAGGATCAGCAGTGGTGCCAGCCTTTCCGTTCTTCATTCAGCAGCCCTTCTCTTTCTGCATCAGGGAGTAGGAGAGAAGACTGAGCACAGAGATAAGGAGGTGTTTCTAGAGAAGCTGGCCCTGCCATGACAGGGACATGACCACATTCCCTTTTGAATTTCATTTTATATTCTGTATATTTTTAGATTTACCTATATGACCGTCATTTTTGTTCCTTGAAATAATTATGTTTATTGATGACTATTAAATTCATAATTTTTAAAATGTAATAAGAAAAAAAGAACATGGTATAATGCTTGGAGAGCTGGACTAGAATCAGGAAGATCGACCTAGGCACAGATGCTGCTACTGACACATACTGGTGGTCTGACCCTTGCCCAATAAACCATTTAACCTCCCAGTACCTCAGACCACTCTGTAAAGCTGCAAGTTGCAGGGAAAGTGCTGATCTTCATTAATGGAGGTAATTCTTCACTTGGAAACTCCTTACAACAATGAAATCACAGGGCTGATCAAAAAATATGCATGTATATATGTATATTTACATGTGTGCTGTGTGTGTGTCTATACACACATGCATAGATATCTAGAGATAGTTATAGAGATATCTCTCTATATCTAGAGATAGACATATATAATCTATTATAGATTTCTTGATCTAGATATCTATGTAATAGATCTCTTATAGATAGATATCTAGATCTAGATAGATATCCAGATATATAATATCTTTTGTATACACAGACATCCCTCATCACCTCAACTGGGCTCTCACTGCTGCTAGACAGTCTCTCTTATCTATTCCCCACTTTTCACAGAGACAAGATTCTCATATTTTGCTGAAAAAATTAAGACCATGTACCAAAACTACCTCCTCATCTTATATCACCCCAAAGCCATTTTTCTCCTTCACCCATCTCACATGAAGAGATTTCCACACTCCTTGCCAAGACAAGCCCCTCTAAACCTACCTAGGTGATTCCATTCCATCTTGTCTGCTTGTCTTGCCATCATCCCCTCTCTCTCACTTATCTTCAGTCTCTTTCAGTCTAGTGTCTGCTTCCCCACTGCCTACAAACATGCCCATCTCTTCCTCTTTCTCAAATACACATATATACATGTACACACACACACACACACACACACACACACATACACACACGACCAGATCATTTTGTTAAAAAGATGTATTCAAGAAAAATAATGGGAGGCACGCAGAGAAACGTAATACATCTCTTTATAAAATAAAAGTAATATGCCCACTGGATTTGTTGTTCCATAACCCATGTTCCATAGCTTTTTATTCTGCACATCACTGAAGGAATAATCCTTTGTATCAACAAAACTAGATAGCAAACAGGTCAGTTTGTTCGTTCCTTTGAAAACATTTATCCTTGTGGTGATGCTTATCTCTAATGTCAGATCCTGGAGGTCAACAGCTCACTATTGAACATACTTTAGCTGGATCAGAAACTTGAATGTCTCAATATTTCTTTTTCAGGGTTTGAGTAAAAAAGTTGGGGTATCCTCCTCTATACTCCAAGGTCTTTGGATCTCCTACAGTACTGAAGGTCTTTCTATGGCATTATCATCTTTACGAAATCTCTATACTCCAAATATAAAGGTAACCAAAGCAGATTTTTTGAGAGTTTATATGAAAATCTTTCTTGTCATTAATAGGTAATACTTTGTCTAGTTTTCTACTTTCATCAAAAATTCCCTTTCATTTAATCCATCTGTGTTTTCCTCCCCTCTACTTTCTGCCCTCTAGCTGTTCTCACACTCTGCTAAGTCATATCCTATTTCTACAGTCATATCTAGCAGTCTGGGGTGTTTGAGACATTCCCTTGTTATTCAGCCTCTTATTGAAATGATAAGGAGAAAGTCACCACAAGCCCAGACTCTCTAGAAGTACCTTGTTATTGGGGTTTTTTTTTCAATGGGAGGGAAAGTGGGACAAGGGATAGGATTAAAGCTCTGTTTTAAAAAAATAGATAAGAAAAGACAGAAAGAATCACAGAAGAGCAGGTCTGCTTTGAAAATTATATGCTAAATTTATTGTATGTTTTAAAAGAAAAGCAAATTGTACTTAATAAAGATTCACATATTCAAACAGAATCATCTTTTTCAGTTCTGCATATATGGAAATACCTGTTTTATTTTGTTTTTGTTACACTCGGAATAACTTTTTAATTTAAAAGGAAAAAATGCCATAATGACTAATGTGTTAAAAATCAAATTTCTATGTTCATTTACTCCCTATAAGTTATCTGGCCATCTGCATTAGTGACTTAATAAGTCTAGATATTCCTGGCATTAGTTTACTACTTATAAATTTGCTAATAAATACATTCAATGTTCACTTTCTATGTTTTTGAAAAAATCTGCCTAGCTACAAATTCTCTTATCAGGGATAATATCTTGCTTTACATCCTCTATAGCAGTGGTCTCCAAAGTAGGGTATATGTACCCCCAAGTGGTATACAAAATGATACGTGGGGTATGGGAAGAAAATATTGGCATATATGTTTATATTCTTTTAATTAAAAAAAACATACCTCTTCACTCCCATATGACTGGTTTCTGGCAGAGGCCACTTTATCTAAATGAAAGCAGCAACAGCAGGACAAGCCAATGGCTTTCTCTCTGTCTCTCTCCCCTCCTCTTTCCAAGGGCTGAGTGAGACAGGGACAAATGCAGTCTGATCACGGGGCAAAAGGAGGGGGTGCTGTGGCTCAATCAGGACTACAGTATCAGTGACCCTGAGGACCAAGGAGGCCAAAGAAACAACTTTATATGTAAAAACTATCAGGGTTGGTGTCAAAAGCCTTGTCATGGTGTCATGACAAACCAATTCATGATTTCAGGCTTATCATGCTGCTAGAAGGTAATGTTGATGCCAAAATCTAGAATAGTACAATGAATGGGGAAATTATTCCAAAAGAAAAATTGTCTTTTAAGTAGGATAGAAATCATTAAGGAAGAGGCAGAAAACAAAGATCGAGAATCACATAATGGGGCAAATTTTAGTGACTTGCTTATTAGCTCTGTGAGTCTTCATAGTTTTGTTTAAGGAGGAAAAAGAGTAGAATCCTGAAGATTCATCTCTTAAACAGATCTCAGCTATTTATGTGGACCAGTCTTTCTCATATTTTCAGTCATCCAGTGCCCACAAGTTAAAATCAGCTCAGGCTATGTTCTTTGGAGGCTTGTAAAAAAAAAAAAAAAGCTCCCCATCACAGCCAGCTGTGGAATATTTGAATGAAGGCTCATCTTACTGCTAATTTGGGATGCGTCTACAAAGCAAGAAGATAACATTCTATCATCTCAGACATCCCAGAGCCCCAAAGAGATGAGAAGACATCCAAAAAGGAAAATATTCATACAGAAATGAAAAAAAGAATTTGGAATTTAAACATCCACCAAGTGCATCCAAAAATGTTAGAGGAAGTACTTGAAGACTGGGTTGATGGTATGATTTTTCTAAAGAAAAAAATAAAGATCTGAAAAATTGTGGTTACATTGTTACTTATAAGTGGGCTAAAGGGGGAAAACACAGATCTAGGCAACACTTCAAGAATTATTTGTAAGTACATCCCAAATCAGTATCCAGCATGACATGCCCATCTCAGTATTTCAGACAAGAGTTGATATGGTAAGAGAAGGACTTGGCATTTTCTCCATTACTCACTAAATCTGAAAAAAATCCAAAAGAGGAATTATATACCAGAGGTAGAACAACTACAGCTGTCTCCATGGACCAAAAAGCCTAATAAACTAACGTTAGCAGTGGTGAATGTTAATCCTGAGGAACTCGCTCTGTCTCACTCCCCTTCCTGCACCATCCCCCTTTCCCCCCGCCAATACATAGGCATTCACAATCTGACAGAGTGTGACCACTCTTTCTCCAGGACCACTTAGCCATTTCAATGTGGTTGAATTTTCTGATGGCATATTCTGCCCTGCCTTCATCCCCAAAATTCTGTTGCAACAAACAGCATATCTTAATTCTGCCCAACCACTTCTGGGGAAGAGGGGGAGGTCTAAGAACAGGATTGTGCTCTGATTGGGGTAGCCATACTCACTAGAGAACTGAAGAAAGGTAGGACTAAAAGCAAGGGTCCAGGGTATAACGCTGTATACCAGGCTTGGCTCCTCAGAAGTCACTTTCAGGAGAATGAGACAACTTGGAAGCCCAGCCCTACAGGTAAACCTTTCATCAAAGATGAAGAGTCTGGCATGGAGTAGAAAGACGCACATACACTAGCTCTTACCCCCACAGCCCATAAAGTACCCATAAAGAAGAACTCCCAACAAATTCTAGAGTAGCAGAAGCCATAGAACAACAGAGTGGAGGAGATTTCTAGCCCAGAGTGACCTGAAAGACCAACAGGAAAGGTCTGTCGCACTGGACACGAAGCAGCCCAGCCTTGGCCACGCAACACAGAGAGGAGCAGAACCAAATAGGCTTCAGGACAGAATCTCCAGCGGCAGCGCAGCACAGATCCCTCAACCCATAGGCACTAAAGGTCAATGAGAGGGTTTTTTCAGTTGACTGAGAAGGGAATAGGGTGTCCTCATAACTCAGGCCTCCTCAGGTGGCAGCAGTGGAGGCAGCAGCAGATGGGGGCTCCCAAGGGAGGCAGTGGCCTGCATCCATTGTTGAAGGTCTCATAGTAAAGCCCTTGAGGGAACTGATCCTTGTGTGGCGGCCTTGCCCCCGCCTGAGCAGCTGATCTTAATCTCACACTGAATAGCAGCCCTGCCTCCGCCTAAAGCCCCTGAGGGATTGGAGCAGCTCATCTGAATCTCAGTGCTGACTTGTTGGAAATAGAGGCAAGGTGGTTGTGGAAACTCAGAAGTCAAGTAACTGGCTGAAAAAATGCCCAAAAAAGGAGAAAAAATAAGACCATAGAAGGTTACTTTCTTGGGGAACAGATGTCTCCTCCCATCCTTTCAGATGAGGAAAAATGGGGCATGCTATCATGCCCCTGCCTTCAGGGCCTCTAAAGGGAACTTAAATTGGGCTCAGGGAATAGAAGAGCTTGAAAAGGAAGTTAACAGCTTACTAAAGGAGAACCAAAAAAATACTGAGGAAAATAACACCTTTAAAAAAAGCCTTACTCAGTTGGAAAAAGAGGTGCAAAATGCCAATGAGAAGAAGGAGGCTTTAAAAAGCAGAATTAGCCAAATGGAGGAGAAGGTTCAAAAGCTCGCTGAACAAAATAATTCATTGAAAGAGAGAATTGAATTCAGGAAAATGAATGACTATGAGATAAACCAAGCAGAAAACAAAACCAAAAGTTTGAAAATATAGAAGATAATGTGAAACATCTCATTGGAAAAACAACTAACCTGGAAAATAGATCCAGGAGAAACAATTTGAAAATTGTGGGACTACCTGAAAGTCATGATCAAAAAAAGAAATTAGACATTATCTTCCATGAAATTATCAAGGAAAACTTCCCTGATGTTCTAGAACCGGAGGGCAAAATAAATAGAATCCACCAATCACCTCCTGAAAGAGATCCAAGCAGAGAAATTCCTAGGCTAACTTTGTGGCCAAATTTCAGAGTTCCCAGATCAAGGAGAAAATACTGCAAGCAGCTAGAAAGAAACAATTTGAGTACTGTGGAAATACAATCAGGATAACACAAAATCTGGCAGCTTCAACATTAAGGGATCTAAGGGCCTAGAGTGAGATATTCCAGAGGTCAAAGGAACTGGGATTGAAACCAAGAATCACCTACTCAGAAGATCTGAGTATAATACTTCAAGGGAATAAATGGTCATTCAATGATGTAGAAGACTTTCAATCATTCATATTGAGGAAAAGACAAGATCTTTATAGAAAATTTGACTTTACAATACAAGAATCAAGAGAAGCATGAAAAAGTAAACAGGAAAGAAAAATCATAAAAGACTTTCTGAAACTAAACTGTTTACATTACTATATGAAAAGAAAATATTTATAACTCTTGAATCTTTTCTCAGTATTTGGGTAGATGGAGAGATTGTACACACACACACACATAGACAAAAAGTACAGTGTGTTGAATCAGAAGAGATGATATCCACACAAAAATAAATAAAATAAAAATTAAGAAGTGAGGGAGGAAAATACCAGGAGGAAAAAGGGAGAAATGGAATGTGGCAGGCTATAACTCATAAAAGAAATAAGAAAAATCTCATTCAATGGAGGAGAAAAGGGAGAAGGGGAGAGGGGAAAAGTGAAGCTACTCTCTCCACATATGGCCAAAGGAGGAAATAACATGCTCGCTAAATTTGATATGAAAATCTATCTTACACCACAGGAAAGTAGGGAAGGACAAGTGGGGTGAGGGGACTGATAGAAGGGAGGGCAAATGACAGAAGGGAGTTCCTAGAAATAAACACTTTTGAGAAGGGACAAAGTCAACTGAGGGGGGAAAAATAAGGGGGGATAGAGTAGGACAGAGGACAATATAGTTACTATTTCACAACATGATTATTATGGAAGTCTTTTGCAAAACGACACATATTTAGTCTGTATTGAGCTGCTTGTCTTCTCAGTGGGGTTGGGGAGGGAGAGAAGTTGGAATTCAAAGTATTAGCAGCAAATTTTGAGAATTTTTATTGCATATAATCAGGAAATAAGAACTACAGGGATTGGGGTATAGAAATTTATCTTGCCCTACAAGAAAAGAGAGAAGATGTGGATAAGGGAAGGGTGGGGTGTGATAGAAGGGAGGGTACATTTAGGGAAGGAGTAATCAGAATGCAAGGTATTAGGAAGCAGGGGGAGGAGAGTGATGGGGAGAAAAACTGGATGTGTTACAAAGTGAGGTAAAAGCAATTAGTATTAAAACAATTGACTGAATTAATTACTGAGAATAAATCAATGACATCTTCAGTCTGGGGAAAAGAAGTTTAGTCTAAATTTCCTAGAGGAAGGTAACCTCGGGTAAAATTTGGCATTGATGGAAAAGTTAAGGTTTAAATGGTAAATTTGATTTTATGATTGTTATTTAATCAGAAACTAGAACATGTATAGAAAGGCATGTAAGCCACTTAAGATTTGCTTCAAAAGATGTTCCTTAGCCAAAGTGAAATTATAATCATATTTAAAACCTGGCTATTGGAACTTGCTATTTTTAGATGCTATCGGACTATTAAGTGATGGTTCTTCTGAGTCTAACTCCAGATATGGATAGCAAGAAAGGCAGTATGAGCCTCCAATCCATGATGCCAGTAAGCTTGTGAGATGCTGGTATGGAATGCAAAAGGTGATCTCATGGGAAGGGTGGGAGAGCAGCTGTTCAGCCTGGGCTGAGGTAGGATTCTCCCAACTCAATTTCCCCATTGACACCTGGCAGACTTTAAGCCTGACTGAATGCAAGTTGACAATCTACTCCTGCCTGGAATTGACATGAAGTTGGGGAGATATTGTTTCCCTGCAACGTCCCTACTCTTGGTGGCAATTTCCTATAGTCAAAAGGTTTGTAAGCTTAATATTAGATCTGTTAAATTATAGGTTATTGGGTAGGGGAACATCTGAGGTTAAGTCTAAAATTAAGCTATTAGGCATAGGACTTTAGACCAACAGCAATAAGTTAGGGTCCTTTAATTCTTAGTAATACTGTGGAGACAATTAGGTCAAGAGCTTGTGAAGTTAGCAAACA
>CM053770.1:518415626-518515151 GCA_028658325.1 Potorous gilbertii
ATACAGGTAATGGGGAATAGAAAGTTATCTGGCCCTACAGGACAAAAGAGAAGATGGGGTAAGGGAAGGGAGGGATGATAGAAGAGAGGGCAGATTGGTGATATGGGTAATTAGAATGTCCAGTGTATCGGGGAGGGGGGAGGGGACAAACGGGGAGAAAATTTTGGAACCCAAAATCTTGTGAAAATGAATGTAAAAAGTTAAATAAATTTATTTAAAAAATAAAAAAAAAAGAAGTAGAAAAGTTAATAGCAAGAAGAAAATTTGTATGCTTAGACAATCTAGATGTAACGGTAGGTTTCGATAATTTTCTTGGTGTAGAAAGGATTGGGAAGTACAATGATAGCAATGAAATGAGTTAAAGGTATTTTAAAAGTTTAACCCAGACTAAGCTAAGTAGAAAAGTAAAAACATTAGTCATTCCTTTATTTGTTCTACTATATATGACATTTTATTTACTTAAAAAAACCCCACGATTATAGTCACTTGCATCATACACAAAATAAAACCTTGATACAATTGATGGAAATTGAACTTTTACTTGAAAAGGCATAGTGAGAAGAGGATGGGCTCCATCAATCACTTTGCATAAAAATTTTAATACCTAACAGTTATGAACTTGGCTAAATTATTTGACTCTCAACTGCTTTCCATCCTTGACATTCTAATTTTGTGGCTGTCACCTTAAAGAATGTCCAAATAACATGACTTATTTTTTTAGGAGATTTAAATAGTCAATCATTAAAAAGAAGCACTTCAATGTCCTCTAGAAATGTTAGGGATGGGTAAGAACTTCTGTACAATCAGAAGATTGTTTTGGCTAGTACTTCCCCATCCTAAATGATATGAAGGAGAGTCCTCAGAGTCTGCCTCCTGGGTCTTTATATTGTAAGTCTAAAGGACAGACTTATGGAATTGGAATCAAAGTTGAAAAAGACCTTAGAGACCATCTAACCCAACTTTCCCCCAAGAAAACATGTTTGTGTGATAGTGCTCAATATATGACTTATCCCTATGCCACATATCAAACAAAGATTTATAGAAATTTAGGGTTGGGAGGAACATTGTAGATCATCTAGTTCTCCAGGAAACTGAGGAATTATTCAATTAGAAGAAAAGGCCACAGAGCAATTATAATTACTGAGATGGGCCCCAAAGAAGAGATGAGAAAATACAGCTCCCTCCTTTTTTTGCAGAGGTATGGGACCTGGGGCTGGGGGAGAAGGAATACTGAATATTATTAAGGGCTTGGTTGATGTATTGGTTAATTTTTCTGAACTTCTTTTTTGTCCCCTTTTTTATATTTTTGGCAACCAGGGATGGCTGTCTAGGTAGTGGTGGGGGAAGGGGAAGTATATTTGGAAATCAGGGTGATATAAAAACGAAAAATATCATTAAAAATTTAAAAGTCATAATCTAGTTAGAATAAGAATATAAAATATATTTAATACAAACTACATCAAACATTTAAATATGTTTCTATAATGATTTAAAAGATATTTCAATATTTTAAAGTACCTTAGAGTCATCACTGTGAACATCAGTTATCATTGTACAATATAAATTTCAAGGATATAAAGAGTTGGGGCTAACTTTTGGTATTGACTGATGTATATCCTGATAACTTTTCTTGAAAAAAAATCCTAGAGATTTACTTAGCTTGTTTATACTGCCATGTATCCAACAAAAAATCTGGTTATTTTAAGTTTTGGGTTGTTTGAAGTGAAAATAAACCACAATGATGCATGTTAGTCAAGTCAGCAACCATTTATTAAATGCCTATTATGTTCCAGGCACAACATTAAATCAAAGAAAGGCAAAAAAACAGTTCTTCCTCTTCCTCTTCTCACATTCAAACAACTATGTGAAGACAGATAAACAGAGGATAAAGTAAAAATACTCTCAGAGGGAAGGCACTAGGGTTAAGGAGAACTAGGCAAGACTTCTTATAGATGGTAGGAGATAGTGATCCTTGATGACAGAAGATTAAAAACCTCAGATGCACTTATAGATTCAGATCTGAGTCTTGGTATAAGCCAGCAGAGAATACCTAATTTCTCTAGGCTTCATTTTCTCCCAAGACAAAAACCAAAAAAGTATATATAATCAACTGAATTCCTCAACTAAATCTATTCCATGAAGTCTTAGTTCAGATCTTGCCTTACACATATGATCCTGGGCAAGTCATTCAGCCTCTCTCAGCCCCAGACTCCTCATCTGTAAAGTAGGATAACAAAATCACCTACTTCACAGTGTTGTGTGGATCAGATGAGATGGTGGTATCCAACTCAAATAGAAACTGATCCCTGATTGACTTAAAACACAAATGAATATTCTGGCATATGTTGTATTTCTTCCATTAGGCTTAAAGTTCCTTGAGAATAGGGATAATATTGTTTTTCATCTTTGTTTGCACAATGTCTACACAAAGAAGGCACATAACAATTGTTGTCCTGTAGTTCACCTACATGATGCTGTTATTTGATGCATAGTTTTTAAGTACGTAAATCAGATCATCTTACATTTCTAGCACAAAAGTAGTTGGATTTGATGATCATCCAAACTAGAATTAGAAATTTTGAGTTCCAGCACTTCCAGATTGTATTAAAAAATTATTTAGACTTAGTGGTCATATTCCAGGTCCTACTCAGCTTTAACATACATCTATGATTTGCTCTGATTCCATCTACAGACTCATATAGATGAACCCACAGGAATGAATGTAGATCTAAGTATGCAAACCAGATAAACACTACATTTCCATCTTCTAAACCCAAAGACTTCCTTCCTTCAACTTAAACATAGGCAGGAAGGAGTTAGGTTTGGATAACATAGATAAGACAGTTATATCCACTCCACTCAGTTAATTATGATAGGAGAAATTTCCTACAAATACATATGGAATGTGGAAGTATTTCTAACTGGAAAACCTGACAAAAACCTGGCAGCAACCCAGTAGCTTTCAGTGTAGGTCTGGCTTCATTTATTGGACAAACTCTGTAGTTGTTTTGCTATCACATGTGGAGTTGACAAGCTAATAAGATTGGCCCATTGACCTTAATTTACCTCCTTTATCATTTCCACATAACTGCAAATAATGGTCATACATCTTTTTTTAAAAAAATACTGGTATAATGTGATATAAAGGAAAAATTTCATCAAAAGTGAAGAAATTCTATGGTTGGTTTGTTTATAAAATTAAATAAAAAGAAAACAAGTACTTCGTTTCTGAAGTCACCACTATGATCTTTTCCCAAAAAATAAACTACCACTCATTTTTTAATCATTTGTTTCAAACAAGAGAAGTAGTAGGAAATAATATATGGATTTATTTTGGTTCAATTCCAATAAAACAATAATAGCTGGTATTTATATGTAGTTCTCTAAAGTGTGCAAAGCACTTTACATACTTATTTCATGTTAACCTCACAAAATGCTTGTGTGGTAATACCTATAGATATTACCCAAGTTTTACTAATGAGAAACCTGAGGTTTAGAGAGGTTAAGTCAGAAGTCTAAAAAGTGTCAGATGAAAGATCTGAACTAGGTCTTCCTACCTCCAGATCTGGTACTCTACTGAATATGCCATGAAATAAAAAAGTAATACTAATTGCAGATAAATGTAAAAAACTATGGGGACTACATTTTAATTATATTAGATTTTCATAACAATTTTTAACATTGACATTCTCTAGTATATAATAAATTGTGGCTGTGCTCTTCAGATTCCACCCTGGAGGACCTTAAGGATAGTAAAAGAACAATCAGATATTAGAAAGTTTGTATTCCCTGTTTATTTTGGCATATACATCTACACCTCTGACATGGAACTCTATCCTCCTCTTCCCCTCTTCTTAACAACCCTGTTGCTTTTGAGGACTCCACCATCCTCCCAGTCACCCAACCTCAAAAAAGAGGCATTGTCCTAGATTCTTTACTCCCACTGTCCTATCCAATCAGCTGCATTGCCCTGTCATCTACATCTTCCTAACATCTCTTGCATACGCCCCCTTCTCCGTGACACCACCTTTCCCAGTCCACCTTAAACTTAGTGCATGCATTCTCTCAATTAATCTCCTACACATCTTATTTGTACAGAATTGTCTGCATGTTGTCTTCCCTCAAGGACTGTGAACTCCCTAAGACCACTGTTGTCCTCTCCTTTGTAGCCCCAGAACTTAGCACAGTGCCTGACACACAGTAGGTGCTTAGTAAATAATACATAATTATAACAGATTTTCTCTGTCTATACTCTCTAAATTCTAGGTTGATGCTTTTCCTGACATTCAGAAAAGGCACACAGCAAGGTTGTTATTAATGAACTGGTAGTGTTTATGAATTTTTATTCTTTTCATCTTTGGTTCACTTTTAGCATCAACAAACTAGAGAGACAATGAGATAGGAAAAGAGAAATTCTCTGTCACCCAAATAGCATGAACACTGTGAAGATCTCAAAAGATGGACTATTTTACCCCTGTGCCCACCCCCAATGCACCATAGAAACTTTTGTTCCTTTTTGGACACAGAAAAGTTAATTCCTAAAATGTTTAAATTAATTTTAAAGGGAGTGATTACCTTTAGGAATGGAAGTTTGATGCACAGGGGGTTTACCACAAGAGACAAGAAAAATCATGGACTGGTTTCTCAAACATAAAAGAAAATTCTTTTCTTACAACAAATCTAGTCCCTTTTTCCCTCCTGTTATTCTCTTCTATCTGGATCCATAGATGCATTATTTTGATAACCAAAATGAATCACTGAGATCTTACCATAGCATATACTTTCTAAAGTTAAAAGGATCATTTTATTAAAACTGACTTTTTTCTAATTAAGAATGCAATGGTCACACATAACTATGGCTTATCAACAAACCTGAAAGACCAAAAGAAGAACTTTCAAGAGAGAAACAAAATACCTAAAAGTAACCTATATCCTTTCTGTAATGGAACATCCTTGACATAGCTCTGTAGACTGGCTGCATAGTAGAAAAGTGGTTGCCAGGCAACTTATCCAAGTTTAGAAGAATCTAAGCATTGATAATGAGTCTGAACCACAGTTTGGTTCCTGTATATGAAAGATTTCAGTCAATTCCCACATCTGTTCAGAGACTATTCATAAGAGGATGTATCTCTAAAAGTCAGAGACCAAACAGAATAAGATATCAATTCAAGGAGCGATAGTAATTTTGCTCTAATTGAATTTACTATTGGTAGTATCTCTGAATTTCTCTTTAACCATACAGAAATCTAGTAGGTTTCAAGTATGAAGAACCACACTTAAAATTTCTGCTTCAAATATATGACTTTCTATTCATACCTTCAGCACTTCTTTTTCTATAAAAGGTAATTCCCTTAGGTAATTCTCAACACTAAAACATCCCTGAAATGGTCTATGTATTAAAATTCACATGAATTCCCTTGAAAACTGCCTCAAAAAAACCCTTTTCAGTACTTATTTTTATGATTAAGAGGGAAGTAAAAAAAAACAAAACAAAAACAAAAACGGAGAAAGATGTCTGCCATCTAGCAAGGAAAAAAATATGTAATACATTGGGAGAGAGTTTAACGATTTTTGTATGTGTGGTTTGAATGTGAAATATTGCTCTGCTGAACTGGCCCGATCCAATCCTCCCTCTTTCAAAGAAGACACTTTGCATGCATGCTTACCAGGGCAGTATTCATCAACGTCCAGTTTCTGTGCTGAAGTGAGTGTTGGTGAGCCAAGATCAGATTCTGGGATTCGTGGGCTCTCAACAAACTTTGCCTTCCTCAGAGGGGCTAAGATGAAAAATAGAAAGAGAAAGAAAAAGAGAAAGAGGAAAAAGGAAAGGAAAATATAAAGCAATAAAGAGAGAAACAGAAGAAAGAAACACAGAAGGAAAGAGAAGGGAAGAAAGAGAGAGAAACATAGAGGGGTCATGAGTAAGGGGAACAGATGGAAGCACTTAACTGAACGACACTGTCAGACTCAGATCAAGTTACCCTATTTTTTTTTGCGCCAGAAAAAAAATTATCTGCATTCTTCACAGAGGAGATGGGTCTTGTAAAAAAAAAAAGTCACTGAAAAATGGAAAACTTTGCTTCTAAGTGTTCAAAAAGAACAAACAAGTGTTTTGATTGTCTACCTGTTATCTTAAGTTTTTCTTTTTACCCTTTCTCCAGTAAAATGCAATCTTATCTTCCATTTCTTAGCCATTAAAGACAAGCAAATTGAGGGAAAGTGCAGAACTGAGTTTTAAGATTTTCTTTATGGAAGCTATAAAATCAAAAGACTTTATCTGGACAGAAATAGACAATAAAATGTTATTAATTCATGCTAATATCAGCAGGATTTAATATAAACTGTCAAATTGAACTGACTTTCCTTATCAAGGAAATCAGTTCTCATAGATCAGTCCTATAAGACCAAAGGACTCAAAAATTAGAGTAAGAAACCAAAATTATTTTTGGACTGATACCATATGAGCTAATATAGTTGTGTTAATTTTACATAAGCTGCTACAGAAATGTGGCTTAAGTTAAAAATTTCAGCCATGAAAAACTGGATCTTGTGATGTGTGTTAGAAAAGTATGAAACGTACCATTACTGATCATAAATATGGAGTTTTTACAAAGGAAATCTCATCTAACTTCCCCTCCAAAAACAACACAAAACAAAAAAGCACAAACTACTCAACCCTGTCATGAAGATAGTTTGTCCAAATGTTTTTGAAAATTGTATTTTGTATTTTATATTTTAGTCCATGCCCAGGAAATACTATAGGTCCAAAAGTCTTTAAATATGCATAATTATATAGCACTTTAAAGTTACATTACTTTTTCATATAATTTATTTCATTTGATTCTCAAAACAACATTAATAAGTTGATGGTAAAATGTAAAAATTCTGATTTTTACAGAAAAGGAAATTAGCTCAGAGAAGTTACATGACTTGTCCAAGGTCATACAGATAAATGGCAGGGCTGGAATTCAAACCCTGGTATTTCACTACAAGTCGACTCCTTCTAATGACAGTATGTCTTTCTTCACTCATTCACTCACTCATTCATTCAAAATATATTTACTATTATCATTGTCATTATTATTAGGCCTACTATGTACTAACTGACAAATGAGAGAGTCCCTATCCTCAAGGAGTTTATGTTCTATTGGGGGGAAATACACACACACACACACACACACACACACACACACGCACTCACAGACAAATAAATACAAAACTTATAAAACAGAAATACAAAGTGACTGGGATGGGAGATTCACCAACAACTAGTGAAAGCAGGAAAAACCTCTAGAAAGTGGTGTGTGTCACTTGAGCTGAGCCATAAGGGGAATTCTAAAGGGAAGAAATGACAATGGAGAACATTCTATAAACCAGAACATTCTATAAATTTGAGGAAAGTCATGGAAAAAACAGATGGAAGTATCAGGCAAACAGAGTAGTTTGACTGGAATGCAGGGTGCAGAGTGAGGGAGTTAAGTGTGCCCTGGAAAGATAAGATGGAGCTAGACTGAGTAGGGATTTAAATGACAAACAGAGGTGTTTGTTTTAAGCTAGATAAAACAGTGAGACGCTGAAGCTTCTTTAAAAACAAATATTTTTTCAATTAGCAAAAATCTACCCTCTATCCTTCCTTCCCTCCCTCATCATGCCCTAAATAAGAAAGAAAAATAAAACTGCTGTTGCAAGCAAAACAAATTTTTGCATTGTACATGACCCAAAATATCTATCTCATTCTGCACTCTAAGTCCCTTATCTCTCCGTCAGGAGGTGGGTAACAGGTCTCACCCTCAGTCCTCTGGAATCCTGGTGGGGGATTAACTGGTCAGAATTCATAATTTTTTTAAAAAGTAGTTTGTATTAATCATATGGTTGTCAATGTTTAAATTGTTCTCCTTGGTTGTATTCACTATCTGTAGCAGTTCAAATAAGTCATTTCAGTTGAATCTGAAGCTATCCCCTTCACCATTTCTTACACACACCAGTATTTCATTGCATCCATGTACCACAATTTGTTCAGTAATTCTCCAATGGATGGGCACTTCATAAGATTCCCCTTCTTTGCCCCTCAAAAGGCTAACAATACTTTTGTGCATCCCTATAGTTTGTTTTGCTTAGAAGCAATTGCTCCATTAATCTACTCACCATCTAATCCAGGGCTTAGCCCAATGTCTGGCACATAGAAGGCACTTAATAAATGGTTAATGACTGACCTCTTCTCTTTTTGCACATAAATATGAGGACGACTTATAGGAAGTCCTTGGAAAGGTAAAGAAAGGCACTGTTGGAGTTGGTTTTGTAATTTACTCAAAGGCAAAATTAACGTTATTTCATGGGATAATTTGCAATACTGATGATATTTACAAATATACTGCTATGAAAATTACTGCAATTTATGCAACAGTTTATAAATTACTGAGAATGAAGACGCAGGGCAATTTTGCAAAGAATATAATAAAACTTTCCAGATTAAACCCACATATACTCTGATACTAGATTGCTTAATTACAAGATGGGAAGGGAAGGTGAGAATGGTAAAAAAAAAAATATGCAAAATCATGTTCAGAAAATGTAACAAGTTTGTAGACTACGTGGAAATCTCATAGAGTTATATTTTGAACACTGAAAAAAGACTTGGTAGACACTGGAATGGCAAGCACCAGATACAATTGTGAAGAAGAAAAGAGATTTTTGTAGCCTATAAAAAACTTGAAATTAATACGAAATTATTCCTTAATCAGTTGTCTACATACAATGAAATCACAACTTGTCAGAGCAAAGAGACATAGTAAAAAATCAAGATAGAAGCATAATAATGAGAAGACAGTGTACACTGAAACAATTCCCAACTATTTAAAGGAATAATAGACAATGAAAAATGAGAAATGGATAACAGAAATGAAATCAACATAGACATATCATTGTATACAGATATTTAACTGATGGAACTCTTATTACTACAGGAAGACCAAAAGATCACTAAATACCCTTTGGTTTAGCAAACATTCAACTTATTTGCCCAGCAGAGAAAGTTGACAAAAGCAACATCAATTCCGAATACAAATCTGTAAAATCTTATTAAGATTATAAGCATTGCTATCTCATAAAACAGAGCAAAACACTGGAGTCTGTAAAACTAGTTTAAAGAAAGCTTGACAAGAGATTTAATTATGCAAAATCAATCTCCCCAAACTGGGATGAGAACAAAATACATCGTAAAAATATAAAAGTCTAGTAATGATTATCATAATAAACTATTTTCACTATCAATGACAAAATAATCATCACACTTAGATCTTAACATCATAATCTCACGTGTAATCAGATTAGATTTCTATTAGTAAAGCATTATTGGTTAAGAGAAAACTAAGAACATAACATATAATATTAATAAAATGAACAAAAAAGATAATTACAGTAATAAAAGAAGAAAAAGCTTTTTAAATAAAATACAACTTCCATTTCTGTTAAAATCATAAGAATAAGTGGAATTTTCCTTAATATAGTAAGTAGTATCTATCTAAAACTGACAGTCAACAAGATAAGGGTAAAATAAGGATGTTCATTATCATCACATTTATTGCTAGACATCTTAACTACAGCAACAGGATAAGAAAAAGAAATTTAGAAAATAAGCAAAGACAAGATGTATCAAAATTATTGCTTTTTGCTAATAATATGATGATTTGCTTAGAAGATTCTAGTCAACAAAAACAAAATGTGAAACAAAGATATCAGCAAAACTGCACGATATAAAATAAATCCATAAAAATCTTAAGTATTTCCATTTGTTACCAACAACCTCCCACTAAAAGAAATAGAAATAGAAATTCCATTTAGAAAAACAACAGAAAGATGGTGAAGAAAAGACACCTGAAATCTCCCCAGTTTTCCTTGGAAACAATGTTAAATCAAGCATTCTAGAGTGACAAAAAGATGGAATGAAACAATTTTCCAAATTAAGATAACTTAGACTTCAGGAAATGTCTATTTCATTTAGGAAAAAGGGAAGCACAGCCCAAAACAGATAGTGGGTAAGCCACTGTGAGGCTCTTAGATACAGTACAGATCAGCAACTAGGTTTCCAGTCTCAGTTCACAAAGCTAACTGCTAGCTCTGGAATCCCAGCACAACAGGCGCTACTAGGCTGGGCCACTCCCACACAATGGGCAACCAGCATCTGAGGACCTGGCACAGAAAGCAAGTAATCAAGCTTCTGATCCCCAGCACAAGAAATATAGGACAGTGTTCCCTGTGCCCCAGGAGCAGAGCTCAACTTTAAAAATCACAAAATAAACTTTAAAATGAGCAAAACAAAACAAAACAAAACAATAAACTAGAAAAGAGCCCTCACCATAGAAAACTACTACAGCATTGGAAAATCCAAACACAAACTGAGATGAGGACAACAATGTCAAATGCCTACATGTGAAGCTTCAAAGGGGAAGATGAACTGGTTTCAAGCGAAAACACCTTCTTGGTAGAGCTCAAAAAGGATTTTAAAAATTAGTTAAGAGAGGTAGAAGAAAAACTGGGAAAAGAAATGAGAGTTATGCAAGACAATCAACAGTTTAGAAAGGAAGGAGAAAGATTTACTCAAGAAAACAATTTCTAAAAAAATACAATTGGCCAAATGGGGGGAAAAATACACTGAAGAAAATAATTCCTTAAAAAGTAGAATTGGACAAATGGAAAAAAGTGGTAGAAAGGCTAGAAGAAAACAATTTCTTAAAAATTAGAATTGGGAGAGTAAAAGAAGCTAATGACTTTAAGAGACATCAAGAATCAGTCAAAAAAATAGAAGAAAATGTACAAAAAAACCCCAACTGGCTTGGAAAATAGATTCAGCAGAAATAATTTAAGGATTTTTGAACTACCTGAAAGCTAAGATAATAAAAGAACCTGGATAGCACCTTTCAAATAATTATCAAGGAAAATTGCCCTGATATCCTAGAACCAGAAAATAAAATTGTCACTGGAAAAATCCACCATTCACCTCCTGAAAGAGATCCTAAAATGAAAACTCCCAAGGAATAGTATTACCAAATTCCAAAATTATCAGGTTAAAGAGAAAATACTTCAGGATTACACAGGATTTAGCAGCTTCTACATTAAAGGAACAGAGGGCTTAGAATATGATATTCTGGAAGGCAAAGGAGCTTAGATTATAACCCAGAATCAACTACCCAGCAAAACTGAGCATAATCTTTCATGGGAAAAAAGATGGATATTCAATGAAATAGGGGACTTTTAAACTTTTCTGATGAAAAGACCAGAGCTGAACAGAAAATTTGATCTTCAAATGTAAGACTAAAGGAGTATGAAAAGGTAAGCAGTAAATAAAAGTTATTCAATAAGGTTAAACTGTTTACATCCCTACATGGGAAGATGATACTTCTAACTCTTGGGAACTGTGTCTCTACTTGGGCAATTAGAGAGCATACATAAACAGAAAATGTAGGTATAAGTTGACTTTGATGCCATAATATAAAAAAAAATTAAGGGCTGGAGAAAAGGGATTGTACTTGTAGAACAGGAAAAGGGGAAGAAGAATAGGGAAAATAACATCACATAAAGAGGCACAAAAACCTATTACAGTAGAGGGAAAGAAGGGGGAAAGTGAACATTGTTTGAACCTTACTCTCATCAGATTTGACTCAAAGAGGGAATAACATACACCCTCAGTTGGATACAGAAATATATCTTACCCTATAAGGAAGTAAAAGGGGGAAATGAAAAGAGAAGAGGCTAATAGAAGGGAGGGCAAAAATAGGAGGGGAAAAGGAAAAAAAGAGAGGGAGGAGAATGCAAAGGAGGGCAGACTGAGGAAGGCAGTGGTCAGAAGCAAGACACTAGTGAGGAGGGACACGATGAAAAGAGAGAGAAAAATATAATAAAGGGGAAAATAGGATGGTGAGAAATATACAGTTTGTGATCATAGCTGTGAATGTGAATGGGAGGAAGTCTCCCACAAAATGGAAGTGGACAGCAGAGTGGATTAAAAACCAGAATCCTACAATATATTGTTTATAAGAAACACATTTGAAGTGAGAGATACACACTGATTAAAGTAAAAGGCTGGAGCAGAATATCTTACACTTCAGGTAAAGTTAAAAAGCAGGTGTGGCAATCCTGACTCAGAAAAAGCAAAAACTGATCTAATTAAAAGACACAAAGAAAGAAACTACAGCTTGCGAAAATGCAAGATAATTAAGTATTATCAATACTAAACATAAATGTACTAAGTGTTATAGCATCCAAAATGTTAGAGAAGTCAAGTGAATTATAGCAAGAAACAGAAAGTAATATTACACTAATAGAGAACCTCTCAAAACTTGACAAATCTAGCCATAAAATAAACAAGAAGGAAATTACGGAGGTGAATGGAATTTTAGAAAAGTTAGATATGACTGACCTGTGGAGAAAACAGAATGGGGATAGAAAGGAACATACTTTTTTCTCAATGGTATTTGCCATCTGCACAAAATTTGTCCATGTCTTAGGGCATAAAAACCTCACATTGAAATGCATTAAGAGAGAAATATTAAATGCATTCTTTTCAGATCACAATGCAGTAAAAATTACATCTTATAAAGGGCCATAAGACAGAGTAAAATGAATTGGAAACAAAATAATCTAATCCTAAAGAATGAGTGGGTCAAACAACAAGCACAAAAACCAGCAATAATTTCATCAAAGAGAATGCCAACAATGAGACAACATATCAAAATGCAGTCAAAGAAGTTCTTAGGGAAATCTCATATCTCTAAATGCTTACATGAATAAAATAGAGAGAGTAGATCAATGAACTGGGCATGCAGCTAAAAAAAGCTAGAAAATGAACAAATTTAACATCTCCAATTAAATACCAAATTAGAAATTATGAAAATCAAAAGAGATATTAATAAAATTGAAAGTAAGAAAATTATTGAACTAAAATAAAACTAAGAGCTGGTTTTATGAAAAAAATAAAATTGATAAATCTTTCGTTAATTTGATTAAAAAGAAAGACGAAATTGCCAGTATTAATAAGGTAAATGAAAAGGGTAAAGTCACCACCAATGAAATGGAAATTAAAACAATAATTAGGAGCTATTTTGCTGAACTGTATGCCAATAAATCTCACAATCTAAGTGAAATAGATGAATATTGACAAAAATACAAATTGCCCAGATTAAAAGAAGAGAAAACAGAATACTTAACCCCATTTTAGAAAAAGAAATTGAATACACCATCAGTGAACTTTCGAAGAAAAAATCTTTAGGGGCAGATGGATTTATAAGTGAATTTTATCAAACATTTAAAGAACAATCAGTTCCAGAACTATATAAGCTATTTTGAAAAATTGGCAAAGAAAGAGTCCTACCAAATTATAACATAAATATGGTGCTGATACCTAAACCAGGAAGAATCAAAACAAGGAAAATAATAGACCAATTTCCCTAATGAATACAAATGCAAAAAATTTAAGTAACATATTAGCAAAGAGACTGCAGCAATTTATCACAAGGATCATACACTATGACCAGGTGGGATTTATACTAGGAATGTGGTCTCGCTCAATATTAGGAGAACTATGGGAATCACTGACAATACCAATAACAAAACTAACAGAAATTATATGATTACTTCAACAGATACAGAAAAAACTTCTGACAAAATACAGCACCTATTTCTTTTAAAAACACTAGAGAGCATAGGAATAAATGGAGTTTTCCCCTAAAAATGGTAAGTAGTTTCTATCTAAAACCATCAGCAAGCATTGTATGTAATGAGGATAAGTTAGACTCTTCATAAATGTTTGCTGAATTGAATTGATGAATGAGGGTAACGATGGAATCATACATTTACTGGCATCAGAGCACACTGTATCTTAATATTTGTTAAATTGAACTGATCTGGATCAGCATAATGACTATGTAACACTTCTTTACATATTCCACACCGAGGGCCTTTAATATACCAGGAACTTAATAACAATGAACTGAAAATCTGTAACTAGAACAAGAATCCTCCAATAGCAACATCTTCCATTTTATGCACCAAGAGAATATTTTACTTCCATCCACATGTCTGTAACATTTGGGATGTTAGGAAAAAAAAGTTTTAACAAATAACTCTATATAACTTTGATGCATTTCAATTCAATGAATATTTATCAAATATTTACCTGTTGAATTCACTGTGACATAGGCTGTGAAGTTGAAAACATGATGAAGTAAAAACCCAGGAATATGGGATTCCATCCTTAACTCTGAACTTATTTCTCCCCCAAACCCTCCCTACCTTCTATCTTCCCTATTACTGTAGAGGACAATGCCACATTTCTAGTCCCTCAGGCTTGCAAACCAGATGTCATTATGAACTCCTCAGTAACTCTCAACTCTCAGTAACTTCCCCTCGCCCCCATATCCAGACTGTTGCTAACGCCTGTCAATTTCACCTTTGCAATATCTCCCAAATATGCTCCCTTCTCTCCTCTGCTACTGCTACCGCTTGGTATAGGCTCTCGTGATGAATACTACAAAAGGCTGTTGCTGGGTCTGCCTGTCTCAAATTTCTCCACATCCCAGTTCATCCCTCATTTAACCATCAAAGTGATTTTCCTAAAATACTTGCTCAACCATATCACTCTCCTACTCAATAAACTACCACCTGTAGGACCAAATGTAAAAGCATCTGACATTCAAAATTTTGTATAATCTATCCCGCCCCACTCACTTTTCCAATCTTCTTATGTCCCATACCTCCTACCTAACAACACACACATACACAATTTAGTCTTCAATCCAGTGACATTGACCTCTCTGCAGTTTTTCAAGAACAAGACGTTAATTTTGGCTCCAAGAATTTTCTTTGGCTGTCTTCCCTGGATGAAATAAATGCTCTGTTCACTTCTGCTTCCTGGCCTCCTTCAAGTCCCAATTAAAATCCCATCTTCTACAGGAAGCCTTTCCTAATCTACTTTAATTCTTGTGCCTTCTATCTATCCTTCACACAGTTTGTTTATACATGGTATTTTTTTTTTTAATGTTGTCTCTCCAGTTAGAATGTGAGGTTCTTGGTTGTAGGGATTGTCTTCTGTCTTTCTTTGTTTCCCTAATGCTTGGCACAGTACCTGTCACTTAGTAGGCTCTTAAATGTTTGACAGACTAACTGGATAATCACTTAACCTCTTTCAGATATAGATAGAGGGTTGGGTTAAGCAGTCTCTAATGCCCTTCCATATACGGGAGCTCTTATGACTTCTTCCTAACCAAAAATGTTTGTGCTGCTATAAAATGCCAAATTACCTACCTGACCCACCCAATAACCTTATTATTCTGGGTTAATTGCTCCTTTTTAAGGATTGCTTTAATTGCTTTGAGATTTCATGGGTCCAAAAGAGTAATTCCATAATGCTATATATTTTGCCAGTAAGAGACAGAATTTATACTGAATGTTAGCTTAAATACTATTTTCATACATTTGCTAATACCATTCCTAATTAAATTTTTCTACTGGTGATCAGAATTTTATCCTATAACTGCTTCCTCTTGTGGATTACTCTTGTGGTCAATCCTCTACTAACTTATTCACTTACTAAGTGTCTAAAATGTGCCAGGCACTTTGCTAGGCCCTTGGAATACAAAGATAAAAATGAATAGATTCCTACCTTCATTATACAGAGAAGCAATAATCTGAACATAAACAAAAAAATAAGGAACTTTTGGGGTGGGGGTCTGAAACTGTGCTTTTAGTGATGCAAGAAGCTCCTTGGTATGAAACTTCATTCAATTAATACAGATTGGAAATTGTTCTTTTATTTATAGTTTTTAACTGCTTGGAGCAATGAGAGGTTAACTGAGATGCCCTAGAATCATATATCCAATAGGTGTCAAAGGTCTAACCTTACCCATTTCTTCCTGGCTTCAAGACTGACATCTACCCACTATGTCATGTTGTCTATATAAAGAAGATAAAAAATTATACTCAAGGAGGAGGGGTATGACAGAGGAGGGTACTAACACCTGGAAGGATCAAGACAGACACTGTGTAGAAGCTGGTACTTATAATAAATTTTGAAGGAAGCCAGGGATCCCAAGGGCAGACATGAGTATTCTAGGCATTTAAGACTCTTTTTTGTAAAATGCTTGGCTAAGTGCCACCAGCGTAAGTGTTTTCTGTTCTAGAAGTTCACAATCAAGTTTGGGAGACAAGACATATACACATATGGCATTTTATTCCAAGTTTTTATGAGGGCACTGTCCATAATCTTGGAAATAGCATCAATTTCTCATTGTGATGTGGTCAATACCACAAAAATTGGTTGAAATATTCTAAATGACCAGTTTCAATGATTTCCCAAATGCAACAATCCATACAAATAAGATCATAATTCTTTTAATCAATCTCCCTGCCTCTATTCTTTATCCAGTTCCAATCTCTCTTGCTATCACATAAACCTTCCCTCAAAACCATTTTCATTGTCACTCCCCCTTCTTTCACCAAAAAAAATTATGCTATTTAAATGTTAAATACTATCTATTCAGTAGAATCTTATTATAAGTTAATTCTGTAATATGTGAGTTACTTAAAGCTTGGACCATTTTTCCTTTTTTCTTTTCATTTCCATCATTTATAGTGCCTCGTGCTCAGTAGGTGCATAATAAATGTTTTTTGCACCGGATTCACATTTGTTTTTGCAAAGTCAAATGTTGTTATAAACAATTTCATTTCTTTGAGTAAAGGAGAAGAGTGTTCTGGACTTTGGCATAAGTGTATTCAGGACAATATGGTAGGGCTTACAATGTATTCTCAAGGATGCAGCTGTCACAGACATTATCCAGTCCTATGGTCTTCTCTTACACTAAAACTTTAGGAAAATGGAAGCATGCATGAACACACACACACAAATGTACCAAGATGACTAGTCTCCTATACCTGTATTTTTGAGCCTGTAAAGAAAATTAGTATACAAAATATATAGTAAAATGTAAAAAATTAGCAATTCCAGAACAAAGTTGAGATTAATAATACCAATCCAGGGGTTCAGGATCTCCATGTAGGCCACATAAGCACAGGAAGAAAATGTGATTTGTAGCTAATGACAACAAGCTTTTCTGCTCTCATAGCTCAACTGATGGTTTTTGTAGAACAGATATGCACTAAAACTTTACTCAGATGCATCATATCTTAGTGTGGGGGTGACACAGACTTTCAGTCAAGCATAGCAAAAGCACTAGAGGTCCTACAATAAGGTCGACTTCAAGTATGCGTCTGGTGACAAAATTTATGTTCATCTTCTGAGAACTTCCCCAGCTAGGCTTGTAAATATTTATTACTAGAATGCTGACTAGAATAACATTTTTTTTGCTCACGTACATTTACAAATACTATTCACTGAAGTGTAGAGTGGCTACAAACTGCATCAGTGAAGGATGTTGCACACCATCAAAATCTTGGATCCTTAAAGTATGAAAAGTTAGAAAAATTAGCATTTCTACTCTGCATTATATACAAAATTATTCCTTCATATATTTAATATTAATATTTAATATTACACAAATACTGCAATATAGCATTACATGTTACTACATATGACTATTAAAAGGTCTAGATTTTCTTTAAAAATCAAAAATACTTGAGTTCTGTACAATTTTCCTGTATTATTTCCGGCAGTGTGATGTTCATAGTTTCTAATTTAAATTCTTTTGGGAAACCTATGATCCTTAAGATATCTGTGTATTTCGCATATGTAGAACTCATAGGTTCTTTTAAGACCATTTTCTTTGTTTTCTCTTCTGTCAAATTTTCTTTCACTTCAGTTTGTATTCAAGTGTGTTTCTACTTTATTTTTTTAGAGATTCACCATCATGGATTTAATTTGTCCTAATCTGCTAATTATACCGATAAATTCTTTTTTGAAAGCTCTAATTTTCTGCACTTAGAGCTCTAATTTTTTGATCCATGTTTGTTACCAATTTCTTCACTTAATATATTTATTAACAACAATACTCTTTGATCCACTGACATCAGCCTCCTTTCTATTCTCAAACAACATGTTCCATTTCCCAATTCTGGGCATTTTCAATGGCTGTTCCTATATTGGGAAAGTTCTATCCTCCTCATCTGTCTACTGACTCCCTTCCTTCAAATCCCACTTAAAATCCCCCTTTCTATAAAAAAGATTTTTCTGATCTACCTTAAATCTAATTTCTTACTTCTGTTGAACATTTCCAATTTTCCTTTGTACATAATCATTTGCATATCATCCCCTCCTGAGCTCCTTGACAGCAGAGATAGTTTTTATCTTTCCTTGTTAACACAGTGCCTGGCACATGTTGCTGTTGTTCATTTGTTTTTAGTTGTATCCAACTTTTCCTGACTCCTTTTTGGATTTTCTTCGCAAAAGTACTGGAATGGTTTGACATTTCCTTCTCCAGATAATCTTTTTTTTTTTTTGGTAGTTTTATTTTTATTTATTTTTAATTAATTAATTTTTAGTTTTCAACATTCACTCTTCCACAAGATTTTGAGTGCCAAATTTTCTACTCATCTCTCCCCTCCCCCACCCAAGACACTGTGCATTCTGATTACCCCTTCCCCAAATCTACCTTCCCTTCTATCACACTCCTCCCTTCCCTTATCCTCATCACCTCTATTTTCTTGTAGGGCAAGATATATTTCTATACCCCATTACCTGTATTTTTTATTTCCCTGTTGTATGCAAAAACAATTCTCAACATTCGTTGCTAAAATTTTGAGTTCCAACTTCTCTCCCTTCCTGCCTCCCCACCCATTCCCACTGAGAAGGTAAGCAATTCCTAATAGGTTACACATGTGTAGTTATGCAGAAGACTTCCATAACAGTCATGTTGTAAAAGACTAACTATATTTCCCTCCATCCTATCCTGTCCCCCATTTATTCTAATCTCTCTTTTGACCTTGTCCCCCCTCAAAAGTGTTTGCTTCTAATCACCCCCTACTCCTATCTGCCCTCCCTTCTATCATTTCCCCCACACCCCTTCTCCCCTACTTTCCTGTAGTGTAAGATAGATTTTCATACCAAATTGAGAGTGCATATTGTTCCCTCCTTAAGTCAAATGTGATGGGAGTAAGCTTTACTTTTTCCCTCTCATCTTTCTTTCTCCTTCATTGAAAAAGCCTTTTCTTGCCTCTTTTATGAGAGATAATTTGCCCCATTCCATTCCTCCCTTTCTCCTCCCAATATATTCCTCTCTCACCCCTTAATTTTATTTCTTTAGATATCATCCCTTCCTATTCAACTCACCCTGTGCCCTCTATCTATATGTATATAATCCCTCCAACTACCCAAATACTGAGAAAAGTCTCAAGAGTTACAAATATTATCTTTCCAGGTAGGAATGTAAACAGTTCAACATAGTAAGTCCCTTATGATTTCTCTTTCCTCTTTACCTTTTCATACTTCTCTTGATTCTTGCATTTGAAAGTCAAATTTTCTATTCAACTCCGGTATTTTCATCAAGAATGCTTGAAAGTCCTCTATTTCATTGAATGATAATTTTTTGCTCTGAATTATTATATTCACTTTTTCTAGGTTGGGTGATTCTTGGTTTTGATCCTAGCTCCTTTGACCTCTGGAATATCACATTCCAAGCCCTTTGATCCCTTAATGTAGAAGCTGCTAGATCTTGTATTATCCTGATTATATTTCCACAATACTCAAATTGTTTCTTTCTGTCTGCTTGCAGTATTTTCTCCTTGACCTGGAATTTGGCTACAATATTCCTAGGAGTTTTTCTTTTTGGATCTCTTTCAGGAAGTGATCGGTGGATTGTTTCAATATTTATTTTACCCTCTGATTCCAGCATATCAGGGCAGTTTTCCTTGATAATTTCATGAAAGATGATACCTAAACTCTTTCTTTGATCATGACTTTCAGGTAGTCTCATGATTTTTAAATTGTCTCTCCTGGATCTATTTTCTAGGTCAGTTGTTTTACCAATGAGATATTTCACACTGTCTGCTATTTTTTCATTCCTTTGGTTTTGTTTTATAATTTCTTGATTTTTCATAAAGTCATTAGCTTCCATCTACTTCATTCTAATCTTTAAGGAATTATTTTCTTCAGTGAGCTTTTGGTTCTTCTTTTCCATGTGGCCAATTCTGCTTTTTAAGGCATTCTTCTCCTTATTGAGTTTTTGGATCTCTTTTGCCATTTGGGTTAGTCTATTTTTTAAAGTGTTATTTTCTTCATTCAGATTTTTTTGGGTCTCCTTTAGCAAGCAGTTGATTCATTTTTCATGATTTTCTTGTATCGCTCTCATTTCTCTTTCCAATTTTTGCTCTATTTCTCTTACTTGATTTTCAAAATCCTTTTTGAGCTCTTCCTGAGACCAATACATATTTTTCTTGGAGGCTTGGGATGGAGAAGCTTTGACTTTGTTTTCTTCTGTTTGCATGCTTTGGTCTTCCTTGTCACCAAAGTAGGATTCTATAGTCTGATTCTTTTTCTGGTTTTTTGTTTATTTCCCCAGCCATTTACTTGACTTTTCAGCTCCTTGTCAAGGTAATTCTCTGCTTCCAGTGAGGGTAGAAGGTATACTGTCAGCCACTCAATCCTCCCACAATCTATGGGTCTAGAGCTTCAGAAACAGTGGCTGTAGCTGCCCCTACTGCTACTGTGGCTGCTCTGTAGTTCCTCTGCCCCCTCCCCTCTCTGCCACCCTGGGGCTGGGGCCAGACCACTCCATTCTCCTGCACTGCACTTTCCCACAGGCTTTTCTCACTGATCTTTCAATTTGTCCTCAGTGTTTTGGGGTCATCTGGAAACCACCAGAGGTGTAAGAAATTCAGTCTCTCCAAGGCCTAATCAGGTCCTGTATGTGCTGATGTAGCCCATGCTGCACTGTGCTCTACCCCCATCATGGTGCTAGATACTTCCCAGTGACCTTCCAGGCTATCTTGGGCTAGAAATTTGTTTTACTCTATCATTCTATGGGTTCTGTAGCTCCAGAATTTGTTTAGATACATTTTTTTTTTACAGGTATTTGGCTGGGCTTGGTGTGAGCACTCTAGAAAGTCCATGCTGTTACTCTGCCATATTCTTCTCCAGATGATCTTAAAGATGAGGAAACTTAGGCAAACAGGATTAAGTGAAATGTCCAGGGTCACAATGCTAGTAAGTACCTGAAGTCAGATTTGAACTCTGAAAGATGAGTCCTCTTAACATCCAGGGGGATGGGAAAAGAGTACTGTATGGAATGATGATAAAAAACAAGATATGAATAAAATTTTAAAAGAATACTATACAATATATTTGTAGGGGCAGCTAGGTGGCACATTGGAGAGAGCACTGGACCTGGAGTCAAGAGGACCTCAGTCACTTACTAGTTGTGTGATGTTGAGTAAGTCACTTAACTGTAACAGTTCCCCCCACCCCCGCAAATAAAATAGAATAAATTTGTAAAATCATCAAAGAAAAGGAATACTAACATTCTAGTTACTCTTTTAAAAATCTAGAATATGAATATTTATTCCCAAAACATTGTGAACAACTTAACTTCATAGTAGTATGTCAAAGGTAAGATTAAGTGCACAATTATATTGAAATAGCCCAATCAAATTACACACTTTTCTGTTTCTAACACAGTACTTGACACAGAGCCTTGAACTTATATAAAGGTACTTAAGGATTAAGTTGTTTCTGTTTTAAAGAAAAAAATGTTTAAAAAATACAATTTGTTCTATGTTGACTATGGGGCTTGAAGTTTTTTATTACTCGCATTAACTAGGAAGAAAGTTAGAGTGAGATACTTCAAGAGGAAAAGCAAAGGGACAGCTAGGTGGTACAGTAAATAAATCAATGCCTCTGGAATCAGGAGAACCTAAATTCACATGTGTCCTCAGGCACTTAGTAGTTATGTGACCCTGGGCAAGTCAATGATTGCCAAGAAAAATAAAAAGAAAAGAGAAAAGCAGAAGAATAAGTTAATTTATGTTTCTTTTTTTAAAATGTGGTACAGTGGAGAGCTAGTTAGCCTACGAAGACCTGGTTTCAAGCACTGTCTGATACATACTGGCTGTATGCAACTGAACCAATCATTTAAGCTCTCAGGGGTCTAAGGCACACTTTACATCTAAAAGTGGTAGAGATGGGGAGAAAATCTGGAACTCAAAATCTTATGGAAATGAATGTTGAAAACTAAAAATAAATTAATTAAAAAAAATTAAAAATGGTAAAGAAAGCATCAACTTGATGTGGTAAAGAGAGTTTCCTGAACTAGAAGTTCTGTGAACCAATGAAACCATAGGTACAATCCTGATCCCCTTAAAACATCTAAATTTTCTTCTTCTTTTTTAAAATTAATTTTATTTATTTTTAGTGTTCTACAGTCATTACCATATAACTTAGATTATTATTTTTCCATCACCCCTCGCTCCCCAAGACAGCATACAATTTTATATAGCTTCTATATAAACTTCTTATTAAATACATTTTCATTATAGTCATGCTGTGTAGAAGAATTAAATTGAATGGAAGAAACCATGTAACAAACCGAAATGTAATACACGCACACAAAAATGATCTGCTACATTCTACGATTAAATTTATAGTTCTTTCTCTGGATGTGGAAGGCATTTTGCCTTAGAAGACCATTCGGAATTTTTTTTAAGTCCTTGCATTGCTACGAAGTTCCAAGTCTACCAGAAAAAACTCTCACACACTGTGGTCGTTGCTGTGCACAAAGTTCTCCTGGTTCTGCTCCTTTCGCTCAGCATCAAATCATACAAGTCTTTCCAGGCCTCTCTGAAGTCTTCCTGTTCATCATTCCTTAGAGTGCAGTAGTATTCCATTACATTCATATACCATAATTTATTTAGTCATTTCCCAATTGATGGGCATCCCCTTGATTTCCAGTTTCTGGCCACCACGAGAGCTTCTATAAATATTTTTGTACATGTGGGACCCTTTCTCATTTTTATAATCTCTTGGGGATACAGTCCTAGAAGTGATATTGTTGGGTCAAAGGGTATGCATTAAATTTTCTTCTTTTTAAAAATGTTTTACCCTACCTTTCTTAAAGATCAATTCTGAAGAAGTCTAAAACTAAGTTGGGTTTAGAGGGGAGCTTGGGTCAGGGACCCTGGGGGTTGGGAGTAATATCAAAGTAGATAGTGAATATCTACTAGATAGACACTAACAGAGAACAGAGAAGTAATATTAGAGAGGGGTCAGATCTAACTGCTTACCCAGCCCGTTTCAATTCCACAGGACTTAGCCCAGAACCTGGTCTGTGTCTGAAATTAAGAGCCTGTGGCTGTTTTCTCTTGAAAGTGACCTGCCAGAGAAGGAAGATGGGACCAACGACAAATATAGATAACTTAGTTTGGGAAGAAGGGCCACTGCGTTATTAGAAACTAAAAGTGAAACGTTGAGTGGAGGATGACAAAGGGTTTGAGCTAAGGGAGGAAGAGAGAACTCATATTGAATGGTCTCCTTTTTCTCAGTAAAGATAGAGATGAAATCCTTAGCACTGTTTTAGCAGAGGTAAATGTGGGTGACTTGAGGAGAGAAGGCTTAGAACACTTCCTGTGGGGAGCAGGTCAAGAAATCAATGAGAACCTCTGCCATTGCAGTTCATTAATACCACCTATGGAGGTATAGAGAATCACAGAATTTGAGAGTTGGAAAAGCCCATTGAGGCCATCCACTCCAACCCATACACAAAAGGAATCCCCAGTATAACATACTTGACAAGTGGTCATCTAGTCTCTTCATGAAGAAAAGAAGAGGGAGGAAAGAAGGGAATAGTATTTATAATATTTACTACGTGCCAGTCACTGTTAATCACTTATTACAAATATTAGTTCATTTAATTCTCACAATAACCCTATGAGGTACATGCTACTATTATTCCCATTTTATAGTTAAGGAAACTGAGGCACAGTAGTTAAGTGACTTACCCCAGATCAAACAATTGGTATCTGAGGTCAAATTTGAACTCAAGTCTTCCTGATTCTAGATCTAGTGCTCTATCTACTGTGTC
The DNA here is from genome assembly GCA_028658325.1 of Potorous gilbertii. Classification (NCBI taxonomy): domain Eukaryota; kingdom Metazoa; phylum Chordata; class Mammalia; order Diprotodontia; family Potoroidae; genus Potorous; species Potorous gilbertii. The sequence continues at coordinate 518,439,641 of CM053770.1, forward strand.
ACCAGCTAACTCCTCCTCTATGAAGACATCATAGGAGACAGAAACCCACAACTTCTTGAGGTACTTCTTTCCAATTCTGGGTATTTCTGAAGGGTCTTAAACCCACATCAGAAGAAAATTAGTTGAAGAAAGTGAGAATATTTAGCCTGTTCAAGAAGTCCACATCATAAGATAATTAGTTGAAGAAATTGGGAATATTTAACCTTTCCAATAAGCAGGAACAATGTGTGGCAGGTCTGAAGTGGAAAGAAGCACCCTTATAATATTTTTCTATGATATAAATATGGTCTTGATACATAAATCAGGGAGTGTCAAAGAGAAAGAAAGAAAGGGAGGGAAGGAAAGAAAGAAAAGGAAGGAAAGAATGAAGGACTTGACTTTTAGAAAAACTAGGGATAATGCTGAATGGGTACAGAAAATAAATTTACCTACCTCTCAGTTATACATAGCACTTAAAAAAAAAAAAGTATGAGTTAATGGTGCATAGTGCCTCACCAAAAATGTGGAAAAGTAGAAATACTAAACATATCATGTAATCATCACAAAGCGATAAAAAATATATTCAATAAGGATCCCTTTAAAAAGGTAATTGGAAACAATATCATAAATCTAAAGAACTGGTGGGTCAAAATACAAATTATGCGAATAAGAGAAAATTTTATCAAAGAAAATGACAATATTGAAACAACATACCAAAGCATATGGGTAACTAAAACGATTCTGAGAAGAAAATTTACCTCTCTAAATACTTTATCAACAAAAGAAAAAACAAATAATGAATTTGACATGTCATTTTAAAAAATTTAAAAATAAATTTTAGAATCCCAACTAAATAACAAAATAGAAATTCTAAAGATTAATTATAAGATTAACAAAAATCAAATGCAAAAATGCAATTCAACTGAAAAAACCACTGAAAAAACCAGGAGTTGGTTTTTTCAGGGGGAAAGCAAAGAGCTAACCTAATTGAAAAAAAGAAGAAAATCAGCAGGTTCATACTGAACGAGAACGCACAAAAACTGAAGAGGAAATAATATCAGAAAAAGAAACCAAAGCCATAAATGAACTGTCAAAGAAAAGATTCCAGGGCCAGATGAATTTACAAGTGACTTATCAAATATTCAAAGAATAACTAAACCTTATACTACATAAACTTGTTGCAATAAGGAAAAAAAAGCATCTTTGTAATATCTTTCTATGATATAAATATTAGTCTTGATATCTTAACCAGGGAGTAGCAAAACAGACAAGTAAAAACAAAAATCAATATTCCTAATGAACACTAACATAAAAATTTTAAATAAAATAGTAGAAAGTAGACAACAACACACCAGAAAGATTATGTGCTGATAAAGTGAGGTTTATACATAAGAGGTTCAACATGAAAAAGACTATGAGTATAATAAATGGTGCTAATGATATAAATCATAAAAACCAGATAATTATATCAATGGATACTGAGATGGATATTGACAAAATCCGGCACCCATTTATAATAAAAAAGTCTAGAAAGCACAGGGAAAAAAATGGATCATGTTCCATTTCTCACCTGGTTTTACTTCTCAGGACTTCATCATGCCAATACCACCCTGACCCCCTCTCCAAGAGAATCTCATCTTCAAGACTGACTCTAGGACTCATACCTTAATACCTCCTGTCCCTGAGGCTCTTTCTTCCCTGATAGGAAATAATGAAGAATGGCAAGTTTCTCTCACATCCTCTCTTAAGGAAGAAACTCAGGCCAGGCTTCTCTTCATTTCCTATCCAACTCTATTTCTCTGGACTTCATCATACCTTCTTGCCTTAACAAGCTATAGAACCTTTCCCCTTGTCCACTTTTCAACTTTTAATCTATTGTCATTCCCCATTAGAATGTGAGATCCTTGAGGACAGGGCCTGCCTTTTGCCTTTCCATATATCCCCAGTGCTTAAAATAATGGCTAGCCCACAGCAAGCAATTAATAACTATTTATTGACTGACTGACAATACAGCAAGCATTATATGCAATCAAGAAAACTTAGAAGCCTTTAAAATAAGATCAGGAGTAAAATAAGGATGCTTATTATCACTACTACTATTAAATCAGGGCTAAGAAAGGAACAAGAAAAAGAAATTAAGGGAATAAGCATAGGCAGAGGAAACAAAATTATCATTTTTTTTTTTGCAGATGATATGATGGTACACTTAGAGAATTCTAGTGATACAACTAAAAATTCAATTGCAACAATAACTTTAGGAAAATTACAGGAGATGAAATAAATAAACCCACATAAGCCAACAAAATTCACGTGTGTGTATGTGTATGTATAAATAAATGTGTATACAAGTATCTCCTCCTGCATATGTGTGCGCACGCATGCACACACATACACAAAGACATAACCAAGCGCAAAGGTCCTATTGGGGAATGGTTAAACAGATTTTTAAAGTAAACATAAAACATAATTGAATTTTATTGTGCCATAATATATAAACTGAAACTGGGAAGACCTGTATGAGTTGATATAGAGTAAAATGACCAGAACTAGGAGAACATTGTATACCATGATAACAATAATAGAGAGAAAAAGAACTTTCAAAGAAGTTAGAACTCTGTTCACCACTATGATAAACCATGAGTCTAAAAGAATAATGACAAAAAACAGAATCCATCTCCTAACAGGCAATAAACTTAAAATGCAGAAAGAGACCTAAAGTTGTGGAAAAATCTGAGGATTTGTTTGTTTGGTTTTGGATTATGCATCAATGCAGAGAGGGCTCTATTTTTTTCAGAATTTTTTCCTTTTTTTTTTTTTTTTAAATTGTCTCAATGGGAAAGTAGTAGCAGGGACACATTGATTTTTTATAAAGCAACAAAGTACATTCATGCTATGATACACTACATTGATTCCAACAGGATTTATTTCTATGCAGTGGTGCTGGTCTGAATTAAAACTCAGGCACTGGACCAAATCCACAGAGGAAGGGATACTGCATTATCTTGCTACTGAAAAAGGATTTTGATAGCTATTATTGGCACTACTATTATTGATAATGAATGGGAAATATTTATTGAAAAAATAAAGGATTCAGCGCAAAAGATCTAAAGTGGATGACATCAGAATTTTGAAATAATTTTATGGCTGCGTAAAACGCATATGCTGTGCAATAAAAAAGGACAACAACCAGGTATAAACAGATTCTCTCTCCACCAAGCTAGAAAGAAGCTCAGGGCAGGAGGGGGAAGGTCATTTTATATTCAGCCCAATATTTTAAAGTATGAATGCTAATCTTGATGTATGACTTACTTTTTTTAAAATGCATACGGGTATCTTTTCTTTTTGTACCACCTATACTTCCTGATGTATTACAAAGTGGCTAGGTGGTACAGTGACTTGGAGCCAGGCTGACCTCGAGTGTCACCTAGCTGAGTGACGCTAAGCAAGTCATTTAACCTTTTTCAGTCTCAGTTTCTTCTTCCATAAAGTGGGGATAGGAGGCAGCTGGGCGGGTCAGTAAAACAAGAGCACTGGGTCTAGAGTCAGGAAGATCTAAATTCAAACCTGGCCCCAGATACTTACTGGACAAGTTACTTAATCAATGTTTGCCTAAATCCAATAGAAAAGGAAATGGCAAACCAATCCTGTGTCTTTGTCAAGAAAACCCCATAGAGAACTCTGGTGTGTGTTCGCAAAGAATCTGACATAACTGAATAACAAACAGCATCTACCTCAAAGGGTTGTTGTGGGGATAAAATGAGATTACACATATAAAGTACTCTGCAAACTGCAGAGCACTATATAAATGCTAGCTATTTTTGTTATTATAACCACTGTTATTATGATGTATCCCTTGGCACTCTTGTCCCTAATAACAGAAAATAAAATAAAATAAAAATAAATATTCAAAACTAAACCAAATATTGATGAAGTGTGGGAATATTTACATTTTTTCACTTCCACAGTCCCCAACCTCAGGAAAGAAATAAGGACAAGTTATAAGCTCATCTCTATTTGGGGGGTGGGGCAAGCTTGGTTATTATACTTTTATAGCTTTCAGTTTTGATAATGTTGTTCTGTTGGTCTTTAAATGTATGCTGCTATTGTCACTGTTTATATATCGTTTCCCTGATTCTCTTTAGTTTATAACATGTCATATAAATTTTCCCATTTCTCTGTATTTAATTATATTCATTTCTAACAGAATCACAATATTCCAGCTATATTCGCATATTATAAATTGTTTAGTCATTCGGTAAAAGATGGGTATGTACTTAATTTCTAGTTCTCTGCTAATAAAAAATGTCTGTTTTAAATATTTCTGCATGGTTTGGCCCTTCCTTTTTGTCACTGACTTCCTTGGGTTATGTTCCTAGCAATGTATTCTTTGGATCAAAAGGAATTGACATTTTTTTTTTATGACATCAGACATTATTTTCTTGGCATAAATCCAAATTGTTTTACAGAACAGTTGAACCAATTCACAACTTCATCAATAATTCATTATTGTACCTGCATTTTGACAATCCTCCCAACACAGACTATTCTGATTTTCTTTTCTCTTTGACAATTTTGTGGGTATGAGATGAAACTGCAGAGTTTTTTTTATTTTCATTTCATTGATTTTTTTATATGATTGTCAACAGTTTGCAACTCTCCATTTGAAATTATCATACATATTTTTTAAAAAGCAGGAATTATGGGTAAGAGATTTGTGGTTTCATATGGATCCTTTTATTCTATTTAGTATATGAAAATGCTCCTTTCCATGTTTGTTAAATTTTTAAATAATTAAAAGAAAAATAATACTCCCCCAAACAGAACAGTCTACCACTCATCTTTTGAGAAAGGGTTACTCATATCCTTTGATCATGTTTCTACTGAGGACTGGGGACTCATTCTTAGTAGAAGAAAAATAAGGCCAGAAATTCAGAAACTTGAATCATTTTTATTTTCTCTTATATTAACAGTATAGTACAGCTTTCTAATCTGATCCTAGCTCTTCCAATGTGTTGTTACTGAGATAGGTTTCTCTACATTGAGAGTTCTGTGTTCTTTCTCCCTTTTTGAAGAGTAGACTGAGACATTTCTTTGTTCTTTTTTAGTTTTTACCTACCTCAAGTGTACTTAGTCCCAAACAACTTGAATATAAATATATTAGATTGTGATGAATTTTGAATAAAGCAGACACTGAACTAAGATGTGAGAGACCAAATATTTCAGTGGTAGGCAGAATTATACCTATTTTCACAACAATAAAACACACATGCATTAAGCATTTACTATGATATGTACCAGATAGTGCACTAAGCTCTGGGAATACAAACACAAAAATGAAATAGCTCCTGAGCTCAAGAAGCTTATGGTCTACTCAGGAGAAAAACATGTACATAGAATAGCAGACATACAAATATACTCTAATGCACAAAAATATTCAAATGTATAATAATACATATTATATCGATGTGTGTGCTACCTCCAATGATGCAGAATGCAACCCATTCATGCCTGCTCATTCTGGATGACTGCTGTCTATATACTCACGTTATATTCATACAAGTGGTAAACCCAACAGAGCTGGGGTCTTCCTCGCTTTCCCCTGACAGTGTGAGGATACCACTAGAGCATTTCTGAGCCAGATGATAGCATCAACAAAAGATAAAGTAAATGTAAATAGATACTTTTCATATTCTTGGTGATAGGTAGTCACAAAGGCTAATTTCATAAGATTCATTGTAAATGTAAAATCTGGCTAAGGAAAAAGTGTTTGCTATAACTAATCAAAGAAATGTGTCAGGTGCTTTGAGGAGGACACTAAAAACAACATGGCTCTAAATTCAAATATGGTTCAAAGGAAAATTTTAATTATTTAAATTATGATGAGTACTATATGGCCCACAGAGTCATCTTGACAAAAAGGGACATGAATAACAACTTCTTGATAGTAACAGATTCCCTTTGTTCAAGCAACTCTCATATGAAAACACAGGTGTTATTACTATGCTATTAACTTCACACATTTTTATTAAATGACTAGAATATGCAAGGCACTGTAAAAATAAGAAATAAGACAATGTGAAACTGAACTAAGACCTCATTGAAAATTCCTTTTTACAAAATTTTTAACTAACCTATGGCAGAGACATTTTGCTGATCTTCTTTCACTCCGTTGTGTGATTCTTTGTGACCCCACGAACCATAGCATGCCAAGTCCTTCTCTCTACCACCATCTCTCAAAGTCTATCTAAGCTCATGTTTGTTGCTTCCATGCTACTATTTATCCATCTCATCTTCTGCTATCCCCTTTTCCTTTTGCCTTCAATTTTTCCCAATACCAGGGTCTTTTCTATGAGTCCTACCTTCTCATTATGTAGTCAAAGTGTTTAAGCTTCAGCTTCATTTTCTGTCTTTCTGATGAGTAGTCAGAATTAATTTCTTTAAGTACAGACTAATTTGATCTGTTTCCTGTTCAAGCTACTCTCAAGAGTCTTCCCCAGCAGAAACATTTAAGAGATTTGTATAATGTGAGAATTACTGGATAGTTTTAATTGAATTAAATTCAACAAACATTTATTAAGTATATACTAATGTGCTGAGTACAGGGAATACAAATTTAAAAATGAAACAGTTCTCTGCCCTCAAGGTGCTGAACATTCATTATACTGGGAAGATATAATACATATAAAAGTAAGTAAATGTAAAGTACATTGAAAATAATAGAAAGCAATTTCAAGAGTGCATATAACTACAGGTTATTAGGTAAGATCGTGTGTAGGAGACAGCACCTTGACTGTGATTTGAAGGAAGCTAAGAATTTTATGAAGGGGAGGTCTCACAAACCACTTATGCAAAGGCACATAGAGGCAGGGGGCAGACTGTTGTGTTAAGGAGAACCTACAACAGTCTAATTAGTATAAAATGAAAGTATGATAAAGAGCAATATGACATGAGAGTGTGGAAAGACAGGTAGGATTAAAACATTTGTTGCTACTAAATGTCTGGGGCCAGATTTGAACTTTGGGATATGTCTTCCTATACCACCTGGTGGCAAAAAAAAAAAAAAGATTGAAATAAAATAATGGAGAATTTTATGTGTCAAGTTACAGATTTCATATTTTATAATAAAGGAAATAGGGATCATGAAAGATTTTTTAGTAGGAGAGGCTTACATATTCACATTTATATTCTAGGAATACTAGATTGGTAGCTCCAGGAAGGATGGATTAGAGGGGGTAAAGACTGAAGAAAAGAAGAGTAATTAAGGAGACTTTTGCAACAGTACAGATCAGAGTATCTGAACTAGGGTAAAGGTAGAGTGGAAAGAAAGATCCAGAAGCAAGAAAGGGTCAACAAGACTTGCTATGTGATTGGACACAAGGGGCATCAAGAAAGACTTCCCAGACTGTGAGCCTTGGTGACTGGAAGGATATGGTTTTATCAACAGAAATGAAAACATATAAAGGAGGAGTGAGTTTAGAGGAAAATATGAGTTGTATTTTGGATTTCTTGAATTTGGGATGTTATATGAGAAATCAGGTTGGAGATATCTAGCAGGTAGTTGGTAATATGGAACTTGAATTCAGGAGACAGATTTAGGAATGGACATAAAGAATTGGGAGCCATTTGTACAGAGAAGATAATTGAATCCATATGAGTGATGAAATCAACAAGGGAGAGAGTGAAGACAGAAAAGAGGCCCCCACCTAGAGCTTTGGAGGAAGCCTAAATATTGATGGGAGAAGAATGATGTTCTAGCAAAAGAGACTGAAGGAGAAAGAATAGGGACTTGTGTCATGGAAGTCAAGGAAAGAGATGATGACCCAGCAGGAGGTGGTTAGTAGACATAGAAGTTACAGTGAGGTAAAAAGAAGGATGGGTATTAAGAAAAGATCTTTCAGTTTAGAAGTTAGGAGATCAGTGATAATCTTGGCCAGAGCATTTTCATCAGGGGGGCTAGAAATCAGACTGAAAGAGAATGTGAATTGAGTGAGTGGTGAAAAAAATGGAGGCAACGAGTGAAGACAACCTTTCCTAAGACCTTAGTGTTGAAAGGGAGAAGAGTGACGATAACAGTTAAGGGAATGACAGGTGAGATCAAGGCATATTTATAGTTAGTGAGGAAAAAGCCAGTGGATAAGAGATTTTCAAGATGAAGGAATGATGAAGGGGTATATTGACAGGGAATACAGGAGGTGAACAACAGAACCAAGAACATAAGAAGGTTAGTTTTGGCAAGAAGGCTACCTCTTTTCTTGGTGAACACAACAAAGGGAAAACAACCCAGGGATTACAAAGAGGGCTTTTGAGATGTGGAATAGAGGGGAAATCCTCACAACAGATGTAATCTATTTTCTCAGTAGAGATAAGGGCCTCACCTGACAGGGAAAAGGTAGTATAAGAGGCGAAAGAAATTAGACACTATTCTATAAAGGGAAATGAAGTAGGGTGTGACTGTAGATTTACTTTTGAGGCAAAGAATGGCTATGGATATCAAATCACATAGGGATGTTAAAAGGCCTTAAAAAGGTTGGTGGAACCAGGAATAAATACCCACAAGTGTTAAAAAACAAAACAAGTCTCAGAATCTAAATCAATATGGGAAAAGGACTGAATTCTGCAACAAACTGCATTATTGAAAGACATTTTTGTTTTCTACCACAGTCGGAAAACTGTGGTGATAATGTACTGATAATACTGTAAGGCAAAGTGTCAAACAAATAGAATTGGGAGCTACTACCATATATAAAGATCCCTGCAGGTCACATACTGGCTTAGTTTTAAAATGTTAACATTATCTAGCTTTTACTGTAATTTTGTTTGTTTTCAAAACTATTTCTCAATTACATTTTTATCTAGTGGAATACTGTAGACCACATGTAGCCCATAGGCGATGTATAAGATCTTTGTTATAAGATTAGTTTAGTGTCTGAAAAAAATTAAGAAAAAAAATTGGGGACAGAAAATTAAGATTTTTTTTTTTTTGCAAATAAAAAAGGATTAAACCAACTTGTGAAGGATATGAAGTATTCTCCCTTTCTCGTGTGAAGGGCTGGTAGCTGGAAAGGATGAAAAGACAACTTTTGTGCATGAAACAATGATAAAAATCCATAGATGAAGAAACAGTTTTTCCATTAAAATTTGAGCAAAGTAACAGATGGTTAGGAGGACCTGATACAGAACTCAGAGGACCCTTTTAAGGAAAGAAAAGTGACTTAAGAGGTAGAGGACTGTGATCTCCCAAATCATTCACATGTTACTTTTTAGAGCTTGAGAGTTTAACACTTAAAAGATCCTAAGTAAAACGACTGTTAGAATAAACAGAAAATTAGAACTCACAAGTTTTAACTCATAAGGGAAAGCTAAATCTGACTACTAAAGGGCTCTGATTTGAGACTGAAGAACTAGGGCAGCAGAGCAGTGACGAAAGAGCGGCCAGCAAGGTACTCATTCGAGAGAAGGTTTTGTAGCTGTATTTGGGAAGTTGCTGACCGAAAGAGAAGTAATGTTTTGCAAACTGGCAGAAAAAAATATTGGACCTTGTTGATTGGAGGAGGGTGAAGTTTGATGGTAATTTCTGCTATGGCAACTTCTTGGCTATGCTGGGCATAGGCTAGGAACAAACTGGACAGAAGAGTTTCTTGTTGAACAAGGAGCTGGCTACATTTGTTTGCATTTCTCTGAATACCAACCTGAGGGCTTCTGCAGTTCTCTGGCTTAAAGGAATTGCTTGTTACTTTAATACTGTAATATCTTTTCATCACTCTTTTAAAAATTGATAGTGGGCACAGCTAGGTGGTACAGTGGATAGAACAGGGGCCCTGAAGTCAGAAGGATCTGAGTTCAAATCCAGACTCAAACACTTGATTTTACTAGCTGTGTGACCTTGGAAAAGTCATGCCTCCCCCTTTCAAAAAGCAAACAACAGCAAAAACCTTATAGTGAGCTAAAAGAGCCTGTCACTGTTTCCTTCATTCGAGAGCAGAAGAAAAGTAGATTTGACTAGCAGGACAGAGCAGTGAGGCCGATAAGGGAAACAGTGAGCAGAGAAGCAGCTTTCCTGGGGTGCTGCTGATCATTGCTGAAGAAGGCAAGGACAGCAAGGCCTTCACTTCAGAGATGTGATCTACCACGAGCGCATGGGTTTTCCCTCATTCAACTGCCTCTAGGTTAGGTTTCTCCAATGGTAACAACTCTTCTTAGGGACACTGTGCATCCTGGTGGAGTTGTGACTCAGGTTTATGTGTGTAAGTTAATGTACTATTTGTTACTGCATTTAATGTATACTGAGTAATTGTCATATTATGGCTACTCTTGCTTTTTCCTAAACATGAAGTACACATTTTGAAGTTTAAGAGCTAATGGTGTTAATTTGGAAACTGATTTGGCATTATGCAAATAAGGTAACTGAGATGTCCATACCCTTTGATCCAGAGATTTTATTACTAGGTTTACATCCCAAGGAGGTCACTGATAAGAATAAAGTCCCATATACACCAAAATATTTTTAACATCTTTTTTTTTTAATGGTAGCAAAGAATTGGGCACAAAGTAGATGTCTATCAATCAGAGAATTGCTAAATAAATTTTGGCTCATGGTCTTAATAGAATATTACTCTAATGTAAGAAATAATGAAAACAGAAAAGCTATTTTCTCTTCTAAGTAGAATTTTCTTTGAACAGAAATAAAAGCAGAAAAAGGATATCACAGGGTTGATACCCAGCACAAGAAAGGATGTAACAAGAGAATATCTAGTTGCTCTTAAAGAATTCAAGTCCAGATGAAGTATATCCTTGTACACTTAAAGAACTGATGGATTTGATTGTTGAGGCAATATCAGTGATGCATGAAAAATTGTGGTGAATAGGAGATGTAGTACAGGACTACAGAAGGGTAAATGCCTTTCAGATAAAAAAAAAAAGAAATCTATAAATTATAGGCCAGTGAGCTTGACTTCTAGTCCTGTGAAATTTCTAGAATGGATCATTAAAGAGATGTTTAATAATCGTCTAGAACAGAAGTGATTACAAAGAACCAGCACAGCTTCAATAAAAATAAATCGTATCAGACTAAACTTATTTCCTTTTTGACAAGATTACTAAATTAGTATAACACAGGACTGCTGAAGACATAGTTTATCAATTCTTTAGCAAAGCATTTGATGAAATATTTCACACTATTCTTGTGGAGCAAGTGGAGAGATGTGGATTAGATGGGTTTAGAAACAGGTTAAATGGCCAGAATTAAAGTGTAGTCATATTTGACTTATTAACATGACTAGCGGAAAGTCTCTGGATGTGTGACCCCCTGGGCCTGTGCTCACCATATATTTATCAATATAGATAAAGTCATAAATGCCATAGTTATCCAATTAACAGACCATATTAAGCTAAAAGTAATTCCACACACACCTAGATGGCAGAGTCAGGACCTTAAAGATACTGACAGACCAGAATGATCATTGAGCTGAATCTAAAGGGATTAAATATAAACTCTTACATGGGTTTAAGAAGTCAACTTCACACATACACACACCAATGTTTAATAGAGAGGGAAGCATGTTCAGATAGCAAACACCAGTGAGTTAGAAAAAAATACCTGGAGAGGTTGTAATTAACTATAAGTTTAAGTTTAGGGCAGCTATGTGGCACACTGCATAGAGCTGGAGTCAGAAAAACTCATCTTCCTGAGTTTAAATCTGGTGTGACCCTGGGCAAGTCACTTAATCCTGTTGGCCTCAGTTTCCTCACCTGTAAAGAGAGCTAGAGAAGAAAATGGTAAACCACTCTAATATCTTTGCCAAGAAATCCCAAATGGGTCATGAAGAATCAGACATGACTGAAAAATGACTGTAAAAGTTTAATGGGCTAGGATAAAATGGTAACCAAAAAAAGCTAGTATGAAGTTGGTCTTCATTAACAGAGTTGTAGCTCCAAGGAATGAGGTAACAGACTCTCTAAATTCTGTCCTAATCTTGCCACATCTAGATTACTGTGTTTAGTTGAGGGCAATATAGTCAGTGATAAAACGGCGAGCTTATAGAGGAGGGTAACGAGGAAGGGGAAGGATCTTGATCTCATGTCATATGAGGATCTGTTGAAATAACTGGGAACGGTTAACCTAAAAAAATTCTCAGGGGTGGGGTGGAGGGAGGAGGAAACAGACAGATTAATAGTAATTTTAAATTATTTGACGGACTGTCATGTTGATGAAGAATACAGCTTGGCTGTAGAGAGCAGGGCTACAAACAATGGGTAGAAATTACGAAAAAGCAAATTTAGGTTTGATACCAGGAGAACTTCCATATAGTCAGAGCTGTCCAGAAGTAAAACTGACTGCCTAGATAGGTGATGAGTTCCTTCTCCTTGGAGGTCTTTATAAAGAAACTGAATGGTGACCTGCCAGATATGTTACAGTGGAGATACTGGTTCTGCATCTTTGTCACACCTACTAATGACAGGGGTCTCCTAAGACTTTATAACCAAGCTCTGTTCTCTAATCTTTATATACTCTTTCACGTGGTGATCTCACAGTTCAACAATCATTTCTATGCAGATGATTTCAGATCTATATATCCAGCACTAGTCTCTTTCCTTAGCTGCAGTCCCTTATCACAAATAGTTTTTTCTGTTTCTCAAACTGGACGAACCATAGGTACCTGAAATTCAACAAGTCCAACATAAAACATTTTCTTTCCCTGCAATTAGTCTTTTGATTTGAATTTTCTATTACTATTGAGGGCTTAATAATTCTCTCAGCCCCATATTCACAAATTCAGTGTCTTCAATTTCTCAATCCCACTCAGCCACACATGCTATCCATTGTCAAATGTTGTGATTTTTATCATAACTAGATCTCTTATATATGTTCCCTTCTCCCTACTCATACGGTCACATAGTCTAAGCAGGAGACTTCTGAGACTTCAGTCCCCATTCTCTACTCAGTTGAAAAAGTGATTTTCCTAAAGCATAAGTATGAGCATGTCACCTCTCCTCCCCATACACACAGCACATAAACACTCACTCTCTTCTATTCTCAATAAACCACAGTAGCCCCCTATTACAACTAAAGCTAAAATTTAAATTCCTCTGCTTAGAATGTATATTTCTTCATAATCTGGCTCGCTCGTCTACCTCTACACACTCCAATCCACCTACACCGGATGACTCCTATGTTTGTATCTTCGAACTAGTTGACCCTCATGCCTGGCATGCTCTGCCCTTTCACTTTTGCCTTTGAGCATTCCTAGCTTCCTTCAGCAAAACTCTGTTCAAATCCCATATTTTGTAGGATTTTGTCAATTAATCTAACTAATCTTATCTTCCCTCTGTCTACTATCTTCTATGGAGCTTATATTTAACATGTTGTCACTCTCATTAGGATGACACACTGAATCTTGTACACAGTGAGCTCTTAATAAAGTTTGCTGACTGACTGCTGATAAGGTTCCTTTCAGGTATGAGTTGCACTAGATGGCTAGTGGTGTCTCTTTCAATTCTCAAATTCGGTAATACTATGAATCTAATTCAGTCTAGATACAGTGAGCTAAAGAAAATAATATAGTTATACAAATGATGAATACAAGATGGAGTTTGTATAAATATTAATCATATGAATACTACTAAATTATACAAATACTACATTATTTAAATACAACAACAAAACAATGCAAATACTGCTACAAATACTAACTACTCAAATATATAATTTAAGGTAGGTTTTTGGATATATAAATTCTTTAATTGAACTGCTCATTAAATTAGAGGCCATATTAGAGGCCATATTGTATACTGGTCTGAGATAAAAAGACAACAGACAATTAAGGTGACGTAATCTCAAACTAATATAGATTTTCCATTATATATGATCTTATTATCAGGGATTAAATCTGAAAATCTTATGTGAAAAATTAATAGTGAAACCTTATTTATGAAAAAATGTACCTTTAATATTACAAAGAAAGCTTTACCAAGAATACATTGATATACTCAATTCTTCTCCATACAGTTTTTCTGCCATTTTCTTCTCTCTTTAATAAGAACATAAAGAGTAATTTAGTGATTCTAGGTATCTTGAATGAAATCTTTTTCTATGGCAATTGTGAGGCTAAAATAATGGCATTCCAATTCATTTTAAAGTAGTCTACCTAATCAGGCCATTTTTAATATCTGGGAGAGCACAGTGTTTCAACTCTTACTCATGGAAAAAAAAAATTACGGAACATATCTATTTTCAAGGGACATGAAACACACAAAGACCAACAAGAAATGATCCTTGACTTCAAAGAGCTTAAAAACTTATAGCTTATATAATATGTGAAATTTTCTTTTCATTTATATCCAATGATATATTTGGCCACCATCACTAATCTAAGTCTTTGACACACATGTGAGATTTTAATATATTACAGTTACTATGATGTCCATCACAAAATATCAGTATTCACCATGATTAATAGACCAAAAAAAAAAAAGGCAAATCATAGGTCAACGATCACAGAATCAGAATTTTTGAACTAGAAAAAATGTGACAGCTCCAATGTTTTAGTTTCTACCATGCGGCATCTGAAAGAAGAGAAATAGCTGAACAGTGAGCTAAACCTTACAGGGTTATTGTGCAGATCAAATAGGATAATCTATGCGGAGTGTGTATGGATAATAAAATATGTAAAGGACCACTGACCTTTATGTTAGTCAACATACTATGGAAATGTCAACTTTTACCTAAATATTATTTTCATAATTCTTTGTTAAAATCATACTTATCAACACTTTTTCAAAAAATATCTCATTAGAAATGGGGAGTTTACAAGATAAAGAAGTTGAAGCTTCTTTTTGTCTTTGATTATACTTTCCAATTTTAAAAATTACTGATGCATTTGTTTGGACACAATAGGTTTTTCCCAAAAAAACAACCAAGTTCATTCCCCCAAAACCATTAGGCAAAATCACTTAATGGGATGATTGCACCTGATAATTCACATTAGCCTTTTGAAATGAAGAAGAATAGCTGGGGGGAAAAAGAAGAGTGGCAGGTCTCATAAATAAATAAAATAAACATTATTTAATCACATTCTAATTAACATCACTTGCAGATATGATTATAGTCATTCATAAAATAATGACTAGGTCATACAAATCTTCCTTAAAACTAGACTATATTAATTTAATATTAATAGTTTACCTTATTATAGCTTATGTACTATGTTACTAATTACCAATATATATACTATATTACTATAGTACTAAACTAATTTAATAATAGCTTACATTAATATAATTGTTTACATATTATCTATCCAGATCAAAAGTGACGTTCCATCCAGCTGTGAATTTCTGTGGTTCTTGAACTCATTGAATTCTCACTATAATCTTGTCATAGACTTAATACAAGTATTACCTTCATTGAAGAAATTGAGGGTTTAAGAAGTTCAATAATTTGTCCTTAGTCACACAAATGAGTAAGTAGCAAGCCTTAATCCTTAGTAATGAGAGGAACACCTGTGACAAATATGAAACTCAATAAAGTAGGGGCCTAAGGTTCTCTTGGTCTGGTTGCATTACAGGCAAACAAATTTCTAAAGAAAGAAGCATTCTGGCCATCTTATTTGCTCCCTCCTAGGAATGTTCAGAAGATAGGCTAGTTGTGTGATGAGCAAGCCCTTTTTGTTATGACTGTGACTTTGGGAAGGAAAAATTAACAGCAAGTTAAAGTATAGACAAAAGAGAAGGGAAAGGTGAGGAGAGAAGGATGGAGGGAATGAAGGAGGAGGGGAGGTGAAAGAGTTATAGCAATAACAGCCTTATGAGACAGTTCAGTATCAGACATATTTAGCTCTTACACTGTTATGAAGAAAATAGATTTAAGCATATGCTTGTGGACTTCTGGGACAATTCTTGAAGAATTTTGGGAAGAGCTCAAAGTAAAGAATTGGAGAATTAATTGGTCAATTTGTTTCCCATCATAAGACTGATCTGACAAGGGTCAATCAATGCACTAGGTCTCCTCTGCTCTATTTTTTTTTTTTTTAGTCTTTAAAGGCTGGAGCTGCTGTTGCTGATAGAATTGAAACCTGAGAGAGTCCCAAAGAGTTTTCAAGGGTAACAGTTGATGAAATAAAGTTTCTCAAAGACAATTATTTATTTCCTTGATTCTGCACTGGAGACAGAAGCAATTCTCATTAACTGCCCTATTTCTACTAGTTTGGCCTCTCCCTCCTTCTCAAGGAGCATCTCCTTCCCCTCCTGCCAAAGGACCACTCAAAGACTTCCTACGATTCTAAAATTCAAGTCTTTTCAGCAACGAGTCACCACATGGCCAGAAGCAGGGAAGAAGTTTGTCATCCCTAAAAGGAGTAAAGCAATGAGTCATTTTATGTCTTTGGAGTCCCCAGAAGTATCCACGGGAATTCAGGATGTATGATTCCTGGGAAGGCTCCTTATATGTCCATTCAATCTCCAATACACAGAGAACCATAGAGATAGAGTAGGAAGAAGATGCTAGCAAACTAGATTTATGGTCTATTGCTTGGTGATAAACTTTCTACACAAAGACAGTGATGGTAACAACCATGCTAAGTATTATTTGCATAAGACAAGAAATGTTAGGCATTTGGTCTGAAAGGAATTCTACTTTTCCTAGCATTGTTGTTGTTGTCATTTTTAATAAAAATAAATCTAGGGATTTTATAGATTTGCAATAAGAGTAACAGAAGTAGAGAATATCACTGATTAAGAAATAGCCATTTAAATTAACAAAACAATTGGGACTTAAATATGATCCTTTAAAGTTTTCAAAGGACTTTACAAATAATATCTAGTTTAAGCTACACAGAATCTAGTGAGATGGGTATTATAGGTATTGTTACTCCTATTTTACAGATGAAGAAACTGAGGAACAAGGAGGAAATATGATTTGCCTGTTGTCACACAGCCAGAGAACACTGGAAGCAGCATCTGAATACAGATCTTCTGATGCCAAATCCAGTGCTCTTACTACTTTTTTAGACTGCTCTCAATAGATAATATTTAAGGTCTCTTTCACCTATGAGATTTTATAAATCTACAAGTCTATGAACTAGCCAAAGCTAAAATTCAAGTACTATGCCAAAGGATAAGGAACTCTATGCTCTGAGGCCAGAGAAAGACAAAATGAGCATAGGAAGGGCCCATAAATATGGTCATATATCTGGTTCTGGTTTTTGTATTTTCATGAATGTGGGCTGAGATGGGTAGGCCAGACAAGCCTTGTTACAAGATTAAGATCAGAATGTAGAGACATGTAAACACTGGATAGCTCTATTCATACATTTCTAAAGCAAAAAATTAAAATTAAAAAAATAAACTAAAGATAGCTAAGAGTAATTTAATTATAAAACATCAAGTTGAATAGTCTAACGCAGGGACAGAAAACTTAAAGCACATGTCTAGGCCAAACTTAATCTTTGGCTTAATTGCATCTGTCCTGTATGGCAAATTTCCTACAATTAAGTAACGCCTTTACCTCTTTCTGGGTTAAGAAATCAAATGGAATTGCATGTATTTTTTAAAAGTTCTGAGATAATCTAAGTCTCTTAATTCACTTGGAGACAAGGAAGAAGCTAAGAAGATTGGAGGTTAATTTTGCTGCAGCACTCAGAAAGTCAAGGTTTTTAGCCAGCATGGTAGTTACTGTTTAGTTGTTTTAATCATGTTGGACTCTTCATGACCCTGTTTGATTTTTCTTGGCAAAGATACTAGAGTGGTTTGCCATTTCCTTCTCCAGCTCATTTTACAGATAATGAAACTAAAGCAAAGTTAAGTGACTTTGCCCAGGGTCACACTGCTAGTATCTGAGGCCAAATTTGAACTCAGGTCTTCCTGATTCCAGATCCCAAGCTCTACCTACTCTGCCACCATACTGTCGCAGTATGGTGTTAGGGAAGCAAAGGAAGGGGGCATGATTGAACCTGTGTTAGAGAGGCTATCAGGCCTTCCAAGTGCTAGGATAAACCAGGCATAGGTTTTAGTCATTTGTAGAATGACAGGAGATAAAACCTTGATCCATCCGACTGGTCAAATGAGATAGGCGATGAAGACTCCTTTTATTTAAGGAGGTGTACCAGGAGGGATTAATTTGGGACACTGACTGGGAAGGACTCTGATGACAAGGGGTAGTAACAGAAGCCCACAGCAGTGGGAGAAAAGTGGGATAACCTATTGTGTTAGTGTAAGGAATAGTTCCTGGACAGACACAACATATGTCTCTTTCTCCTGTTTCTTTCTCCTCTTCCCCATCTTATCAATTGCTCTCTTCTTAATAGATATTTCGGATTCTTTTCCCATTCATTTTCTGCTCTCCTCTTTCTATGTCAAAGGTTCCCAACTTTTTTCAATCCCAATACACTCTGGCTTTTAGTAAACCAAAACATACAGTCCTTACTTCTCGCTCTCTCTCTTTCAGTTCTTTACCCCTCTGCTCTTCTCTCCCCATCCCTTCAGACTAAGAGGTTAAGTGGCTTGTCACCCAGCCAGTATGTGTAAGAGGCAGGCCTCTGGATGCTCTCTATCCATCCATTAACTTTCCCCTTCCTTCCCCTTTCTCCTCCCACCTGAAGCAGCAAGAGATATCCTGAGGGAGAGAGAGCAGGCAGCATGTGCCAGGAAAGTCAAACCGTTGCCACCACTTTGATCACCATCTCCCCTTAGACTCTGATGGAGACAGCACAGGTCCCTGAACCAAAGAGTCTTTGGAATAGCAATGCTTCCAGCCCAGTGCCCACAGACATCACATCATTCTAGGAAGCAGTCCCTGTGGAGATGCAACCTGGCAACTACTCCCCCAGGTGCTACAGCCATAGCTAATGAAATCCCAGAAAAGCAAGTTCTTGCCAACAAAGTCCCTGGCATTGTCAAATGGTTCAACATCAGAAACTGATATGATTTTATCAGCAGGAACATTAAAGAAGAGGTATTGCCATCTGTTTACTGCAGCATTAGACTTTTCCACGTGATTTGTAGCTTAAACTTTCCATATGTGTGTCTGCCCCATTAGAATGTGAACTCTTAGAGTGCAGAGACTGGCTTACTCTTCCATTTGTTGCCCCTATTTTTATTACTTAGCAAAGTCCTTTTTCACAGCAAGCATTTAGTAAATGCTTTATTCATTCATTCATGTTCATCAGTCTCTTTTCTTCTTTCCCTCCCATTCTCATCCTACCTCCCTCTCTGACTCTGCCTCCCTTTTTCAACCTATTTCCCTCCTTTTCTTTTTCCCCTCTCATATGGCTAGAGTACACCTCTACTTGAAGCATGATGGCTATAAATAATTTATAAGAGGCTGTCTTTTTTTTTCTTTTTGTTAAATCTGGGAACGACACATCATTGGGGGAAGGGCTGAACCAAATATGATATAAAATGCAATGGAATATTATTGTGAAGTAGGAAATGAGGAAGGGGCAATTTCTGAGAAATCTGGAAAGACTTGCATGAACAGATACAGAGCAAAGTAAGCAGAACCAGACTATTTATACAATAACACCAAGACTGCAAAAACAAACAACTTTAAAAGAGTTAAGAATTCTAATCAATGCAATGACCAACCACAATTCCAGAGACCCAGTGAAGAATGCTACCCACATTGTATTAGAGAGGCGATGAACTCAAGATGCAAAAGGGAACACGTTTTTGGACATGGCCACTTTGGGGATTTGTTTTGCTTGACAATTCCTATTTGTTATAATTTTTTTTCTTTCCTAACAAGATAGAGAGGGGAGGGGCAGAGAATAAAAAAGTATTGATATAAATAAATCTAAGAACAGTGTCATGAAAAAAATCTACTTAATGGGGTTGGTGAGATTTGTCTTGAACACCTATTAACACCTGCTGTGAGAATCAACTACTATCCCAAGAAAACAAGAGAAAAAAAGAAAATTGCTTGGAAAAGCAACAGGGACAAGATGTACAGGAAATGGCTAATATGTTTCTAAGGATTGCACAGGATAGCAAGCTGCTAGAAAGGAGAAAGCACAAAGCCAAATTACAAATGATTCAGAACTTTTGCTTTTTCTAGTACAGCCTTCATAATAGCTGACACCTGGACCACTGCAGTCACTTTTTCTACGCAGTCTGATTGTTCAAGGATATATTTCTATTATGATTATGTTGCGATGTAGCACTAATTGCATGTCCTTTGTTATTAAACAATTTCATAGCTACAAGAACTCTATACTATTCATCAGAATGGTGTCACCTGAATAAACTGTACTGAGAATTCCATACATAGAGTGAAGAATCAGACTTCTTAAAATAAATGTTCATGAACTTATTTCTATTTCTAAATTAAATCATGTTCCACATAAAATTTGCTTGGAGTTACTCACACAGTTTTTATTTAGTCTCAGTTCTTCTCTCTCTCTCTCACACACACACACACACACACACACACGCTAACCAAGATTTTTTTTAAAGGGAGGAGCATTTTACAATTCTTCCTAATAATACATCCCTACTTAATATTAACTAACATTCATACAGTTTACCAATGGGAAACAGGTTGAAAAAGGGAGACAAAGTCAGAGAGGGAGACAGGATAAGAATGAGAGGGAAGGAAGAAGACAGGCACTTATATAGTACTTTATGTTTATAATGCACCTTTTTCCTAACAATTTTGTGAGTTGCATCATGTAAGTATTATTATTTACATTTTATAATGAAGAAACTGAGACTGAGTTGCCTATGGGGACACAACCAAGAAATGTCACAGGCAAATTTGCACTCAGTTTCCTGACTCCAAGTCCATCACTACATCCATTATACCATACTGCCTTTAGCAATTAAAAGAGAACATAACACGGTTCAACTTATATTCCCTCAGATATAATAAATTATATACAATGAATGATATAACATATAGTTATTAGTTCTAACCTTCACCGGCAGTATCAGAAAAAAAAACAAACTCCACAGGTGCTAAATAAAAGAATGCTATTTGAAAGAATTATATTAATTAAAAACAGGGAACTCATTCTTTCTAAAAGATGAAATTGAGAAAGGTTAAAAAGGGGATATAAATATCATCTAAAATTTAATTCAGAATTCCATGAAAGGGTTAATATAAGGGAATGAGAAGAAGGTAGGGAAGAACTAGACTTGTTCTCCAATTAATTAGATGAGATTATAACAACAGGCTTGAACACTGCAGATGTGACTAACCCTTCCCAGCTGCTCCTAATCTTTTTTATTGTGTTTATTTATTTAGGGAGGAGGAGAAAGGTGTGGTATATATTATGGTAGAAACACTTCAGATTAAAGGCCTGAATCCCATAAAACAAATCTATGAATTTAAAAAAATATGTTAAGCACAGTTAGTGGGTGAAGAACACTTTTACCTATTACTATAATTTTTTTTATATCACCAATAAGAGTATACCTGATTACCATGTACAGAGGGAAAAGAGTTTGCCTCCAAGAAATATCTGATCCCTTATTCTCAAATCTCTCCTTTGATAGGGAGTATTTAAAATAAATGGTGAGAAGAGAACAGGATGCCAAACACAAATCTATTCTTATGATTAAATCCAAACATAAACCATGTGGTAGAGAAAACAAAAGTCCAAAGACACATTCTACTTATCTATGGCTATTCTCAGACTTCTGGCTGAAATCTTCAGCTAAGGCACCTGATAAGTATAAAGGGAATATAACTTGAATCAAAGTTGTAATTCCTGTAGGCAATGCTACCTGAAGAATGAGAATGCCATTTATAAAACTAGTCTCTCCTTAGATGATTGCCAGAAACTAATCAGAAGTTACCATATCTAGAAGGTATCAAGCACCAAGAAAAGGACAGAGTAGAAGTAGGAAACACCTCCCAATCTCCTCTGAGGATTAGATGGCAGAGTGTCACAGTAAAATGGGAATGGATTTCTATAGGAGGAATTCATCATGATTTGTCACATTCCATTTTTTTAAAAAAAACCACAGTATTTCATTACACTGGATTAGCTGTTTTCTTAATCACTTAACAAAACAAGGAAAGTGTCAAGAAGCAATATTAGAAACAACCAAACCCTTTGGAAACATAAGAATAAATGTCTATTCAGACTTTGAAGTATTTGAAGAAACAATAAAAATTACTTGAGAAAAAAGTCAAATCCAAACTAAGTTTGGAGTGGCTCTATCTCACTTGCTCCTGTACCATGCTTATAATGGTGAAAGGAATTTTTATTAAAAGAAATATTTTGAAACAACACATAAGCTACTAATACATCTACAAAAAGTTTAACAGAACCACCAACAGAACATTATGGAAAATGAACGCGAGTAAGCACTTATACTGCAAAACTTCATAAAATGAACACAAGTGTTTTGAACAGAGTTAAGTCCTTAAAAATATTTGAAAGTGTGTGTCCCATACTCCCAACTCAGGGTTGTTCTTCAGGTATCAAGAAGGCCTGGCTTCAAGTTCTATACAGTGGCTTGTAAGCCTAGGTAAATGACTTATACTCTCAGTGTAAGTGCACTTACAGTCTATGAGGATATAAATTGGCTGAGAAGGTACTGGTCTCACTGGAAGGTCTCCACACCAATGAAATCATAGGTCTGGTCACACACACAAACACATACACACAGTAAATTTTTTTTTAAATTTTTGGAGTTGATCCATATTTTTATCAGTATAGATAATTCCAAGTAAGGAAACCCCTGCAATGAAACTGAAGTCACAGAACACTTAGAGGAACACCAAGAGACTGAACGACTTATTTCCTGACATTACATCTATTGGTTCTCCAGATCAAGATCAAAGTCAAATCCTAATGAGTGGGTCAGGCCACATCTATTGTGATATAAAGTTTTTTAAAGGGGTATCAGCATGGCATAGTAGAAAGCTTGCTAAATGTGGAGTCGGAGGACCTGGATTTGAATGCCACCTTGGCTGCTGGCTTACCACCTTAATGATTTTGGACAAGTCAGTTCACATCTCCAAGCCTATTCCTCTTCTATAAGATGTATCTTACTACAAGGGAGGTGATGGGGTGTGAGTGTGAAGAGGAGAGGGGTTGTGGAGTAGATGAGTTCTAAGAATAGCTCTAAGTCTATATTCCTAGGATCTGGACTCCTGTGATGCATTCAGAAACAAAAGGCAGCTGCTCTCTCCATAGAGGGATGCACGGTGGCCACACAGACACAGTAATAATCCAATGCTCTCAACCCAATCAATATTTATGTGTCCATTTTTCTATTGCTTAGAAACTAGAGACCTGAGTCATAACTGCAAAATGTTATAACTATAGGTACAGGCAGGCTATCTCTCAAAGTACTAAAGAGATTTTTAGCTACGAGGGGCTGGCTTGGCTGTCTTGGAAAAAAGAATCTTAAAATCATAGATTTAGAGTTGCAAGGGTTTAGATGTGCAGACCAAACCTCTCATTTTGTAGATGAGGAACAAAAGGTGAGCGGTTTAAATGTTTGAGGCAGGATTAGAATTAATATCTTTCCTGACCTCCAATACTCTAACCTCTTTCGCTGCTTTCTCTAGATCCAACTTCAGAGATCCCTGATGGTATAACTCTAAGTCTTCTTAATCTATAAAATTGAAATGACAATTTTTATATTACCTAATTCATAAAGTTGTAAAAAAAAAATCAAGTGAGAAAATGCAATTAAACACAGGGCAGATATAAACTATTACTGTAATTACTACTGCTTGTAGTGGGGACAGCTAGGTGGTGCAGTGGATGGAGCACCAGTGCAGAAGTCAGGAGAACCTGAGTTAAAATCTCCCCTTAGACACTTGACACTGACTAGTTGGGTGACCTTGGGTAAGCCACTTAACCCCAATTGCCTCTTCCTGGATCATCTTCAGTCATCCTGATGAATATCTGGTCACTAGATTCAGATGGCTCTGGAGGAGAGGTGAGGCTGGTGACCTGCACAGCCCTCTCTCACAAAAAACGAAGTCAAGGGCAAGTCATGTTATCATTTCTCTGATGGCATGGTCTTCTTCGGCAACGAAGGACGAACACACACTCCTTGTAGTAAATTCTTGCTTATTTCTACCTAACCATGCACTATGGAGATCAATGAGATCCCCAGTGGCTTAAAAGAGAGTCAGTCTTCAGAGATTTATAAAGTTAAAATCTGGTTGACACAGAATTCGTTTCTCAGATTAAGACATAAAATTGGAGGGCCAGCTGACTAAGTCTATAAGTTTAAGATACCTTGAACAGGCACTACAAATGGAAAATGTGCCTAGAGTTAAACAGAAAAGAGAGAGTAGCCTACATTTTCATTTGGTGAAATAACTGTTTTCAGTGATAAGTTTCAATCAGTTTTTTGTCCTGTCACCACAATTCTTATTTTTAACAACATTTTTCTGGTGATACTGTATGGCTTTCAATCATGGAACAGCATGACCCCAGAAACATCAAAATTGCAAGTTACCCAATATACTAGGGGTTGGCAATGGGTCTTCGAATTAAAAATGGCTTTTATATTTTTTAAACAAATACAACTTTAAAATATAAAAACCGTTCTTAGCTCAAATAGGTACAGCCTGGACTATAGCAATAGAAGGGTGCATGATAAGTACTGCAACATGTTACCAATGCTCAGATGCATTTGAGAAGTGATACAAAGACATCATCAAGTGATGTATATGTCTGAAAAATGAGGTAGACTACTAATGTAGGAAGAGAAAGAGGTAAGTGATGGACAGGATGAGTCCATTTTATTATCCACAAAATACTAAAAGTCCTACATGAAGGTCTCCAGAATGCTGTATTGATATCTCATGGGAAATTTATAGAGGACATGGGCAAGAATTCTTGCCAAAAGCAACCCCTCTACTTTTGCCCTAGATACCATTCCCTGCAGTCTCCAAGACCTTGTCTTCTCTCTCATACTCATTCTCTCTTTATCTATTGGCCCCTTTCCTGCTATTTAGACATGTACAGATCTCCCATGACCTTTAAAACCTTCATTTGACAAGACTATCTTCTCACTTTTATCTTTTACTCTGACTCCTATATAAAGTACTTCCATTTTCTAACCTGACATTTACTTTGCAATCAAATGATTTCCAACTCCCGGAAACCTCTCTTTTTAAGATTATCAATTGTTTCAACTATGACATCTTAGGACATTTTCTCAGTCCTTATCCTTCTTCATTTTGACAAGGGCAATCAAAGAGAAGACTCTTTGAGTTGGGGAGAGAAATTCCCTTTCCTCCTTGCTGGAAATCCAAAGGAAGGCTGGAGAGGTAGAAAATTCTCAAAGTTATACAGAGGAAGTATGGGGTATCTGCTTGCTCCTCTTAAAACCAACTGATGGTTTTGGTTGAAACTGTTGAAGCTCAGATGTAATCCCCCAGTTATGGCAACAAAGAGACCAAGGAAAAGTTGCTATGTTTGAGCATGTCCTTCAGCACAGGGCATAGCACATATCCCACAAAAAGGGGCCAGAGTGTATTCTCCATGAGAAGTATTCCAGTCCATGCAAAGGTAGGAAATAGGTTGCAACTGCTGCTTAAGCTTTGCTGGGTTTCTAATAAGTTGTTGTTCAGTCATGTCCGTTCTTGGCAATGATATTGGAATGGTTTGTCATTTCCTTCTCCAACTCTTTTTATGGATGAGGAAATTAAGGCAAACAAAATTAAGTGACTTGCCCAGGGTCATACAGCTGGTAAATGTCTGAGGCCAGATTTGAAATTAGGAAGATAAGTCTTCCTGACTCTCCAGGCCTGCACTCTATGCACTGTGCCAGCTAGCTTTAGTTTCCTTCATTCCTAGCACTTCTCACCATCTGGAAGAGCACCTCGAAAGTGAATCACCAAAAAAAACAACCTCCCAGTCCTTGGGGGAATTAATTTGCTTAGCTTAGGATCTACTCTCCTGGGGCCAAACAACCTTGATTAGTGACTGAGTAAGTGCAAATTAAACTAGTGTACCATATCTAACCAGCCAGAGGCCTCAGGCCAGATCACTACACTTTGTTTTACATACCACCCAGACATTCAAACCAACCATTCTGCCAAGAGCTATCCTAAAATCAAAGCGTACTCTTCCCTTTCCCACTCTCAACTTCTTGTTCTGGGCTCAGGAACTGATCTAATACAGCCATAATTCTCACAAAAGGCTTGTCACTTAGTTGTTCTATGGCAAATAGACAGTACAGTAAATAAAGCACTGAACCAGGATTGAAAGAAAGACCTGCGTTCCAATGTGACCTCAGACAATGCATGGCCCTGGGCAAGTAATTTAACTTGTATCTGCCTCTGTTTCCTCCTCTGTAAAAAGAAAGAAACAAGCATTTGTTAAATAACTTTTATGTGCCAGACACCATGCTAAGTACTTTACAAATATCATGTCATTTGATGGGAGGCAGTTTGTGGTTGCTCAGTTGGTTTGGTTTTGTCTAACTCTTTGTAACCTCATTTAAGGTTTTATTGGCAAAGATACTAAAGTGATTTTGCCATTTTCTTCTCTACCTCATCTTATAGATGAGGAAACTGAGCGAACAGGGGTGACTCGTCCAGGGTCATACAGATACTAGTGTCTGGGAGTCACATCTGAACTCAGGTCTTCCCAATTCCAGGGTCAATGCTTTGTCTACAGTGCTGTAAGCTGGGTGGGGATGATAACAGTACCTACCTTTCAATATTATCATGATGATATAATATTTATAAAATGCTTTGCAAACTTGAAGTACTATCTTTATTGTTTTTATTTATTATTATGCATCAGCTTACTATCTTTTGACTATTTACATATATGTGCTATCTCCATATGAATGCAAATTTCTTGAGGACAGAGACTGTCTCACTTTTTCTGCCTCTGTATCCCTTGTGTTTAGCAGAGTGCTTGTTCTATTGCAGCTACTTGAAAAGTATTTCTTAAAAATTCATGCATTAATTCATTTATTCATTTGAAGTTCTACCACTCCTCTCACACAAAAAATTCCCTCTAGGACTAATAAAGCATGTCTATCATTATTCTCTCATATATGGTATAGACAGAACCATTAGGATATGATTCATCTCTCTAGTACCAGTTCTAACATGCTTCAGTCATCTATTATCTCTAAGGGGTCTGGATTCCTTCTAGTTCTTTTCCTCCAGTTTGAACCAAAGCTTCTCTGTCAAGCTTGGAAAGTAGAAGGGAAGGGAAGGGAGAGAATCGGAGAGGAGAGAAGTCTTAAAGTATTTCATAAGTGTGGAACAGAGAGAGGATTCCATTCTCATTTCAGGTTCTGATCTTAAACAGTACTTCCTTACAGACTAATATAGCATAAACTTGTCTGTGATGTAACTCCATTACGGGATATCTAGGGGTGTCTCAAGGAAAGTACTTTCAAGTTTCAACAAGGAACAAAATTTCATAATTTTAGGTAATTTCATTATGAGTTCTTCTATCCCCTCTATCTCCCTTTCTAGTATATAGTACAAATAGGGATTTTACTTTTAAACATATGTTCTAAATGAGGTAAAAGACAGCAAACTGGACTATTTCTAATCTCTTGAAATCAAGTGTTTACCCTATAATTCCATAGTATAGGACAGTTAAATATGTAATCAGAACCTCTACATTCTGAGAAAGACTACTAGTGTGCCCTGTACATACACTCATACAAATACATACATATGATTTTATAAGAAATCTTAATTTATACAGCAGCTAAACTAAGGACTGATTTGCTATTTTTTTTTTTAAAAAGGCTTATTTTAGAGTTCTTTTCAACAGTGAGTATATCTAGTACATTTAAAATGATTTCATTTACCAAAATTGACTTATTCACTGTTAAGGAACAAAATAACTATTCAGGAATGGATCAACTGTGTAAAGCAAGGCACACCTTCCATGTAAAAGGAGCAAAGAGCAGCACAGGATTTTCATTGATGAATAATTTGGTAATTCCAAATTAAAAAGTGTTTAGGTAAGACCATAATAATATTATTAAGAACCCTCAGCTTCAGAAGGCATATTTAGAATATATTGTGAATACAAAAGGGAAAAGAAATGAAGTGATATGTTAATAAAAAAAACTTCAAGGTTATGTAATTGTGAATAAAAGTATTTTTGGCATTGGTTCAAATTCTAACATTTTATTTTTTAAAAGTTCTTTGAAAGGGGGCATTATATGGAAAAAGAATGCCTTTATAAATGATCGTGCAACACATGTCATTAACATTTCTGTTTGATTTCAGTACATTTTCTTAGGCTGTAAGATTCTGGTCCACGTTGCAAATGTTCTTGTTTGTTACTAGAGATAATTTTCACAAAAATGGATGGAGCATTAAAAATAACAATTGAGTCATGGTACAGTAACAAAATTATATTTCTTGGTCAATACGTAAGTTGGAGACAGACTGGCTTCTCTAAAAGCAACATTTTCTGAAGTAGAGTGAATTTAAGAATAACCCTTCAATTCAAGAAGACGAGCAACAGAGACATGAGAATGTCAAAGCTCTGATGAAAGGGATTTTCAGGAGGAGGAAGCTGAAAAATCATACTTCAAATTTTCTAATCTTTAAAAACCAAGTTTACTATTTGTAGTTCATCTCTAAGTAACTATGATTTGCCCCAAACCTAAAAAGATAAAGTTAATTAGAAACCATAAAATGAATATTATGCCTTTTTAAGAATACCCAATATACAAATTTAATTTCTCTTATGATACTAATTAACAAACAGTTTAAAAATACCAACTAGAAGGTGGGCCTCTAGTTTATTCTAAACTCACCCAGCAGAATAACAATTTTAAAAAAATTTTTTTTAAATTAACGTTGCCAACAAGTTCAAAGCCAACAAAAATTTCTAACAGCAAGACAAGCATTAAAAAAAAAAAGAGTATTTCATATGGTCAAGGTGAAGGCAAACTGAATTGCAGGTTGCTATACTACTAAGATAAATGAAACCTTAGTTGCAAGGATGCTGCAGGGAGAAAAAAATACCTATTTTAGTCGTAGGATCCAAAAAAAAGCAATCTGACCTTCAAAAATTGTAATAAATAAGTTACTTATCCACTCTTTAGTAACAGAATTTTCTTTTCCCAATTGTGATATTATTTTATGAGGACCACAGTATTTTACAAAAGATAAGAATTTGTCAAAAGTATTTAATATAAAATTAAATAGGTATGTCTAATGATAACCTCTTAATGGCTTCCTTGAAAACTCTGATTGTCTCGTCAAATTTTCTTAGTCTGCATGGATTTTTTCCACAGAGCTCAAAGTAGGCCTAAAAGCTCTGAAAACTAGAATCCAAGCAACACACAATTCTCCATTCAGTATACTTACAAGCTTTAGTTTTCCTTCTTCACAAATCAGTAACCTGTAATCTTTTCCCCAATGCACCTAAAAGCCTCTTTCTTATCCACAGATACCGTTGCCATCAGAGCCGGCTCATCAGTGATGATCCACACCTTTCTCTTCTCTCGTTAGCTCTTTACAGGGCCCAGAACCTCACTGTGCCGTTACAGGTGATACTTCTCTTGCAGCTGATGTCAAATGTGGTCCCAAAGCACAAGGTATTTCCCCAAGGTATCCACTACCCCAACAACATCACCTGCTTCTTTGTAAGTCTTTCATTTACAGCTGATGATTTTCAAGAAAGGCTCTATAGGAAGAGTTCTCATTAGATGGCTCAGCATTAGATGGTTTTTCTATCAGAATGCTGCAACAATGTACTCGGTATGTCTCTCTTTAAAAAACAAAAAGAAAGTATTTTTGCACAGTTTCTCCTATGGCGCAGTTCAGTTTGCCCTTCAATTAGAACAAACTGCTGGAAAAACTGGTTTCTAGGTTTCTAATGGCGCAGTATTAGCAGAATGAATGATTCACGGATGTTCTTCTTAACATTCAGGAGTAACACGGAAGACTAGCAATGCAGCCCAGGTCTGGAGCTGATGAATGGTGCAGTGCTGCTGTTGTCATAGCAACTAAGAGGAAAAAAGCAGCACCATATAAGGAGCTGTGACATGG
Organism: Potorous gilbertii; assembly: GCA_028658325.1. NCBI lineage: Eukaryota > Metazoa > Chordata > Mammalia > Diprotodontia > Potoroidae > Potorous > Potorous gilbertii. The sequence goes on from CM053770.1 coordinate 518,469,576, forward strand.
ATTCTGGGAACAATTTATATTAAAAAGCTGTGAGCTCTTCGTGCCTTAAAGCTGAAACCTCTTCTATTATAGATTTTTATTCAGCTTTTGCTCTTGAGACTTCTTGAACCTAAGCAGTATAAATATATGTTTGTGAAAATAGCTATAAGGGAATAACTCTATTTCAAGGAAAAAGGAATGATTAATTATACTTTAGCAAGACAGTGCATGCCTGCAATATCTTCACAATCTATTTGGATAAATGTGAAAGGATAACTGTCATATTCTGTCACAAGGTAGGAATTGAACAGAAAGAAGATGAGGCAGAGAATTCAATTTTAAATATACAATAGCATCTGAGAAGCTGCTTTTTGAGGGTAGATACCAGATGCACCAAACTGCAGCACCATGAACTGGATGACTAATAAAGCAGCACTGGGATAAAATCCAAAGAATTCTACTGTCTCCTTTACACCGTCAAGAAACACAAACATTCTGAGGTTACTAACCCAGTGCTAACCTGTTTGAATGTACGTGGTTAGTGCCTGTGGAGATAGGAATTTTTGTGCCATTCATGACTGGTATAGTATCTGTTTATTCCTGCTGTTGCCTCAAACTTTTCCCAACTGGAGCCAAAATCCATCCCCTACTACTCCCCCAACCCATTACAGCTGCTTTTCGCTGCTGAGAAAATCAGAACAAAACCTTTGCCCTAAGCTATGGGCAATGAAGACTATGGCCAGAGGTATTTTTAACAGGAATGCTAACTGAAAGAATATGGTATGGTAAATGAAACAGTGATTGCAGCTAGCGACTGTTTCTGTCCTGGACATGGTACTGTATTCTAAACCACAGAGAAAGAACTAGATACACTTTATCTCTATGCCAACAATTACACATGTAGAGCAATTTTGTATTCACTAAGAAGAAAACAGACATCTTCCTACATTAAGAGATGTCTATTCATACACATCTAATGAAATATATTAATTTATACACACACATATATGTATGTATATGTACGAATACATATGCAAATATACATATATGCAACACACATGTATTCCGAAAAGACTAACTCATGTTTTATCCTGGTATAGTGACTCTTGGGTTCGTAAGGGTTGTACCATTAGAGTCCAAGCACTGGCAAATTCTCTACCATGCTGAAAATGCTTAGACAAGTATTCTGGACTCTTATCAAATTCCTGAGAATTACCCTCACTCCAAGTACAGAAAGGCTAATGATCAGTAGGGTGACCCTATGGTGATGGACTCTTCAGGCATGGACAAGAAGCAATGCATGAAATACAGTAAAAGAAAAAACAGTCTTCCTTCCTGTATAACCACAACCTTGTGCTTCTTAAAACTAACAAGTAAATGTCACGCTTTTTTTTCCCCACACTGCAATAATTTTTCCACTCCACCCTCTCTTGAGATCAATACAAACAATTACACAAAACATATAACACAAAAATCTTTACTTGGTATGCTGGAGGAAAGGAAGAGAGGGAGGAAAAGATGAGGGGAGGGAGGAAGGAAAGGAGGAAGGGAAGAAGGAAGAAGGAAGAAGGAAGGAAGGCATTTCTTAAGCACTTATATGCTAGGCGTTATGCTAAGTGATAGGGATACAAATACAAAAATGACTGTCTCTGACATCAAGGAAATTAGATTCTAATGGAAAGAGACAGATAAAAATATATAAATACACAGATTTATAAATAGTACTGATATTATTGAACTGATAAACTTGAGCAAGAGTTAGAAATGTAGTGCTGATAGAGACCAAGGAGTTTGGGGAGTGCGGAAGGATTGGCATAAGCTGTATGGGGTAGATAGCTAGATGGGGTAGATAGCTAGATGAGATATAAAGCATTATCTGATCTGGTACTCTAAGCCATAGTGGGTTAGATAGGTTTGAGCTCACTCACCAACCAAGAAAACAACCTATAGTTAAGAGTTCCAAAGCTGAGATTAATTTCTCCAGGGACTGGGGATGTTTATTCTCGTAATATGGTCCATAAGTGCTGTTTTATATGTGAGAAATACTGCATCAGAAAGTCACATAGTAAAATGGTTGGGGTGGATGGCTAGATGGGATAAGATATATCTTTTATCCTATAATATTGCTGTAGCTTTTGTGGAAACATACTAACTATCCTACCTTTCTGTTTTAAAACTATTATGAAAACATAATTTCTAAGTGTCTTGGTACAAGGTTCTTGTTCTTTTCTGAACATAAAACCTTATCTGTACTTAATTCCGAGCAGATAATACTCTGCGCTAAAATATTTTACTTTATTTTTTATCAAAGGAATAAGCAGTTTCTAAAGGGAGAGGCCCGATGAGCACAGAAGGAATCCTCCACGAAAACAATTAGTGCAATAATCAGATTAAGAGATGTCCCTTGTTTTAATTCATTAATATCATTTTTCTTTTCCCATCCTTAGCTGGAATGAATGGTTTCAGAAAAAGAATTCTCCAAGGTTTTGTGTAGGAATTATCATGTTTCTGTTTAAGGAACCAAAACTCTTACCTAAACTTTTTATTCTTGTTTGTTTAATCTTGATTATTGGAATTTGTCTTTGTTCTTGACCACTATAAACTGTAAGAAGAAAATGGCTTGGGGTCAGAGATTTTTCAAAAACAGTATGAGTCTCTTTCTGAATTTCTCTCTAAGCAGAGATTAAGCTTAGAATTAGATTATATCCAAACTATATAAAAGATATAATAATATATAGCCATATAGCTATATAAAATTAGATTATATCTAATAATATCTTAATATCTAAGCTTAGAATCAGACAATAAATTTGTCTCTCATAAACTTGTAGACCAAAAAGTACCAAGTACTGAGTATTTCTTCCAAACTATTACTCAATCATCTTAATTAGTTTCTTTGCTGATTATCTGGGATTTTTGGCACATATCAGGATGTCATCTAAAAATAAAGTTATTTTTGTTTCCTTTCTGCCAAGGTTTATAAATTTGATTTTGTTCTCTTGTCTTTTTGTTAAAGCAATCATCTAAAACAATGTCAAATAATAGTGGGGAGTGGAGGTATCCTTCTTTTAAGTCATATTTGTACCAGAAAAACTTAGTTTTTTCCCTTCTGCTTTGGCAATAACAGGGGTCTAATGATAGAAAAGAAGCAGGTGGTGTGCAGAGTCACAAATTCTGCAGATCATCTTACACTTTAACTTACTGGCATTCAATTTAGGAGATACTTGTTCACTGACTGATTAGGTATGGAACTGAACGATATCAATTTTAACATTCTCATTATAAGAGAAACCAGAAAACAAAGGAAATGCCATTTGGAAAAGCTAAATGGATAGATGGTCCACAAGTGCTTCTTGGAGAGAAAAATAAACAAGAAGCAGCATGGCACAGTATAAATAAGAGACTTGAAATTACAGGGTCTGGATTTCTATTTCTACCACTTACTACCAGTGTGTGACCTTGGGCAATTATTTACCCTCCCTGAGCCTCAGTTTTCTCAAATGTAAAATAAGGAAGGTTAGATTCAATGACTTCTAACATTCCTCCTACCTCCAAATTTATGAGTATATGGTTTAATTTTGACCTGTTTTCAAAAGCACCATGAAACATCAGTTTATGGGACATATGGTCCTCTTACATTTAAGTGCCTATGCTAAATATCTGCAAAAAGTCCTCATAAAAAAAAAAAAACTGAAGCCTATATACCAAAATCTGTTACAGAGAATGAAAATAAATTCTAAGATAACCTTCGAAATTAAATATTCAAAGAGATTGATACATGGTGACTTCAATGCAAAGGCAGGTATGGGCAAGACATATGCTGAAAAATCTGATTCAGGAGTAAGGAATGATAAAGACTAAAGGTATGTAAACTATACATCTCAAAATCTAAGCCTCTGATATGTAAAATGAAGACAGTGATATGTCAATCAATCAATAAGCACTTGTTAAGTACCTAATATATGCCATTCACTGTACAATGTTCTTCAAATACAAAGAAATACAAAAATACTGTTACTGGTCTCAAGGAGGTCATATTCTCATGGGGGAGACAACATGTAAATTATACATACACATACAACAAATATAGAGTAGATGGAAGATAATTTTAGACATAAGGCTCTAGAAATAGGAGGACAGGATCAAGAAAAGGACTCCTGAAGGTTTGAATCCTAAAGGAAGCTGTAGAAGCTAACAGAAAGGGAAGGAGAACATTCCAAGAATGTGAGAAACCCAGTGCAAAGGCACATAAAGCAAGAGATGCAGCACCTTATGACAGAAACAAAAAGTCCAGTGTTGCTCAGCTGCAGAGTTTGTAGAGGGAATTAAAGTATAAAAAGACTGGATAAATAAGAAGGAGTCAGAGAACTTTATACTTCATCCTAGGGGTAAGAAGGAGACACTAGAGCTTACTGAGTAGGAGGTGACATTGTCAGACCCATATTTTAAGAAAATCATGTTGGCAGCTATGTGGAAGATGGATTAGAGTGGGGAGATACTTAAGGCAGAGAAATCAATTAGGAAGTTACTACAATAGCCCAGGTATGAATTGCTGAGATCTTAATATCAGGATGGTAGCTGAATGTTATAAAGATAGAAATGACAAGCTCTTACAAAATATTATTAATGTGGTATTAGTGGGAATGAGGTTGTAACCCTGGGTGACTAAGAGTACAGTGGTGCCCTTGAAAACAACAATAAAGTTTGGTAGAAAGGATGGTTTAATAAACAAAGATAATGAGTTCTATTTGAACAGGCTGAATTTGAGATGCCAACAGGACATGCAATTTAAAAAGTCCAAAAGGTGGTTGGTGAGGTAGGACTATATGGTTTAGAAGACAGATCAGTGTGAGATGTAGAGATCTGTGAATCATCTGCATAGAGATAATTGAACCCTTGGAAACTTATGACATCACCATGCAAGACAGTATAAAGGAAAAAGAACAGAGAACAGGACAGAATCTTGAAAGATAACCACAGCTAGTGTACATGACTTAACAAAGACTGAAGAGTGGTCAGAGAGACAGGACAACCAGGAAGAAAGCAGTGTTACAAAAACCTAGAGACTATCTAGGAGAAGAAGTTAATCAGTGGTGTTAAAGGCAACGGAAAAGTCAAGAAGGATGAGTATTGGGAAAAGACCATTAGATCTAGCAATTAAGAGATCACAGATAATTTTGGAGAAGTTTCGGCAGAACGATGAGTTAGAGTTGAAAGGAAACTAGTACGAAGAGTTAAGAGGAAAGTGAGAAGAAAGGAAGTGGAGGTACTGACTGTACATGGTCTTGTCAAGGAGTTTAGCCACAAAAGTAAGGAGAGTTACAGGAAGACAGCTAATGGAGAGAGATGCATCAAGGGAGAATTTTTTAAAGATGACGGAAACATCAAAGTGGGGAAGCAGCCAACAGATAGGAAAAGACTAAAGGTAAGTGAGAAGGATTTAAGGGTGTACATGGAGAGGTAAGGAGAAGGGTTACCACTTCATGTGAGACTAGTGAAAGAGGAACCAGTGGCATAAGGCATCTGGGTAATGGGAAATGAAGAGGAAGGGAGAAACTCCTGGCAAAGGGTCTCAAATGTTTTCTTTTTTTTCCAGTAAAATATGCAAGGTTCTCAGCTAATAAGGTGTGGCAAAAGGAGGAATATAAAAGGTCTAAATAATGAAAAAATTTAGAAAAGTCACTGTGGTGAGTAGGATAGTTAATCTATTAGGGTGATGTAAAATGACTGCCTTGCTTGCTACACTGAGGACTCAGTTAAGATTACATAACATAAGTCTATAATAGATACAGATTCAAATCAACATGGATTTGAGATTTTTGCCAGCTTCATTCAGCAGCCTATGAATAGAATCCAAGGCAGTGAATACTGAGAGTAATCCAAGTTTTGGGCTTAGAAAGTCAGGATTTGTGCTAGAATAAGAGGGCAAAGGACTTGAGAGAAGAGGATAGTGTGAAGTTGAACTTGTTCACCAAGGGATAAAGAGGGAAAGGAGAGCAAACAGGGCAGGGGTGATGACCTAGAAAAGAACAGAAGAATGGAGAGATTGGAGATCATGGTGAAAATGAAGAACAGGGTTTAGAGTTGCAAGGCAGAAGGAGAGGTGGAATGACAACAGATTATGAGAAAGGAATTTTTTACAATTCATGAATGTAGACTTGAAATATTTCTGGGTGATGGCAAGTCATTCAGATTTCACATTTCTCTTATTATTAATGATTTAAAGTATTCTTTCACATGGTTGTTAATAGTGAACAATGCTTTACTTGAGAATCATTTTCATATATCCTTGGACCACTTTTCTAGTGGAATATGGCTTTTGATCTTATATAAATGGTTCTCACTTATATAATTGCAAATTTTCCCCTACCCACACACTTCAATTAACTTATATAACAAAAGTATACATAAAATAATACTTAAGTCATAAAATGTACTAAAATGCAAACGTATTAAATACCATACTGATGGGGTGATGGGACCTGGACCCCAAAAGAAAAAAAAATATGTCTCTGGAAGCAACCCAGGCCCTGAATTTTCCCATACATTCCAGCAACCGAGATCACTGGAACCTCTGTCCAAGGCACCTGGCCCATCCCAGGTATATACAGACTACTCCTTAATCCCACCTAGATCATTAGAATGGTAATTTAAATGGGAAGATCTTTCCCATTCATTAATAGGTCTACATGACCTGCCTGGGTCACATGGAAGTCTGAGTCACATGAACCTGTAGTGGGAGGAGCTTGCTGAACAGGTGGAACAAGAAGAATGGAACAGGAAGAGGCAGAGCTAGAGTTGAGAGAAAATTTTGTCAGAGTAGTCAGAACTGAAGGACATAGGCAAGCCCGCAGCTGGTTGTGAGTGTGAGAAGGGCATTTATTTAAGGGAAGCCTGTTTTTGATTTGTTTAAAGGAGCTGGCTTGTGGGAAGTCTAGGGGATAATGGTGTTCTCTGCACTGTTACTGTATATGGACTTTTGCTACTATGATGCATTGTCTTTCTGGTATCTGAATATATGTTTTCGTTCTGCCTTCCATGTGAAGAGTCTGTTGTATTTTGTGATTGAGAATTGTGCCAGGATATTCATGGCTGCTGTAGGTGCTGCGAATATCACACTGGCACTACACATGGTAATGAGGATGGGATCGTGAAATATCAGACCTCTACTTGAAGACAGAAAGGTGGAGAAGACAGAGGAAGAAATGGATGTCCCAGGGTGGGAGAATTTGCCTTATTCCTCCTTAGCAAGAGAGTGGGCTAAAGGTATAGGGATCTGTGAACTGGGAACCAAGGCTACAGAAGGGAGATCCCAGAGACTTAGAAAGATGTTTTCAGGGAACACCAACAGAACCAGGGAAAGAAATGGCAGGGGTATGTAGGAGAGGTTGGGCCTCGATAACAAGCTATCGAATTATATGTAAAAGAAGAGATAAGCTGCTGGAGGAGAAGGGTAAATGGAAAGGGAGTTGTTTGGTTTGCATGAGAGACTTTTTATGCTGCAGCATTCAAATTCTTCTTTAGAAGAACAAGTTGGAGGGTCTCAGGTGGTAGGAGAAAAAATGGTTGTTGGTTTGGCGCATAGGAGGAGGCAAAAAGTTAACAACAGAAAAGTGAATGCAGCCCTTACACAGGCTGGGATTGAAAGGGGCCCAAACACAGGCCAGCATGGGATGAGAACAAAACAAATGAGGAGGCTGAGGTTCAGCCAGTACTAAGAAGGAAGCAGGAGAATAAGGAAGCCCCTACAGTGTTTGGGGAAGTAATTGAGGATCTTACTCAGCAAGATCAGTGAAAAAGATAAATTTCCTCGAGAGAAGAGTAAATAAATAGCCTGTGGATTCTAAGTCAGAATAGACTGACAAGAAAAGAATTGTTTACTGCTCTATTGAGAATAGGAGTAGATTTTGGAAAAATAGATGGCATTCCAACTAACGAACTATAAATGCATCGAGGGAAAAGGCTTGATTTTAGACTGAGCAGAGAGATGAGAACTACCCCTGCAGAGCCTCCTGAAACACTGGATCCACACCTGCAGGGAGAATGGGAGATTGACTAGGTCCTAGATCAGATTAAAGAAAGTATACCTCTAATCAGAATGATGACCCCAAAACTGAAAATTAGAAAACAGTAAACAACAGTGAATGAGGCTATGATAGTGGGTTCATGAACTCCAGAAGCGTGGTTAGCCCTATGTCTACCCAATTTCTGTGTACTGTCTCCTTGTTTCTTTTTGGCTTTTTTGTCTGTTCACCTTGTTTGTCAGATTTGTTTTCTGCAAGCTTAGTAACCCTCTACCTGTAGATACCTGACTGCTTAAGCCAGATGTCTGTCCCTGTCCAAAACTGTGATTTGTCACCCCTAGACTTGACATCAACCAAGCTCTGGATGCCAGCTAAGGAACTGAATGAACCTTTGAATGAGACCTCTTGGGGCAGGGACAACTTTACATCCAATATCAGTAGAAAGTAGCTATGGAAGAAGAGACCTTCGTCCCTTATTCCAAATTTTTCGGCCCCATTCATTTGAAGTGAGGAATGATGGTGTACTTGTGTTCAAGTCCCATCCTAAGGTATTGTTTTATGTTCTTATTTTGTGTGATTCTGTTATATTATTGTAAAGTTCTGCTGACACCAGTTGCTTTAAGATATTCTTTTATATGCTTATTTTCTGTTATTCCTGTTAAAGTTCTGTTGATACCAGTTGCCCCACTAATCTGACCTATGTAATGATTATGAAAGATCTTGGGGCCACAGGTAATGGTAATTTAAATGGAAAAATCTTTCCCATTCATTAATAGGACTTTGTGACATGCCTGAGTCAGAAGGATCTTGTGGTGGGCGGAGTTTGCTGCACAGGTGGAACAGGAAGGGTAGAACAAGAACAGGTGGAGCTAGAGTAGAGTTGAGAGAAAATTTGGTCAAAGTAGTCAAAAAGGACACAGGCAAACCGCAGCTGATTGTGAGTGTGAGAAGGGCATTTATTTAAGGGAAGCCTGCTTGTGATTTGTTTAAGGAAGTCGGTTTGTGGGAAGCTTAGAAGGGGAAAGGCTTGGGAATAGTGTTGTTCTCTGCATTGTTACTGCGCATAGATTTTTGTTACTATGATGAATTTGGCTTCCTGGTGTCTGAATAAATGTTTTGGTTCCCTCTTCCATGGGGAGAGTCTGTTGTATTTCACCAGGCATATTTATGGCCACTATAGGAGCTGTGAATATTGCATTGGCACTACAATGACCTAATTAGTTTACTTGATATTTCTTTCACTGTTGCACCTAACCCACCCAAACTACTCCACTAATCTCACCTAGATCATTTTCACTGTCCGTTTTGGGGATAAGCATCAGCCTCATTCTCATGAGAACCCACAAGAACCTCTCCCTGCTTTACCAGAGTTACAATAAACTCTGTGATTGACTGGAAGATGGTTTGAGTGTATGAATACTTTCCAGGCAATTCATAGGACTCTGACATTTTCGAGGATCCCAGAAATCCTGAATCATGTCAATACCATGATAGTAAACAGAATTATGAAATGAAAGGTAAATATATGATATTAATGATATTGATGTTAAAGTACGTTAAACACAGTTGTACGGTACATTGCCCCTTCCCCATCCACTGCGCCTAGCCTTTACCACCGGTTGTTGGCAGCACAACATTTTTTTTTTAATGAAGATACTGAGATGTTTGGATAATGGCTCTCTTCTTTTCCTCTTCTGTCTGATGATAGCAAGCAATATTATCCTCACCTAGTCTTTGAAGTTTTAAAAATCTTAAAGTATTTGGATCTATCTTTTCAATACAAGAAAAAAATTCATTCAAATGATGAAATGCTTCTGCCAACTGTTTCACTGTGAACCTTTTCGGTTCAATCTCAGTTCAGGAGTTTCCTTTTTCTCTTCTGAAATCTTTACATCTAGCAGCTCAGTCAAATCCTCATTTGTCAGTTTTTCTTCATGAGACTCAATCATCTCCTCTATATCATCTTATCCACCACTAGCTCCAATTCTGATGCTAATTTTATATCTTCCAAACTTTTATCTTGGTCAAATCCGCCAGAACTATGAGCACACTTTTTCCAACTCTCTTCACAAGTTTCTGTTACATCTTCTCATGCTTTACCAATATTCCAGATTGCATGGTAAATATTATAGGACTTCCAGAAATCTCTCCATGTCAAGCTCTTATCTGCATCAAAAGTAACAAGTGTCTGGGCAAAGGTACTTGAAATTAACAATCAATTCCTGACATAAAAGGATCTAATAACAAAGGTAACACTGGGGGAAGGCAGACCACTTTTACATTTTTCATTAAAATCATCCAGATGGAGAGAGTTACCTGGGGCATAATCCAAAAGAAGTACTTTGAAAATAAGCCATTATCAATTCAAAACTTCTTAGAATGAAGTAGTCCATACACTATTGCTCAAAGATGATAAGGTTATCCATGCCTTAGTGCTGGAGAAATAATGTACATTTAGTGTGGCCTTGCTGATTCCTTTCAATGCTCCGGGAATTTCCGAGTGCTGCACAAAAACAGGTTTAAATTTTCAAGTCCCAGAAACATTCCTTCCAAGCAGAAGAGTAAAATCTTTCGAAGCTTTATGCCCTGACATAGTTTTTTCTTCTATTGAGATGTAGGTTCAACATGGCTTTCTTTGATAAAATAGGATGGTTTCTTCTACATTAAAAATTTTTATCTATTATTTTTTGCAGGAACTCTGGAAACTTCTTTGCTGCTTCAATATCTGCACTAGCAGCCTCTCCTGACACTTGCACATTATGAAATCCTGCACGATTTTTAAATTACTGGCTGCTATAAATATCTGTCTTCCTTCAGGTACTTTACCTTTAGAGCTTCAAAGAAGCTTCGAGCCATGGCTTGAATTGTCATCAAGCTTAAAGGCATATTCTTCTGAGTCTGGTCTTATATCCATATAGTTAATAGTTTCTCCATCTCTAAAACAGAACCTTCTTTTTGTTTTTACAGATAATTGATTTCATGCAAGCACTGTCTTTTGCATGTTCCTTTATCCTGGCAGTATCTTTTACTATGGTCTTCACAGGTTCACCAGATTAAGTTCATGTGCTATCACGATTTTTGCCCTCCTTAATATTTTCTTATTATTTTCATTTCCAAGGCTTATACTTATGAGATAGTTCACATTTCCTCTCAAGAGCAGGCTTGTCACCAGTGATGGTGGAAGTATATGGATCACTACTGAACACACAGAGAGGCCGGGTATCACTGACTACCTCCAGATACAAGGGAACTAACTTGGGTTTCTCAGCTTGCTATTACGTTTACACTGCCTGAACAATACTGACTTTTATTACACAGTCCCCGCTTTGCAAAAAAGAATTTTCAGGATTTTTTTTTTGGACTGCAGATTCCTTTGAAAATTCTTTACTTAAAGTTCAATTTGTGTAATGAGAATTTATGTAAAGGAAAAACTCTGTGTAAATTGTTAAATACAAATTGTGAATACTAAATTTTTATCAGAGATATTCAGAGAAAAAAGTTTCCTTAGTCAACTTGCTTCACCATTGCAGATGCATTCATTTTATTTGTGCAGAAGCTTTTCAATTCCATGTATTCAAAATGATCAGTTTTATTTTTGTAATTGCTTCTGTTCCCCTGGTTAAAAATTCATCTCTTACTCACTGCTGTGAAAAGTATATCTTTTTATTCACTTATACTTTTTAAAAATGATTTTTAATATTCAGACCATATCCATTTTGAATTTATTGTGAAATATGGTATAACATATTGGTACATGCCTAATGCCTGCTAGATTACTTTCCAATTGTTATTATCTAATAGGGAATATTTTTCTACTTAATTTATGTTTTCAGGTTGAATCCCATTATTTGTGATTTTTCCTTGTCCATTCTGTTCTATTGATCCTCTTTTTCATTTTTAATGAAAACAAATGGTTTTAATAATTTCAGCTAGCCAAACAAGGGAGAGAGAGGATCACAGGAAGCAAAATGGACAATTTTGATTACCTTAAATTAAAAAGGGTTTGCACAAACAAAATCAATGTAACCAAGATTAGAAGGAAAGGAGGAAATTGGGAAAAATGTTTTACAGCAAGGTTCTCTGATAAGGGACTTGTTTCTCAAATATACAGAGAACTGAGCCAAAAATTTAAAAATATGAGTCATTCCCCAATTGATAAATGGTCAAAGGATATGAACAGGCAGTTTTCAGATGAAGAAATCATAGCTACATATAGTCATATGAAAAAATGCTCTAAATCACTCGATCAGAGAAATGTAAATTAAAACAACTCTGAGGTACTACCTCATACTTATCAGACTAATATGATAGAAAAGGAAAATCACAAATGTTGGAGGGGATATGGGGAAACTGGCACTCTAATGCACTATTACCAGAGCTCTGAACAAGTCCAACTATTCTGGCGAAAACTTCGGAACTATGACCAAAGGGCTATAAAAATGTGCATACCCTTTCACCCAGCAACACCACTATTAGGTCTGTATCCCAAAGAGATAAAAGAAAAGGGAAAAGAACCTATTTGTGAAAAAATATTTACAGCACCTCTTCTTGTGGTGGCAAAGAACTGAAAACTGAGTGGATATTCATCAACTGGGGACTGGCTAAACAAGTTGTGGTATATGATTAGGATGGAATAATATTATTGAAATAAGAAATGATAAGCGTGATGCTGTCAGAAAAAACTGGGAAGACTTACATGGACTCATACAAAATGAAGTGAGCAGAGTCAGGGGAGCACTGTACATAGCAACAGCAATTTTGTCTGAGGATCAACCGTGAAGGACACAGCTACTCTGATAAAGACAATGTCCAATACAAATCCAAAGGACCCACGATGAAAAATAGGTTTTGTATGATTTCACACGTACGACCGCTACCAAACATGGTGTGCAGGGAGTGGGATTTGGAACTCAAAACTTTAAAAATGATTTTTAAAAAATTTTACATGTATTGGGAAATATTTTATAAAATAAAAAATTTTTAAAATAATTGCTGCTCGATTGTGTAATTTGAAGCCTGGTAGTGCTCTTTTCCATTGATGCCTACCTTTTCCTCACTGTATATGTACATATATTATATGTGTGCGTGCCTACATAATACATACGTACACACACGCACGCACAGACTTCAATACTGAATGGCCGCCTGAAGAGGGGGCAGCTCGCCCACGTCCCACACGCCTACTCCAGAAAGTCCTAAGTTTGCACCAGAACAAATAATGATCAAAACATTTAATGAGAAACTACGAGAGTTTCTTCCACCCAGAAACGGCACCAAAAAAAACCCAATCAGGCCCCTCCGCCAGAACAGCTAACGTCGGCACAGGGACGCGTCCCGGACCGACTACAGGTTGTCAGAGACGTGAAGAGTCTGCAATGCTCTGTGCCCAGGGGCAGAAAAAACAGCCTCAAGTGGGAAGCTCCAGAAACCAGCAGAACCATGAGGAACAGGCCCGCAGAGCGCTCCGAGACCACAACCACCTTGTCCTGCACCTCCAGGACAACCTGGGACGTCTGGTAACTCTAAAACTAAGCTTCTAATGCAGAAGGTGGCAGTGAGCACAAGAACCCAGGAAACTCAAGAGGAAAATGGTCCAAGCAACCCACCTCCAAAAAAAGAAGGCAAGGGATCCTAGCCCTGGCATGCAGCCCTAACTCAGGAACTAGAATTGGAAAGGTGAGTATCAAAGACGTAAAGCTAACAGTCTATCATACAAGAGAGCAGAGACTCAAAGGAAAAAATTGGTTTTCCAGAGGGACTACAAGAATACCTAGAAAAATAAAGCAAAAGCTAAAAATAAAATAAAATAAAATAAAATAATGAAATAAAAGCTTTGAGAGAAAGAATTGGAAGGAGAATAAGTAGCTTAGAAGAGAAAGTGGTGAACCTTAATCAAGAAATGCAATCTCTGAAAACTAGAATAGACCAAAGAGAAATCAATGATACTATGACACAGCAATACATGTTAGAAGAAATGATAAGATTTTTAAAAATAGATGATGATACTTGATATCAAAAACAACTGACCTAGAAAACATGTCAAGGAGAGATAATCTAAGAATCACTGACTTCCTGAAAACCTTGATTTTTTTTTTTAAAGCCTGGGCACTATATTTCAAGAAAAGATAATTGCAAACTGCCCAAACCTCTTAGAACCAGAGGGCAAAAATAAATATAGAAAGAATCTATCAACTGTTTCCTGAAAAGAATCCCAAAGAGAAAGGCTCCAGGAAGGTCACAGTCAAAAACCCAGAGCTCATGTGCCAAAGCAAATATATTTTACATCCCTATAAAGAAGTAATTGAAGTGCCAAGGAGCTATAATCGGGATCTTCTAAGATCTGGAAGATTGCATTATAAGCAGAGGAGACTATATTCTAAGGACTATATTCGAAGATTCTATTAAAACCTGAGGAGATCTTAGAATACAACATTACAAAAGGCAAATGATTCAAGCTTATTACCAAGAATAATTTACCCTTCAAAGCCTGAGTTTAATTCCCCAGGTAAACAAAAGAATAGATCTGTACTGGAACGGAGGAATTTTAAGCATTTGGGATAAAAAAAAAACAAAGTTGAATGATAACTTTGAAATATAAACAAAATAGTCCAGAGAAATCTAGAAAAGGTCATTTGTGTGTGTACAACTGTAAAGAGCTGTACAATGATGTTGTGCTGTGTGCGTGTGTTCATCCTTCATTGCTGAAGAAGACCATGCCATCAGGGAAATAATGACATGACTTGCGATTGACTTTTTTTTTTGTTTTGAGTGAAGGAGGGCTGTGCAGGTCACCAGCCTCACATCCTCCAGAGTCATCTGAATCCAGTGACCAGATATTCATCAGGATGACTGGAGATGACCCAGGATGAGGCCAATGAGGTTAAGTGACTTGCCCAAGGTCACACAGCTAGTGAGTGTCAAGTGTCTGAGGTGAGATTTGAACTCAGGTCCTCCTGACTCCTGCTCTATCCACTGCACCACCTAGCTGCCCAGAGTCAAGGATAACACTTAGGTAGTGATCCAGGGTTATTGGAAAGATGATGCTATTCTTAGCAGTAATAAGGAAGTGGGGAAGGTCTTGGGGAAAATATAATATGTACTCTCACCACGATCATTTTCCAAGTTGTCATAGAAATCTCACCTCAGGGCCTCACCCTTCTGGGTGCCTGCTTTCTCTTAATTTAGGTCAAGATGTCACCTTTAGAGGCAAAACACTTTCTAAGACATTAGTATTTTTTGAATCATGGACTTCTTAGGCAGACTGGTAAAGTCTATATACCCCTTCTCAGAATGGGTTTGAACATATAAAATAAGATACATAGAAATGCAAAGGAAACCAATTATATTAAAATAAAGATGGAACTTCCCCCATTCAAGCTCAAGATTCCATTCAATTTATCCACATACTCAGAACCTCTCTCTGCTCTAGTCTAAAAGAAAGTGATTTATCTCCCTGTGTACCAACTCCTTGTAGATGAGGCTTATTGTTAAGTCCCTGTATCCCATTACAGAATGTAGCAGGATTCTCTCTTCCCAATATAATGGGACCTCTCCCTTTTAATCCCCTCTGTTTGAATCCTTCCCTTTGCCACCTCTCCCATTCCCCTTTATTCCCTCTTCTAGCTAAGATGCTACAGGAGTTATCTTCACTTCACTATTCACTATTCCTGTTTTAATGAAATAAGTATTTTATTTTAATGCTGGAAAGATGACAAGAAAGGTCTATCTCACCAAGCTCAGAGCAGAGCACAGCCCAATCTGGGTTACGTGGTACTGGAGTAGGCTTCAGGGCATGGAATCAGGGGTAGCAGCTGCAGTTCAAAAAGGGGAGAGGTAGGTGAGGGATAGAGGGCAATGGGTGATGTAGCGTAATCATATCCTTTGGTGAATATGAAGATTTTTCAGCCCACAAATGCCAAAGTCAGTTTCAAAGATCAGTAAAAAAGCTGCTTCACCTGGTGAGAGAGAAGCACAGTGCGGCCCCAGCCCCAGGTCAGGGCAGCGGCAGCCACTGAGGCAGCATCCACTTTTGGAGCCCTCAGCCTAAAGACCCTGGGGGAATCAAGCAGCTGATCTGGGTCTCAGTGTTGAGTGATGGTCCTGGGGTGAGGAGGATTGCTGGCATGGTAGAGTTGGTGGTGGCTGTGGAGAGGGAACCTGACTCGCAGTTCCAGGGTGAAAAAGATCAGAGCACAGTTTGAGAGATGATTAAATTCCTTTCCCTTCATTGTGTCACACTGGAGGAACTGAGAACTTATAGGTCCCCAGAGATCTGAGAAAACAGCTTCACAAAACCTCTGAAGCCTAGGGTAGTATACCGTTCACTTGACAAAGGACTCAAAAGTCAAGTAACTGGCTAGGAAAATGTCCAAAAAAAGAGGAAAAAACAAGACTATAGAAGGTTCCTTTCTTGGTGAATAGGTATTTTCTTCTACCCTTTTGGATGAGGAAGAACAAAGCATATCATCAGAGGAAGATATCAAAGTCAAGGCTTCTATATCCAAAGTCTCCGAAAAAAAATGCAATGGTCTCAGGCCATGAAAGAGCTCAAAAATTTTGAAAATCAAGTAAGAGAGATGGAAGAAAAATTGGGAAGAGAAATGACAGTGAGAGTGTAGAAAAGACGAGAGCTGAATAGAAAATTTGACTTTCAAATACACGAATCGAGAAAAACATGAAAAGGTAAACAGGGAAGAGAAGTCTTAAGGAATTCATTAAAGTTGAACTGTTTACATTCCTACATAGAAAAATGTTATTTGTAACTTATGAGAACTTTTTCAGTATTAAGGTAGTTAGAGGGAAATATATAGATATGTATGCATGTGTATATTACATGTGTATAGATATGTATATGTACATGAGTGTATGTGTGTATGTACACACATATATACACACTTAGAAGGCACAGGGTGAGTTGAATATGAAGGGAGAATACCTAAAAAATAAAATTTACTATTGAATGGAATGTACTAGGAGTAAGCGAAAGGTAGAGGTAGAATGTAACAAATCATTTCACATAAAAGAGGGAAGAAAGAGCTTTTATACTGAATGGGAAGGGGGGAAGATGAAAGAAAATAAATGAGCCTTACTGTCATGGGATTTGGCTTAAGGAAAGAATAACACACACTCAGTTGGGTATGGAAATCTATTTCACCCTACAAGAAGGCAAGGGAGAAGGTATAGGAGAGGTAAGATAATAGAAAGGGACAACAAAGTGGGGAAAGGGATAATTAGAAGCAAACACTATTGTGGAAGGATGGTCAAAAAAAGAGAATGGAATAAATGGTGGACAGGATAGGACGGAGGGAAATGTGGTTCATCTTTTACAACGTAACTATTATGGAAGGGCTTTGCATTGTTATACATGTATGACCTATACTGAATTTCTTGTTTTCTCAATGAGAGTGGGTGGGGAGGGAGGGAGAGAATGTGGAACTCGAAGCTTTAAGAATGAATGTTAAAAATTCTTTTAGCATGCAACTGGAAATTAAGCTATACAGGCATGCAATGGAGCATAGAAATCTACTTTGCCCTACAGGAAAATAGAGGGGAAGGGGGATAGAAGAAGAGTGGGTAACAGAAGGGAAGACAGACTGGAGGAAGGGGTAGATGGGGTGTATATTGTCCTGGGGTGTGGAGTGGGGAGAGATTCAGAGAAAATTTTGAATTCAAATTCTTATGTAAGTGAATGTTGAGAATTAAGAACTGAAAAATAAATAAATTATATATTTTAAAAAATAAAAAAATCTCTAGAGGTGAGGTAATTTATTTATGTATTTTTTTCTTGGTAGTTATATTTATTTACCTTTTCTTGTATTTCTTTTGTTGGGAATATTTACAAAATGAGATCTTCTCGTATCTGCTGTGCTCCCTATCCCTATTATACCAAGAATACTTCAAATTCCTCACTTTTATTGAAATTACATATTTTTTTTCCACTGATCATTAAGCTATGATTTGTGGGGTATATAATTTTGGATGCTATCTAGAATTCCTTTGCTGTTTGGAATTTATTATTCCATTTCCTTCTGCAGTACCTGATGGGGATAAAATTGTCTTGTATAAAGACAATTTCCTAACCTTTCTCCTGGCTGCTTACAGGATTTGTTGTTTGTCGCTGGAATTGTTAAATTTCCCTGCTGTGTTTCTTGGAATTGTCTTCTGAACTCTTCTCCAAGGTGATCCGTTTAGTGTTTCAATTTGTACTTTTTTTTTCCTGTGTTCAGAAGATCTGGACAGGTTTTATTTATTATTTCCTGCATTGTGGTATTCAAGTTTTTTGATGTAGTTATTTAATGAGACTATACTCTGGTTTCTCTTCTCTTCAGAATTTATATAAATTCAATGAGACTTGATCCTTTGTCTCCTTGCTTCCTGTCTTTGGGAAAATGATTTCTGCTTATATATACAAACTCTTTTAGTCTTATTAATTTTTTCTTTTCTTCTTCCAGATTCACTTTAGTATATTTGTATTCCATTTCTGTTCCTTCTTTTGCTTCTCTGAAGCAACTTTCCACTATGAATTCAAGTACTTTTTTGTTGTGCTAATTATTTCTGCTTAGCAGGCCATAGGTTTTATATTTATTTTCTTCTGAATTGTTCTTTTATGTTTTTCATTTTTGCATCTGAAATATTCTGGAACACTTTTTGTTGTTCTAAGTCCTCTTGCTATTCCTTTGAGTTCTGTCTTTCATCAGGTCATGGTTCAATTTCCTTTATCTTTAATTCTTTATTTGAAGAGGTTTGGAAGCTTTAGAATGCTTTGTATTCATGTTCCCTTCTACTTTTATTATCTTTTCTTTTGATTTATCTGCTTGTCCTCTAAATTTTTATATGAATTTTCTTCTCCTTGAAATCATTGCAAATTCTGGACTTTCAAATTTATAGCCCACTGTTGCTCAGTTTCTAACTCCTTCCCTTTGATGAAGGGATTACTCTCAGAGCTGAACCACCATGTTATCTCCACCTACATCTTACTACAAGGAATTTACTTTTCATTGACATCAGTCCCTGCTCCAAAGCAGCTCCTGGGTAAATGGAACTGGTCTCAACTGGACTATAAACCTCTTTCTTCCATCCATGTTTATCTACACATGATAGCTCCATGCCCCAGTTCCTTCAGTTTTTTGGTTGTACCAAATTTGATTGTACCAAACGGGCATCTATCACTTTTTTCAGGGTTAAAGAATGATGTGCTGAATATTTCTAGCAAAGCTACTATGTACCTGAGTTCCTTAATTTAAGGGTGTCGCTAGGCAGCAGGAAACCTAAATCCTCCCTTCCTCTACTTTCCCCTTTTCTTTGTGTGACTGGGCAAATTGTGTGTGTATGTGTGTGTGTGTGTGTGTGTGTGTGTGTGTGTGTGTACAGACTTAGATATATAAGTGCATGTTTGTTGCAACAGGGTAATGAGATATAGGAGTAGGGTTTACTGGTAGACTCTGTAGCATGAAGAAAATCCCCAACTGGGTTCCTATACACAATCCCAGATTGTATGATTTGCCAGGGAATGGTAACTTGGGGGAGAGGTACTGAATGAACATGTTTTGAATAGGCCTTCTCTACTATTTACTCATAACTAGTAGGCCTCTTGTTTTCTTGTACCATACATTCAGCTGTAATTGCTATACCTCCAGTACATAATTCCTCTCTTTGGATTTTTAAAGACTTACCAGGGACTGGAGAAAAATGTCTAGTCCTCCTCTTTGTTGATCATATGACCTGAAAATTCCTACACTTACTACTACAAAGCCATAAAGTTCAAATGAGATCAAAAAAGAATTAAAAAACTCAATGAAGAATTATGGAAGGTGATTTCTTCCACCCCAAAAGTACACAAAAAGTCAGTAAGAAGTCAAAAGTAACTAGGAAAGGGAGCCCTTACAGTAAAGTCAGTGCCACCAAAACTAGAAACAGGAAATTGTATTGTTAATGTACTTTTGCTTAATTTGCTTAATCTCTCCCATTCTTTAATAGGCTGTGACCTGCTTAAATCACATGGAAGCCTAAGTCACATGTGGTGGGAGGAGCTTGCTGAATGGGTGGAACAGGAAGAGAGTGGAAGAGAGCTGGGAAAAAGTTGGTAAGAGCAGTCAGAAAGGAGGAAAGAGAGGACACAGGCAGGCGGACTGCTAAGATTGTGAGTGTTTGCTTGTGGGAAGGCTCCAACAGGAGGGAGAAGGCTTGGGAATAGTGTCCCAAGCAATGCCAATGTGTATTGACTTCTTGGTTACTACGATGGATTTGGCTTTATCGTGTTGGGATTTGGCTTTCTGGTATCTAAATAAATGTTTTTCTTCTGCCTTCCTTATGGAGAGTCTATTATACTTTGGATTTAGGATTAGACTGGTATATTCGTAGCCACTCCCAATAGTCTGCAAGACTTTGTGTTGAGACAACAAGATCAGAGAGTTCTCCTGAGCAAGTCGCAGGGTAGCATTAAAGACCCAGAAAGGACATGTCACAATTTCTAGGGAGATGCAGTGAAAATAATATTGCTATGTTCAAATTGGACAGCCCATGGTTTCTGAGGTCCCTAAAATTTTGTTCTAAGACTTCAGAGAAGGCCTTTAAAGTGTTTTAGAGTCACTTTTTTAAAGTCACTAAAGTAACTTTTTTACTATCAAAAGTTTCTTTGTACTTGGCTAATTTTCCCTCCTTGGCTAATTTCCCTACCTAAAGTCTGAGGTAGGTATTATGCAGAAAATGGGGGGATAGAGAAGAGGATAAGAGTCTTAAGGAAAGAAAAAAAATCTGAAATGGCTATTGTAGTGAGTGGAATAGAGAATCAATTAGGGAGGTAAAGTAGGATTGCTTTGCTGTTCTGAAACCCAAAGACGCATTGCACTCTAACCTCTGGAGGTGGAGCTCAGTGGGACCCAGAGCAGAACAAGAAAAGTGGAAAAATTCTCCCCAAAATGCAACTAAAGTAGAGACTGACCTCAGCATGAAGCCCCATTTCAGAAACTAAAGCTGGAGAGATAAGTAAGGAAAACATCAGTATTAAAAAAATTATTGCAACTATAATACTAGAACAAATGATAGCAGAAATTCAAAGGGAAAAAATGAATTTTCCAGTCATTACATAAATACCTAGAAGAAATAACATAATAACTTAAAAAAAAATTAAAGCTTTTAAGGAAAGAATTGAAAAATTATTAAGTAACCTAGAAGAGAAAGTGATAACCTTACCCAACAAAAGGAATGACTCAATTATACAGCAAAAATTATGAGAACAAAATCAAAATACTGGAATAAATGGAAGAAAATGTAGGATACTTGTTATAAAAAAAAAAAACTGACTTGAAAAGCAAGTCAAGAAGACTTAATATAACAATCATAGACTCTCCAAAAAGCATGACCAAACCCAAAAAAACCTGGTCATTATACTTTAAATCAATAAATGCAAACTGCTCAAATTTATAAGCAGTAAAGGATGACATAACAACAGAAGGAATCCATCCCCTGAAAGAAACCCCCAAAAGAAAAGTCCAAAAAATGTCATGGCCAAAATCTACAACTCTTACATCAAAGAAAAAAATACTTCAGTAAACAAAAAAGAAGCAGTTCAAGTACCAATGACTCACAGTCAAGATCCCATAAAACCTGGCAGCTTTTACAGAAAAAAAAAAAGGAAATTTTAGAATACAATATTCCAAAAGGCAAAAGATATCTAGCCTTACAACTAAGAATAATTTACTCAACAAAGTCAAGTATAACCCTATGGGGGGAATGTATCTCTAATGGAAAAGACAATAATGATAATCCTCCTTCAGCCCCCAAAAAAGGTCACTGACACTTTTTTTAAAAAATTAACAGAAGAGAACAGAATGAAGCATAGACCAAAAAGAGAATTTTAAAAGTATCATGCATAACTTACTATACACTTTTTTAAAAAAGAGCAAACACCATGAAATGAATATATATTACTTTAATACTTTTTTTTTTTTTGCTTTGTGAGTGTAATATCTTTTTGACATTTAACTTCAACATTAAAAATATCTGGAAGAAAGGAGAAGAGGAAGGAGGGAAAGGAGGAAGTAAGCAAGATTGTAAGGAAGGGAGATAAAATAGTGACCACATCCATTACAACTTTATAGGCCCTCAGAACAACAAAACCATCCTACTTTACCTTCCTAATTGACTCTCTATTCCACTCACTACAACAGCTATTTTAAATTTTTTTCTTTCCTCAAGACTTTTATTTTCTTCTCTACTCCCACATTTTATGAAAAATACCTACCCTGAATTTATGAAAAACAAACTGCCAAGTACAAAGAAAATTTTGATAGTAAAAATGTTACTTTATTGACTTTAAAACAAAATGTGTTCAAAAATTTTAATTTTTAAAGCTTTTCATTACCTAGCAACGTTAAAAGCAATGAATTAAATTTTCAACAAATGAATAATAGCAACTCACATTTATATAGCTTTAAAATTTGCAAAGCACTTTATTTATAGCCTCACAACAACTCTGTGAGGGAGGTGCTATTATTATTAGCTCTACTTTACAGATGACAAAACGGAGGCTAAGATACACTAAGTGACCTCCTCAGGGTCACACAGCCAGTAAATGTTTTAGTCACTATCTGAATTCAGGTTTTCCCGTTTCCAAGTAGAGCGCTCTATCTGGCTTTTTTTTTTTTTACCAACTTAGTTTTGTGCTAAAAATACTGTAAGTAGTTTGTTGCTTTTCAGTTCCAAATCCTCCTCTTTTTTTCCTTTTGCACTTAGGCAGATTCTTCTTCCTAGTCTACAGTTGGGCTGACCTAATTGCAAATAGGCCATTTCTGAGTGAGAGTTTTAATATATGTAAAGTACTGAAAAAATATGCTAAATTAGCAAAAGTCCCTTAGCTAAAATCAGGAAAGGAAGAGATTAGCTCCTTTTTTTACACTTTAGAAGATGGAAAATTTTATACACACACACACACACACACACACACACACACACATCCTATTGGATTAGAAGTGAAGGCTGTTCCACACATACTGGCATGACATATGCAATTTAAAGATGGGACAAGGGAATAACATGTAACGAGACAAGTGAATTACACCAAAAGAAGCAGAATAAGGTTAACTGCCATGATAGTTCGAAAATGGGGTATTTATATTTTTCTTCACTTAAGTCAGGACACATGGAAGACATGGCATCTGCAGAGTTAATAAAACAGTAATTCTTTTTCAGCTAGTAATCCTGAGGATCATCCCTTCCTATTTTGATTCCACTGCATCCTAGGCCACCTCCATGATCTCATCTACATCTGGCCACTGGACCCAGATGGCTCTGGAGGAGAAAGTGAGGCTTGGTGCCTTTGCACAGCCCTTCCTCCTTCCAATCCAAGTCATGGAATCTCTTCCTGATGATGATCCCCTTTGAGAAGGAAGACAAACCATAACCACACAACCACAACCACAAGTCTCAGAAGCACAAAATAGGCATTATAATAAGTAAAGCTATAGTAATCTAAAGAATATGGCCATCTAAGATTTTTTTTCCCTACAAGAAATTAATCTATAGTCAATCAATCCATCCCTCTTCCACTTTCTTTTGTTTATTCATAACAGGTTAAGGAAGAGAACTGTGCCCATAACTGAATAAGTTGAATAACACCAATCTTTATCTCAAATTCCAAAGACAAAAGGAAAATACTTGTGAACTGTTGATAGAAAAGTAGACACAAAGTAATGGAATAATCTATGACATCATCTTTTAAAGGATGTAGTAAATTTCATTGTTAGTCTTAAAGTTATTTGATATATAACATTTTGCAGAAGGAAAATAAAACTATTTAACAGATTAAACATATTTCAACCACTCTATAAGGAGAATTCAGCAGTTCCCATGGGCAATATGAGACCGCACTGAAAATTAACCCTTACTGCACCAGCAATAGTAGATTTCTTATCAACTCTGAGAGCACATTTCCCCTTTTAAAAAGGCTACATGTAGCTGTATATGTTAAAATTTCAAAAATTCAGAATAACAACTCCTGAGCTGAAGATAACAGGGATTCCAATTGCCTGGAGATTGGTTTTCTCTTCCTATTCCCATCAGCACATTTAATGATGAGGTACCATTTGACAAGTACAGGTTTAACTGCTTTGTGTTATCAAGAGGAATACCACAAACACTTTTAACTTTCAAAGGGACATAGTTTACTGGATTGATATTTCTGGTCAAAACTCAGAACTTCCTTCAAGCTTGTCATATTTCCACTTTAAGGAAGAATAAAACTTAAATTTTAGCAAAATGAAAATGAGAACAATCTGATCTCATTTTATGACCTAAAAGACAAAACAGTCATAATCAAGCAGGTTCTGACTCTGCCAGCTACTTTGATAACAAGATGATTAAAAGTAAAAACAAAATCAACAGGCACCACTGTTTTGTAAAATTATAATCCAAAGACTCTATCTTAGCATCTCACTCTGTAAATGCAACAATATTAAAGGTCCATCTTAAATTCATGAAAAAATTCTGCCATTTACCCTATGCCTTACTGTAAAACATTATATGAAAGACCTAAGGTAGATCATATTGTTTAGGAGTTTGTTAAAAGTCAAATCTTGGTTTACTTTGAATATTTTTCTTTAAATGTAAATTCTACATCTATATTTAAATAAAACAGAATCTCATTGGAAATATAACTAAGCCACAGTAAACAACAGACATTTCCAAATGTGACAATTCTGTAAAATGGTCAAAACTATCTAATTAAACAAACCATATGTTAAATTTACAGTGAGAGGCGAGGGTTCATTTTATATAGATGTAGTTCTCCCATGAGTCACTCAGTGTGAATAACAGTATACCTTAAGAAAATGCTGGAAACATTTTATTTTAAAATAAGCATCCTAAGAAGACAGAATAATCCACAACAGAAACCAGAGTACTTAAAATAGTGTTTAAAAACAGACGTGAAATAAACAAAAGTCATCCTTTCATCTAAAACTATGACTAATATACCTTTGTTTAATTCCAAATCCTACTATCCTAATGCTAAAATGAAAATTACTTAAACTATCAAAATGTCTCAATCTGTTAATCTGACATGAACACGCTGATAAATGAGAACAAAGCTACAGTATGTTCTGGCAATATTATGAATTTCCTGAAATACTAGAAAATCTGTCCACAACAGATGGATCATCTAGAAAATAGATAACTCAATCTGTCAAAATGAGGTTCCCTAAAGCCATTTTCTACAGCAAATACCAGTATGATGTCACAGGAGTCTGTAACTTTAGCAAGCCAGGGAGGGAAAATCTGAACACACACACGCACACACAGATATCAGCTACAATTTTACATTACTTGCTTAAAAAGAAATATCCGGTTGAGTTTATATTTAAAATCCTTACCAGTTAATTTCTTCACAGGTTGAAGCCGAACACTGATAGACTGATGGGTGAGTAAGGGGGAGGATGGAAGAGAGCGGGACATGCCCTCCATAATCCGAATGTGCTGCATACCTTCAGTCACTGGAAGTGGTGGGATGGCATAGTCTGGTTCAAAAGTACAGTCATTTTCTGTGGAGATGCCACCTAAGATAAATAAAGGAATGAAGCAAAGGGGCTAATAAGATTTCCTTCTTGTCTTACCAAATTTAATCTCATCTCCTTAGGATGACTGACACACCTGATAATAACTGATAACTGAAAAATGAACAGTCTTACATAGGAATAACTAAACAGCTTTTTATTTTTTAATTTAAAACATTTTTGTAAAACTTAAATTTACTTACAAATTTATAAACACTTATAGAAATGAATATGTATACTACCATGTTCCCTATTGTTTGAAATCTGTTGACACAGGTTCCATGATTGAAGAAATTTGGGTAGAAAGACTTTGGGAAGGACATCAACTCTTTCAACTGTGTAGCATTTTTAGCAAAACCTATTGCTCTAGTGCACTAAATGTTACTCCTCATGTCCCAGAATGTTAATGTACCTGACCTTGAGTCCTTGCCAAGAATCACACAGTTCAACATGGGGTAAGACAGGTGCTAAATTCATTCAATGTACAAGACTAATACATTCGCAGCCAAATATCATGGGATTTAGTCCAGCTCCCACAAGCAATATCCCCACACAAAGTTTTTGTTGTCATCTTGTTCTTATCATTTTTAATAGGGTATTGATAGAAATGCTGTTGTTTGAAGTTATAATCCTGCTATTATTCTTTTCTTAATGGTATATGGCCTAATGTACAGGTAGATGAAGTAACTACATTTTAAAGAAAAATACAAGTATTAGAATTGAAGCGTATTCCCTCACTCAAAGCTTTTCTGATACAATTCTGATAGCAGAGAGGACAAGAGAGATCATACAAACACACACTCCTCATCCTGTTCCCACAAATTTTTATTTTTCTCAATGAGTTCTCTCTACTTTAAAAGATTTTTTTTCCCCTGATGAACCTTAGTAGTTAAAAGTATTTGAGATGGTAAGGCAACATCTATTTAAAACATTGTTCTTGAGTTTTTTGATCAATATTTATATCCAGGCAATTGCTGGTAATGGTTCAGTTTATGATAATGGTACAGTTCCAGGTCAATTTATTATCAGCTGAAATTTTGTAGATAAATTTAGAGGTCTATATTTGTAGAATGGGGATTTTTTCGTCTATAAGTCTATGAAAGATAGTGAGCTTTTGATGTATAATTATAGCCACCAGGTCATGTCTTGGTTGGTGTTCAGTAGGTGCTAAATTTTTATAGCCTACAGCAATATGTTGCACTATCCCAACCATTTCCTTTCATAATCAACATGTATCACTAAATCTGAGATTCTTAAGAAGTTCTGTAATTTCTAAATGTCTAGGTGCCTAGTTCTTATTATAAACACCATTCACTTTGATAAACAAATCTGCATATTTTAGGTATGTGTGTCACTCTTTATTTTGTTGGACGTACTGTTGCCTAGGTTCGTGCAGATGCTGTCCACAGAAGCCCTTTTAATTCCATTCTTGGAACTTAGTAATTTCACACGATCAATTTGTGAAGGACTTCCTAACATGGGTTCAAGAACTTATTTTTTTTTAATTTTGATAATATAATCCTAATAAAACATTACTCTGAGTCTATAGGCTTCAAAAGACAGCCAAATAAGTCCATGACACAACCAAGTTAAAGAACCTCCAATAAATCATTTTCGGTTACACCGGATAAATCTAATGTGTACCTTTATCAGCTTTGACTACCGCTCATTCAATTGATGTCTGCTTTCTCTAAAAGTATTTCAGGAATATCTGACATATTTATCATGTGTTTTAAGAATGTCTCATACTCCTTGATAGTTCATAATTATTCATCTTTCCAGACTACCTTTCAGTAATGGACTCTGTATTTTGTTAATATTGTATGAATTTTGTTGGGATATATTTTAAACCTGTCATAGTTAACTTCATCTTTCCAAGATATATAGTAAGACTGCTACTGTGTAGATGTTAATTGCTTTAAATGTGCATTGTTTTGTTTTCTGATTCAGCGTTGATTTCAGAATGCTAGTGAGTCCCCACATATTGAGCCAAAATTTTCTCTTCAGTATCTTTAGGCTCAGTGTGTTGTGCCAGGAGGAGAAAAAGGTATTTGCAGAAATGGCTTTCATTCATTGGTTCACTGTGATGTCTCAATTCAAGCTAGAAACTTCAATCTCTCTCTTTCATTAGCTTGCATTTAAAATTTTACATTTAAGTACAAATCACATGTTGATATTATTAGAGAACAATTCTGAGAGATGAAGGAGCTGTTAAATTTGATTCTCAATGCAGAGGCAGTTAGGTGGTACAGTGGATAGAGAGCTAGGCCTACAGCCAGGAAAACTCAAGTTCAAATCCAACTCCAGACAATTAATAGTTGGGCAATTGTGGGTAAGTCACTTCACTTCAGTTTCCTCAAGTGTAAAATGAAAATAACAACAGCATCTACCTCACAACCTCGTTGTTGTGAGGATCAAATGAAATAATTTTTATTTTTAAATTTTATTTATAAATAAATTTTATTATATAAATGCTTATCCTCTCTCTTTCCCATAGAGTCATATAACTTGATATGATTAATAAGATGTTTTGGTTCATCTTTTATTTGGAAACAGTCTTAGTTCTCCCTAGAGATATGATAACAGGTTTAAGTTCAGGAAAAGCTGTAACAAGTTTAATGTATCTCCCTGAAAAATAGCCTTTCATATGAACTGTTCATGAAATTATTGTATGGGTAGCTTTTCAAAAAATTTTCCATGTATATATCAAACAACAGTATTTAGCATGGCAATATCTATTACAGATACCAATAATATAATTAATCATAAATTTTTGTTGATCAATGTGTGATTAAGTATGTTTTATGGCATGCTTCAGGTACCAATAGATTATTTTTTGAACATTCAAGAATATTTAAAGGTTTGTACTTGTACTGTGGTGATTTGTCATCTGTAGGTTTATGAAGAACAACCCAAGGTTGTATATTTCCGGTGAACTAATCATTCATTCTAGATATTTAGTATACTAAAGTTCTGCAAACTGCAGGTATTTATGCTACTGTTTCAATTTATAATTGTTCTTATTATACATCTTGTTCTTTTCACCTTTTTAGGTGGAGTTCAGATCAAAATAGTCCTGGGATAAAGTGCCAGCCTTTATTTATTTATTTATTCATTCATTCATTTATTGGGGAGGCAATTGAGGTTAAGTGACTTGCCAAGGGTCATACAGCTGGTAAGTGTTAAGTGTTTGAGACTGAATTTGAGCTGAGATCTTCCTGACTCCAGGGCCAGTGTTCTATCCACTGTGCCACCTAGCTATTCTTACTTTTTAAAAATATAATTTAATGTTATACAAAATACTGAACAGAGGTGTACAAAAAACTGTTTTTTGAAGCTGAATAAAAGTATTAATCACGTAAGCTGTACAGGCTCACTGAAAGCATCTTCATCACAAACATAGAAGCAGACAAGATAATAGGGATGAAATGTACAGGGTTCTTTTTTCCTCACATGAGTTTGCTCTCTTTTTCTAGGTCTCTATTTTGAAAGCTTTTCAATTCATGTAGCTTGGAAATAATGAATATTTAGTGAAGCAACCTCTATTAAAAAATCTTTTGAAATTTTTACTGATACATCCTAAAAATTGGGCAACAAATTAACCTGAGACAATGTGATACAATATATTTTAACTCTCCAAGATATTTTGAGGTCTATATTTGTAGGACAAGGTTTTGTCATTTGTTTATTTTTTTAAATTTTATTTCCAGTTCCAATTTTTTTCTCACCCTTGGCCCTTCAATCAACCCCTGAGAAGAAAGAAATACAATAACCACTACACATAGAAAGTTATGGAAAATATGTCTCCACATTAGCCATGCTGGGAAAAAAAGCAAGAAAAATAAAAGAAGGAAAAAAAAGATGCTTCATTCTACACTGAGAATCCATCACTTCTCTCTCTCTCTCTCTCTAGAAGTGGATGGCATTTTTCATCATGTACTTTGGATCACCATATTGTTCAGTTGCTAAAGTCTTTCACAGTTGATTATCCTTACGATATTGCTGATATCATGGACAATGCTCTTGTGGTTGGTTTTGCTCACTTCAGTTCACATGAGTTCATATAAGTCTTCCTAGGTTTTTTTTCTGAAACCAATCCCTTCATTATTTCTTATAGCACAATAATATACCATCACAGTCATGTACCATAACTTGTTCAGTCACTCCCCAATGGATGGGCATCACTTAAGCTTCCAATTATTTGCCACCACACAAAGAGTTGTATTTTTGTACATATGGGTCCTTTTCCTTTAATCTCTTTGCAGTACAGATCAAGCAGTGGTATTATTGGGTAAAATAGTTTTAGACCATAGTTTTATAGTCCTTTGGGCATAGTTTCAGGTTGCTCTCTGAAATGGTTAGAGCAGTTCACAGCTCCACAAGCAGTGCATTAGTGTATCTATTTTTCTATAGCCCTTCTAGTATTTATCATTTTCTTTTTCATTCATCTTAGCCAATTTGATGATTGTGAGGTGATACCTCAGATTTGCTTTAATTTGTATTTTTCTAATTATTAGGAATTTAGAACATTTATTTATGACTACTGATAGCTTTGATTTCTTCTTCTGAAAACTACCTGTTCATATCCTTTGACCATCTTATCAACTGGAGAATGGTTCTTCTTTTTATACATTTGGTTTAGTTTCTATATATTTGGGAAATGAGATCTTTAGCTGAGAAATTTGTTGTAAAAAAAAATCCCCTAGTTCTTTCAGCTTTCTTTCTAATTTCAGCTGCCCTGGTTTTGTTTGTGCCAAACCCTTTTTAATTTAACATGATCAAAATGATCAATTTTACCTCCCTTGTTCCTCTCTGTCTCTTATTTGGTTATGGACTCTTCCCCTATCTATATCTCTGACGGTAATTTTTTCCCATGCTCTTCAAATTTGCTTATATCACCTTTTATGTCTAAATCATGTACCCGTTTTAAACTTACCTTGGTATATGGTATGAGTTGTTAGTTTATGATACTTTCTACCTGACTTCTTTCCAGTTTTCCCAAAAATTTTTGTCAAATAGTCAGCATCAATAGCGAGCATATTTGGGTATGGCAAATACTAGGTTACTGTGCTCAGTTACTTCTATCTGCCTAATCTATTTGACTTATCAAGAGCTATTTCTTATTCAGTAATAGACTGATACGATGATTACTGCTTTGTAGTACAGTTTGAGATCTGATACTGTTACGTCCCTTTTCTTCACTCTTTAAAAATTGATTCTCTTGACCTTTCATTCTTCCAAATCAATTTTGTTATTATTTTTTCTAGCTTTATAATAATTCTTTGGTAGTTTGGTATAGCACTAAGCAAATTAAGTAGCTTCATCATTTTTATTACATTGGCTGAGCCTACTCATGATCCATTAATATCACATCAAATGTTTAGATCCATCTTTATTTGTGTGTAGGTTTTTGTAATTGTCATCTATTAGTTGATGAAAGATATTGAGTTTCTGATTTAGAATTTTAGCTTCTAGGTTGTTTCTAGGTAGGTGTTAGGTTTTCAAAGACTTCAATGACGTGTTGTACAGTTTTGATCATTTCCTCAAATAATTTGCATTAAACAGTAGGTCTGGGTTAATTAAGAACCAATAATTTCTAGTGTTGATGACCTGGTTCCTGGATTAGCTTCATGAACTACTGTTTCAATTTTGAAAAAAAAATCCAATGACTCAACCTTTTGTTCAATGCATTTTTGTCAATATCTTGATGGTTGTGTTCATGCAGATGTAGCCTATAAAGGATCTTTTGATTCATCTCTTGGATCTTAGATATTGCATAGGATTCATCTGAAAGTAAAACATGTTCAATTATATTGGACAGATCCAACAAAGAATGCCATCTGTTGTTGGCGTTTACTAATGTTTAGTGAAGTGATGTCTGCTTGTTCCAAAGGTATTTCTGCATGTTTTAAATCTATTTTTCTTGGACTGTAACTACCAATTCTCTTCCTTCTTTATTATATGCAAGTATTAAACTATAAATATCTCTCTGAGAATGACATGTCTCCTTGTTTTGTAAATATCATGGGTATTTGTTAGAATACTTTTCAACTCGGAGTACATTTTAGAATTGAGAAAATATGTGAAGATTTGTATTACATAGGTGTTAACTACTCTAAATATATTCTTCTAACTCAACTTTGAATTCAGGATGCCAATAAGTCCAATATATAGAGACACTGCATTCTGTGTCTTTCAAGACAAGGTGTCTTGTCTAGTAGAGGCCAAATTATTTACAAGTATCTTCTTTATTTACTGATTCAGCTTGACTTCTGGATTTAAGTTTAAATCCTTCAGGTTAATTTTACATTTATTAAGTACACATGATATTTTGACAGTTAGAGAAAGATTCCAGAATGTAGAATTTTGTAATATCCTCGGAATAAGGCTCTTTCCCTCATTCTTTTCCTATGCGATCCATCCTCCATTCAGATATCTGACAGTTTCACCTATTGTTCATTAAATTCCAATGGTTCTTTATTATCTCCATTATCAAATATAAAGTCCTCTTTTTGACATTTAAGGCTCTTTACAACCTATCCTGTTCTTAGCTTTCCAGTGTTCTCACACTTTACTCCCTTCCATACACGACAATCCAACAATATCAGCCTATGGGACTGTTCTTCAAACATAATACTCAATCTCCCATCTCCTTGCCTTTGCACTGGCTATCCTCTATCCCTGGAATGCTCTCTGACCTCACCTCTGCCTTCTGCTATCCTTCACTTCTTTCAAGACTCAGTCAAAAGCCACCTGATGAGACTTCCTTAGTTCCCCCAGTCACTTGAGCATTCACCTTTAAGGTTGCTTCCCTTTTACTCTCTATTATACATGTATGTACCTATTTATTTAAATGTTGTTTTCCCCATTAGTATGTAAGCCCTTTGACTGTTTTTGCATTTTTTTGTAACCCTCACATTTAGCACAGTGCCTGGCACAGAATAAGCACATAATACATGCTTCTGAATTGATTAAAACAGTTGTCTTCATTAAGTTTGGGGCTTGTTTATTTTAGATGAATCTAGATAATTTGATACCATATATGTATATCCAATAGTTAATAAGATAGTTTTGGTTTGATTTTTTTAATTTGTAAGCTGAACATTTCAATTTAGGAGAGATGATAACAGATGTTAGACTATGGAGAACATAATAAAATTAAACTGTCTCCCTGAAAAAAGCTACATTTTACATTAATTTTCTTTGACATAACTTTGTTGGTGGCTAAGGGAACAATTTTCTATGAGTATATAAAGTAGCTTACTGTTATTCCTATACTTATGTCTATTTTATATATGTGCAATAAATGAATAAACCATGAGTGTGGAAATGAGCTTAAAGGCTTTGTGACAATAAAGGAAGTATAAAGGTTTAAAGTATAAAGGAAGTATAAAGCACTTTAGTGTGGCTTGTTCAACAGCTATTGAGTCAATAATAAGTTGCTCCTTACACTACTAGGACTTGCTCGCATATGCATTTTGCTCCTCAGACGTTTTCGCTTTCATATGTTTATGCATTTTTGTAAGATACAGGATGTGAATGCTTTGTATAACAAACACAAATAGCAATAGAACTATGCTTAGAAAAATAGTTATCATTCTTATCTTTTAGTAAGTGATACCTTCCATTAACAAAGGTGCGATCAGACTTGGTCTAGAGAAAGCAAATGAATACTGTGAAGGTAATTTGCAAACAAATGTTAAATGTTTAAAGCCAAAATCATCATCTCCACTGATATAACTGTTTTATTTACAATGTTAATGATGCATGTACTGTTTCTTGTTTGATCTGATTTGCATTTTTCTTCCCTAAGACTTCTTATAACCATATGGAAGATCAGAAATTTTCCACATTCTCCTTCTTTGGGTGTTTCCCCTCCTGTTTCTCCACTTCTCAGGCATCTGCTTAAAACTTTTTGATAAATGATTTTTTTCTTGATGTTGCTTTGATTCTTACTTTCAATTGATCAGTAAGGGAAACTAGACTTTTTGACACATTCTTGTTTTCCAAATTCTGTTCTGCTTGTTTTCTTTTATTGCTTTAATTAGAAAACAGAAGTGTTCATTTTTCTACTCTGTGTAGGTTGAATAGTGACATCTACACAATGCTATTAATCTACAAGGCTTTTCTGAAGTTCTTCAATGGTTCTCTGAAGTCACTTCTTCCATAGTAATGGAAGATTAGAACATCTATCATACTGGTTATGCTTTGAAAGCACCACCTTTCAGCTGTTTCACTGGAACCCAATTTGACAGTGTTTCCACGTTTCTACCAGGCCTTCTCCTTGGCTATAGTTGTCATAAAGTACATACAGTGTATGTCTGGGCTCTTTTGAGTCACTATTAGATTGAACTAGGGACCTAGTAGGAAGCACAGAACTGTTTTTCTTTTTTTTCTAAATTAATTTATTTGTTTTCAGTTTTCAACCATCACTTACATAAGTTTTACATTTTTTGCCCCTCCTTCCCCAAGACAGTGTGCAATCTTATATGGATTCTATACATATATTCTTATTAAACACATTTTCATATTAGTCATGTTGCATAGAATAATTAAAACAAATGAGAAACCACAGGAAAAAACAAACCAAAACATAATACAAGAGAAAATAGTCTGCTTCATTCTGTGTTTCAATTCCATAGTTCTTTCTCTGGATATGGATGGCATTTTGTATCGAGTCTTTTGGGAATATTTTAGGTCCTTGCATTGCTGTGAAGGGATAAGCCTATCAGAAAGAGTCCTTGTACACTGTGGCTGTTACTATTTATAACATTCTCTTGGTTCAGAAGCAGAGAACTGTTTTTCAAACAGGATGTAGTTCAGCATGGCTCCAATTAACACTCAGCTCCAAAACCTTTTGGGCAAGCACACTAGCCATGTCCCAAGGTCAATGATTCCAGTCCATATCAGTGCTGTAGGTTTATTGTCACTTATGGGATATATTGTTGTAAGTATTCAAAGAACACAATTAAGTGCTAGGCCTTCTTTTCTGGTGGTGGTGGGAAAGGGTATCAAGGCCAGGACTCTGTCCTTGATCTTAGTGGGAATATCTCATTGGGATTCACCTCAATAGGGCCTCTGAAATTTACTAGAAAGGTGGGGCCACTAATTTTATCATGAGTAGTTGCCCAATTATCTTGGTATAATTGGTCAATTAACATATCAAGAGCCCCAATTAACATACAAGTGGTTACTGCATATTTGTTAGGTCCCATTAAGAAAAGGTGGAGAGAATGCTTTTAGAAAAAATAGGGAACTAGTTTGCATGAACTGATGCAAAATGAAGTGAGCAGAACCAGGAGAATAATATATAATAATGATAATTAATAATAATACTGTAAAAACAGCGACATTGAAACACTTGACAGCTCTGTTCAGAACAAAAGAATCAACTCTCGTTCCAGAAAACTCAAGAGGAAATATGGTAGCCTTCTCCACACAGGTGAAGAACTTACGATGCAGACTGAAGGAAATTATTTTGGACATGGCTAATGCGACTATACATATTTGTAACGGAGTTCATTTTTCTTGTTTTCTGAGAGGGAGAAAATCTGAAATTGAAAATAAAAGAAAATTTAAAGAAAAAATAATTTAGGTAATTGAAGCAGGGAATGGAACTAGATGCCAAGGAACTTTCTGACTCTGAAATGGCATAGTATGAACACTGGTACAAAACATTCAGGGCAAAGCCAAGATGTTGCGGGGCGGAGCTAAGATGGCAGAATAAAGGCAGGATTCCCCTGAGCTCTCCCTCTCACTCATCCAAATACCTTTTAAAAAATGACTCTAAACAAATTCTATAGCAGCATTTGGAAGGGCAGTAGGAAAGGCTGTCACACCTGGGTGAGAGTGGGGCATAGTCCAGCACCAGTCTCTGCAAACCGGAAGCAGGCCTTGGGAGTGACTGATTCAACAGCTGCAATGGTACTGGCTGCTTCTGGAGCTCTCAGCCCACAGATGGTAAGGGGGTCCAACAACTGATCAGAAGGGGATTACAGAAGTCTTTGCTGGCACAGAGGCAGGACTCTGTTGCTTTGCTCATACTTGGATCAAGTCAGAGTCACAGTCTGGCAGCCCCAGAGTGAGAAGGAGGAGTAGCACAGCAGTGCTTGTGGCCATAACTAAAGGGAGCCCCTCCTCACAGTTCCAGGGCAGAAAAGAGTGCCCATGGTGACTCAAAGACCAGAGCACCCACCAGGAGATCTCCTTAGATCACACCACCTTGGAAGAATGGAAAACTTACAGGTCTTTAGAAGTATCTCGGCAAACAGCTGTACAAAACCCCTGAAGCTCAGGAAAGTTTACTCTCTACCCTGGAAGCAGAGCTCTATCTTAACAAAGAGTTAAAAAGTCAAGTAACAGGCTGGGAAAATGAGCAAACAACAGAAAAAAAAAGCCCTCTGATCATACAAAGTTACTATGGGGACAAGGAAGATAAAAATATACACTCAGAAGAAGACAACAAAGTCAAAGTCCCTTTATCCAAAGCCTCCAAGAAAAATTCAAATTATTCTCAGGCCATGGAACAACTCAAAAAGGATTCTGAAAATCAAGTAAAAGAAACACAGATAATGAGATAAGAGTTAAGACAAATGAGAGTGATGCAAGAAATCATGAAAAAGAAGTCAACAGCTTGATAAAGCAGATAAAAAAAACCACTGAAGAAAATAACACCTTAAAAACAGACTAGTCCAATTGGCAAAAGAGGTCCAAAAAGTCAGTAAGAATAGAATGCCTTACAAAGCAGAATTGGTCAAATGGAAAAGGAGGTCAAAAAGGACACTGAAAAAAAATAATTCCTTAAAAACAAGAATGGAGCAAATGGAAGCTAATGACTTTATAAGAAATCAAGAAACAATAAAACAAACCAAAAGAATGAAAAAATAGAAGAAAATGTAAAATATCTCACTGGAAAAACAACAGACTTCTTGTTATCCAGGAGAGATAATTTGAAAATGACTGGACCACCTGAAAGCCATGATCAAAAGAAGAATCTAGATATCATCTTTCCTAAAAATTACCAAGTAAAACTGCCTTGATCTTCTAAAACCAGGGGGTTAAAATAGAACTTGAAAGAGCCATGGATCACCCCTGAAAGAGATCTCAAAATGAAAACTCCCAAGAATATTATAGTCAAATTCCTGAATTCCCAGCTCAAGGAGAAAAAACTTTAAGCAGAAAGAAATAATTCAAGTATTGTGAAGCCACAGTTAGGTTAACACAGGATTTAGCAGCTTCTACATTAGAGGTCTGGAGGGCTTAGATTGTGATATTCTGGAGGGCAAAGGAGCTAGGATTACAATCAAGAATCATCTACCCAGCAAAACTAAGTATAATCCATGAGAGGGAAAAATGGATATTCAATGAGATAGAGGAGTTTCAAAAGCATTCTTGAGAAAAAAAACCAGAGTTGAACAGAAAATCTGACTTTCAAATACAAGCATACAAATATGCTTCAAAAGAAGCATAAAAAGGTAAACAGGAAATAGAAATCACAAGGGACTTAAAGTTAAACTGTTTATATTCCTACATGGAAAGATGATATTTGTACCTCATAAGACTTTCTCAATATTAGAGTAGTTAGGAATATACATAGACAAAGGGCACAAGAGTGAGTTGAATATGAAGGAGTGATATCCAAAAAATAAAATTAAGAGGTGAGAGAGAAACGTACTGAGAGATAGATTAAGGGAGAGGGAGAATGGGGTAAATTATCTTACATAAAGGAGGCAAGAAAAAGCCTTTATAGTGGAGCGGAGGGTGAGAGGAAGTGAGGGAACATTATGAGAGTAAGCCAATCAGAATTGGCTCAAAGACAGAATATACACACCAATTGGGTATAGGAATCTGTCTTACCCTACAGGAAAGTAGTGGGAAAGGAGAAAAAAGAAGGGGAAGGTGATAGAAGGGAGGGCAGATGGGGGAAGAGGTAATCAGAAGCAAAATACTTGAGAACAGACATGGTGAAAGGAGAGAGAATAGAATAAACTGGGGAAGAAACAGGATGCAGGAAAATATGGCTAGCAATAGTAATTGTGAAAAAAATTTTGAGGCAGGTTTCTCTGATAAAGGCCTCATTTTTCAAATGTATAGAGAACTGAGCCAAATTTATAAAAATGAGAGCTATTCTCCAATTGATAAATGATCAAAAAATATGATCAGTTTCCACATGAAGTAATCAAGGCTATCTACAGTCATATGAAAAAATACTCTAACTCACTATTGATTAGAAAAATGCAAACTAAAACAATTCTCAGGTACTACCTCATACCTATTAGATGGTTAATAAGGACAGCAAAGATAAATGACAAATGTTGGACTGGATGTGGGAAAATGAGACATCAAGGCACTGCTGGTGGAGTTCTGAACTGATTCAACCATTCTGTGGAGCAATTTGGAACTTTGCCCAAAGGGCTATAAAACCAGGTGTATCCTTTGAGCTAGCAATACCACTACTAGGTTTGCATTCCAAAAGACTTTAAAAAAAAAAAAAGGAAAAGGATCTATACATACAAAAATACTTATAGCAGCTCTGTTCTGGGGGCAAAGAATTAGAATTTGAGATGCCAATCAACTGGGGAATGGCTGAACAAATTGTGGTATGTGATTACGATGGAATACTACTGTACTATAAGAAATGATGAGCAGGATGTACTCAGAGAAACCTGGAAAGATTTCTATGAGTTGATGCAAAATGAAATGGATTGTGTACAAAGTAAGAGCAATATTGTAG
Source organism: Potorous gilbertii (assembly GCA_028658325.1). Taxonomy (NCBI): domain Eukaryota; kingdom Metazoa; phylum Chordata; class Mammalia; order Diprotodontia; family Potoroidae; genus Potorous; species Potorous gilbertii. The sequence continues at coordinate 518,507,858 of CM053770.1, forward strand.
GATGATTAGCTGTGAATCTACATATTCTCAGCAATTCAATGATCCAACACAGTTCTGAAGGACTTGTGATGAAAAATGCTATCCATCTCCAGACAAAGAACTGATGGTACTGTATGAATGTAGAGTAAAGTATACTTTAAAAAAAAATCTTTATTTTTCTTGAGGGGTTTTTGTTTTTGCTATGTTTTCTTTCACAACATAACTATTACGGAAGTGTTTTGCATGACTATACATAAATAATCTATATCAAACTGCTTGCCTTCTCAACAGGGGAGAGGGAGTTTTGAACTCAAAATTTTTAAAATGAATGTTAAAAACTGTTTTTACATGTAACTAGGGAAAAATAAAATACTAAATAAATAAAAAAAAAACATTCCCTACATAAACCTGGAATGTACTTTCGTACAAATACATAAAGTACAAGTGTGAAGAGTGAGTACATATACAGGATATACTAGTAGAGAGACTTATACGAATGAAACATATGTGGCCAAGGGAAACTCATACCTTGAGTCACTACAGGGCCAAGATGTTTTTTTCCTTCCTATGATTACTCTCATATTGATCATACTAGACTCAACTCCAGTTGAGTGGTGAGGTAAGAAGCCAGATTATAATGGATTGAGGAGTATGAAGAGAGAAAGTGAAGGGGCAGTGAGTACATGCACTTTTTAAGGACTTTGGATAAGAAAAAGAAAATGGTAAGAAGATGAGTTGAGGAGATTACTGTGGCTAGGATTATTTTATTAAAGATAGGAGATACTTGGACACATTTAAAAGCAGTAGGGAAGAAAGTAGTAGATGAGAATAACTTACTTTGAGAAAGTGAGCATACCCCACATAGAAATAAAAATGGACTTGGACTAAGGGACTTTAAACATATCTGCTGAGAATATCTGAGGTGGATAAAATCTCTGAAACATAAACACAAAGGACAAGTGAAACCTAGAAAAATAATTGCATATGATCAATTTGAAGGGGCTAAATAAATGATGACCAAGTGTTTATATCTTAATAAGGAGGAAAAAAGACTGTTCCCTCAAAAAATCCACTGTCATCAAGAGTTAAAGAGGGAGTGAAGATCAACAAAGGCCGAACATAAGTAGAATTTTTTTTACTACTGTTAAAAAGATGCATAACAAAACTTCATTATTTCTTATATAGATCTCTATATAGTTTATCTTTCATCTTGAAATACTTGTACTTGTCAACTTTTTTGTTGATATTTCTTGTTTGCTGATAATTAAGTTCACAAATAAAAATAATTTTTAAAAAGAAAAAAAGACAAATGTATTTAGTTTTAAATTAGTTATTTTTTATCTTTCAATGAAAAGGAGTCTTGTGATCTCTGAAGAAAACCTCAGTAATTGGTTGATATTACAAAGGATGTTTTGATTGCTACTGAAACCCTCTAGATTTGTAATGCATCCATGTCAATCACCTACAAAGGACCTTTGATAAGTTTTTTGAATGACTCCTTTTCCCCAATCACCATCAACACTACCACCATGCTACTGTCTGGTACAAACAAACACTCAGTCATGTTAGTTTTGAACAATAAGGGAAATGAACTAGGGTCCCAAAGACCAAATGTTCTCATTTTTGCTATTTACCAATTATTTGATTTTAAGCAAAAAATACCCCTAATCCCAGGGTGTCTTTAGCAGTTAAAATGGAGATAATAGTATCTGTTCAGCATTCTTCACAGAATTGTTGTAAAGATAATTAGGGGTAACAGTACAATAAAAACTAAGATTCGTTCTGGAGGCAGAAGACCTGGTTCACATTCTGTCTCTCATGCTTATTATTTGTGTCACTTCATCTCCCAACGCTTCAGTTACTTCTTATGTACAATGAGGGGAACTGGACTAGATAGTCTTCCTACTAAAAAATCCTTCCTCCTAGAAAATTGAAAGACCATGAGATATAATGTAGGTGAAAATGTTTCGTACATTTTAAAGTTTAACATTTTTTATCATCATTGCTAAAGAGGCAAAGTGACATAGCAGATAAACAATGACTGGAAATCAGGAGAAAATGGACACAAGTTTTGCTTTTGGTGGAAAGTGGTTTTGTAACCTGGGCTGGATGCTAAATCACCACCTCTCAGTTCCCTCAGGTAAATCCTTAGCTACTACTTTGCAGAGAAGGTAGAGATCACCATTACTTCCCAAACCTGAAAAACATCACAGGTATGTATTCTCTTCCGTCACCCTTCCCCAAAGGAAAAAAAAATTATTATATGGGTCTATTCTTAAAGTTGTATTCTAATGCCTCAATATCCTGCAAAAATGACCCTGGTTCTTGAAGGCTGTGCCAATAGAGAGCAAGCTCTGAAAGGCTGTACTACATAGCAAAGACAGAGACTGATCTGGAAACAAAGTGTGTGCCTATAGTCCAAGGACCACCTTTAACTATTTGAAATGTCCTTTTTTCTTTAACTTAAATTTTTTCTTTTTATTATGGCCATTTGCTGCTCTTAGTCTAGCCCTTACAGCCATCATCTGGAAACACAACTCCTGTGGAAAAGTGGCCAGTCATCTATATCAAATGCCAATCAGTTGGCACATACATGGCAGGCAATCTGAAGCAAAAGACAGAAGGCAGCATGTACCCAGGTAAGTCACACTACTAACACCATTTTAGCCACCATCTCAAGACCCTGATGGAAAGCGTAGGACCCCGAATCCAACAGTTTGGGGTATAGCAGTGGCCCTCAAAGTGGCAGATATGTTTTTAGCCTTCCCCAGTAGACATCACTTACCACTAGCAAGAACTATTGATCAACTACCAAAGGTGGATAGATATAGGAACCATAAGCATGGTGGTACCCCCTGACCACCATTCTTACACCTAGTCCACACAGCCATATCCTGGGAAACAACTTGTGTTGAGAAAGGGCTAGCCATCCCCACCAACTGCCAACCAGTTGCCACACACAGGAAAGATAAATGAACCTAGCTGAAACTGCAAGATATCCTTAGGAAGAAATAGGAAGTATCATGTGCCAGGCAAGTCAAACCAATCACCTTGATCATCATCTACCATCTCCCCTCAGATCCTAAAGGGGACAGCGCAGGATTCTGAACCAAGGTTCCTTCAAGGTGACATTAAATAATGAAATTAAAGAAAAGTATTAACATCTATCTACTTTCCCAAGACAACAAGATGTTTTTATGACTCGCAGCTTCTATATGTGTTATTCCCCCTTAGAATATGAGCATCTTGATTTTAAGGACTGTCTTAATTTGTATTCCAAGCAATTAGCAGTGCTGGCCCATAGTAAATACCTTCATAATACTTCATTCTTTCATGAACTTAAGCACCAAAAATGAAAATTTCCATAAACAACACAAAGTAATGTATACAAAACTATGAATCTTCAATTCGAAATACTTGCTTTATATATATATGTATATATATATATATGTATATATATATATATATATATATACATATATATATATATATATATATATATACACACACACACACACACGTATAAATTCCACATAACTTTCAAAATTCTCATGTTTGTGCTTTCTTTTGACTTTCCTGCTATACTCTTCTATGCAATTTAAAAATGTTTCAGGGACCCATTTTCTTTTGGTATCTTTTTGGTATCACTACTTCTGTCATTCCTTCCTGCCCCTCCATCAAAAAATGCTTTTGAGTGAGAGTAGTAAGCCCTGGTTGGTCTCATTCTGGATAGCTGGGTTCCTGCACTGCCTTCTACCTCCTAAGGTTAAGTTCCAATTCTAGATTTTCAGGACCCTCTATGGCATCTTAGAAGAGAGTGCCAGGGGCCCTGAAGCCTCTGGGTTGTTACTCTCAGTGGTTTCTAAAGCAATAGCAATGAGTTTCTGGCCATCCTTGGGCCTTCTTGGGGAAGTTCTTCTCTCTAGCTACCACCTGAGACAGAGACTATAGGTTACATAAGTCTCTAGCCAATCACTGGTTGTGCTGGGAGGCTATAGGTCTGTTTGACTGCCAAGGTCTTTGTAGTACTTCACTCCCTGATGCCCTAAGACATCTGGCTTACTTTTTGTACAGTTCTTGGAGAGGAGAAGCAAATTATCATTGTTTGATGTTGGTCTTCTAGATCTATCCAGCCTTGTATGATTTTTGGGTTTTTGCTAGAATGCTGTGGGAGCTGGGAAGTCTGAAAGTTGTTATTTTGACAGAAACTCTCAAGAAGCATATTTTTAGAAAACTGACCGATCATCCAACTGGAAGCATAGTAGAGTGGAAGATGTACTGAGTCTGGATTAGGAGGATAAAGATTCAAATCCCTCTTCTGATGCCTATTATCTATGTGAATCAGAGTAGAAACATCACCACCCTGGGTTTTAGTCTCTTCATCTGTACAATATGATAGACAAGATGGCCTCTCAAGTTGATTTTAGCACTAACTCTTTGATCCTAAATTATTTTTTTGAAATAACATGTAAAGATGAAGGAGAAAGTTCACAACTACCTATAGAGCATGTTTCAGAGTTATAAAGAAATAAAGGAATGGCTTACAGAGCTTTCAGACCATGTTGAAAGGCCTAAATTAAGTGGGCATTAAAGAATGAATATTTATTACGCCTAGGTCATGCATAATGTCAATGTGAACTAAATACCCAACATTGACATCATTCCCACAAAGATGTGAGACTTTTTAAACTGCCAATACTATTGATGTATAAAACTGTATAAATGTATAAACTGGTGTTTCTGAAGTAAAAATTCTTCCTCATTATTATTTATTTGCTCTACTACAAGTTCAAGGTTTTTCTTAAAGATTCTATTTTGGGATAAATAAGCAATAATTAAAGATATCTTTTCATCATGCTAAAGCTTACTATAGACAGATTTATTCTTGATAATTGAATATATTTATCTGTATTCACCTTCTAAAACTTCTATTTTTCTCTATTTTATCCTTATTGACTCTAAGTTGTAAAAGTAGGTACAATCTGAGTGAATTTTCACAATGTGATACTCAATACATCGGAAATTGAGTTTGCAGTGCCTTTAATGCATGCCTAAAATAAATTTAGAGTCAGCCATACCTTTATAAATGCTAAACACAGAACACAAAGTGCCTGCTTTTAAAGAATAAGCCTAAAATACTAGGTTGCATTTTTCAGACTTCCCAAGTATAAAATAGTGGTGTGAAGGGGAAGCTGGCCATCCAACTCCTCTATATGTATTCCAGGAAAAACCCCAAAGACCAAAGTGAACAATGATCAAGAAATGCCATGAGAAATTATAGAGACTTTCTCCACGGCAGAACTGCCCAAAAAGTCACCTGGAACCCCATGGACAACAAAAATGGTAATCGCTGCACTCGTTATAAACCACAAATAAATTTCTTTTTCAAAGCTTAATCCTATATTTCAAAAAATTATAAATGAAAATTACCTAGATCCATTAGAATCAGAAGGAAAAGTAAATAAGTAAAGATGGAAAGAACCCATCAATCAACCGCTGAAAGGAACTGCAAAACAAAGTCGCAGGAATAGCATAACTAAAATTCAGAGCTCCTATATTAATGAAAAAATATAGTCAGTCCTGCTGTAACACATATTTCAAAAATGCAAATTTGTTCCAAAGCAACTGATATATTAGGGAACATTTCAAACACAACACAAATTTCCAGTTTGCTTCTGCACAGCCTCTTGTGAGAAACAATAAGACAGAAAACTGCATCACTACACAATAATTTATAAACTACAACACTTCTGATGCCCCATCCACAAGTAAACTTCAGATCTTTGTCAAGGTCAAGTTCCATATTTATTACATATCTTCTGCCGAAGTAGGAACTTGCACCTACACCCCCTTCTACCGTGGCTTTCAGGCCTGCAGTCAGGTTGTTCAACTTAGTTACACAGCCCAGGATTCAGATTAGCAGCAGCATGAAACCACGGACTAGTCACTATTGATGGCACCATTTATGTATTTCTTAACCATTTTTCATGCATAAAAACTGTGCTACCATTTTCATTTACGTTAAGATAGTGATAATGATTAAGATTTATACAGCATTGTATAATTTGATGTTAATGTTGTATTATATAAAAAATATATGTATTATGTATCAGATACTATCATCCACATTTTTTTTTGGTCACTGACAAAGTTTTTGAATGGTCGTGCCCCTATCTTCATTTCCCCCACAAGTTCTATGGTGCTTACTTCACAATTTTAAATAGCACAATACTTTCTGTGGAGAGAATAGGTCAAATTCTCCCAAAACTGACCATTCTTCACCTATCCACGAGGTAGCAGTTCAAGAACCACAGTAAGGATCACACAAGACTTGGCAGTTTCTACTATAAACAAGAGATGTTGGAAAGGGCAAAAGAGACAGGTTTACCAAGAATAATTAGCCTTGAGAACCTGAATATTGTCCTACATGAAAAGTAGTGGAACAGAAGACTTTCAAGTTTTCTGATAAGACCAGAGCTGACTAGTTTTGTGGGGTTTTTTGTTTTTTTTTTTAATATAAATTTATTTATTTAACTTTTCACATTCATTTTCACAAAATTTTGGGTTCCAAAATTTTCTCCCCATTTATCCCCTCCCTCCACCCCAGTACACTGAGCATTCTAATTTCCCCTATCACCAATCTGCCCTCTCTTCTATCATCCTTCCCTTCTCTTGTCCCCATTTTCTCTTTTGTCCTGTAGGGCCAGATAACTTTCTATTCCCCATTACCTGTATTTCTTATTTCCTAGTAGCAAGAACAACACTCAACAGTTGTTCCTAAAACTTTGAGTTCCAACTTCTCCCCATCCCTCCCTCCCCACCCATTCCCTTTGGGAAGGCAAACAATTCAATATAGGCCATATCTGTGCAATTTTGCGAATGACTTCGATAACAGTCATGTTGTGTAAGACTATATTTCCCTCCATCCTATCCTGCCCCCCACTGTTGCTCTTCTCTCTTTAGATCCTGTCCCCTCCTGAGTGTTGACTTCAAATTGCTCCCTCCTCCCATTGCCCTCCCTTCCATCATCCCCCTCCACCTTGCTTATCTCCTCCCCCACTTTCCTGTACTGTAAGATAGGTTTTCATACCAAAATGAGTGTGCATTTTATTCCTTCCTTTAGTCGAATGTGATGAGAGTAAACGTCACGTTTCTTTTTTATTTACTCAGCTCTCCTCTTTTTCCCTCCACTAAAAAGTCTCCTGCTTGCCTCTTCTATGAGAGATAATTTACCCCATTCCATTTCACCCTCTCTCCTCCCACTACATTTCTCTCTCACTGTTTACCTTGATTTCTTTTAAGATATGATCCCATC